>JALAZF010000077.1:11974375-13198750 GCA_022829125.1 Lathyrus tuberosus | reverse complement strand
GCCAATGCGCCCAGCGACTTCACCGAAATGGTCGGTATGGGAGTGCGTCTCAAGGAAGCCATTCGAGAAGGACGTCTAGTCAAAGACACTGGGTCGACAAGCGGTACTAAAAAATACGGTAGTGCTCTCCCTAAGAAAAAGGAGCAAGATATTGGGAATATCTCTCTTGGAAAGCAAAGGCGACGGTACCAACCAGTAGCAGCTGTAACTCCTGCTATCAACCCTGCACCTGTTTCTACGTATCAACCTCAGGTTGCTCAAAGCCAACCACATTCACAGCAATTTCAGCAAAGGACACAACAGCCTCTTCAGCAGGCTCGTCCTCAATACAACAACAACCGTGCAACGCGGCCACCAGGATTTGATCCTATACCCGTATCGTACGCAGAACTATTTCCGTTACTACTGGCCAAGGGGCATGTCCAGACTAAGTCTCCTCTTACAGTACCGAAAAATCCGCCTTTTTGGTTTAATGTGGATCAGACTTGCCCTTACCATCAAGGAGGACCAGGGCATAACATAGAAAACTGTCTCAGTTTCAAATCCGACGTGCAAAAGCTTGTTAGGAGCGGGGTCTTATCTTTCAAAGATACGAATCCGAATGTTCTCGCGAACCCGCTGCCTCAACATGAGAAAGCTGCAGTTAATTTGATAGAGGGAGAGTCTAACAACACCTATCAAATTCATGATGTACTCTTGTTAAGGGCCAACTTGGTCAAGATGCATTGTAGACAGAGTGGATATGGCCATGTGCCACCTCATAATTATCACCAGTGTGATATCTGCTCTAAAAGCAATCAAGGATGTTCTGTGGTGCAATCAGCTCTACAGGAACAGATGGATCTCGGATGGATCCAGGAGCGCCGAGTTTGTAAAGTTAACATGGTTTATACGAATTCCAACATCATTCAGAACCGCGACATCCGTGCGATGAATGTCAACTTGGTGGCAATGCACTCACGGCAAAGCCAGTATCATAATCTACCGCAGCATGAGTACAATTCCTGTCTGACTTGCTCGGTAAACACACATAGATGCTCTTTTGTACAAGAGGCCCTCTAGCGTCAGATGAATCTTGGATGGATCCAAGACTACCATGATAGGAATCATTATCGAATCAACATGGTTCAAATCTTCGATATTCGCTTGATGAATACCAGCCTGGTGGAGTTACATGCTAAACAGGTCCGACTCGGGTTCTTGGTATCACATGATTATCAGAATTGTAAAGCGGGTTGCGAAAACGATCAAGGCTGTGCCCTTGTCCAGGAAACACTTCAGCACTTGTTGAACCACTGGTGGCTTCCAATCTATATGGATGAAGACACCCAGCAAATTAGTATCACTAACGGGAATCCTACTAGATATCAAAGTCAGGATGTTCGGTCAATGGAAACAGATCTATTAAGGTTACATTGTATTCAAAGTGGACATGGCCAGATGCCACTACACAACTATGAGCGGTGTGGAGTTTGCTCAGTGGATAATCAAGGATGCTACTTCGTGCGAGCAGCCCTTCAAAGTCAGTTGGACCGCAAAGAGATTCAACCATGGTCAAGTTCTGGATCAGTCAACTATTTTGCTGTTCAAATCGAGGACGTTGTCGTAATCTCTGATCATCAGAGGACTAAGGATGTTTGTGCCATCATCCCTCTACTTGACGAATCGAGAGTTCCCAACCGGGAACGGATCGAAATTACTTACGATGGTCAGAAAAGTCAAAAGGTTCCCATAGTCATCTATCTACCGGGACCACTACCGTATGAATCAACTAAGGCTATCCCTTACAAATACGGTGCAACAACAGTTGAGAATGGAAAGGAAATTCCATTACCCTCCGTCGTGAATATTGAAGACATCAGTCGAGTAACACGGAGTGGTAGAATCTTCAACCGAGGGGTTGGGGAACCTAACAAAGAAAAGGAACTTCAGACGGAAGCTCCTGATCCACCAGTCGGTCAATCCAGTAATCCCGAACTTTCAAAAAACAATGATGAGATGCTAAAGCTCATCTAAAGGAGTGAATACAACATTGTTGATCAGCTGTTACAAACTCCTTCAAAGATCTCTGTATTATCACTGTTACTTAGTTCGGAAGCGCACAGGGAGGCTCTACAGAAAGTCTTAGAGCAAGCCTTTGTGGAACAGGATGTAACAATTAGACAATTCGATAGCATTGTCTCTAACATCACTTCCTGCAATAACTTGGGATTCAGTGATGAGGAATTACCTGAAGAAGGTTGTCGTCATAACATGGTGCTCAACATTACAGTCAACTGCCAGGACGATGATTTATCCAGCGTACTGGTAGACACAGGGTCAGCCCTGAATGTTATGCCAAAGTCTACTTTGATGCAATTATCATTCAAAGGACCTCCGATGAGAACCAGCGAGGTCGTTGTCAAAGCATTTGACGGATCCAGAAAAATAGTTATCGGTGAAGTCGACCTTCCCATAACTATCGGTCCTCACACTTTCCAAGTCACTTTCCAGGTCATGGACATTCGGGCAACATACAGTTGTTTACTAGGAAGACCTTGGATACTTCAAGCTGGGGCGGTCACTTCGACCCTCCACCAAAAACTAAAGTTCTTCCAGAACGACCAACTCGTCACAGTCTGTGGAGAACAGGCCTTGCTCGTAAGCAACTTATCGTCGTCCACTTATGTAGAACCAGAGAGGGTGATCGGAACCCAGTTCCAAATGCTTTTGCTCCCCAAGGACAATCAATCCGAAGGGGGAACTTTGATTTCCTCGTACAGAGATGCTATCAAAGCGGTTAAGAGTACCAACACAACAGGATGGGGGCAGCTTGTCATTCCTATTGACAATAAGAAAAGGAAAGGTCTTGGCTTTTCCTCAACCTGTACACAGGCTGCTACCAACGATGAAAATCTTCGTCCCATTCAGAACTTCTTCCACAGTGGAGGTTTCCTTCACCCAGTGTCTCAAGAAGTACATACCATCAATGAAGATGATTCCGCCAATACGGAGGAAGAATGGAAGTCCTATCTCAATGAGGACAGTTACACGTCTCAGGGCAAAACGTAGACTCCCTTTTTCTTTCCTGCACAGAGCCCGAGATTTATACCGAGGTCAGACGTTGAAATGATATATGGAGATTGTGATCCGGAAGGATGTCGTGCTCCGCCAAATTCATTAGAGGAAGACACTCTGATGAAAGACAAATTTGACACCAGCTACTATGGTCCGATGGATGGTCTGCCTATCTGGCAGCCTTACCCAGGAAACTTGGGGCAAGAAAATCAGCCGAACAATGAAAATCAGCTGAGCATCATTGAAAAGAATACCTGCATCCCCACCATGTCATGGGATCAACACCCAGGTTATCCTGAAAATACCCAGCACGAAGATGAATTCACAATGTTTGCAGGACTAGAATTCATTAACTATGCTTTTCCCGAGGTAAACATCATCGAGAGGGATGACTCCTCCAGTTCCAAAGAAGTGTGGGACACCTTGGGACAATCGAGTGGAAAATTTAACTTCATGGTCAAATACACCGCTCCTGAAAGCTCTCGTATCAGGCTCGAGGACATCCAGCCAACTGGGTGGGGAGATACAGCAGAGAGTACAAATACTACGCAAAATACAACAGAGGAATTCTCCTACGACAACTCTGCCTGGGAGACAGATTCCAATGATCCTGCTCCGCCAGAAATCAGCGTTATTTCTGAAAACAAATCAAGAAATGTACCAGACTTTGTGATTCACCGAGGAGTTCTCCGCCAATGGGTTGCAGTCGATGTTCCGAAGATTGTTCATAAGTTAAAGTAATTGCCATCTTTACTTTAACCTTTCACCCTGCCCAAGTGAAACTGATGTTTTTATAGGGCTCGCTTTCTGTAAATTTTCCCTCTTTGCTTTGCCCAAAGCGACAGAGTTTTGTTTTATAGAGCTGTAGTTTCAAGAATCGACTTGTTCATTAATAAAATAATGTCGTTCTGTAATTTCTGCATTAATTGATGTTTTCTCTTTTTGCTTTTCTCAGAAAATGGTAATCCTAAAAAACATCTCAAATAATAAAAACAAGCAGTTTTTCAAAGAAAAAACACTGCACACACTTGCATTCTCTCTATCTCTTCTAAACACGAATCATCACGTCATGCAGATTGCTTGTTTTAAACCCAGTTGAAACATACAATCCAATGCCTTCTCCCAACTTTGAGTTCCCGGTATTTGGGGCTGAAGAAGAAGTTGACAACGAAATTCCAGAAGAGATCTCCCGACTACTCAGACAAGAGGAAAGGTCTATCGAACCTCACAAAGAGCCGTTGGAAATGATCAAAGTGGGTTCAGAAGAAGAGAGAAAAGAAATCAGGGTTGGGGCACTGCTCAGTCCAACTGCCAAAGAGAGTTTGACAAAGCTTCTCAGAGAATTTCCCAATGTGTTTGCTTGGTCCTATCAGGATATGCCAGGGTTGGATACCAGCATCGTGGAACATCATCTACCATTGAGATCAAAGTGTCCGCCGGTAAAACAAAGGTTGAGACAGACTCATCCAGACATGGCTGTCAAAATCAAAGAGGAGATACAGAAACAAATTGATGCGGGTTTCCTCACCACGTCAGAATATCCTCAATGGTTAGCCAACATAGTACCAGTTTTGAAAAAGGACGGAAAAGTCAGAATGTGTGTCGACTACCGAGATATGAATAAGGCAAGTCCAAAGGACGACTTTCCCTTACCACACATTGACATGCTGGTAGACAGTACAGCAAAGTTCTAAGTTTTCTCCTTCATGGATAGATTCTCGGGCTATAATCAGATAAAAATGGCGCCGAAAGACATGGAGAAAACTTCGTTCATTACCCCATGAGGGACCTTTTGTTACAAGGTAATGTCGTTCGGTTTGAAGAACTTCGGGGCAACCTATCAAAGGGCCATGACTACTCTGTTTCATGACATGATACATAAGGAAATCGAGGTATATGTCGATGATATGATTGCCAAATCTGAAACAGAGGAGGAGCATGTGACCCACCTGTCAAAACTATTCGAGCGGTTGAGAAAGTACAAACTCCGCTTGAATCCCAACAAATGCACCTTCAGTGTCCATTCAGGAAAACTCTTAGGGTTCATCGTCAGCCAAAAAGGAATTGAGGTTGATCCTGACAAGGTCAAGGCCATTCAAGAAATGCCTTCTCCGAAAACTGAAAAACATGTCAGAGGATTCCTGGGAAGTTTGAACTACATCTCCAGATTCATATTCCTCATGACCGCGACATGTGCGCCGATTTTCAAATTACTCAAAAAGAACCAGGACTGCGTTTGGACAGAAGATTTCTAAACCACCTTTGACAGTATCACGGAATACCTGTCGAATCCGCCGATTCTATCACCTCCAGTGGAAGGAAGACCACTGATCATCTACCTCACAGTCCTAGAGGACTCCATGGGTTGTGTACTTGGCCAACAAGACGAAACCAAAAGGAAAGAGTCTGTCATCTACTATTTGAGCAAGAAATTCACCGACTGTGAAACTCGGTACACTATGCTTGAGAAAACTTGCTGCGCTTTGGCTTGGGCAGCCAAATGTCTTCGTCAGTACATGATTCGTCACACTACTTGGTTGGTCTCTGAAATAGATCCAATCAAGTATGTATTTGAAAAACCTGCTCTCACGGGAAGGATTGCCCGTTGGCAAATGTTGTTATCAGAATATGACATAGAGTACCATGCTCAGAAAGCCGTTAAACAAAGTGTTTTAGCCGATCATTTGGTTCATCAACCGATTGACGATCAGGAATCAATCGGGTTTGAATTCCCAGACGAAGATGTCATGTATCTAAAAATGAAAGATTGCGATGAACCGCTACCCAGTGAAGGGCCAGAACCAGATTCCCAATGGGGACTTATCTTTGACGGAGCTGTCAATCATTACGGAAACGGAATTGGGGCAATTATTATAACACCTCAGGGTACCCACATTCCTTTCACCGCTAGACTTACGTTCAAATGTACAAACAACGAGGCCGAATACGAAGCTTGTATCATGGGTCTCGAGGAAGCGGTTGATTTGAGGATCAAGAACTTGGATGTATATGGAGACTCCGTTTTGGTCGTCAATTAGATTAAAGGAGATTGGAACACATACCAATCTGGACTAATTCCTTACAAATACTATGCGAGAAGGTTGTTACCATTCTTCAACAGAGTCGAGTTTCATCACATCCCTCGTGATGAGAATCACATGGCTGATGCATTAGCCACTCTCTCTTCCATGATTAGTGTAGGTGTCATACCCCAAATTTTGACCACTAATATTTCCCATCATTGTGCAAATCATCATCCCAATATGGGGGAACCATTCTATTTCATCAGTCTCCCCAAAGATGGGTGAGTATTCACTACAATCAAAATTAGGGTTTTTAGCCCTCTCCGAGTGCTTGGACAAAGGATCAATCAAGGAATGACATGATCTTCAATTTGTCTAGCCTCTCAAACATCCACAATGGATCAAAAGGACTCCCACTTCAAGGATTAAGCACAAGGTTGCTCCCTTCTAAGTGGATTAAGTCTTAAGATTGACAGTGTCACCAAATTAGGGTTTTGGTCGACCAGGGCCTCCAGATGGAAATTTTCATCTGGGCACAAGCCAATGATCCAAAACACAACCTAATATACTCCATGGAACCACATGGACCTAATCATCAAGTCAATTTGGCCTCAGGGGATGCATACCTCAAAAATCAGGAATTAGGATTTCTTGACCTAATTCACCCCTAAGTTGACTTTTGGGGCAAATCATGAGCCAAGACCTCAAGAGAGGGTTTGAGGGTCTCAAATGAACTATATTGATCCATTTGGAACAATGGATTAATCCAAGAAGCTTGAGCAACAAGTCTCATTTTCATCTGCACCACAATTAGGGTTTTAAGGAAAAAGTCAACTGTAACTTTGACTTTTGACCAGGACATGCTCCCAAACCCTAGGACATGCCTCAATATACCCTATGACACCCATGGAACATGTCCACCAAGTTTTATTTAGGTCAAGGACATGATTTCCTGAAGAATTGCACGGTTTGGAATTCATCTGATAAAAAGTCAACTGTGCACAAAAGTCAACTTTGACTTTTTGAGATTTTTCACCAAAACGGATTTTTAACCCTAAAATGATGTTAATGTATGATTTGAATCCTCATTCATCAAGAAAAACCAAAGAAAGTGGGATAACTTGTAAAAGGGGTAACCATAAAACTTAGAAATTTTTCTAAGTTATGGAAAAAGTACCACTAATACACTAACTTTGGAGGATCATAACTCCTAAACCACATGGCCATTTTTTTCTCATCCAAAGATGGATTTGTAGCCCTCATTACCCTCTACAAAAACTTCAACTAGACCTAAGTCCAATTCATTAAGGATTTTGAGTTATGGAGTGATCAAAATCAAGAAATCACACTTTGTTCCAACACTTAGTGAAAATTTCACTAAGTCAGATTTTGCTTCACTTTTTGCAAAATGTAGAGGGATTTTTCACTTGGAATCAAAAGAGATCAAAACCAAACTTGTTCAAACAGTTGTTGTATCATGTAAGGGCTTTCCAAAATGGTCAAGAGCATTACCAAATTCAACTTACACCATGAGATATGACATTGGCAAGTTGCCTTGCTGAAATCTGTCAAAGGCAAGGCAGAATTTGCAATTTTGCTCGATTTGCCAAAATAAGCCAAATTCAAATGCTCCTATCCACTTGGACACATCTGAGGATTGAATCTAAAGGGGACAATCACTGAGTCAAGCCACCAAAGTCCATGGAACAAGAAATAGCATGTAGAACCTAGAATGGCCAAAATAGGGACAAGACTCCAAATTTGGATTGAAGCATTCAATGGAAGCATCAAGGTGGCATGGACTGAGCCATTCTCATTTGAAATCAGTCAAGACTTATCCAAAACCAAGGGAACCAAAGCTCTGTGCCCTAACCTCTAGTCAATGGCTAGAGGAGACTTGGATTTTCATTTGCCAACATTGGCCAAACCTACTTACCAGCTGCCATTCACTATTCCTTGCAAAACAAACTTGCTCTACTATAAATAGAGCTCAATTGTGATCAGTTTGAGTACACCAAAGCCATCTAACAGATGCTTTCCTCAAAATCCCTTTCTCTTGGCAAAAATGCCTTTCTTAGCAAGGCAGCTATCGGGTTTTGAGTTTGAGAGCAATTCCAATCAAACCAATCACTCACACACCTCATATACATCACATATGAGCTGATCAAACACTTAGATCACTTCTGAAACACCAATTTCACAAAATCACCAGCTGGTTGCTCAAATTTTCAAACAAGTTGCAGCTGAGGTACCACAAAGTGATCCAGCCAATTTCCATCAAGTCCAACCATTCAAACACACTCCATAGGGTGTAGGGAAGCTGTTCAGATCATCACCACTCATCTGTAACACCTCCAAATCAAAAGTCACCTTGCACTTGCTGTCACGGCTTGGAGGTAAGCACATACTTGGTCATCTCTCAATCTATGCATATTTCCTCGCACAATAATTTGGCCATATGTTCATAATCATGCATGGAATGTTTTCCCTCAATTAATTGCATTGTTTGAATCGTGTATCAAAAATCCTAGCCTTCATGCAAAAATTAGGGTTCTTGAGGTTTCTTCGTGATTTCATGTTTTATGTTTAATTTAAATGAAATTAAGTGTTATAAACATGATCGTGAGGTTGAGACGAGCATAATGATATGTGGATTGCATGATATGATTACGTATTCAGTGAGATTGGATGGAAAACGCAAATCAGCCAAACCCAGAAAAACGCGCGTGTTTTTGCTTGTGTTCTTGGCGCCTTTTTCACAAATTCAAATATTTGAATTTTGTGATTTTGTTTAATTGATTCAAAAATTAATTTCTCTCTGAGTTTTAATGATTTTGAGTTGATTCTTTTTTTAATAATTCACAAAAATGTTAAAATATTTTATTTTATCAAAAAGATCCCAAAAATATTATTTCTTTTGTATAATTGATATTTTTGCAAAGAATTAATATTTTAATTGTTTTTGACATTTTAAATATTTTTTCTACATTGATTTTGCAACTTTTAATGCTTTCTAATTATTTTGTAGGTCAATACTTAATTTTTGAAGAATTAATCCAAAATCACAATTTGTTTTTCATATGTTAAACAATTTTGATCATTTTAATTGAATTTTTATTCAATTAAATACATTTTTGAAAACAAATTAGGGTTTTTTGGATTAATTCAACCCTCATAAATCATTTTCAAAACACTTTGGGCCTCTAATAGAGTGTAAGACCCAATCCTTTCTTGACCAAAACATTTTTGGGCCTCAGTGTATTGTATAAGTCCCGATACCGTCAAAAAACGAATGGCGCGATCGTCGCCTTTTGAAAAATAACCTTGGGCCGCTCCTCGAGCTATAAGACCCATTCAAAACATTTTGGGCCTCTAATAGAGTGTAAGACCCAATCCCCTTTTAACCAAAATCATTTTGGGCCTCACTTATTGTATAAGTCCCTCCGCGTTAAAAGAAAATCTCGGCGCGATCGCCATTTTTAAACGAAAAAATCAATTGGGCCTACCCTCGTGTTATAAGCCCCACTCTTTTTCTTTAAACTTTTTGGGCCTCTTGAGAGAGTGTAAGACCCATCCTTTTGTACAGAAAACAATTTTTGGGCCACAGTCACTTGTATAAGTCCCTCTGTACAAATTCAAATAGTGCGCTCACTGATAAAACCCTGGGCCTCTCCTTGAGCTGTAAGCCCCAAATCTTTCTTTTTCAAAGCACTTTCTCCTTTGATTTTGAATATACTGTTGTTTTCAATCTTTCTTTGTTGAACAACTAACCAAACAGCATGGAAGCTCTACAACCGAGTAAGTGTTCATACGCTTTCATTTACCGCTTTCACATATATAACTGTACTGTGGGGCTGTTTCACTGTAAGTATTCTTTCATAAACTCATATCAACTGTATAATAATAGTATAGATATTTCGAGTTTCCCCGACAACTACGTCTAGAACTAGGTGACGCCGTTTCGTTTGTTCGTAGAAATAGACAACTAGATCCCAAATAGGATCACCAGATACAGTCTTCTCTTCGGCTGTCCTCATTAGGAATTGTCAAGAAATTCTATTCCCTAGAGATGAATTATTCTCGGTGAAACTTCTCTTGAATTTCTTCAAACCTCAGAACTGTTCACTAAATGAATTATTCTCGGTGAAACTTTTCTTGAACGTTTCTTTGGTTTGGGACCCACGGGCTTCTTAAAAGCATCGGCCTCCTCTTGGGCATTGTACAATGACCCACAGGCTTCTTAAAAGCAACCCCGCCTCCTCTTGGGCTTAGTACAAGTACCCTACGGCTTCTTAGAAGTAATCACAGCCTCCTCTTAGGCTTCGTATAATGATCTCTTCCTCCGGGAATGATAGCCTTCTCTTGGGCATCGTACAAGGACCCGTCGGCTTCTTAAAAGTTTCCAGCCTCCTCTTGGGCTTCATACAAATTGTCCCGACGACCTCCTAGAGGTATAGGAACAGAACCTAGTCATCTTAATAGAACAGTCATTTCAAAGAGTCTACTACTGTTTCTCAAAGCATAGTACAAAAGATGACACTCTAGACTTGGACAGTCTAATTCCCTTGAGTCTCAAAGACATTCTCAAGCACCCCTTCGTTAAATAGGAAGGAACCCCGCAGACTCGGACAGTCTCAATACCCTTCGGATTTCCCATTTCCTTAAAGAACAGGAATAACCAGGATCCTCGAATCAAATCCTTGAGTACAGTGTTGCTCATATAAGAACTGATTTTCTCTTTTAAAATCAGTATACTGGACCTGTCACTCGACTGAAACAGTAACCCTAGCCTCTCTCTCGGGCTTTGTACGAGACACATAAAAGATTCCCTCGTTGAGTCAAAAACCTTTTCGCCTCCATCTCGGGCTTCGTACGAGATACAAAAACTCTCTTGTTAAATAGCCTCCATCTCGGGCTTTATACGAGATACCAAACGACTCCATCATCGGGTCACAACCTTTAAGCCACTCTCTCGGGCTTTGTACGAGACACATATTAGCCTCCTCTTAGGCTTTGTATAAGAAAACCACTGGTTGATCCAATCAACCTTTTAGCATCAAAGCTGTGCCTTGATCACAGTACGCAAACATCCATCTAATCGCTGTAAGCGGCAAGCCTCTGGATCGTCTACATCCATGCCACTGTCCCTCTTTTAGCATGAGAAATTCCTAAGGAAAGATAGCATTGCTCTACACTGAGTTAAAGTCTTCTCCTTTAGGTTAAAACCCCCTATAAAGGAAATTATGGCATTGCTAGGATCCGCGTATCCCGGTTAAAGTAATTCTCCTCAAACCCTTCTTTAGAGATGACAAATTCTCTCTAAAGTCGAGGTCCTTCAGCTTCACATCTTGGGCTTTGATTAAGATATAAACCACCTTTCGCTTCATGTCTTGGGCTTTGAACAAGACACCAAAAACCCATTTCCTCCCATAGAATAGGAGGAACTACGAACGCTCTGATTTCCCTGTTTCGGTAAACGGGAATACGTAGGCATAAGATTGAAAGAAAAATCTTAGCGAGCACACTAAACAAAAAAACCAAATCCCATATCTCCATCAATCAAAAGGAGTAATTCAAAACATTAGTCCTAACATCCTAATCCTTGTTCCCCGCCAGAAACCTTCTGTCTAGATAAAAAGAAAGAAACTGTATTGGCGAAAATACAAATAACCAGTACAAAGGCCCCCCCCCCACATTGATAGCATTCGTAACCTAACAGACCGCTGTTCAAGCTCAGTATGCAAAGCAGGGTTAATTGGAGACATCTATTTCCCTTCCTTATTCAGCTCACAATAGGATAAAAAATGAATCAACCTGTAGTTTAAGCCCAAACCGCAGAGAGCGACCAGCGCTTAAGAACCGCGTCCAAAATCGCTACCTACAGAAAAAATGGCGCCCACCGTGGGGCCCGTCTTTCTTTTTCTTTTTTCTCTTCACTTATGTGAAAACCACAGATTGGGGCTTCCGCCGGGGAACCCATTTCTGTCAGGAACTTAGGATTCTTAGCTTTATAAGTCTAGGATTTTTAAGACAAATATATATACTGCTTTTCCTAATTGAATATGTGTTTATTTTTCTGCTACTGGGAATGCGTGTGATGCCGCATGTGGTGAGATTGAGTATACACTTAAGAAAAGCCAACCCTTTTTTGTAGTGCGGAAACTATCGGAAATAGTTGTTACGCGATACTACCCTCATTTGAGGCTGGTGATCTATTCTTGGTGAATGGCACTTACTCTAAGATTGCACACAACTCGCTGGCGATCCGCTTGTTGTCTGCCTTCCTGGGAGGAGCTGATGATAATGAGTACAGGTACAAAAATCACCCTAGTATAAACCTTTGGCGATGGGTAGAGCCTTGACTTCATGACAACGACCCTTTGACCCCATGTTTTTTCTATGTTTTTGTGTGCTGCATTCATGCATTCATTTAATAAAACATTAAAACATTAAAAAAACTTCTCTTCTAGTCTCTCTGTTTTTCAAATTAAACTAAGACTGTGATTGTAAATATCAGAGAAGAGGATTACGCTAATGGATTTCGGTAGAAGGAGAACTCACTAGTATACCTTCAAGGTTCCAAAGTTAGGGGGTTTGAGAAGGTTAGCAAGGATGATCACTAGCCCTGAGGCTTTTAGAGCCAAGCACGGAGGTCTGCTACCACTGTTAAAAGTCCATGTGATTGAGGGAATCATGGATGCGCTCATTCAATTCTACGATCCGGTTTATCACTGTTTCACATTCCCGGATTACCAGCTAGCACCAACGCTGGAGGAGTATTCTCATCTGATCGATCTACACATCACAGATCGAGCTCCATTTTCTGGACTGGAAGAAATTCCAAAGAATCAGACCATTACAAGAGCAATTCATTTGGACGAGTCTGAGGTTAGGACTCACATGACTACTAAGGGTGGCATCCAAGGTTTGCCAGCCCAGTTCTTAACAAAGAAAGCTATGTACTTTGCTAGTATAGGGAACGGGACTGCTTTTGAAAGCATCTTTGTTTTACTCACCTACGGATTATTTTTGTTTCCCAACATCAATAACTTCGTCGATATCAACGCCATTAAGGTTTTTCTCATTGGAAACCCTGTGCCGACTTTGCTCGCGGATGCGTATCATTCTGTACACTTGGGAAATTTGTACAGCGGAGGGGAGATCACATGTTGTGTACCTCTGCTTTATAAATGGTTTATCTCTCACTTGCCCAAGTCTGCTGCTTTTTGGGATTGCAAGAGTGTCTTACGTTGGTCGCAGAAGATCATGTCTCTTACCAACTCTGATATAGATTGGTGTAATAGGATTTTTGAGGGAATCCGAATCATTGATCGTTGTGGAAATTTCCCCAACGTACCCCTCATAGGAACTAAAGGAGGAATCAACTATCATCCGATATTGGTTCGTCGTCAATTTGGATACCCGATGAGACACATCCCGCTGAGTGTTCATCTGGAAGGTCTTTTCTTCAAAGAAGGAGAAAACGACAGAGCACTAAAGATGGAAATAGTGCACGCTTGGAAACACGTTCATAAGAAAGGACGAGAGTCTCTGGGAAAACCAGACTGTGTCTCGGTGGAGCCTTATCTCCACTGGGTACAAACTAGAGCTCTCAAGCTGAAGATGCCTTATCCTCGTTACGAAATTCTTCCGCCAAAGGAATCTATCATGTACTTCATGACTGAGACTGAAAAGCTTCAGGTTACTCTCAACAAAGTCCAGAAGGAGAGAAGGTCTTGGAAGAACAAGTACCGCACCCTCGACATAGAGTGCATCAAAATACAGCAACTACTGAAAGAGAAAGATGCTCTGATTAAGATTTTGGAGCAACATGCTGTAGAGAATCAAGATGACCAAAGGAATTTTCTCGTTCCTTTCGCTTGGCAAAGGAATGACAACCCGACAACGGCCCAAGAGCCCCGGTCAAAGAAAAGGAAGATACCAGAATCAGCACCCGATTTCTCTTCAGAGAGGACTCGGGACCCATTAGCCTAGGTTTCTGTTTCTGCACCTTGTAATCTACTATATTTCCATTTCTGTAATCCTTTGAAATTCAATAAAAAGGGGTTTCCCCACCATTTGATATTTGCAATCTAATTGTCGAAGTTTATTTTGATTAAACCTTAAATAATTAATATAATCATTGCATTCATCATTCTCACATCGCGTATTCTTCTTACCTACGAATCTCACGTTTTGTGTCTCGATTCTAGAGTCAAACTGTCTCATTCGTATAACACTCGGGCCAATCGTCAAAAAAAGATGGATGATCTTGAGGAAGAAAACAGAGAGTTGAAAGAAGAGATCGACGCTCTGAGAGAGGATATGAGAAAGCTTCGTAACGACATGCAAGCCATGGCAGAAGCTCAGCTACAAAGGACTGTGATCTCAGAGATCACCTCAACGCCCATAGTGGAGAAGTATGATACTAGGTATCAAATACCGAAATATCGCCCTTGGGGTATGCCTGTTAACTATATCCCGGAAGGATATGTTCCGCCGGTCACTGAGGATCAGGGAATCACAACAGAAGCCACTGGGCCTGAAGTTTACAAACTTCGGGAAAGCGAAGATGCCAGGGGCATACTGAAGACTCCTGAAGGTTACAAACTTCGGGAAACGCCAAGATTCACCGCCGTAGTCACGGTACCACCCCCTGTGGTGCACACTGTCCCGGAAGGACAGATTTCGCCGATACCTTCTGGTAAAAAGGAAACTATGTTCGACCGAATGGATGAATTCCAGGAACAGTACCTGGAAATGTAGAAAGAGCTGCAGGCCATTCGCGGCCAGGATCTATTTGGGAAGGACGCCGCAGATCTCTGCTTGGTCCCCAATGTGAAAGTCCCGCACAAGTTCCAAGTGCCCGACTTTGAAAAATACAAGGGTAACTCTTACCCTCAAAGTCACTTGACAATGTACGCTCGACGAATGTCAGCTCAGACGGAAAATCAGGACCTGCTGATTCACTACTTTCAGGATAGTTTAATCGGTGCCGCACTCAAATGGTACATGGGTTTAAACCGTGCTACGATCAGCACTTTCAGAGATCTTGGCAAAGCCTTCGTCCAACAATACAAATATAATTTGGACATGGCACCCGACAGAGATAAACTCAGATCGATGTCACAAAAGGACAAGGAAACCTTTAAGGAGTACGCTCAAAGATGGCGTGAAATTGCCGCTCAAATTTGTCCACCTCTTGAGGAAAAAGAGATGACAAAGATCTTCTTAAAGACCTTAAGCTCATTTTACTATGACCGAATGGTTGCCAGTGCGCCCAGTGATTTCACCGAGATGGTCGGCATGGGCGTACGTCTTGAGGAAGCCGTCCGAGAAGGACGTTTGGTAAAAGACACTGGATCGACGAGCGGTACTAAAAAATATGGTAGTGCTCTCCCTAAGAAAAAAGAGCAAGATATTGGGAATATCTCTCTCGGAAAGCAAAGGCGACGTTATCAACCAGTAGCAGCTGTAATTCCTGCTATCGGCCCTACGCCTATTCCTACGTATCAACCTCAGGTTGCGCAAAGCCAACCTAATCAGCAAAGGACACAACAACCTCTTCAGCAGGCTCGTCCTCCATATAACAGCAACCGTACAACACGACCATCAGGGTTTGATCCTATACCCATGTTGTACGCAGAACTATTTCCGTTACTACTAGCTAAGGGGCACATCCAGACTAAGTCTCCTCTTACAGTACCGGAAAATCTGCCTTTTTGGTTTAAGGTGGATCAAACATGCCCTTATCATCAAGGAGGTTCAGGGCATAACATAGAGACTTATCTCAATTTCAAGTCCGACGTGCAAAACCTTGTTAGGAGCGGGCTCTTATCTTTCAAGGATACGAATCCCAATGTTCTTACGAACCCGCTGCCTCAACATGACAAGGCTGCAGTCAATTTGATAGAAGGAGAGACTAACAACGTCTATCAAATTCATGATGTACTCTTGTTGAAAACCAATCTGGTCAAGATACATTGTAGACAGAGTGGATATGGCCATGTGCCACCTCATAACTATCATCAGTGTGATATCTGCTCTAAAGACAACCAAGGATGTTCTGTGGTGCAAGCAGCACTGCAGGAACAGATGGATCCAAGAGCACCGGGTTCGTGGAGTTAACATGGTTTACATAAATTCTAACGTCATTCAGAACCAGGATATCCATGCAATGAATGTCAACTTGGTGGCGATGCACTCAAGGCAAAGCCAGTATCATAATCTGCCACGGCATGATTACAGTTCCTGTCTGATTTGCTCGGTAAACAAACAGGGATGCTCTTTCATACAAGAGGCCCTCCAGCGTCAGATGGACCTTGGATGGATCCAAGACTACCATGATAGGAACCCTTATCAAATCAACATGGTTCAAATCTTCGATATTCGCGTGATAAATACCAACATGGTGGAGTTACATGCTGAGCAGGTCCGACTCGGATTCTTAATATCACATGACTATCAAAGCTATAAAGCGGGTTGCGAAAACGATCGTGGTTATACCCTGGTCCAAGAGGCACTTCAGCACTTGTTAAATCACTGGTGGATGCCAATCTATATGGATGAAGATACTCGACAAATCAGTATCAATAACAGAAACCCCACTCGGCGTCAGAGTCAGAATGTCCGATCTGTGGAAGCTAACCTAGTGAGGTTACATTGTATTCAAAGTGGGCGTGGCCAGGTGCCACCACACAACTATGAACGTTGCGGCGTCTGTTCGGAAAGTAACCAAGGGTGTTACCTTGTGAGAGCAGCTCTTCAGGGTCAGGTCGATCGTGGAGGAATTCGTCCATATCCGAGTTCTGGACCCATCAACTGGACGCCAAACTACCTTGCCGAGTAAGTTGAGGATGTTGTCACGATCGCTGGTCATCACAGGACCAGGGATGTTTTTGCCATTATCCCCCTACTCGACGAATCTAAGGTTCCCAACCGGGAACGGATCGAGATTACTTATGATGGTCAGAAAAATTAGAAGGTTCCCGTAGTCATTTATCTACCGGGACCACTACCGTATGAATCAACTAAGGCTATCCCTTACAAATACGGTGCAGTAACCATTGAAAATGGAAAGGAAATTCCATTACCCTCTGTCGTGAATATTTCAGACATCAGTCGTGTAACACGGAGTGGTAGAATCTTCAACCGAGGAGTTGGAGAACTTAACAAGGAAAAGGAACTTTAGTCTGAAACTCCTGATCCACCAGTCGGTCAATTCGGTAATCCCGACCTTTCGAAAGATAATGATGAGATGCTGAAGCTCATCCAAAGGAGTAAATACAACATTGTCGATTAACTGTTACAGACTCCTTCAAAGATCTCGGTGTTATCACTGTTACTCAGTTCAGAAGCCCATAGGGAGGCTCTACAGAAAGTCTTGGAGCAAGTCTTTGTGGAACAGGATGTAACAACCAGACAGTTCGATAGCATTGTCTTTAACATCACTTCTTGCAACAATTTGGGATTTAGTGATGAGGAATTACCTGAAGAGGGTCGCCGTCATAACATGGCGCTCAATATCATAGTCAACTGCCAGGACGATGCTTTAGCCAGCGTACTGGTAGACACAGGGTCAGCCCTGAATGTTATGCCGAAGTCTACTTTGATGCAGTTATCATTCAAAGGCCCTCCGATGAGAGTCAGCGAAGTTGTCGTCAAAGCATTCGACGGATCCAGAAAAATGGTTATCGGCGAAGTTGATCTTCCCATAACTATCAGTCCTCATACTTTCCAAGTCACTTTCCAGGTCATGGACATCCGGGCAACATACAGTTGTTTATTAGGAAGACCTTGGATACACCAGGCTGGGGCGGTTACTTCCACCCTCCACCAAAAGCTAAAGTTCGTCCAGAACGGCCAACTCATCACAGTCTGGGGAGAACAGGCTTTGCTTGTGAGTAACTTATCATCATCTGCTTGTGTAGAACCTGAGGAGGTTATTGGAACGCAGTTCCAAGCACTGTCGGTAAGAAAAGACAATCATTTCAAAGGAGGAACTTCGATTTCCTCATACAAAGATGCTATCAAAGCGGTCGAGAGTACCGATACAACAGGATGGGGACAGCTTGTCATTCCTACTGACAATAAAACAAAGAAGGGTCTTGGTTTTTCTACGACCTGTACCCAGACAGCTGCCGGCGATGAAAGTCTTCACCCCCTTCAAAATCTCTTCCGCAGTGGAAGTTTCCTTCACCCAGTGTCTCAGACAGTTCACGCTATTAATGAGGAAGATCCCTCTGACACGGATGAAGAGTGGAGGCCCTACCTTAACAAGGACGGTTATATGTCTCAGGAAGAGGTGCCTATGCCTTTTTGCTTTCCTATAGAAAGTCTGAGATTTATACCAAGATCAGACGTCGAAATGATATATGGAGATTGTGATCCGGAAAGATGCCGTGCTCCGCCAAATTCATTAGAGGAAGACACTCCGATGAAAGACAATTTTGACTACAATTACTATGGCCCAATGGATGGCCTGCCAATGTGGCAGCCTTACCCAGGAAACTTGGGGCAAGAAAGTCAGCCGAGTAATGAAAATCAGCTGACCATCATTGAACAGAATACCTGTGTCCCCACCATGTCATGGGATCAACACTCAGGTCATTCAGAAACTACTCAACATGAAGATGAATTCGCAACATTTGCAAGACTTGAATTCATCAACTATGCTTTTCCCGAGGTCAATGTCATTGAGAGGGATGACTCCTCCAGTTCCAAAGAAGTTTGGGACACTCTGGGGGAACCAAGTGGAAAATACGACTTCATGGTCAAGTACACCGCTCCCGAAAGTTCTCGTATCAGGCTCGAAGATATCCAGCCTACTGGATGGAGATATACAGCTGAGAGCACAACTACTCTGCAAAATGCAACAGAGGAATTCTCCTACGACAATTTTGCCTGGGAGACAGATTCCAATGATCCTGCTCTGCCAGAAATCAGCGTTATTTCTGAAGACAAATCAGGGAAGGTGCCAGACTTTGTGGTTCACCGAGGAGTTCACCGCCAATGGGTTGTCATCGAGGTTCCGAAGGTCGTTCATCAGTCAAAGTAATTGCCGTCTTTTAACCTTTCACCCTGCCCTGGTGAAACGGATGTTTTGATAGGGCTCGCTTTCTGTAAATTTCCCTCTTCGCTTTGCCCGAAGCGACAAATTTTTGTTTTATAGGGCTGTAGTTTCAAGATTCGACTTGTTCATTAATAAAATAACGTCGTTCTGTAATTTCCGCATTTATTGTTGTTTTCTCTTTTTGCTTTTTCAGAAAATGGTAATCCTAAAAAACAATTCAAATAAAAACAAGCAGTAAAATAAATACACTGCACACACTTACATTTTCTCTATCTCTTCTAAACACGAATCATCACGTCATGCAGATTGCTTGTTTTACACCCCGTTGAAACATACGATCCGATGTCTTCTCCCGACTTTGAGTTCCCGGTATTTGGGGCTGAAGAAGAAGATGACAACGAAATTCCAGAAGAGGTCTCCCGACTACTCAGACAAGAGGAAAGGTCCATTGAACCTCACAAAGAACCGTTGGAAATGGTAAACTTGGGTTCAGAGCAAGAGAGAAAAGAAATCAGGATTGGGGCACTGCTCAGTCCAACTGCCAGAGAGGGTTTGATAAAGATTCTTAGACAATTCCTCGATATATTCGCTTGGTCCTATCAGGATATGCCAGGGTTGGATACCAGCATCGTGGAACATCATTTACCGTTAAGATCGGAATGTCCACCAGTAAAGCAAAGGTTGAGACGGACTCATCCGGACATGGCCATCAAAATCAAAGAAGAAGTACAGAAACAGATTGACGCGGGTTTCCTCGCTACATCTGAATATCCTCAATGGTTAGCCAACATCGTACCCGTTCCCAAAAAGGACGGAAAGGTCAGAATGTGTGTTGATTACAGAGATCTAAACAAGGCAAGTCCAAAAGACGACTTTCCTTTACCACACATTGACATGCTGGTAGACAGTATAACAAAGTTCAAAGTTTTCTCCTTCATGGATGGATTCTCGGGCTATAACCAGATTAAAATGGCGCTGAAAGACATGGAAAAAGCTTCGTTCATTACCCCATGGGGCACCTTTTGTTACAAGGTAATGCCGTTCGGTTTGAAGAACGCCGGGGCAACCTATCAAAGGGCCATGACTACTCTGTTTCATGACATGATACACAAAGAAATCGAGGTATATGTCGATGATATGATTGCAAAATCTAAAACAGAGAGTGAGCACGTTGAACATCTGTCAAAATTGTTCGAACGTCTAAGAAGATTCAATCTCCGCTTGAATCCCAACAAGTGCACCTTCGGTGTCCGTTCAGGGAAACTCTTAGGGTTCATCGTCAGCCAGAAAGGAATTGAAGTTGATCCTGACAAAGTCAAGGCCATTCGAGAAATGCCTTCTCCGAAAACTGAAAAACAAGTCAGAGGATTCCTGGGACGTTCGAACTACATCTCCAGATTCATATTCCTTATGACCGCCACGTGTGCGCCGATTTTCAAATTATTGAAAAAGAACCAGGATTGCGTTTGGTCAGAAGATTGCCAAACTGCCTTCGACAGCATTAAGGAATATCTGTTGAATCCTCAGATTCTATCACCTCCAGTGGAAGGAAGACCACTGATCATTTACCTCACAGTTCTAGAGGACTCAATGGGGTGTGTACTTGGCCAACAAGACGAAACTAAAAGGAAAGAGTCTGACATCTACTATTTGAGCAAGAAATTTACCGACTGCGAAACTCGGTACACGATGCTTGAGAAAACTTGTTGCGCTTTGGCTTGGGCAGCCAAACGTCTTCGCCAATACATGATTCGGCATACTACTTGGTTGGTCTCCGAAATGGATCCAATCAAGTACGTTTTCGAAAAACCTGCTCTTACGGGAAGGATTGCCCGTTGGCAGATGTTGTTATCAAAATATGACATAGAATACCACGCTCAAAAAGCCGTTAAGGGGAGTATTTTAGCCGATCATTTGGCTCATCAACCGATTGACGATCAGGAATCAATCGGGTTTGACTTCCCAGACGAAGATGTCATGTATCTAAAAATGAAAGATTGCGATGAACCGTTACCCAGTGAAGGGCCAGAACCAGGTTCCCAATGGGGACTTATCTTTGACGGAGCAGTTAATCATTATGGAAACGGAATTGGGGAAATCATTGTTACCCCTCAGGGTACCCACATTCCTTTCACTGCCAGACTTACGTTCAAGTGTACAAATAACGAGGCCGAATACGAAGCATGTATCATGGGTCTCGAAGAAGCGATTGATTTAAGGATAAAAAACTTGGACGTATACTGCGACTCAGCCCTGGTTATCAATCAGATAAAAGGAGATTGGAACACATACCAATCAGGGTTGATTCCTCACAAAGACTATGCAAGAAGGTTGCTGCCTTTCTTCAACAGAGTTGAGTTTCATCACATCCCTCGTGATGAGAATCACATGGCTGATGCATTAGCCACTATCTCGTCCATGATTAGTGTAGGTCAATGGAATGACATACCTAAGATTGACATAATGCGCCTTGAACGGCCCGCTTACATCTTCACGATTGAAGCAGTCATAGACGACAAACCTTGGTATCACGATATCAAATGCTTCCTTCAGAAACAAGAGTACCCACCTGGGGCACTCAGAAAAGACAGGAAAACCCTCAGAAGATTGGCTGGAAACTTCTTCCTGAGCGGTGACACTCTCTATAAGAGAAATTTTGACATGGTTTTGCTCCGATGCGTCGACAGACCAGAAGCAGACATGCTTATGAAAGAAATTCATGAAGGATCCTTTGGCACTCATGCCAACGGACACACAATGGCGAGAAAAATTCTCAGAGTAGGGTACTACTGGTTGACCATGGAATCCGACTGCTACAAGTACATGAGGAGGTGTCACAAGTGTCAGATATACTCCGACAAAATCCATGTACCGCCAACGCATCTCAAAGTTCTTTCTTCCCCGTGGCCTTTTTCCATATGGGGAATTGACGTTATTGGCATGATTGAACCTAAGGCTTCAAACGGACATGGGTTCATCCTGGTAGCCATTGATTACTTCACCAAGTGGGTCGAAGCAGCATCATTCGCCAATGTAACCCGACAAGTGGTGGTCCAATTTATCAAAAACAATATCATCTGCCGTTATGGTGTTCCAAGCGAGATCATTACTGATAATAGATCTAACTTGAACAATAAGATGATAAAAGAGTTGTGTGATGAGTTCAAGATCGAACACCATAACTCATCTCCCTGCCGACCCAAGATGAACGGAGCGGTAGAAGCGGCTAACAAGAATATCAAGAAGATCATTCAAAAGATGGTTGTAACCTACAAACACTGGCACGAAATGCTACCCTTTGCTCTTCACGGTTATCGCACATCTGTCCGCACTTCAATAGGGGCTACCCCTTTCTCTCTAGTGTATGGCATGGAAGCAGTGCTCCCCATAGAAGTAGAGATCCCGTCAATCCGAGTATTGATGGAAGCGAAGCTCACCGAAGCTGAATGGTGTCAAAGTCGACACGACGAATTGAATCTGATCGAAGAAAAGAGAATCACGGCACTATGCCACGGTCAGCTGTATCAACAAAGAATGAAGAAGGCGTTTGACAAAAAGGTCCGACCTCGCATCTTCAGGAAAGGAGACCTCGTGCTCAAGAAGATACAATCTTTTCTCACTGATTCGCGAGGCAAGTGGACTCCGAATTATGATGGCCCCTATGTGGTCACGAAAGCTTTCTCAGGCGGTGCCTTGAGACTTGCAACCATGGACGGAGAGGAATTTGCCTACCCCACGAATGTTGATGTAGTCAAGAAATACTTCGCCTAAACTAAAAAAAAAATGTCTCAGTGGAATGAAAACCCGAAAGGGCGGTCCAGGCAAAAGTTAGAGACATGAAAAAAATCATCTCGATGGATTGGAAATCTCATAGTACAATCCAGGCAAAAATTAGGGATAATTGCAAGTAACTATGTTCAGCAGAGGCAAATCCCTCAGCAGCAGTTACATCATCTGTCAGAAAACTCCAGTCAAGGTCATCTTCGACAGAAGCTCAGGATGCCCCGAATTCAAAGTTGGTGGAAGGATAGTGGTCGTTATGTTTCAACGTAGCCCTTTTCCCTGTAACTTACCATTTTCTAACTTTGTATATACTCTGTGGAATCACGCGTTTGGCTGATCTCCATCTTATCAATAAAATTTGAGCCCTTGTGCTTTTGTTTGTATTTCTTATTTGTTTTAGCTTTATAGAACGACGTTGTTAACATGATTAACGATTCTTGAAATGAAACAAAAATGAATTTACTTGTTAAAACTTTTTCTGCTTTTAAAGATGGCAATTTCTTTTGACTGTTGAACATCAGAAGAACATCGGCCGCTTCTTCAGAAGTGGGCGAACTTCAAAGTGCAGAATTAAAGTACTCCTTCTATGCCAGTACGCTTAAATGAAGGATCAACTATGTCAGAGACCTTGTTTCGTCTGACCCGCCTCGGCCGAGTTCTCATCTCCTAAGCCCGACCAACGGTAGCTCCCCAACAGGGATTATCTCTCCTAAGCAAGGTGGAATTACTATTTTGAACCAGCGATATTTTTACACGCCCCGCGATGGCCGAGTATCCAGTCATGTTCACCTGTCAGTTTGTATGTCGCGTCAGTTTTGTCCGCATATACATACATACATCATGCATTATTGATTTTCATTCACATTCATATTACATCACTATCACTCCAGTCGGTCTTGTCCCCTAGTGGTAGAAGTCCTCTCAATCGAGTTGTCAGTTCTTGCCTCGTCAGGAAATGCTGCGTCTGAACAACCTCGCTTCCAGTTTATTTCTGAAAAAGAAGTTGGTCCTTGACCACTTTGATAACTCGAACCTCTAAAAAACCAGAGAAACCTTCAACCAATATCACTCTTTGCCATTGAAGATGATATCCTTGCTTTCCCGGATTAAGGAAAATCCCCAGAGAAAGCCTCTTAATCAGAGATTCGGCGGCATGCCAGTTTCGCTCTGAAAAATTCGCTGATGAAAAGGTCATCGGTACCTCAAAATTAGACCCCATCATATGGCATTTCTCCGGGAAGATCCCGAGAAAAGTATGATGTAAGATCCTAAGCGACAACAGTCTCTCAAGAGACTCGCATTCCCCCAGTAGAATCGAAAAATGGCGTCTCCAACAGAGAAGTTTGTGCAACTCTACAATTCAGACGAATGGGTTCCCCAGCAAGTCTGACGTCGAAGCTTTTTCCGTCAAATGGCATCTCTCCAGGAAAATTCGGCAAGAAGTTTGAAGAAAATCCGCTACTAACAGCGTTCCTTGTCAAGAAAGTTAATTGACAAAAGAAACTGAGACCAGGTCCTTGGTAGGAAACCAGGATCGAGGGGAAGTTTATATCAGAAACTGAGACCAGGTCCTTGGTAGGAAACCAGGATCGAGGGGAAGTTCATTTCAGCAACTGAGACCAGGTCCTTGGTAGGAAACCAGGATCGAGGGGAAGTTTATTTCAGCAACTAAGACCAGGTCCTCGGTAGGAAACCAGGATCAAGGGGAAGTTTACCTTTTCTAAGCATCATCGCTTAGCTAAAGAAGATGAATGCGCAAGCTACCATTCATAACCGCCATCAAAATTTCGGGTATTCCGATATTTAATCCTCTTGCACCCCGAATGCCCGAATACCTTCGCCATTCACACCTTCGTGTCCAAGAAGATTAAATAGGGGCATCTGTCATACCCCAAATTTTGACCACTAAGATTTCCCATCATTGTGCAAATCATCATCACAATATGGGGGAACCATTCTATTTCATCAGTCTCCCCAAAGATGGGTGAGTATTCACTACAATCAAAATTAGGGTTTTTAGCCCTCTTTGAGTGCTTGGACAAAGGATCAATCAAGGAATGACATGATCTTCAATTTGTCTAGCCTCTCAAACATCCACAATGGATCAAAAGGACTCCCACTTCAAGGATTTAGCACAAGGTTGCTCCCTTCTAAGTGGATTAAGTCTCAAGATTGACAGTGTCACTAAATTAGGGTTTTGGTCGACCAGGGCCTCCAGATGAAAATTTTCATCTGGGCACAAGCCAATGATCCAAAACACAACCTAATATACTCCATGGAACCACATGGACCCAATCATCAAGTCAATTTGGCCTCAGGGGATGTATACCTCAAAAATCAGGAATTAGGATTTCTTGACCTAATTCACCCCTAAGTTGACTTTTGGGGCAAATCATGAGCCAAGACCTCAAGAGAGGGTTTGAGGGTCTCAAATGAACTATATTGATCCATTTGGAACAATGGATTAATCCAAGAAGCTTGAGCAACAAGTCTCATTTTCATCTGCACCACAATTAGGATTTTAAGGAAAAAGTCAACTGTAACTTTGACTTTTGACCAGGACACGCTCCCAAACCCTAGGACATGCCTCAATATACCCTATGACACCCATGGAACATGTCCACCAAGTTTGATTTAGGTCAAGGACATGATTTCCTGAAGAATTGCACGGTTTGGAATTCATCTGATAAAAAGTCAACTGTGCACAAAAGTCAACTTTGACTTTTTGAGATTTTTCACCAAAATGGATTTTTAACCCTAAAATGATGTTAATGTATGATTTGAATCCTCATTCATCAAGAAAAACCAAAGAAAGTGGGATAACTTGTAAAAGGGGTAACCATAAAACTTAGAAATTTTTCTAAGTTATGGAAAAAGTACCACTAATACACTAACTTTGGAGGATCATAACTCCTAAACCACATAGCCATTTTTTCTCATCCAAAGATGGATTTGTAGCCCTCATTACCCTCTACAAAAACTTCAACTAGACCTAAGTCCAATTCATTAAGGATTTTGAGTTATGGAGTGATCAAAATCAAGAAATCACACTTTGTTCCAACACTTGGTGAAAATTTCACTAAGTCAGATTTTGCTTCACTTTTTGCCAAATGTAGAGGGATTTTTCACTTGGAATCAAAAGAGATCAAAACCAAACTTGTTCAAACAGTTGTTGTATCATGTAAGGGCTTTCCAAAATGGTCAAGAGCATTACCAAATTCAACTTACACCATGAGATATGACATTGGCAAGTTGCCTTGCTGAAATCTATCAAAGGCAAGGCAGAATTTGCAATTTTGCTCGATTTTCCAAAATCAGCCAAATTCAAATGCTCATATCCACTTGGACACATCTGAGGCTTGAATCTAAAGGGGACAATCACTGAGCCAAGCCTCCAAAGTCCATGGAACAAGAAATAGCATGTTGAACCTAGAATGGCCAAAATAGGGACAAGACTCCAAATTTGGACTGAAGCATTCAATGGAAGCATCAAGGTGGCATGGACTGAGCCATTCTCATCTGAAATCAGTCAAGACTTATCCAAGACCAAGGGAACCAAAGCTCTGTGCCCTAACCTCTAGTCAATGGCTAGAGGAGACTTGGATTTTCATTTGCCAACATTGGCCAAACCTACTTACCAGATGCCATTCACCATTTCTTGCAAAACAAACTTGCTCTACTATAAATAGAGCTCAATTGTGATCAGTTTGAGTACACCAAAGCCATCTAACAGATGCTTTCCTCAAAATCTCTTTCTCTTGGCAAAAATGCCTTTCTTAGCAAGGTAGCTATCGGGTTTTGAGTTTGAGAGCAATTCCAATCAAACCAATCACTCACACACCTCATATACATCACATATGAGCTGATCAAACACTTAGATCACTTCTGAAACACCAATTTTACAAAATCACCAGCTGGTTGCTCAAATTTTCAAACAAGTTGCAGCTGAGGTACCACAAAGTGATCCAGCCAATTTCCATCAAGTCCAACCATTCAAACACACTCCATAGGGTGTAAGGAAGCTGTTCAGATCATCACCACTCATCTGTAACACCTCCAAATCAAAAATCACCTTGCACTTGCTGTCACGGCTTGGAGGTAAGCACATACTTGGTCATCTCTCAATCTATGCATATTTCCTCGCACAATAATTTGGCCATATGTTCATAATCATGCATGGAATGTTTTTCCTCAATTAATTGCATTGTTTGAATCGTGTATCAAAAATCCTAGCCTTCATGCAAAAATTAGGGTTCTTGAGGTTTCTTCGTGATTTCATGTTTTATGTTTAATTTAAATGAAATTAAGTGTTATAAACATGATCGTGAGGTTGAGACGAGCATAATGATATGTGGATTGCATGATATGATTACGTATTCAGTGAGATTGGATGGAAAACGCAAATCAGCCAAACCCAGAAAAATGCGCGTGTTCTTGCTTGTGTTCTTGGCGCCTTTTTCACAAATTCAAATATTTGAATTTTGTGATTTTGTTTAATTGATTCAAAAATTAATTTCACTCTGAGTTTTAATGATTTTGAGTTGATTCTTTTTTTAATAATTCACAAAAATGTTAAAATATTTTATTTTATCAAAAAAATCCCAAAAATATTATTTATTTTGTATAATTGATATTTTTGCAAAGAATTAATATTTTAATTGTTTTTGACATTTTAAATATTTTTTCTACATTGATTTTGCAACTTTTAATGCTTTCTAATTATTTTGTAGGTCAATACTTAATTTTTGAAGCATTAATCCAAAATCACAATTTGTTTTTCACATGTTAAACAATTTTGATTATTTTATTTGAATTTTTATTCAATTAAATACATTTTTGAAAACAAATTAGGGTTTTTTGGATTAATTTAACCCTCATAAATCATTTTCAAAACACTTTGGGCCTCTAATAGAGTGTAAGACCCAATCCTTTCTTGACCAAAACATTTTTGGGCCTCAGTGTATTGTATAAGTCCCGATACCGTCAAAAAACGAACGGCGCGATCGTCGCCTTTTGAAAAATAACCTTGTGCCGCTCCTCGAGCTATAAGACCCATTCAAAACATTTTGGGCCTCTAATAGAGTGTAAGACCCAATCCCCTTTTAACCAAAATCATTTTGGGCCTCACTTATTGTATAAGTCCCTCCGCGTTAAAAGAAAATCTCGGCGCGATCGCCATTTTTAAACGAAAAAATCAATTGGGCCTACCCTCGTGTTATAAGCCCCACTCTTTTTCTTTAAACTTTTTGGGCCTCTTGAGAGAGTGTAAGACCCATCCTTTTGTACAGAAAACAATTTTTGGGCCACAGTCACTTGTATAAGTCCCTCTGTACAAATTCAAATAGTGCGCTCACTGATAAAACCCTGGGCCTCTCCTTGAGCTGTAAGCCCCAAATCTTTCTTTTTCAAAGCACTTTCTCCTTTGATTTTGAATATACTGTTGTTTTCAATCTTTCTTTGTTGAACAACTAACCAAACAGCATGGAAGCTCTACAACCGAGTAAGTGTTTATACGCTTTCATTTACCGCTTTCACATATATAACTGTACTGTGGGGCTATTTCACTGTAAGTATTATTTCATAAACTCATATCAACTGTATAATAATAGTATAGATATTTCGAGTTTCCCCGGCAACTACGTCTAGAACTAGGTGACGCCGTTTCGTTTGTTCGTAGAAATAGACAACTAGATCCCAAATAGGATCACCAGATACAGTCTTCTCTTCGGCTGTCCTCATTAGGAATTGTCAAGAAATTCTATTCCCCTGAGATGAATTATTCTCGGTGAAACTTCTCTTGAATTTCTTCAAACCTCAGAACTGTTCACTAAATGAATTATTCTCGGTGAAACTTTTCTTGAACGTTTCTTTGGTTTGGGACCCACGGGCTTCTTAAAAGCATCGGCTTCCTCTTGGGCATTGTACAAGGACCCACAGGCTTCTTAAAAGCAACCCCGCCTCCTCTTGGGCTTAGTACAAGGACCCTACGGCTTCTTAGAAGTAATCACAGCCTCCTTTTAGGCTTCGTATAATGATCTCTTCCTCCGGGAATGATAGCCTTCTCTTGGGCATCGTACAAGGACCCGTCGGCTTCTTAAAAGTTTCCAGCCTCCTCTTGGGCTTCATACAAATTATCCCGACGACCTCCTAGAGGTATAGGAACAGAACCTAGTCATCTTAATAGAACAGTCCTTTCAAAGAGTCTACTACTGTTTCTCAAAGCATAGTACAAAAGATGACACTCTAGACTTAGACAGTCTAATTCCCTTGAGTCTCAAAGACATTCTCAAGCACCCCTTCGTTAAATAGGAAGGAAACCCGCAGACTCAGACAGTCTCAATACCCTTCGGATTTCCCATTTCCTTAAAGAACAGGAATAACCCGGATCCTCGAATCAAATCCTTGAGTACAGTGTTGCTCATATAAGAACTGATTTTCTCTTTTAAAATCAGTATACTGGACCTGTCACTCGACTGAAACAGTAACCCTAGCCTCTCTCTCGGGCTTTGTACGAGACACATAAAAGATTCCCTCGTTGAGTCAAAAACCTTTTCGCCTCCATCTCGAGCTTCGTACGAGATACAAAAACTCTCTTATTAAATAGCCTCCATCTCGGGCTTTATACGAGATACCAAACGACTCCATCGTCGGGTCACAACCTTTCAGCCTCTCTCTCGGGCTTTGTACGAGACACATATTAGCCTCCTCTTAGGCTTTGTATAAGAAAACCACTGGTTGATCCAATCAACCTTTTAGCATCAAAGTTGTGCCTTGATCACAGTACGCAAACATCCATCTAATCGCTGTAAGCGGCAAGCCTCTGGATCGTCTACATCCATGCCACTGTCCCTCTTTTAGCATGAGAAATTCCTAAGGAAAGATAGCATTGCTCTACACTGAGTTAAAGTCATATCCTTCAGGTTAAAACCCCCTATAAAGGAAATTATGGCATTGCTAGGATCCGCGTATCCCGGTTAAAGTAATTCTCCTCAAACCCTTCTTTAGAGATGACAAATTCTCTCTAAAGTCGAGGTCCCTCAGCTTCACATCTTGGGCTTTGATCAAGATATAAACCACCTTTCGCTTCACGTCTTGGGCTTTGAACAAGACACCAAAAACCCATTTCCTCCCATAGAATAGGAGGAACTACGAACGCTCTGATTTCCCTGTTTCGGTAAACGGGAATACGTAGGCATAAGATTGAAAGAAAAATCTTAGCGAGCACACTAAACAAAAAAACCAAATCCCATATCTCCATCAATCAAAAGCAGTAATTCAAAACATCAGTCCTAACATCCTAATCCTTGTTCCCCGCCAGAAACCTTCTGTCTAGATAAAAAGAAAGAAACTGTATTGGCGAAAATACAAATAACCAGTACAAAGGCCCCCCCACATTGATAGCATTCGTAACTTAACAGACCGTTGTTCAAGCTCGGTATGCAAAGCAGGGTTAATTGGAGACATCTATTTCCCTTCCTTATTCAGCTCACAATAGGATAAAAAATGAATCGACCTGTAGTTTAAGCCCAAACTGCAGAGAGCGACCAGCGCTTAAGAACCGCGCCCAAAATCGCTCGCTACAGTAGGTCAATGGAACGACCTACCTAAGATCGACATAATGCGCCTTGAAAGGCCTACTTACATCTTCACAGTCGAAGCAGTCATGGACGACAAACCTTGGTATCACGATATCAAATGCTTCCTTCAAAAACAAGAGTACCCACCTGGGGCATCCAAGAAAGATAGAAAAACCCTCAGAAGACTGGCTGGCAGTTTCTTTTTGAGCGGTGACACACTCTATAAGATAAATTTTGACATGGTCTTGCTCCGATGCGTCAACAGACCAGAAGCAGACGCGCTGATAAAGGAAATTAACGAAGGATCCTTTGGCACTCATGCCAACGGACACACAATGGCGAGAAAAATTCTGAGAGCAGGGTACTACTGGTTGACCATGGAATCCGACTGCTACAAGTACATGAGAAAGTGTCACAAGTGTCAGATATACTCAGACAAAATCCATGTACCGCCTACACATCTCAAAGTTCTTTCTTCCCCATGGGCTTTTTCCATTTGGGGAATCGACATGATTGGCATGATCGAACCTAAGGCTTCGAACGGACATCGGTTCATCCTGGTAGCCATTGATTACTTCACCAAATGGGTCGAAGCAGCGTCTTACGTCAATGTAACCCGGCAAGTGGTAGTCCAATTTATCAAAAACAATATCATCTGCCGTTATGGTGTTCCAAGCCAGATCATTACGGATAATGGATCTAACTTGAACAACAAGATAATGAAAGAGTTGTGCACAGAGTTCAAGATCGAACACCATAACTCATCTCCCTACCGACCCAAGATGAACGGCGCGGTAGAAGCGGCTAACAAGAACATCAAGAAGATCGTTCAAAAGATGGTTGAAACCTATAAAGATTGGCACAAGATGCTACCTTTTGCTCTTCACAGTTATCGCACATCTGTCCGCACTTCAACAGGGGCAACCCCTTTCTCTCTAGTATATGGCATGGAAGCAGTGCTCCCCATCGAAGTAGAGATCCCATTAATCCGGGTATCGATGGAAGCTAAGCTTACAGAAGCTGAATGGTGTCAAAGTCGACATGATGAATTGAATCTGATCGAAGAAAAGCGAATCACGGCAATATGCCATGGTCAGTTGTATCAGCAAAGAATGAAGAAGGCGTTCGACAAAAAGGTCCGACCTCGCATCTTCAGGAAAGGAGACCTCGTGCTCAAGAAGATACAATCATTTCTCACTGATTCCCGGGGCAAATGGACTCTGAATTATGACGGCCCCTATATGGTCAAGAAAGCTTTCTCAGGCGGCACCTTGAGACTTGCAACCATGGACGGAGAGGAATTTGCCTACCCCACAAATGTTGACGTAGTCAAGAAATACTTTGCCTAAATAAAAAAAAACGTCTCGGTGGATTGAAACCCCTAAAGGGCGGTCCAGGCAAAAATTAGAGACATAATCAAAAAATCATCCTGATGGATTGGAAATCTCAAAGTACAATCCAGGCAAAAATTAGGGATTAATGGCAAGTAACTACGTCTGATCAATTCAGCTCCTCAGCAGTTACATCGTCTGTCAGGAAAACTCTGGTCAAGGTCATCTTCGACAGAAGCTCAGGATGCCCGGAATTCAAAGTTGGTAGAAGGATAGTGGTCGTTATGTTTCAACGTAGCCCTTTTCCCTGTAAATTACCATTTTCTAACTTTGTAAATACTCTATGGAATCACGCGTTTGGTTGATTTCCATCCTATTAATAAAATTTGAGCCCTTGTGCTTTTATTTGTAATTCTTATTTGTTTTAGTTTTACAGAACGACGTTTAAACATGATTAACGATTCTTGAAACGAAACAAAAATGAATTTACTTGTCAAACTTTTTATGCTTTTAAAATAAAGATGGCAATTTCTTTTGACTGTTGAACATCGAAAGAACATCGATCGCTTCGCCAAAAGTAATCGAGCTTCAAAGTGCAGAATCAAAGTACTCCTTCTAAGCCAGTGCGCCTGAATGAAGGATCAGCTGTATCAGATGCGACTTTCCCATCTGATACCCCCGGCAGAGTTCTTATCTCCTAAGCCCAACCAACATAGCTCCCGACAGGGACTATCTCTCCTAAGCAAGGCAGAACTGCTATTATGAACCAGTGATACTTTTCATCCCCCACTGTGGCCGAGTATCCAGTCGTGTTCATCTACTAGTCTGTATGTCGTGTCAGTTTGTCAGCGTATACATACATACATCATGCATTATTGATTTACATTCATATTCATATTGCATCATTATCACTCTAGTCGGTCTTGTTCCCTAGTGATAAGAGTCCTCTCAATCGAGTCATCAGTTCTTTCCTCGTCAGGAAATGAATCATCTAAGCGATCTCTCCTCCAGTTTATTTCTGGATTGAAGGTGGTTCTTTGACCACTTTGATAACTTGAACCTCTGAAGAGCCAGAGAGCTTCCGAAAAACATCACTCTTCGCCATTGAATATGATATCTTCGCTTTCCCGAGTTAAGGAAAATCCCCAGAGAAAGCCTCTTAATCAGGGATTCGGCAGTACAGCAGTTTTTCTCTGAAAAATTCATTGACGAAAAGGTCATCGGCACCTCAAAATTGGATCACGTCATATGGCATTTCTCCGAGAAGATCCCGAGAAAAGTATGATGTGGTAACCCCAAGCGAAAGTAGTCTCTCAAGAGACTCGTTTTCCCCAGATATAGTCAACAAATGGCGTCTCAAACAGAGAAGTTTGTGCTTCTCTACAATCAAAACTTTTTCCATCAAATGGCATCTCCCCAGGAAAATTCGGCGAGAAGTTTGAGGAGAACCGCTACAAGTAGCGTCCCTTGTCAATAAAGTTTATTGACAAAAGAAATTGAGACCAAATCCTTGGTAGGAAACCAGGATCGAGGGGAGGTTTATATCAGAAACTTAGACCAGTTCCTTGGTAGGAAACCAGGATCGAGGGGAAGTTTGTATCAGAAACTGAGACCAGTTCCTTGGTAGGAAACCATGATCGAGGGGAAGTTTACCTTTTCTAAGTATCATTGCTTAGCAAAAGAAGGGGGATACGTGAATTACCATTCCTAACCGCCATCAAAATTTTGGGTATTCCGATATTTAATCCTCTTGCACCCCGAATGCCCGAATACCTTCGCCATTCACACCTTCGGGTCCAAGAAGATTAAATAGGGGCATCTGTCATACCCCAAATTTTGACAACTAAGATTCCCCATTATTGTGCAAATCATCATCACAATATGGATGTACCATCATGCCTCATTAGTCTCCCCAAAGATGGGTGAGCACTCATTATAAAACAAAATTAGGGTTTCAAGCCCTCTTTGAGCCTTAGACAATGGATCAATCAAGAAATGACATGATCTTCAACTTGTCTAACCTCTCAAACCTCTACAATGGATCAAAAGGACTCCAACTTCAAGGATTAAGCACAAAGTTGCTACATTCCAAGTGGATTAAGCCTCAAGATCGCCAGTGTCACCAAATTAGGGTTTTGGTCGACCAGGGCCTCCAGATGGAATTTTTCCTCTGGGTATGAGCCAATGCCTCAAAGCATATCCTAATATACTCCATGGAACCTCATAGACCCAATCATCAAGTCAATTTTGACCTTAGGGGATGCATTCATCAAAAATCAGGAATTAGGGTTTCTTGACCTAATTCACCCCTAAGTTGACTTTTGGGAAAAAACATGAGCCAAGACCTCAAGAGAGGATTTGAGAGTCTCCAATACACCAAATTGATCCATTTGCAACAATGGATTGCTCCAAGAAGCTTGAGCAACAAGTTTCAATTTCATCTGAACCACAGTTAGGGTTTCGCGGGAAAAGTCAATTGTAGCTTTGACTTTTGACCAGGACATGCTCCCAAACCCTAAGACATGATTCAATACACCCTATGACACCTATGAAATCAATCCATAAAGTTTTATTTAGGTCAAGGACTTGATTTCATAGAGGATCGCGCAATTTGGAATTCATCTGATAAAAAGTCAACTGTGCACAAAAGTCAACTTTGACTTTTTGAGATTTTTCACAATTATGGTTTTTTAACCCTAAAATGATGTTAATGTGTGATTGGAATCATCATTCATCAAGAAAAATCAAGAAAAGTGGGATAACTTGTAAAAGGGGTAACCATAAAAAACTTAGAAATTTTCTAAGTTATGGAACAAAGTGGCTAGGGTACCAACTTTGGAGGATCATAACTCCTAAACCACAAGGCCATTGTTTCCCATCCAAAGCTGGATTTGTAGCCCTCATGGTCCTCTACAAAAGCTTCAACTACACCTCATTCCAATTCATCATGGATTTTGAATTATGGAATGATCAAAATGGCTGAAAACATGAAATGTCACTTTTTCTAACACAGCGAAATTTTCACTAGGTCAGAATCTGCCTTACTTTTTTCCAAATGTAGGGCCATTTTTCACTTGGATCCAAAAAGTATCAAAACCAATTATGATCAAACGGTTTTTGTATCATATGAGGGCTTTCCAAAATGACCAAGAACATCACCAACCTCAACTTGAGTCATGAGATATGACAATGGTAATATGCCTTGCTGAAAACTGCCAAGGCTAGGAAGAATTTTGCACTTTTGCTCGATTTGGCAAAATCAGGTAATTCCAAGCCTTGTCATCACTTTGGACACATCTGAGGATCAAATCTAAAGGGAACAAACACTGATCCGAGCCTCCAAAGTCTTTGGAATAAGAAGTAGCATGACAAACCTAGAAATCCCTAAAAGAGGGACAAGACTCCAATTTTGGATTGGAGCATTTAATGGATGCTTAGAGGTGGCATGGACTGACACATTTGCAACTGAATTCAGTCAAGAATAATCTAACAACTAGGGAACCAAAGGCCTGTGCTCTAACCTCTAGTCAATGGCTAGAGGAGACTTGGCTTCCCATTGATCAACATTGGCCAAACCTCTGTTGTGGTTGCCATTCACTATTGATCCCAAAACAAACTTGCTCTACTATAAATAGAGCTCATTTGTGCTCAGTTTGAGTACACCAAGCCATCAAACAGATGCTTTGCTCAAAATCCCTCTCTTTAGGCCAAAATGCCTTCTTTAGCAAGGTAACTCTGAGTTTTTGAGTTAGAGAGCATTTCCATCATAGCTCATAATCCTAACACCTCCAATATATCATATCTAAGCTATCCAAACTCTCACAAGTGACCTGTAATCCTTAAATCACAAAGTCACATCTCAAAACCTCAAAATAGTACTTTTGTGCATTTTTCAAGCCATGCCTTGATTCAGTCACTTTCTAAACCAGATAAAACCTCAAACACACTCCAAATATCATCCTTGAACTGTCCCAAATGGTGCCACACATCTGGAACACCATTTGAGAGAGTTGCTATTTTGGCCATTTTAACCCCTTTTGCAAGAAAGGGCCAGTTTGTGTTTTTACAGGTTCCAGCTGATTCAAATCATCCTAAAAGCTTCTAAGGGATCATTTGAGAGTGTTCAAAGCATCAAACCATTTCTGGAACAAGGGACTTGGCAGATTGCACCAAAAACTCCAAAAGCTCAAAAAGAGGTAAGCATCATGACTTGAACTTTCCAAAATATGCATTGCTTTGAAGTCCACTGATCATGCACATCTCATACATGTTATATATATTGTGTTTGAACCAATTCATCATGTAATTCATGCCTGTACCAAAGTGTAACATAGAAAATGCAATTATAGGCCTATTTCAAAACCACCATCGGATTTTGAGGAGGGAGCATGATCTGAAAAAAATACCACCACCATTGGATTCCTTGTGAAATTCTAGGCCAGATGCATATAAATTTTGTCCCCAACCACGGAGAAATGAGAAAGTTATGGACCTTCCCGTTTCTTGGCAAAACTTGTCTTGCCTTGCCTTGGCCAGACCTAGAAAACAAGGCACGCCTTGTGTATTTGTTGTTTTGTTTCAATCAACGGATGTATCACCACCCCAGTGGTAAGGCGCGCGCCCTATAACCTTGAGGTTGTGGGTTCAAACCCCACCCATGTCATTTTGTGTTTTCTCACATTTTTGCTATTTTTTCCAATATTTTCATGTTTTGTTAATTAATTGGAAAATTAATAACTCCCTCAATTTTAATTATTTTTTATTGGTTCTTTTTGCAAAAAATCACAAAAATGTTGAAATATTTTATTCCCAAAAAAATTAGATTTATATTATTTATTTAATATAATTAGTATTTTTGTGAATAAATGTCTTTTATTTGTTTTTCAACCTTTTAAAAATAAATAACCACTTTGAAAAATCAAAACCAAATAGGTTTTAATTCATCTTGTCATTAAAGCCTCATTTTTCAAACCTAAAATCAAAATCACAAGTTGTTTATTCAAACTTATTTGGAATTTTTATCATTTGTATTAATTTTCTTTGAATAAATTATATTAAAAAATGATGAAATTAGGGTTTTATTGATTTTATCCCTAACAAACTTTTCCGAACACTCATGGGCATCTAATAGAGTGTAAGACCCAATCCTTTGTAAATACAAACATATTTTGGGCCTCACTTATTGTATAAGTCCCGTTGTATTTCAAAAGTTCAGCGGGATCATCGCCCGTTTAAAAAGAACAATTTGGGCCTCTAATAGAGTGTAAGACCCAATCCCCTTTTAACCAAAACAATTTTGGGCCTTAGATATTGTATAAGTCCCTCTGCGTTAAAAGAAAAGCTTGGCGCGATCGCCAGTTCAAAAGAATCATTTGGGCATACCCTCGTGTTATAAGCCCCGTTCTTTTTTCTTTCAATCATTTTGGGCCTCTTGAGAGAGTGTAAGACCCATCCCCTTGTACAGAAAACCTTTTTGGGCCTCCGTCACTTGTATAAGTCCCTGTACAATTTCAAACAACAGTGCAATCACTGATAAAACCCTGGGCCTCTCCTTGAGCTGCAAGCCCCAAATTTCCTTTCCAACAGCACTTTCTCCTATGATTTTGAATATAATATTGTTATCAAAGTTTTCTTTGTTGGACAACTAACAAAACAGCATGGAAGCTCTACAACTGAGTAAGTGTTTACCCGCTTTCTTTACTGCTTTCATATATATAACTGTACTGTGGGGCTGTTTCACTGTAAGTCTTCTTTCATAAACTCATATCGACTGTGTAATAATAGTATAGATATTTAGAGTTTCCCCGGCAACTACGTCTAGAACTAGACAAAACCTCGTCTCCCTACATCCGACGTTAAACTGGATATTTCAACATAACCTAAACCATGAGAATTTTCTTTCACAACAATTTTAGATAACTAGATTTAAGATATCTCCCCCTTGAACAGTTCATATACAGAAGGCCAATGTTCCAAGTGAAACCCCTTTTGGAACTGTTCATCAGCCTCCTCTTGGGCTTAGTGCAAAGACCCACAGGCTTCCTAAAAGCATCCCCGCCTCCTCTTAGGCGTTGTACAAGGACCCGTCGACTTCTTAGAAGTTTTCACAGCCTCCTCTTAGGCTTCGTATAATGATTCTTCCTCCGGGAAGATAGCCTCCTCTTGGGCTTCGTACAAATTGTCCCTCAGCTTCTTAAAAGTTATCTCGCCTCCTCTTGGGCTTCGTACAAATTGTCTCAACGACCTCCTAGAGGTATAGGAACAGAAATTAGTCATCTTAATAGAACAGTCTTTTAAAGAGTCTAGATCTTACTACTACTATTTCTTAAGCATAGTACAGAAGATAAAACCCATAGACTCGGACAGTCTAAAGCTCGTTTGGATTCCCCATTTCCTTAGAGAACAGGAAATAATCATGATCCTCGGATCAAATCCGTGAGTATAACATTACCCATATAAGAACTGATTTTCTCTTTTAACCAACATGTTGGACCTGCCACTCAACTGAAACAGTTACCCTAGCCTTCTCTTGGGCTTTGTACAAATGATTCTCCCCAGCGGAGCAAACCTTTTAGCCTCCATCTCGGGCTTTGTACGAGATACAAAATCACTCTCTTGGTGAGTATAAAAGACTCTCTTGTTAAGTCAAACATCTTTTAGCCTCCATCCCGGGCTTTGTACGAGATACAAAATCACTCTCTTGGTGAGTATAAAAGACTCTCTTGTTGAGTCAAACATCTTTTAGCCTCCATCTCGGGCTTCGTACGAGATACAAATCACTCTCTTGTTGAGTATAAAAGACTCTCTTGTTGAGTCAAACTCCTTCAGCCTCCATCCCGGGCTTGGTACGAGATACCAAAACACTCTCTTGTTGAGTATAAAAGACTCTCTTGTTGAGTCAAACAACCTTTAGCTTCCGTCTTGTGCTTCGTACAAGACACACAAAAAGACTCTCTCATTGAGTCAAACCCTTTTAGCCTCTCTCTCTCGGGCTTCGTACGAGACACATAAAAACACCCTCTTGTTGGGCCAACTGCCTCCTCTTAGGCTTTGTATAAGAAAACCCCGGTTGAGTCAATCAACCTTTTAGCATCAAAGTTGTGCCTCGTTCATAGTATACAAACATCAACAACTGCTTTCCCCTTCATCTATTTGCTGTAAGCGGCAAGCCTCTGGATTATTTACATCTACGCCACGGTCCCTCTTTTAGCATGAGAAATTCCTAAGGAAAGATGTCATTGCTCTAAACTGAGTTAAAGTCTTCTCCTTCAGGTTAAAAATCCCCTATAAAGGAAATTATGGCATTGTTGGATTCACATATCCCAGTTAAAGTAATTCTCCTTTATAATCAGTCACCCCATAGTTGTGATAAACAGACCAAATATCCCCTTTAGAGATGACAAATTCTCTCTAAAGTCAAAACCCTTTAGCTTCATATCTTGGGCTTCGAACAAGATACAAATAGACCCTTCAGCTTCACATCTTGGGCTTTGAATAAGATACAAACCACGTTTAGCTTCATGTCTTGGGCTTTGAACAAGACACCAAAACACCATTTCCTCCCATAGAATAGGAGGAACTACGATCGCTCTGATTTCCCTGTTTCGGTAAACGGGAATACGTAGGCATAAGATTGAAAGAGAAATCTTAGCGAGCACACTAATCAAAAACCCAAAATCCCGTACCTTCATACATCAATCGAAAAGCATCAGTCCTAACATCCTACCAATAGCATAGTCCCGTCATTTCAGTCTTAACAAAATAAGCAGAAAGAGGCTCCACTTCTACATAGTATCCGTAACCTAACAGACCGCTGTTTAAACTCAGTATGCAAGCAGGGTTAGTTGGAGACATCTATTTCCCTTCCTTCATCAGCTTCAATAGGATAAAAAATGAATCGACCTGTAGTACCCCAGAGCGGCAGTGCTTAAGAACCACGTCCAAAATCACTCGCTACATGGTGCAGAACCAATTTCAAACAAATATCCAAGTTTTTAGAAGTGATAATGGCAAAGAATATTTTAACACTGTCCTGGATTATTTTTTTTCTAAAAAATTTGATTGTACATCAAAGTTCATGTCCTAATACTCCTCAACAAAATGGAGTGACCGAAAGGAAAAATAGACATTTATTGAAGGTTTCTAGAGCTCTACATTTTTCTAATAAAGTACCAAATTATTTGTGGGGCGAAGCTGTTTTAACAGTTGCGTATTTAATTAACAGAATGCCCTCCAAAATTCTCAATTTTCAAACTCCAATTAATTTCTTCAAATAATGTTTTCCTAGTACTCGTGTTTTAGCTAATTTGACTTTAAAAATCTTTGGTTGCATAGCCTTTGTTCATGCATAAAAATGTTGGAAAACTTGAGCCACGTGCTATAAAATGTGTCTTTGTTGGATACTCCCCACCCAAAAAGGAGATAAATGTTTTGATCCAAAAAACAAGAAAATGTTTATGACTATGGATCTTACATTCTTTAAAAATAAACTTTTCTTTGATGACACTCATCTTCAAGGGGGAGATAAAGGAAGACTCGTTTCAAATTAAGGACATGAGTTTTTTAAAAAAATTATCTTTGTCTGTTGTCATACCCCAAATTTTGACCACTAAGGTTTCCCATCATTGTGCAAATCATCATCACAATATGGATGTAATTACATGCCTCTTCAATCTCCTCAAAGATGGTTGAGCATTCACCATAATCAGAAATTAAGGTTTCAGGCCCTCTCATAGCACTTGGACAAAGGATCAATCAAGGAATGGCATGATCTTCAACTTGTCTACCATCTCAAACATCCACAAAGGATCAAGAGGACTCCCACATCAAGAATCAAGCACAAGGTTGCAACATTCCAAGTGGATCAAGCCTCAGGATCGCCAGTGTCACCAAATTAAGGTTTTGGTCGACTGAGGCCTCCAGATGAAAATTTTTTCTCTGGGCATGAGCCAATGCTTTAAAGCATAACCCAAGATACTCCAAGGGACCTCATGGACCCAATCATCAAGTCAATTTAACCTCAGGGGATGCATTTATCCAAAAACCAGGAATTAGGGTTTCTTGACCTAATTCACCCCTAAGTTGACTTTTGGGACAAAACATGAGCCAAGACCTCAAGACATGATTTAAGGGCCTTAAATGCACTACATTGATCCATTTGCAACAATGGATTGATCCAAGAAGCTTGATCTACAAGTTTCAATATCATCGGGACCACAATTAGGGTTTCGAGGGAAAAGTCAACTGTACCTTTGACTTTTGGCCCAGACATGCTCCCAAACCTTGGGACATGATTCAATACACCCTATAACACCTATGGAATATACCCATTAGGTTTGATTTAGGTCAAGGACTTGATTTCACAAAGGATCGCACAGTTTGAATTTCATCCGATAAAAAGTCAACTGTGCACAAAATCAAGTTTGACTTTTTGGAATTTTTCACAATTTATGGTTATTTAACCCTAAAACAATGTTAATATGTGATTGGAATCATCATTCATCAAGAAAAATCAAAGAAAGTGAGTTAACTTGTAAAAGGGGTAACCATAAAAAACTTAGAATTTTTCTAAGTTATGGAACAAAGTGGCTAGGGTACCAACTTCCAAGGAGCATAACTTGAGATCCAAGCAACCATTTTGGATGGTCCAAAGCTGGATTTGTAGCTCTCATGGCATACTTTAAAAGCTTCAACTACAGCTCATTCCAATTTGTTAGTTCTGTATTGGCAGCAATTTTGCTAAAACAAGGTGTTACATCAAGATGTTATGCTTGATGTCTTGACATGTGATTCTAACATTCTACAGGTGGTGATTTTTAGTGTTGCGGGATTTTGTGCATGATGTCGAGCCCGATGTCCTAACATCTGTTGACAGCACATTGTGTTCAGAATGTTATGGTTTATTTGTTGCGCTTTATTTGCAATCTTTAGTGTGTTTATGTTCAGTGATTGCGTGCGAAAATCATGGAGTAACATTATTTTGAAGCAAGCACTTTCTGTTATTTTTTGAAGAATAGTTGGTTACTATTTTCATGCAAAAAGATATGGAGGATAATTAGCTTTAATTATTATTATATCTTAGATCTGCTTTTGCCCAAGCCCAAGGAGATTGTTTCTATTTAAAGACGTGCAAACCCTAATGGCATGTGTGGAGAAAAGTTATTGAAAGCTGCGTTTCAAGTTTTAGGGTTTTAGTCTTTTGTTAATTTTTTTATTGTGAGCCATTCATTCATCTCTTGGATGTTTGAATTGGACTGAGTCTTTGAGTTGTAAGTTGTTCACTCTAAGCTTTTAAGTACGAGTGCTTTGTTCTTGATTGAAGCTTTTAAGCAAGATCGAGGTGTGTCATTGAAGTGTGTTATTCTCTTTTGTAAGTTTCTGTAGTTATCACTGCATGTGATTGAGAGGTGTCTTTAATCTAAGTGCCTTAGATAGAAATCTCACAGGTAGAGATTAGGTGAGAAGATTGTAAACTGGAGTGTGTTTACTGAGAGTCTTCAAACTAATTTTGTTTAGTGGATTTCCTTTCTGGCTTGGTAGCCCCCAGACGTAGGTGTGATTGCACCGAACTGGGTTAACAATTGCTTGTGTCTCCTTGCTACTGTTTTCTGTTTTTATCTTGTTCATAAATTGATCATTATTCAAATATTAGTGTCGTGACATCTCCTTCGACATCTCATATCTGATACCAAAATTTCAATTGGCATCAGAGCAGGCATCCTGTTCTGTTTCTGGGTGAGATCTAGGGACGATATTTTCTGGTACTATGGACAAGGAAGGAGGATTTGTGAACAGACCACCCATCTTGGATGGATCTAATTATGATTATTGGAAACCACGCACGGTGGCCTTCCTGAAATCTTTGGATAGTAAAGCCTGGAAAGCTATCATAAAAGGATGGAAACACCCTGTCATTGTTGGGAAAGATGGAATAGAAACATCTGATCTGAAACCTGAGGAAGAATGGACTAAGGAGGAGGATGAAGTGGCTCTTGGAAACTCTAAAGCATTGACTGCTTTGTTCAATGGAATTGATAGAAACATATTCAGATTGGTGAACAATTGTGAGGTTGCTAAAGATACGTGGGACATACTCAAAACCACTCATGAAGGTACCTCTAAAGTAAAGATGTCAAGACTTCAGTTGCTGACTGCCAAGTTTGAAAATTTAAAGATGAAGGAAGATGAAAGCATACATGACTTCCATATGAACATTCTTGAAATAGCCAATGCTTCAAGTGCCCTAGGTGAAAAGATGTCTGATGAAAAGCTGGTAAGAAAGATTCTTAGGTCTCTTCCCAAGAGATTTGATATGAAGGTGACTGCCATAGAAGAAGCGCAAGATATCAGCAAGATGAGGGTGGATGAACTTGTTGGATCCCTCCAAACTTTTGAACTAGGGATAAGTGACAGATCTGAAAAGAAAGCCAAAAGCATAGCCTTTGTGTCCAATGCTGAAGATGAAGAGGAGGAGTGTGCTCTGGAAGTTGATGAAAGCCTATCTAATGCTATAGTGATGCTAGGAAGACAGTTCAACAAGGTGATGAAGAGAATAGACATAAAGTCAAGACCAAATGTCAAGAACAACTCATCTGACATCAGCAGGTCTAATGATGGTGGAAGAAGAATAAGGTCTGAAGAAAAATCCACTCAAGGGAAAGGGATTCAGGGCCATGGTTGTGAGAGATTTGGCCACATTAGAGTTGAATGTCCTACTTACCTCAAGAAACAAAAGAAGAGTCTGACTGCTTCTTGGTCTGATGAGGATTCAGAAAGTGAACTTGAAGAAGAATCTGCTAAACATGTAACTGCCTTGACTGGAAGATGTGTATCTGATGGAGACTCTAGTGATGATGAATTGACCTTTGAAGAACTAGCAGCCTCTTACAAACAGCTCTGTCTCAGAAGTGAAGAAGTCTGTCTTGAAGGGGAGAAGCAGAAGAAACTTATAATGCAACTAAAGGCTGAAAAGGTAGAACATCTTGAAACCATTTCCAAGCTGGAAAATGAAGTCACATTGTTGAACTCCAAACTTGATCAAATGTCCAAGTCAGTCAGAATGCTGAACAGTGGAACTGACACATTGGATGAAATTCTTCAGTGTGGAAAAATGGCAGGAGATATGACTGGGCTGGGATTTGATGGTGAGAAGAAACCCTTTTCAGGTACTAGTTCCTCTGGACCTAAACATAACATGTCACATCAGATGTCTCAACATCATGGGAGAATTCATGTATCTGGACCTAAAAATAATATGTCACATCAGGTGCCTCAACATCGTAGGAGGGGTCATCCCAACCACTTAAGGGGAAGATTCCAGAGATGGAGATGTCATTACTGTGGGAGGTTTGGTCTAATAAAACCTTTTTGCTTCAGACTCTATGGATAGCCTAAGCCTGATCCTCAACCTAGATCAAATCAAAACATTTCTGCTAATGGAAGACAATAGGTTCCCAAGGCTGCTGCTACCAGTTTAATAGCTCACATGTCTCTCAGAGTCTCAGCTAAGGAGGATTGGTACTTTGACAGTGGTTGCTCTAGACACATGACAGGAATTAAAGAACTGTTAGATGACATCAAATCTCACTCCACAAGCTATGTGACCTTTGGTGATGGAGCCAAGGGTGAAATCAAAGGGGTTGGAAAGATGAACTGCTCAGGAGTTCCAAATCTTGATAATGTGTTGCTGGTTAAAGGGTTGACTGCCAATTTGATCAGCATCAGTCAACTGTGTGATCAAGGATTTAATGTCAACTTCACCAAATCTGAATGCTTGGTTACTAATGAAAAGAATGAGTTGATCATGAAGGGAGTCAGATCTAAGGACAACTATTACTTATGGGTTCCTCAAGATTCTAGTTACTCCTCCATTTGTGCCCTTGCTAAAGATGATGAAGTTAAATTGTGGCACCAAAAACTTGGTCATCTACATCTAAAAGGTATGAAAAGGATCATCTCCATGGAAGCTATCAGAGAAATACCTAAGCTAAAGATTGAAGAAGGAAGGGTATGTGGTGAATGTCAAATTGGAAAGCAAACTAAGATGTCACACCAGAAGATTAAACATCTCACTACTTCAAAAGTGTTATAACTGCTTCACATGGACTTGATGGGGCCTATGCAAGTGGAAAGTCTTGGTGGGAAGAAGTATGCCTATGTGGTGGTTGATGATTTTTCCAGATATACTTGGGTGAGTTTTATTAGAGAAAAATCTGAAGTGTTTGATGTGTTCAGAGATCTTTGCCAAAGACTCCAAAGAGAAAAGGAGAGTAATATTATTAGAATCAGAAGTGAGCATGGGAAGGAATTTGAAAATCACAAATTTTTTGAATTTTGTTCATCTGAAGGGATTGGCCATGAATTCTCTTCTCCCATTACTCCACAGCAAAATGGAGTTGTGGAACGAAAGACTAGAACTATCCAGGAATCAGCTAGAGCTATGATCCATGCCAAGAAATTGCCTTACCATTTCTGGGCTGAAGCTATGAACACTGCTTGTTATGTTCATAATAGAGTGACCTTAAGAACAGGAACCACTACTACCCTGTATGAGATATGGAAGGGAAGAAAGCCTACTGTCAAATACTTTCATGTGTTTGGAAGCAAATGCTATATCTTGGCAGATCGTGATCAAAGAAGAAAGATGGATCCAAAAAGTGATGAAGGAATATTCTTGGGCTACTCTACTAACAGCAGGGCCTACAGAGTCTTCAACTCCAGAACTAAAGCTATGATGGAGTCCATAAATGTTGTTGTTAATGATTTGCATAAGGAGGTTGATGTTCTAGATGATGTTGGAACATTCTTTGATATCTCTGCAGAAGCTTTAGACAAAAACACTGATCCTAATCCTACTAATGATGAACTTGAATCTGAGCTAGTAAACAAGGGACCCTCCATCAGAGTTCAGAAAGACCATCCTAGAGATCTTATCATAGGTGATCTAAATGAGGGAGTCACTACTAGATCAAGAGAAGTCATAACAAGCTCATGTTTTGTATCAAAAATTAAGCCTAAAAATGTCAAGGAAGCCTTAACTGATGAATTCTGGATTAATGCCATGCAAGAAGAGCTAGGGAAATTCAAGAGAAATGAAGTATGGGAGCTGGTTCCAAGACCTGAAGGAACAAATGTGATTGGAACAAAGTGGGTTTACAAGAAAAAGTCAAATGAAAAAGGGGTGGTCACAAGAAATAAAGCCAGATTGGCTGCTCAGGGTTATGCTCAGATTGAAGGGGCTGACTTTGATGAAACCTTTGCTCCTGTGGGTCGTCTTGAATCCATCAGATTGCTATTAGGAGTAGCTTGTATCTTGAGATTCAAGCTGTCTCAGATGGATGTAAAGAGTACCTTCTTAAATGGTTATCTAAGTGAGGAGGTCTATGTGGAACAACCTAAGGGATTCATTGATCCAACCTTTCCAAATCATGTTTATAAGTTGAAGAACTTGGTATGAAAAACTAACTGAATTTCTTGTTGAGAATGGATACAGAAAAGGTGGCATAGATAAGACTCTCTTTGTCAAAGATGAAGGAGGGAAACTCATGGTTGCTCAAATTTATGTTGATGATATTGTATTTGGTGGGATGTCTAATGAGATGGTCCAGCATTTTGTTCAACAAATGCAGTCAGAATTTGAGATGAGCCTTGTTGGTGAATTAACTTATTTTCTTGGGTTGCAAGTCAAATAGATGGAAGATTCTATATTCCTATCTCAGAGTAAATATGCAGAGAACATAGTTAAGAAGTTTGGGATGGAGAATGCCAGTCACAAAAGGACACCTGCTCCTACTCATCTGAAGTTTTCTAAAGATGAAAAGGGTGTTAATGTGGACCAAAGTTTATATAGGAGCATGATAGGAAGCCTACTTTATCTTACAGCTAGCAGGCCTGACATTGATTTTGTTGTAGGTGTCTGTGCTAGATACCAAGCTGAACCCAAAGTGAGTCATATCAATCAAGTCAAGAGGATTCTGAAGTATGTAAATGGAACATGTGATTATGGTATGCTATACACACATGGTTCTGGCTATGTTTTATCTGGATATTGTGATGCTGATTGGGCTGGAAGTGCAGATGATAGGAATAGCACTTCAGGAGGTTGCTTCTTCTTGGGAAACAATCTTATATCATGGTTTAGCAAGAAGAAAAATTGTGTCTCTCTATCTACTGCTAAAGTAGAGTACATAGCAGCTGGAAGTAGTTGTTCTCAACTGGTGTGGATGAAACAAATGCTGACTGAATATAATGTCACACAAGATGTCATGACATTGTATTGTGATAATTTGAGTGCTATAAACATTTCCAAAAACCCTATTCAACACAGCAGGACCAAACACATTGATATTCGCCATCATTTTATTAGGGAACTTGTAGAAGACAAGGTTATTACCTTAGAACATGTTGCCACAGAGAAGCAATTAGCTGACATCTTCACTAAGGCATTGGATGCAAGTCAGTTTAAATTTCTAAGAGGAAAATTAGGGCTTTGTATATATGAAGAATTGTAGCAATTAGCAGCGTGTGAGAAAATCCTTTTAAGTTTTAAAAACTTAAAGTGTCATTTACTGTCTTGTGGAAATATCATTTATTTCCCTTTATGTTCCCAAAACTTAAAGTGCCCCTATCATAGGCTATCATTGCTAGAAAGCCTTCTCACACGCTACATCAATCTTGTGCCATACTTTATTAGTTCTTTCATCTTCTCTCTCAGAAAGTTTTTCATTCCCAGTTCAACCATTTGCAAGGTTATCAAGATGTCTCAACAACAAACTTTATCTCCTTCCAAACACTCGTCGGATGTGTCTGCTTCAAAATCTAGGGTTCATTCTGAAGATATTTCTCCTGATGGTGTTCTTGATGTTGCTCCATTAGCAATGATTCCCCATTCTGAAATTGAGACGAAAAAGCCCAGAAAAACGCATGTAAGAGGTTCTAAACATGCGCCTGCAGGTAACACTTCTAAAACTCCTTTAGAGTCGTCTTCTGAATATAGGGCTGGTGAAGGTAGTCGGTATGTTCATAGAGTTATTACAAGTATTGTTACTGGTCTTTTGTATGGAGATCTTAGGGTTCCTGGGATTAATATTCCGCTTTCTAAAATTGATGATGTTCCTACCATAGATGCAAATCAGAGTGAGGAAATAGATGTAGATTCTTCCAATTCTAAGAAGGATACTGATACTACAAATCTGCACAAGTTAGCTAACTCTGTGCTGAAAGAAGGAAGGAGTGAAGGTGTTGGTGAGGGTTCTGGTTTAGGGAAGAAGAGTGTGGTTCCTGATCAGAGTGAGGGAAAAACTAATGACTCTGATGATGTTGTGAATCTTGTTGATGTTCCCTTTGACAATGAGTTAATTGTAAATGTGCATCCTGGTATAGCTAAGAGGTTGAAGACAAGAAGAGGGAAATCTGTGGACACCTCTCCTAAAGTGAAAGCTGTTAGTGGTAAGAAAAAGACAACTGTTGTAGGTCCCCCAAGATCCTGGAGCAAAGTAGCTACTTCCTCCAAAAAGAGGAAGATTAGGTCTGAGTCTGACTCTGAGTATGATGTTGAGGTTGATGTCCAGGACATCACTCCTGTGAAAAAGTCTGTGGTTAAGAAGATCTCTGATAAAGTTCCTGATGCCCCATTGGATAACATCTCATTTCACTATGCTGAGAGTGTTGAAATGTGGAAATTTGTTTATCAAAGAAGGGTTGCTCTGGAGAGAGAGTTAGGGAAAGATGCTTTGGATTGTAAGGAGGTTATGGAGCTTATTACTTTTGCAGGATTGATGAAAATTGTGACTAAGTTTGCAAAATGTTATGAGGTGCTTGTGAAGGAATTCATTGTTAATATTCCTGAGGACTGTGCTAACTACAAGAGTAAGGACTTCATGAAGGTGTTTGTTCGAGGAAAATGTGTTGAGTTCTCTCCCACCATCATCAACAAATATCTGGGAAGAAGTGAGGAAGAACAGAGCGAGCTAGAGGTAACTGATAATCAAGTCTGCAAAGAGATTACTACTAATCAGGTGACTGCTTGGCCCTTGAAACCAAGCAAGCTGTCTGCTGGCAGACTCAGTGTCAATTATGCTATCCTTCATAGGATTGGAGCTGCTAACTGGGTTTCCACCAATCATACATCTATTATTTCTGTTGGTTTGGGGAAATTTATCTATGCTGTTGGGACTAAGAAGAATTTTGACTATGGCTCCTATATCTTTGATCAAACTATGAAGCATGCTGGAACCTTTGCTGTGAAGATGCCCATTGCATTTCCTTCCCTAATTTGTGGCATTATATTAAATCAGCACCCTGGTATCCTGTCCCATTCTGATGTTGTTTGCAAAAGGGAATCTGCCTTGTCCCTTCACTATAAATTATTTGCAAGTAACCATGTCCCTAACATTGTCATGACATTTGATTCTGCCGCAAACCAGCCAACTAATAAGTCAAGGGTGATCTCTGAATTAGTAGAAGCCTGCAGAGAGCTGGATGAGGTTATTCAGGTCAGTACTGAAAGAAAACTCAAGTTTGAAAGGATGATCAGGACTCTGAGAATGACTGAGGGTGATACAACTGCTGTGGATTAAAATGAAATTGAAGGTATTGAGGAGGGTGGTTCTGATGATTCTGATGGTAATGCTGAGGGTGAAGAAGACAATTATGAGGCTGAGGACTCTGCTGCTTCTGAAGATGTTTGACTGATCTGTTCTTGAAGTTTTTTTGGTTCTTTTTCTGGTTTTCTTTTGGCACCCTTGTGTGCTTGGATTTGGTCCTTTTCTGGTTTCTTGTTGGCACCCTTAGTGTGCATGGATTGTACTGCTAGTTTGATGACAACTTCTACATGTTACTTTTTGTGATGTTATGCCAGTTTCTATTTGTTCTTATCTGGTTTTCTGGTTTGTCTAATTATGGCTAAAAATGGGGAGAGTTGCTTAGTGGCTTAGTAGTATTGCTATGTGTGTTGTTGGTTGTTTCTGGTTTTATCTGTTCCTTGGTTTGAGGGGGAGCTTCAATTTTTTTTGGATTGTTAGATGTGTTTTGTTTCTGCTGCAGGGATCTCTGATATGTGTTGGTGCTCAAATGTTGTTTTAGCCAAAATTTGCCAAAAGGGGAGTTTGTTAGTTCTGTATTAGCAGCAATTTTGCTAAAACAAGGTGTTACATCAAGATGTTATGCTTGATGTCTTGACATGTGATTCTAACATTCTACAGGTGGTGATTCTTAGTGTTGCAGGAATTTGTGCATGATGTCGAGCCCGGTGTCCTAACATCTGTTGACAGAACATTCTGTTCAGAATGTTATTGTTTATTTGATGCGCTTTATTTGCAATCTTTTGTGTGTTTATGTTCAGTGATTGCATGCAAAAATCATGGAGTAACATTATTTTGAAGCAAGCACTTTCTGTTATTTTTTGAAGAATAGTTGGTTACTATTTTCATGCAAAAAGATATGGAGGATAATTAGCTTTAATTATTATTATATCTTAGATCTGCTTTTGCCCAAGCCCAAGGAGATTGTTTCTATTTAAAGACGTGCAAACCCTAATGGCATGTGTGAAGAAAAGTTATTGAAAGCTGCGTTTCAAGTTTTAGGGTTTTAGTCTTTTGTTAATTGTTTGATTGTGAGCCATTCATTCATCTCTTGGATGTTTGAATTGGACTGAGTCTTTGAGTTGTAAGTTGTTCACTCTAAGCTTTTAAGTACGAGTGCTTTGTTCTTGATTGAAGCTTTTAAGCAAGATCGAGGTGTGTCATTGAAGTGTGTTCTTCTCTTTTGTAAGTTTCTGTAGTTATCACTGCATGTGATTGAGGGGGAGTGGGAGGTGTCTCTTATCTAAGTGTCTTAGATAGAAATCTCACAGGTAGAGATTAGGTGAGAAGATTGTAAACTGTAGTGTGTTTACTGAGAGTCTTCAAACTAATTATGTTTAGTGGATTTCCTTCCTGGCTTGGTAGCCCCCAGACGTAGGTGTGATTGCACCGAACTGGGTTAACAATTGCTTGTGTCTCCTTGCTATTATTTGCTGTTTTTATCTTGTTCATAAATTAATCATTGTTCAGATATTAGTGTCGTGACATCTCCTTCGACATCTCATATCTGATACCAGAATTTCACAATTCCTCATGGATTTTAAGTTATGGAGTGATCAAAATGACTGAAAACATGAAAATGACATTTTTCCAACACTTAGTGAAATTTTCACTAAGTCAGAATCTGCTTTACTTTTTCCAAAATGTAGGGATATTTTTGACCTTGATCCAAGTCAAACCAGGTCTAGGAGTGGACATCAAAGTTAAAGAATGCCATGAGGGCTTTCCAACAAGTACCAGATCATCTCCAAATTCCATTTGAGCAAGGAGATACAACCCTTGAAACATGGCATCATGAACTGATTTTTTCAAGACAGATTTGGCTGATTTTGTGCATTTTGCTCGATTTGTCCAAATTTGATAAATCTAAGCCGTGTCATCAATTTGGACACATCTGAGGATCAAATCCAAGGGGGATGATCTGATCTCCGAGCCTCCAATGTCCAAGAATCTACAAGTAGCATGCCAAACCTAAAAGAGCTAAAAAGGTGCCAAGACTCCAATTTTGTTGCAATGCATTTAATGGATACACCAAGGTTGCATGGACTGAGACATTCCTAACTGAATGAGTTAAGGATAAGCTCTGAATCAAAGAACCATAGGCCTGTGCCCTAACCTCTAGTCAATGGCTAGAAGAGACTTGAGATTCCTTTTGCATAACATTGGCCAAAGGCCTGCTGCAGTTGCCATTCACTATTGCTTGCAAAACTAACTTGCTTTACTATAAATAGAGCTCATTTGTGCTCAGTTTGAGTACACCAAAGCAACCAAACTGATGCTTTCCTCAAAATCCCTCTCTTTAGGCCAAAATGCCTTCTTTAGCAAGGTATCTCTGAGTTTTTGAGTTAGAGAGCATTTCCATCATAGCTCATGATCCAAACACATTCAATATGTCATATCTAAGTTGTCCAAATTCTCATATGTGACCTGTAACACCAAAATCACAAAGTCCCCTCTCAAAACCTCAAAATTGGACTTTTTTGCACTTTTCAAGCCATGTCTTGATTCAGTCACTTTCAAAACCATATAAAGCCTCAAACACACTCCAAATATCATCCTTGAACTTTCCTAAATGGTTCCCCACATCTGGAACACCATTTGAGAGAGTTGCCATATTGGTCACTTTTGCCCATTTTGCAAGAAAGAGCTCAAACTTGTTCCTGAGGATTCCAGATGGTTCTAACCATTCTAAAAGCTTCTAAGGGATTAATTGAGAGTGTCCAAAGCATCAAATTACTTCTGGCACAAGAAACTTGGCAGATTGCACAACAAGCTCCAAGAGGTAAATGCATCATCACTTGAACTTTCTAAATTATGCATTGCTTTGAAGGCCACTGATCATAAACATCTCATACATGTTATATATGTTGTGTTTGAACCAATTTACCATGTAATTCTTGCATGTACCATGTGTTAGTATAGAAAATGCAATTATAGGCCTATTTCAAAAACACTATCGGGTTTTTAAATAGGGACCTCATCTGAAAAAACCACCACCACCATTGGATTCCTTGGGAAATTCTAGGCCAGATGCATATAAATTTTGTCCCAATCCATGGAGAAATGAGAAAGTTATGGTATTTACGTTTTTGGTCCAAAACCTTACCTTGTCTTGCCTTGCCTTGGCCAGGCCTAAAACAAGGCATGCCTTATGTATTTCTAGGGTGGCTTTGATACACGGATGTATCACCACCCCAGTGGTAGAAGGCGCGCACTGCAACCTTGAGGTCTGGGGTTCAAATCCCCCTCGCCCCAGACCCTTTTTTAACACTTTTTCCACATTTTTAATATTTTTCATATTATTTTTAATGATTTGAAAAATTAATTTCTCTCTCAATTATAATTATTTTTTATTGGTTCTTTTTGCACAAAATCACAAAAATGTTAAAATATTTTATTTGACAAAAAAATCCAATTTATATTATTTATTTAATATAATTAGAATCTTTGTAATTAATTTCATTTTAGTTGTTTTTAAACATTTTTTAAATGGAATTCACACTTTGATCTTTCAAAATTAATTGGATTTTAAGCTTTCATATGATTAAACTTGATTTTCCAAAATATTTTCCAAAGTGTACAACTTGTTTTTGAATATAATTGATATTTTATCATTTATTTTTTAAATTACCTTTGAAAAATGCCATTTTAATTCAAAAATCAGGGTTTCTTTGATGTTCATCCTAACAGATCTTTTTCAAACACTCATGGGCCTCTAATATAGTGTAAGACCCAACCCTTGTTGTACATAAACCTTTTTTGAGCCTCAGATATTGTATAAGTCCTGATACGATGAAAAATCTCGGCGCGATCGCCATTTTCAAACAGAAATCAATGGGCCTCTCCTTGAGTTGTAAGCTCCACCACTTATACAAAAATAAATCTTTTGGGCCTCTAATAGAGTGTAAGACCCAATCCCCTTTTAACCAAAATCTTTGGGCCTCAGATATTGTATAAGTCCCTCGGCGTTAAAAGAATCTCGGCGCGATCGCCATTTCCGAGCAAAAACAATTTTAGGCCTACCCTCGTATTGTAAGTCTCACTTTTCTTTTTAAAAACCTCTTTGGGCCTCTTGAGAGAGTGTAAGACCCAATCCCTTTGTACACTAAACCTTTTTGGGCCTCAGTCGTTGTATAAGTCCCGATACGATATTCAGAACAACGGTACGATCACTGTTAAAACTTGGGCCTCTCTTTGAGTATAAGCTCCAATAATCTTTTCAAACAAACTCCTTTTTGATTTAGATTCAATATACAGTTGTTATCAAAACTTTCTTTAATTTCTTTGAACAACTAACCATACAGCATGGAAGCTTGCTCGCCTGTAAGTTTTAACAACTTTCATTTACTCGCTTTCATATATATATATATATATATATATATATATATATATATATATATATATATATATATATATATATATATATATATATATATATATATAACTGTATTGTGGAAAGCTGTGCATGGTTAGTCTTCTTTCATATCCTTTTAAATACTTGTCATATATCATCTGTATATATACTAGTATAGTTATTTAGAGTTTTCCCCGGCAACTAGGTCTAGAACTAGGTAAAGCCAGTTTGGTCACTCTTTAAAATACAGTCAAAACTAGATCCCCGTAGGATTTCTAGATACAGTCTTGCCTTCTTTTGGGCTTAAACAATATGGAACAAAGAGAAAGGCAGTATTCTTTGTGAACCTTTTCTCAAGCTGTCACTTTAGAAATTGTCAAAGGAATTCTACTCCCCAGAGTTGATCTATTCTCGGTGAATAGCATCTCTTGAGTTTCTTCAAACCTTCGAACCTTCACTAAATGATCTATTCTCGGTGAATAGTATTTCTTGAACTTTTCTTGGTTTGGGACCCCCAGGCTTCCTAAAAGCATTCCCGCCTCCTCTTGGGCTTTGTACAAGGACCCTCCGGCTTCTTAGAAGTTCTCATGCCTTCTCTTGGGCTTAATTCAAGGACCCTGGCGACCTCTTAAAGGTATAAGACAGAACTTAGTCATCCTTTGCTAGAGCAGTCTTTCCAGTGTCAAATATCGAATTTTAGGGTTGATTCTCATCCCTTAATACCCGTGCCTCCTTTTAAAGGCATCATACAAAAGATAAAACTCTTCCACGCCAGTAGACTTGGACATTCTAATCCCCTTGAGTCTCAAAGACATTCTCAAGTTCCCTACAAATACAGGGAGAAACCCCGGTTACTCTGGATCAATCTCCAGCAGAGCTAAATCCCAGTCTCTCTCCCAAAAATCTCAAATCAGAACCTCAAGGCATCTGATACCTCAACTCTTCTGGAACCCTCAGCAAGAGTTGATTCCCCACTTGGACCTGCCTAGGGATCTCAATAATCCCCAGCAGAAAGATAGCCTTCTCTTAGACTTTGTATAATGACTTTTCCTCAGCAAAGTTCAGCCTCCTCTTGGGCTTTGTACAATGATTCTCCCCAGCTGATCTAACCTTTTCAGACTCTCTTGTTGAGTCAATTACTTTCCAGACTCTCTTGTTGAGTCAATTACTTTTTAGACTCTCTTCTTGAGTCAATTACCTTTCAGACTCTCTTGTTGAGTCACTCACTCTTTCAGACTCTCTCGTTGAGTCAATCACCTTTTCAGACTCTCTTGTTGAGTCAATCCTTTTTTAGCCTCAATCTCGGGCTTTGTACGAGACAGATAAAATCACTCTCTTGTTGAGTCCATCTTTTCCAGCCTCCTCTTAGGCTTGATATAAAGATTTCCCCTAGCAGGAGCTAGCCTCCTCTCAAGTTGTGTAGAATAATTTCTCCAACTTGTTCAGCCATAATCCTGGGCTTTGTACAGGACAGATAAAAGCACTTTCTTGTTGAGTCAAACCATTTTAGCCTCAATCTTGGGCTTTGTACAAGACATAAATCTTCATAACCTTCTCTTAAGCTTGGGACCAACATCTTTTCCAAGTAGTGTCAAACCTTTTTAACCTCAATCTTGGGCTTTGTACAAGACATAAATTTTCATAACCTTCTCTTAAGCTTGGGACCAACATCTTTCCCAAGCAGAGTCAAATTCATTTCAGCCTCAATCTTGGGCTTTGTACAAGACAGATAATACTCTCCAGCAAGAGACAAACTCGTTCCAGCCTCAATCTTAGGCTTTGTATAAGACACTTACAAATCTCCCCGGCGGAGTCAAAACCCCTTTTAGCCTCAATCTTGGGCTTTGTACAAGACAGATAGAACATTTTCCCCATAAAATGTCAAGCTTTTAGCCTCCTCTTAGGCTTTGTATAAAGATATCCCTAAAGGGTCATCCTCTTTTTGCCTCAATCTCGGGTTTTGTGCGAGACAGATAAAAACACTCTCTGGTTGAGTCGGTCATTTCCAGCCTCCTCTTAGGCTTTGTATAAAGACTTCCCCTAGTGGAGTCAATCAACCTCTTAGCTTCAACCTTGGGCTTTGATCAAGGCATACAAAAATCAACAATCCCTTTTTAGAGATGACAAATTCTCTCTCAGTTAAAACCTTTTAGCTTCAATCTTGGGCTTTGAACAAGACACCAAAACATGTTTTTCCTCCCTTAGAATAGGAGGAACTACGATTGCTCTGATTTCCCTATTTTGTTTAAACGGGAATACGTAGGCATAAGATTGCGAAATCTTAGCGAGCGTACTAATCAAAAGTTCTAGGTCCTGTACCTTCATATCAATCAAAACTTTAGGTTTCATACCTTAGCCATCATCATCATCATTTTCCACAGAAAAAACTCATTTTCCCTGTCATACTTTCCCAAGAAACTTTCCCAACCCATTAACGAATAAACACTATCAAGTACAAAGCAAAACCTAAAGCTAATATCCTGTGGATAACCACATATAGGATGGATAATTGACAACTCCCCATTGTATAACCTGACCCCGACTCCCCGAATCTCTTTTAAGCGTTTGTTCAGTTAAACATTCGCGTGCAAGGTTAGTTTTAGATAAATTCCCTTTCCCTTCCAGCTTCATGGGATAAATAAGAAATCAGAAAGTAGCACCCCCCCTCCTACCATTGCGGTGAGGAAAACCCAGCGATAAGGTGGTCGCGTCACCGACAAAAATCGCTCGCTACAGTAAAATGGCGACTCTGCTGGGGAGTCATTGACTGTATAGGACTAGGATTATAGCTCCTAAGAGGTCTAGGATGTTAGTTTTAGGAATAAATAAATATATATATCGCTTTTCCTACTTGATATCCATGTTTATTTTTCTGCTAATGGGACTGCGGGTGATGCCGCATCTAGAAAGTTTGAGTGACACCTAAGATAAGTGATGGCACTAGACGGGTAATCTTACAGGGAGTGACTCCCAAATAAGAGACCCTGGTCGACCATCGAATCAGTGGATATACCCTTTGAGGATTCAATGCCTATACGACTTCGGTTGTTGAAAGCAGATTGTTCAATTGTGGTGTCCGTGAAACTGAGGATTTAGTAGGCTGAGACCTTGTTACTATTTTGTAGTGCGGAAGCTATTGGAAATAGTTGTCACGCGATACTACCCTCATTTGAGAATACTCTAAGATACTTCAGCTCGCTCGGGTGAACCAGTATGCTATTGTTATCCCAAGAGGGGTCAATGATTTTGAGGACAGGTACAAAAAATCACCAGTACAACCTTTGGGGATGGGTAGAGCCATGACTTCATGACACTGAACCTTTGACCCCATGTTTTTTCTATGTTTTTGTATGCTGCACTCATGCATTCATTTCATTAAAAAAACTTTAAACAAAGAAAAAATTTATCTTCTAGTCTCCCTTTTTCAAATTAAACTAAGACAATGATTGCAAATGTTAGAAAAAAGAGATTGTGTTATGGATTTCGGTAGAAGGAAGACTCACAAATACATCTTCAAGGTTCCAAAACTAGGGGATTTAAGAGGGTTGGCAAGGATGATCACCAACCCTGATGCTTTCAGAGCTAAGTATGGAGGACTGCTGTCTCTGTTAAGGGTCCATGTAATTGAAGGAATCTTGTCTACGCTGATTCAGTTCTACGATCCGGTCTATCACTGTTTCACATTCCCGGATTATCAGATTGCACCAACACTGGAGGAATACTCTCACCTGGCTTATTTACCCATCACTGACCAAGCTCCATTTTCTGGACTGGAAGAAATTCCAAAAGATCAAACCATTGCAAGAGCAATATATTTGGATGAGTCAGAAGTCAGGACTCACATGACCACTAAGGGTGGAATCCAAGGTTTGCCAGCCCAATTTTTGGTAAAAAAAAGCTCTGTACTTTGCTAGTATAGGGAACGTGACTGCTTTCGAGAGCGTCTTTGTTCTGCTCACCTACGGGTTATTTCTGTTTCCCAACATTGATGACTTTGTTGATATCAATGCCATTAAGATTTTTTTTATTGGAAACCCTGTACCGACCTTGCTCGCAGATGCTTATCATTCTGTACATCTAAGGAATTTGTATAGCGGAGGAATGATCACATGTTGTGTACCCCTGCTATACAAATGGTTTACTTCCCATTTACCTAAGTCTGCTGCGTTTTGGGATCATAAGAGTGCTTTACGTTGGTCGCAGAGAATCATGTCTCTTACCAACTCTGACATCGACTGGTACAATCGAATCTATGACGGGATCAGAATCATTGACTATTGTGGAAACTTCCCTAATGTACCCCTCATAGAAACTAAAGGAGGAATCAACTATCATCCAGGTTTAGTTCGTCGTCAATTGGATACCCGATGAGGCATGTCCCGCGTAATGCCCATCTGGAAGGTCTTTTCTTCAAGGAAGGAGAAAATGACAAGGCACTAAAGACAGAAATAGTGCATGCCTGGAAACATGTTCACAGGAAAGGAATAGAGTCTCTAGGAAAACCAGATTGTGTCTCAGTGGAACCTTATCTCCACTGGGTACAAACTAGAGCTCTCAAGCTGAGGATGCCTTATCCTCGTCAAGAAGTTCTTCCGTTAAAGGAATCTGTCCTTTATTTTATGTCAGATACGGAAAAACTTCAGGTTACTCTCAACAAAGTTCAACAGGAGAAGAGGTCTTGGAAGAACAAATACTATATTCTCAATGTGGAGTGTAACAAAATACAGTAATTGTTAAAAGAAAAAGATGCTCTGGTCAAGATTTTAGAGCAACATGCTGTAGAGAATCAAGATGACCAAAGGAATTTGCTCGCTCATTTCACTTGGCAAAGGAATGACAACCTGACAGGCTCAAGAGCCCTGATCAAAGAAAAGGAAAGTACCAGAACCAACACCTGAGCCCTCCTCAGAGAGGACTCAGGATCCATAAGTTTAGATATTTCCTTTTTCAACACTTTGTAAATCACTGTATTTCCATTTCCGCAATCTTTGAATTCAATAAAACGGGGTCTCCCCACTCTATGATATTTGCAATCCAATTGTTGAAGTTTATTTGGATTAAACAAAAAATAATAATTAATATAATCATTGCATATCATTCATCATTCTCACATAACGCATTCTTCTTACCTACGAATCTCACATTTGTGTCTCGATTCTAGAGTCAAACTGTCTCATTCGAACAATACTCGGGCCAGTCAACAAAAGAAAATGGATAATCTCGAGGAAGAGAACAGAGAGTTGAGAGAAGAACTCGACACTCTGAAAGAAGATTTAAGGAAACTTCACAATGACATGCAAGCTCTGGCAGCAACTCAGATACAAAGGACTGTGATCTCAGAGATCACATCGACGCCCATAGTGGAGAAGTATGCTCCTCGGTATAACATGCCTAAATATCGTCCCTGGGGCATGCCTATATATCCCAGAAGGATATATTCGACCGATCATGGAAGATCCGGAAACTGCAGCAGGAACCGCTGGGCCTGAAGGTTACAAACTTCGGGAAAGCGAAGATGCAAGGGGCATGACAGTAACTCCTGAAGGTTATAAACTTCGGGAGAGGGAAGCACCAAGAATCACTACCATAATGGCTATACCACCACCCGTGGTACACACTGTCCCAGAAGGGCAGATTCCACAGATACCTTCTGGTGGAAATGAAAGTATGGACGATAAAATGAGGGAATTCCAGGAACAGTTCCTAGAGATGTAGAAGGAGCTGCAAGCCATTCACAGTCAGGATCTGTTTGGAAAGGACGTCGCAGACTTTTGTTTGGTCCCAAATGTGAAAGTTCTGCACAAATTCAAGGTGCCAGAATTTGAAAAGTTCAAGGGTAACTATTGTCCTCAAAGCCATTTGGTGATGTACGTTCGGAGGATGTCAACTCATACAGAGAACCAACAGCTACTGATCCACTATTTCTAAGATAGTTTAACCGGTGCCGCACTCAAATGGTACATGGGTTTAAACCGCACTAAGATCGTAACTTTCAGAGATCTTGGTGTTGCCTTTGTTCAGCAGTATAAGTATAATCTAGACATGGCACCAGACAGATATCAACTCAGAGCCTTGTCGCAAAAGGACAAAGAAACATTTAAGGAATATGCTCAGAGATGGCGTGAAATTGCCGCCCAGATTTGTCCACCTCTTGAGGAAAAAGAGATGACAAAGATCTTCTTAAAAACCTTGAGCTCATTTTACTACGATAGAATGGTCGCCAGTGCGCCCAGTGACTTCACTGAGATGGTAGGCATGGGAGTTCATCTTGAGGAAGTAGTCTGAGAAGGGCGTTTAGTTAAAGAGGTCGGACCATCAAGCAGTACTAAAAGATACGGTAGTGCTCTCCCTAAGAAAAAAGAGCAAGATATTGGCAATATCTCTCTCGAAAAGCAAAGGCGACGGTACCAACCAGTAGCAGTTGTAACTTCTGCTATCAACCCTGCGCCTGTTCCTACATATCAACCTCAGGTTTCTCAGAGCCAACTGAATCAACAACAATATCAGCAAAGGACACAACAGCCTCTTCAGCAGGCTCGTCCTCAATACAACAACAACCGTACAACGCGACCACCAGGGTTTGACCCTATACCAATGTTGTATGCAGAATTGTTTCTGCTACTACTGACCAAAGGGCACGTCCAAACCAGGGCTCCTCTTGCGGTACCAGAGAATCCACCTTTTTGGTTCAAAGCGGATAAGACTTGCCCTTATCATCAAGGAGGACCAGGGCATAACATAGAAAACTGTCTCGGTTTCAAATCCGACATACAAAAGCTTGTCAGGAACGGGGTCTTATCCTTCAAGGATACAAATCCAAATATTCAGACGAACCTGTTGCCTCAACACGAGAAAGTTGTGGTAAATTTGATAGAAGAAGAGTCTAAGCACAGATATCGAATTCATAATGTACTCTTATTAGGAACCAACATGGTCAAGATGTATTGCAGACAAAGCGGATATGGTCATGTACCATCACATAACTATCATCAGTGTGATATATGTTCTAAAAGAAATCAAGGATGTTCTATGGTGCAATCCACTCTACAGGAACAGATGGATCTCGGATGGATCCAAGACCACCGAATTCGTGAGGTCAACATGACTTATACGAATTCCAACGTCATTCAGAACCACGACATTCATGCAATGAATGTCAACTTGGTAGCCATACACTCAAGGCAAAGCCAACATCATAATCTGCCACGGCACGATTACGATTCCTGTATGATTTGCTCGGTAAATAATCAGGGATGCTCTTTTGTACAAGAGACCCTCCAGCATCAGATGGATCTTGGATGGATTCAGGATTACCGTGATAGAAGTCAGTATCAAGTTAATATGATTCAAATTTTTGATATTCGCTTGATGAATACCAGCTTGGGGGAATTACACGCTACACAAGTCCAGCTCGGTTTTTTGACTTCGCACGACTATCAGAACTGTAAAGTGTGTCGGGAGAGTGACCAAGGATGTGCACTCATTCAAAGAACACTGCAACACTTGTTAAACCACTGGTGGCTTCCGATCTATCTAGATGAAGACACATAACAAGTCAGCATGTTTAATGGGAACCCTACTAGGCATCAAAATCAGGACGTTCGATCCATGGAAACAGATCTAGTGAGGTTACACTGCATACAAAGCGGGCATGGCTGGGTGCCACCACACAACTATGAGCGCTGTAGAGTTTTCTCAGAGAATAATCAAGGATGGTACCTCGTGCAAGCAGCCCTTCAAAGTCAGTTGGACCATAAGGAGACTCAACCATGGTCAAGCTCTGGTTCAATGTCAGACTATCATCCTAATCAAGGAAAGGGTGTTGTCTTGGTCCCTAAGCGAGAAATGCCCAAAGATGTGTGTGCCATAATCCCTTTACTCCATGAATCAAGAATTCATCTTGATGGTGGAAGGGTTCTCAACCTCGAACCAATTGAGGTCGGCTATTATAGTCAGAAAAATCAGAGGCCCCTGTAGTCATCTATCTGCCGGGACCAGTGTCGTACAAATCTGATAAGGTTATCCCTTATAAATATGGTGCAACAACAATTGAGAATGGAAAGGAAATTCCATTACCCTTCGTCATGAATATTGCAGACATCAGTTGAGTAACATGGAGCGGTCGAATCTTCAACCGAGGAGTTGGAGAACCCAGCAAAGAAAAGGGACCCCGAACAGAAATTCCTGATCAACCAGTCGGTCAATCCTGTGATTCCAACCTTTCAAAGAACAACGATGAGATGTTGAAGCTCATCCAGAAGAGTGAATACAACATTGTTGATCAACTGTTGTAAACTCCTTCAAAAATCTCTGTGTTATCTCTTTTACTCAGCTCCGAAGCTCACGGGGAAGCTCTACAGAAAGTCTTAGAGCAGGCCTTTGTGGAACAGGATGTAACAATAAGACAATTCGACAGCATCATCTTCAACATCACTTCCTGCAATAACTTAGGATTTAGTGATGAGGAACTGCCGGAATAGGGCCCAAATCATAACATGGCACTCAATATTACAGTCAACTGCCAAGACGATGCTTTAGCCAGCATACTGGTAGACACCGGATCAGCTCTAAATGTGATGCCAAAATTTACTCTAATGCGACTATCATTCAAAGGATCTCCGATAAGAGGCAGTGAGGCCATCATCAAAGCATTTGAGGGATCCTGAAAAACAGTTATCGGCGAAGTCGGCCTTCCTATAACTATCGGTCCTCACACTTTCCTAGTCACTTTCCAGCTCATGGACATCCGGGCAGCATACAGCTGTTTGTTAGAAAGACCTTGGATACACGAGGTTGGGGCAGTCACTTCGACACTTCACCAGAAGCTGAAGTTTGTCAAGAACGACCAACTAGTCACAGTCTACGGAGAGCAAGCCTTGATCGTGAGTAACCTATCATCATCCACTTATGTGGAACTAGAGGAGGTTGTTGGAACCCAGTTCCAGGCACTTTCGGTGAACCACGACAACCAATCAGAAGGAGGAACGTCGATTTCCTTGTACAAAGATGCTCTCAAAGAGATCAGAAGTAACAACACCAAAGGATGGGGACAGCTTGTCATTCCTACTGATAATAAGAAAAAGAAAGGTCTTGGTTTTTCTTCAACCTGTACCCATACTGCTACTAACAATGAAAGTCTTCATCCCATGCAAAACTTCTTCCATAGTGGAGGCTTCCTTCACCCAGTGTCTCAAGATGTACATACCATCAACGAGGGTGATTCCTCCGATACAGATGAAGAGTGGAAGTCCTACCTTAACGAGGACGGTTATATGTCTCAAGGAGAGGTGCATACACCATTTTACTATCCCGCACAGAGTCCGAGATATATACCAAGGTCAGATGTCAAGATGATATACGGAGATTGTGATCCAGAAGGATGTCGTGCTCCTCCAAACTCATTAGAGGAGGACACTCTGATGAAAGACAACTTTGACCACGAATATTATGGCCCAATGGATGGCCTGCCTATCTGGCAGCCGTACCCAGGACTCAGGGCAAAAGAGTCAGCTGAACGATGCATATCAGCTGAGCATCATTGAAAAGAATACATGCGTCCCCGTAGAATCATGGGATCATTACTCAGGGCATTCAGAAAATATCCAGCACGACGATGAATTTGCAAAGATTGCAGGACAGCAGTTCATCAACTACTCTTTTTCTGAGGTCAACGTCATCGAAATGGATGACTCCTCCAGTTCCAAAGAAGTTTGGGACACCTTAGGACAACCAAGTGGCAAATTTGACTTCCTGGTCAAGTACACCGCTCCTGAAAGCTCTCGTATTAGGCTCGAAGACATCCAGCCAACTGGATGGGGAGATTTACCTGAGAGTGCAAGCACTATGCAAGATACAGCTGAAGAATCCTCCTACGACAAATTTTCCTGGGAGACAGATTCCAACGATCCTGCTCCACTAGAAATCAAAGTTATTTCTGAAGACAAATCAAGAAGGAAAGTACCAGACTTTGTGATTCACCGAGGAGTTCACCGCCAATGGGTGGCTGTCAACGTTTCGAAAGTTGTTCATAAGTCAAAGTAATTGTCGTCTTTACTTTAAACTTTCACCCTGCCCAGGTGAAAGAGATGTTTTTATAGGGCTCACTTTCTGTAAATGTACCTCTTCGCTTTGCCCAAAGCGACAGAGTTTTGTTTTATAGGGCTGTAGTTTCAAGAATCGACAAGATCATAAATAAAATAACGTCGTTCGGTAATTTCTGCATCTATTGTTGTTTTCTCTTTTCGCTTTTTCAGAAAATGGTAATCCTAAAAAACAACTCAAATAATAAAAACAAGCATTTTTCAGAAATTTCACGGCACACACTCTTGCATTTCTCTCTATCTCTTCTAAAAAACAAATCATCACGTCATGCAGATTGCTTGTTTTAAACCCCGTTGAAACATACGATCCGATACCCTCTTCCAACTTTGAATTCTCGGTATTTAAGGCTGAAGAAGAAGATAACGAAGAAATTCCATAAGAGATCTCCCGATTACTCAGACAAGAGGAAAGGTCCATTAAACCTCATAAAGAGTCGTTGGAAACTGTCAACTTGGGTTCAGAAGAAGAGATAAAAGAAGTCAAGATTGGGGCACTGCTAAGTCCGACTGTCAAAGAAAATTTGATAAAGCTTCTAAAAGAGTTTCCCGATGTATTCGCTTGGTCCTACCAGGACATACCAGGGTTGGATACCAGCGTCGTGGAACATCATCTACCATTGAGATCAGAATGTCCGCCGGTAAAACAAAGACTAAGACGGACTCACCCGGACATGGCCATCAAAATCAAAGACGAAGTACAGAAACAGATTGATGCAGGTTTTCTCGCCACATCAGAATATCCTCAATAGTTAGCCAACATAGTACCAGTTTTGAAAAAGGACGGAAAGGTCAGAATGTGTGTAGACTACAGTGATCTGAACAAAGCAAGTCCAAAGGATGACTTTCCCTTACCGCACATTGACATGCTGGTAGACAATACAACAAAGTTCAAAGTTTTCTCCTTCATGGATGGATTCTCGGGCTATAATCAGATCAAAATGGGGCCGAAAGACATGGAGAAAACTTCGTTCATCACCCCATGGGGTACCTTTTGTTACAAGGTAATGTTGTTCGGTTTGAAGAACGTTGGGGAAACCTATCAAAGGGCCATGACTACTCTGTTTCATGACATGATACACAAAGAAATCGAGGTATATGTCAATGATATGATTGCCAAATCCAAAACAGAAGAGGAGCATGTGTCCCATCTGTCAAAGTTATTCGAGCGTCTGAGGAAGTACAAACTCTGCTTGAATCCCAATAAGTGCACATTCGGTCTCCGCTCAGGGAAACTGCTAGGATTCATCGTCAGCCAGAAAGGAATTGAGGTTGATCCTGACAAAGTCAAGGCCATTCAAGAAATTCCTTCTCCAAAGACTAAAAAACAAGTCAGGGGATTCCTAGGATGTTTGAACTATATTTCTAGATTTATATTCCTCATGACCGCGACATGCGTTCCGATTTTCAAGTTACTCAAAAAGAATCAGGACTGCATTTAGACAGAAGATTGCCAAACCATCTTTGACAGTATCAAGGAATACCTATTGAATCCACCGATTCTATCACCTCCAGTGGAAGGAAGACCACTGATCATCTACCTAACAGTCTTGGAAGACTCCATGGGTTGTGTACTTGGCCAACAAGACGAAACCAAAAGGAAAGAGTCTGCCATCTACTATCTAAGCAAGAAATTCACCGACTGCGAGACTCGGTACACTATGCTTGAGAAAACTTGTTGTGCTTTGGTTTGGGCAGCCAAACGTCTTCGCCAGTATATGATTTGTCACACTACTTGGTTAATCTCCGAAATGGATCCAATCAAGTACGTCTTTGAAAAACCTGCTCTCACGGGAAGGATATCCCGTTGGCAGATGTTGTTATCAGAATACGACATCGAGTACCATGCTCAAAAAGCCGTCAAGGGAAGTGTTTTAGCCAATCATTTAGCTCATCAACCGATTGATGGTCAAGAATCAATTGGATTTGACTTCTTAGACGAATATGTCATGTACTTGAAAATGAAAGATTGCGATGAACCGCTACCCAGTGAAGGGCCAGAACCAGGTTCCCAATGGGGACTAATTTTTGACGGAGCTGTCAACCACTATGGAAACGCAATTGGGGCAATCATCATAACACCTCAGGGTACCCATATTCTTTTCACTGCCAGACTAACATTCAAGTGTACAAATAATGAGGCCGAATACGAAGCTTGTATCATGGGTCTCGAAGAAGCGATCGACTTAAGGATCAAGAACTTGGATGTATACGGTGACTCAGCCCTGATTATCAATTAGATCAAAGGAGATTAGAACACACACCAATCAGGACTGATTCCTTACAAAGATTATGCGAGAAGGTTGTTACCCTTCTTCAACGGAATCGAGTTTCATCATATCCCTCGTGAAGAAAATCACATGGCTGATGCATTAGCCACTCTCTCTTCCGTGATTAGTGTAGGTCAATGGAATGACATACCTAAGATTGACATAATGCGCCTTGAACGGGCGGCTTACATATTCACGATCGAAGCAGTCATAGACGACAAACCTTGGTATCACGATATCAAATGCTTCCTTCAGAAACAAGAGTACCCACCTGGGGCATTAAGAAAAGACAGAAAGACCCTCAGAAGATTAGAAGGCAGCTTTTTTCTGAGCGGTGATACACTCTATAAGAGAAACTTCGACATGGTCTTGCTCCGCTGCGTAGACAGACCAGAAGCAAATATGCTGATAAAAGAAATTCATGAAGGATCCTTTGGCGCTCATGCCAACGGACACACAATGGCGAGAAAAATTCTAAGAGCAGGGTACTATTAGTTGACCATGGAATTCGATTGCTACAAGTACATGAGGAGTTGTCACAAGTGTCAGATATACTCAGACAAAATCCATGTACCGCCAACGCATCTCAAAGTTCTTTCGTCCCCATGGCCTTTTTCTATATGGGGGATTGACATGATTAGCATGATTGAACCCAAGGCTTCAAACGGACATCGGTTCATCCTAGTAGCTATTGATTACTTCACCAAGTGGGTCGAAGCAGCATCATACGCCAATGTAACCCGACAAGTGGTGGTCCGATTTATCAAAAATAATATCATCTGTCATTATGGTGTTCCAAGCCAGATCATTACGGATAATGGATCCAACTTGAATAACAAGATGATGAAAGAGTTGTGCGCTGAGTTTAAGATCGAACACCATAACTCATCTCCCTACCGACCCAAGATGAACGGAGCGGTAGAAGCAGCTAACAAGAACGTCAAGAAGATTGTTCAAAAGATGGTCATAACCTACAAAGATTGGCACGAGATGCTACCCTTTGCTCTTCACTGTTATAGCACATTTGTCCGCACTTCAACAGGGGCAACCCCATTCTCTCTAGTATATGGCATGGAAGCAGTCCTCCCCATAGAAGTAGAGATCCCATCAATTCGGGTATTGATGGAAGCTAAGCTAACAGAGGCTAAATGGTGCCAAAGTCGGCACGACGAATTGAATCTGATCAAAGAAAAGCGAATAACGACTTTATGCTATGGTCAGTTGTATCAGCAAAGGGTGAAGAAGGCATTTGACAAAAAGGTCCGACCTCGCGTCTTCAGGAAAGGAGACCTCGTGCTCAAGAAGATACAATTATTCCTCACTGATTCTCGGGGCAAATGGACTCCGAATTATGATGGCCCCTATGTGGTCAAGAAAGCTTTCTCAGGCGGCGCTTTGAGACTCGCAACCATGGATGGAGAAGAGTTTTCCTATCCCACGAATGTTGATGTAGTCAAGAAATACTTCGCCTAAATAAAAAAAAAACGTCTCGGTGGATTGAAAACCCGAAAGGGAGGTCCAGGAAAAAATTAGAGACATAATAAAAAAAATCATCCCGATGGATTGGACTTGGGATTCATGAGATATTTTCTAGGCATGGAGGTTGCTTGGTCAAAGAATGGTATTGTGGTTTCACAGCAGAAATACATTCTAGACTTATTGAAAGAAACAGGAATGAGTGGATGTCGTCCTGCCGATACCCCTATGGATCCTAATGCTAAACTTTGGGGAGAAGGTAATGTTCCTCTTGATACTAGAAGATATCAGAGATTGGTTGGGAAACTGATTTATTTATCACACACTCGACCTGATATTGCTTTCACAGTTAGTGTAGTGAGTCAGTTTATGCATTCTCCTTTTGAGGAACATCTTGAGGTAGTCTATAGGATACTGAGATATCTGAAGGGAAATCCTGGAAAAGGATTATTTTTTAAGAAGACTAGTGAAAGGAATGTGTTTATCTTCACCAATGCTGATTGGGCAGGTTCAATCATAGATAGAAGATCAACCTCTAGATATTGTACCTAAGTTTGGGGTAATCTTGTGACATGGAGGAGCAAGAAACAAGGCGTTATAGCAAGGAGTAGTTCAGAAGCCGGGTTTAGAGCTATGTCTCAAGGTATTTGTGAAAGATTATGGATCCTTAGAGTCCTAGAAGAACTTAAGATGAAAATTGAGCATCCATTGAAATTGTACTCTGATAGTAAAGCAGCTATTAGCATAGCTCATAATCCAGTTCAACATGATAGAACCAAGCATATTGAAATTGATCGACACTTCATAAAGGAGAAGTTAGATCCTGGAATCATATGTCTACCTTTCGTGACTTCAAGTCAGCAAACTGCGGATATCTTGACCAAAAGTTTGGCAAGGTCTACCTTTGAGCATTTGATAGACAAGTTGGGCATGATAGATATCTATGCACCAATTTGAGTGAGGGTGTTGGAAAATATTTTATTTCCCGATTTAATTGTTTTCGTTTATTGTCATTTATTTTCTTTTATTCTCCATTAAGGAGAGGTTTTTATTCTCCATTAAGGAGATAATCAAGTGTATTTATTGTATTCTCATTATATAAACTAGCCTTTAGCTGAGGAATAAAATTCCAGCAGTTTTTACCTATTTCTTCCAATAGTTTTAATCCCTAATCGATTTGGGAGGTTACTATCACTAGAGTGCTTAAGGCATAAATATTCCAAGTAGAGGGAGAACTACATGTCAACAGGTGATGCTCATTTGTTTCTTCTTTCATTGTATTTATAAGCCACTATAGTCATGGGAGGTTACTATCAATGATTCAAATATTTATGTAATATTTAGTCAATTAACACGTCTAGATCTTATTTATATGCATGCTCGACTGTGTTTAGTTTGCTTCTATGTTGATATTGTGTTGACTTAGGGTGTCCACTATTAGACTTATTGATATAAATTTAATGGTGTACTCTGAATTATAATTAATGATTTGATGTATTGGTTCAATGTTGGGAGAGGGTGGCCCCTAAAACCACCCTGACTTTCAAGTTAGTAACTATCAGATGTGGTCAAAGGTATTTTAAGCTGAAAAAATGTGTTCTTTAATTTCTCCTTTGCCTCTCTTTTATAATCTTGTTTTAAGGTTTTAGAAGACCTAGAACCTCCTTGCGCATAATACTTATCCAATAGAACATGGGTCGATATACTATTTTTTTGATATAAAAGCATTCCTACCATCATTTACCTTGATTGGGTTTTTTCTCAAGGTACAGTCACATATGCTCCCAAGGTCTTGTGTGTAATAATTTTGACTAGATAGAAAGCTTAGAAATTGTTCAAGGTTATTTACATGTTAATTGAGATACCCATATCATTTCATTGAAATGGTGAATTTATTTCTAATGGTGAAATAAAGTTGATGTGTAATACTGATTCATCAATGCTACGTTTACACCAAAAACATACACTATATTGTATGTATTGTTCACTAATACGGTGAACAGTGTTGAACAAGACATGAACAGTGCATATTTTCGTGAACAGTGACATGAAAAGTGTTTACGTACAATGCATAAACAATGACTTTTTAAATGTGAATAAAGTTTATTAATGCAATGTTAAAAAATTGGTTAATGAAGTGATGAGGTTGGTTAATAAATGTCCAGATATTAAAAATAATTTTTAATAGTAAATCAAAGTTGGTTAATGAAAAGTAAAAAGTTGGTTAATGAAGTTATAAAGTTTTTGTCCAGATATTAAAAATAATTTTGCGCAATCACCAAAGTTGGTTAATACAAAGTAAAATGTTGGTTAATAGTATTATGAAATTGGTTAATTACACAATTTATTATTATTACTTTTTAATAAAAAATTAAAAAATTAAAAAATTAAAAAATTAAAAAATTAAAAAATATATATATTATTATAATATTTCACTGTTCACCGTATTGGTGAACAGTAAAATACGGTGTAGGTGTATAAATTGGGTGTAAAAATATTATTTCTCAATACTGATTTCGTAAGCAAACACACATTTTTTGAAGAAAATTGACACTTTTTTTTCTATTCATAACCATTTTGGTCTCTTAGACAAATGAATTCAATTTTAAAATGTTATGTTTCTTGTGACCCATCTTGCTTTCCGTATTGGTAGGTGAAAGGTGAATAAAAAGATTGTTTGTGACCATTAATGTAGAATGTTAGTAGCTAAAATAATAGACCCATAACTGCACCAGGTACAAATTGGTGTATAGATACACATATTTTATATTTACATGATTATGGATTTATGATATTTTTTTGGGTTTAGAATGTTGATAGAATTTGATAAATTAATGAAGATGAATAACAACAATCAAAAACCTAAAAAATAGTTTTAGTTGCCAACTTTTCAGTCACTAAATCGATCACAAGAATTAAAGGTTACAAGTCAGTGCAAAATTGACGTTTTTAGTGAAATTCAGACAGAAAAGATTAATGTGATACGTTTTGAAAAGGTGAGGGATCAAAATGGTCTTTTTAAAAGTTAAGGGATCAAACTGGAACTCGAGTACAAGATAAGGGACTAAAGGATATTTAGCCTAGAATAAATAAGTGAAATAAGGAAAGTTGAAAGATATGGTGTACTTAAGAGAATTACGGAACACATTAAGGTACAATGCACTTAAGTGAATAATAGAACACCGTAAGGTACGATGCACTTAAAAGATTACGGTAAGGTACCATACGCTTAAGTGAAATACAGTAAACCATAATGTACGATGTGCTTAAGTGGGCTTTTTAGCTTGCAGCCCATACATATGGGTCTATAAATAGAACCATTATGCATAAGCTTTCACACTTGATGAAATTTTATTTTAAACCCTAGTCGTACTCTCTCTCTCTCTCTCCCCCTCTCTCTCTCTTTCTCTCTCTCTCTCTCTCTCTCTCTCTCTCTCTCTCTCTATATATATATATATATATATATATATATATATATATATATATATATATATATATCAGTCTTCATTTGTAGCCGTTAACATTGAGATTGAAGGCACTATAATGGTGTGGATTGAGTATATGTGTTGTTCTTCGTTCATCTCTTGTGATTGTTCATCCAATTCTGCATCAAAGATTTTAATCGCCACAAGAGGTAATTGTTTTTATCATTGATCGTGTTCATTTGTAAGGATCGACTTAAGAGAAATTTTCATTTTCCACTGCATCTATATTGTGATTTCCATTCACATACTTCGTTTGGCTGAAATATAATTAAAACTAGAAAGGGTACTTTCTGGTGTTTAGAGCACTCATCATCAAGTTTGACTTCTTTTTTATCATTTTTGGTCCAAAGATTTTTTGGTTTATTCACTACTTTATTATTAATACAATAAGTAGTAATAAACTAACCATTGATAACAAAATACCACATTTCAAAATCCTTTACTTCAACAAAAAAAAATCATTTTTTCTTTCCATAAGTCAAACCTTTCACTGTCAAACAGTGGAGGCATATTTATGAAAAGACCATTGTTAACAACAGAAGAAGCGTTTGCAATCATCATTATTCCTCCTTAGACTATTAGTCTTGTAACATAAGTTAGACACTGATGCCACTTGTTGGAAGTGTGACTCCAAACTAGGGAAAAGGTGAATCATAGAAGTTGAAAAATAATGTCCAACTATAAAAATCTTGATTTATAAAAACGGTTAAAATATTTTTATAGATCAAACAGAGAATAGGCAACAAAATAATTAAAATAAGGACAATTAGAGAGAAAAGATGAAAATGCATGGAAAGAAATTAAGAGCTAAAATGTAAATAGATAAGGGAAAAGAGGAATGCACCGACGATTTATACAGATTTAACCTAACCACTTTGCCTGCTCATGTCCCCAAGAATTTTTTCCTGAGAGTTTCCGTTATATCAGATGTGAGCTTTTCACAGGTTATTCCCACAAACCTTCTTACAACCAAACGGGAGATATTGAGATTGCTAATTCCTAAACCAAATGAGCAATTTTACAGCTGGATGATCTCAGAACCAAATAGAGATTTTACACCATACTCAACTCAAGAACCAAACAAAATTTTTGGCAGCCAAACTCAACAGCCAAATGAGAGCTTTTAATATACTGAGCTCGCAAACCAAACAAAGATTTTACATGGCTAATCTCAAGAACCAAATAGATATTTTAACTAGTTTAGCTCAAGAACCAAACAACGACTGCTTTCAATGATATTACACAAGAGACAAGTCCTCTTGAGTAACTTACCAAATTCCCACAGCACCAGAACAACAAAAAGATTCACTGATATTTTTCACTCTTAAGGAACTAAGACAATTTCGTTAAAGTGTTGTAGAAATATGTTTTTTGTGTATTTTGAAATAAATACAAGCCCTCTAACTATAGGAGAAAAAATTGGCTTAAAAAGGAAAAAGACTCATGGGCCTTTTAATTATATAATCAATTAAGGCATGAAGCTAATCAATTAGAAACTTGAAAAAAAGCATGGCAACCCTAATTCCAAAAGGAAACCATATAAGAGTTATGTGTCTTAATCGATTAGGAGTATCTTAATTTACTAAGAAACCTTTTTCCTTTCTCTAATAGATTGGATAAGGTCCCTTAATCGATTAGGAAGTGTATAAAAGCTTCTTAAATAATTAAGATTACTCTTGGTCAATCCCATAAGCACCTTGATGGTTCCTTTATAGGTTTTAAGGTGTTTTAGAAAAAGAGAGAGGTTTTAAACTTTTGTGCGTGTGTGTGTGTGTGTGTGTGTGTGTGTGTGTTACCTTAGTAATTTAAGAATTATTATTATATCTTTACAATACACTAATCACTCAGACATAAACCAGACAAGCTTTCATACTTCCTCTCTTTCACACTCTTTGAAGCTTCAAGATTTCTTGTTTTATTCATCACTTCATATGGGACTTGGCTTCTTCTGAACGATGAGGCTTGATAAAGCTTCTTGGTATACATCTCCATCATAGATTGCTTGATCAAAGCTCACATTGACTCCATTGAATTCCCCTTAACATTAGGTGTTGTCTTTATTGAATTTGACTTAAGATATTTATCTTACAAACGAAACATTTTAATCTTGATATAACATCTTTGATCCTTACTTCTTCTTGACTAATGAATACTTTTAATCACAGTGATATTATCATTAAAACCATTGTAAACATATGGCGATTGCATAAAGTTGTTCCTATAAGTACATATATCCACATGCATTACTTGGACATATGCTTCAATGGGTCCAAATGGAAGCTTCAAATTTAGGTTTTTGGATAACCATCGAGGGGTAAGATTCGGATTTTGATAGAAGATTGGCATTTTTTATGATGAGATATGAAAGAAGTGGTCAATATAAAGAACCTATCTGGAAGTTTAAACATGATGACACCCAAACAAGGGGATGTGGATGTCCTTTTAAGTTGCGCGGGTACCACAAGTTGAGTAATACTTGGATGTTTAGTATGATTTGTGGTCTACATAATCATGGATTGAGTAGCAAGTTAACTTGTCATCCGATTGTTTATCGTCTAAATTCTAAAGAGAAAAAACTTGTTTCTGAGATGACAACGGACATGGTTTAGCCTAAAAATATAATAGGAAATTTGAAAACTAAAATAATTGAAAGTGTATCAAATATTAAGCTAATAAACAATGTTCGCCGCCCAAAGAACAATGGGATGAGGGGTCCAAGATCTAAAATGCAACAATTGTAAAAACTGTTGGACGAGAACCATTATGCATCTATGTACAAAATATGTGCGGATGAAAAATATGTTATATTTTGAACTCATCCTGATTCCATCAAGTTGTTTAACACATTTTCCATAATATTGATAATTGATTCAACATATAAGACCAACAAGTACATGTTTCCTCCTCTAGAAATTTCCAGTTAGCTTTGCATTTTTGGAATGTGAGAAAGAGGATAATGTTACATGAGGTTTGGAAATGTGTCGCAATATATGTTGAAAGACTCAGAAAACATGCCGCAAGTGATTGTTGATCGCGATATCTCACTGATGAGTTTTATAGCAAAGGTATTTCATACATCTCATGCTTTATTATGTAGGTATCATATAACAAAAAAGTCCTTCTGTCCAGATGCTTCTAATACTTCTTGAAACCATGTTTCATCTGGATGAGACAACTTAGTTATCTCCCTACCATATTTATACACTTCAGTGTGTCAAGTACTGTAAAAATAAATACATCAACGTCGGATGGTTTTATTAGTATAAAATCGTTGTCTAAAAGCATAATTAAATATTTATTTTACCTCTCATTTTCTAAATGTGAGTCGGGACATGGTTTGCATATTGAGGCAGTAATGACATGTCATATGGGTCTCCAACAAAACCTAGAGGTGCGGCAACATTAGGTATGGCTAGAGGATGTGAAACAAGAGTATGTACGGAAGTAGTAGGTGCATCATCATGTGTCGGAGATCCATGTCCGTGGGATGAAGATCCCTTAGCAGCACCAGATGGTTGTCCAACTACACGTGAATATTTACCTTTCTCCCTATGCATTAAAGCATCTTGAGACAACTGATTGTGCATGTACCTTGGTTGTTTGTCAACCATTTTTCTATAATCACGCAAGAAAAGGTAGTAACATATCAAACAAAACACATCTCACACGCGCACTCCCGCACACACAAATTGCTCGGACTCTTATATTTACAAAGACAAGATACTCAACAAAAACACTCATAAATTGTTTTGCTATAAAAACAGAGCCTAGTTTAGATACTTGAATTAGTTAAATACAAGCATACAAATAGAGCACACTAAAATCCCAACAAAATAGTGAAATAAATGCACAAAATATAGCATACACCAATCCAAAATCAAATTTTGCCATAACACACACCAATCTAAACTAAGATCACAATTTTTTCAAAAATAGTTGAAAACAAAACTAAATTAAAGAAACAAAAATAGAACTTAAACAAAACTGATATCATATGGATATTGATCTCCGTACAAGACATATTGATTTTGATCTCCATATAAGGCGAAGAGATTTTGATATCCGTATAAAGCCTATTGGTAGAGTTTGCAACATACTTTAAAACCATGCATAAACTCTAACCCTCAAATGTTCCAAACTCAAACCAAAACAAATTAGAACAAAAATGACATAAGATGAAATATAATGTAGTTGAATTAAAAACTAAGAAATTACAGGATTCATAATCAGAAAAAGTAAGGTTAGGATGAGAAACTTATTGAATATTTTTCAAATATGAGAAATAAATAACTGAAATTGATTAAATGAGTTAGTTTGAATGAAAATGAGTATAAATTGAGAGATTTTAACTACTCACACAAAAAATGTTTCTTGACCTTCTATGTTATTTTTTCTTTTGGTTTCAAATGTTATTCAATGGAAAAGAAAAATGATTTGCGTTACTTTAAAGGGTATCCATTTCCTCATAGTGTCTCCATAGTTCAATATTCATACATGCTTTTTTGCACATTGGTGTATTTTTCAGACACATTTAATCTAATATATTGTATAGTGCATCCAGATTACAAAATTCAGACGGTAAGAGAGAATATTTTCAGAAATTCATAAAATTAAATATTAATGGTACAATAAACAAGCTCCCTTTATTATCACTCATTTGGCAAATGACGTGGACTAATTTCTTTTTCTAATAAAATATCGTTTTTTTATTTTTATATAAATATAATGTAATCACATTCGTCGTCAATGAACCAACTAGTTCCATGACTTTATGAACCTATCGTGTTTGGCAAACACGCATAGAGGGTCCATTTTGGGCTTTACCATTTTTTCATCCTTCCCATCTAAAATCCAAGCTCACTATAGGTTCAAATTCATAAGAGAGTAATCAAGTAATGTGAGTCACTTTGTGAAATCTTGACAAAAACACCATTGAAGACAAAGAATGAAAGCTTACAATAGAAAAGAAGATGAAGAAGAAGCTTATTATTTCCACAACTGAACTTTACAATACACTACAATAGAGTTTATATAGTACACAATGATTAGTTACCAACTAACTTTTGTAACTACTATAACAAACTCCCTAACTAACTAATAACTAGACTTTATCTTGTGGAGTAAGAAACCTAGCTATGTAGATAGTTTAGTGTATTCAACATCCCCCCTCAAGCTAGAGTAGATGTCAATCATCCCAAGCTTGCTTTGAAGATGACTGAATGGCCCAATGTGTAAAGACTTTGTGAAAATATCTGCTACTTGATCTTTTGATGTAATAGGCAATAAGTGCACGATTCCAGCCTGCACTTTATCTCTCACTACATGGCAGTCGATCTCTATATGTTTTGTTCTCTCATGGAAAACCGGATTAGCAGCTATGTGGAGAGCTGATTTGTTGTCACAATAGATCATGAAAGGAGTTGTATGCTCAACATGTAAGTCCTTTAATAGATACAAAATCCATTGACCTTCACATGTTGCTTGGGCAAGTGCTCTATACTCAGCTTCTGAGGAAGACCTTGACACTACTGTTTGTTTCTTGCTCTTCCTACTGACCAATGAATCACCAAGAAAAAAACAGAAACCTGTAGTGGATCTCCTAGTATCAGGACAAGCTCCCCAATCTGAATCTGAGAAACCTTTTAGAGTAAGATTGGATGATGATTTGAAGAATAAACCATTTCCAAGGCTTCCTTTGAGATATTTCAAAACATGAATACCAGCCATCATGTGCTCATCAGTAGGATTGCTCAGGAATTGACTGAGTTTGCTAACTGTATATGATATTTCTGGTCTAGAATGTGTTAAATACAATAGTCTTCCAACCAATCTCCTATATTCAGTAGGTTCAGAGATAGGCTTTCCAGAACCTGTATGTAACTGAAGATGTGGTTGCATTGGTGTGTTGTTTGGTTTGGCTCCAGTCAAGCCCACATCTTGTAGTAAATCCAATGTATACTTTCTTTGGCACAGAGTGATGCCTTCCCTTGATCTGCTAACTTCAAAACCAAGAAAATACTTTAAAGCACCTAGATCCTTGATGCTGAATTTATTATGCAGAAGGGTCTTAATTTTGTTTATCTCATCAATGTCAGTCCCCCCTAAGACCAAATCATCAATATAAACAAGGATCACTGTGAAATGGGATCCAATGGACTTAGTGTATAGAGAGTAATCTGACTTGGACTGGATGTAGCCAGATTGAATGAGAGTCTCAGTGAGTTTTGTATTCTATTGTCTACTTACCTGCTTCAAACCATACAAAGATTTCTGAAGTTTACACACCATATTTGGATGTGAAATAGCCAGACCAAGAGGAGGTAACATGAAGACTTCATCATTGAGATCACCATGTAAAAAGGTTGTATTAACATCAAGTTGGAAAAGTGGCCAATGATGAGCAGCGGCAATGGTGATAAAAACTCTGATTGTGGTCATTTTCACAACAGGACTGAAGGTATCCATGTAATCTAATCCTTCAGTCTGAGTGAATCCTTTAGCTACTAATCGAGCTTTATATCTTTCAACTGAACCATCAGCATGTTGTTTGAGTTTAAAAACCCATCTACAACCAATAGCTCTTTTATGATGAGGTAAAGGAACCAATGTCCATGTGTTTGTCTGTTGAAGGGCCTGCAATTCAGATTGAATAGCTTCTTTCTAATTTGGATTCTCAACAGCATCTTCATATGTTTAAGGCTCAGAAATGGAAGACATATGAAAGATATATTGTTTGTGAGCAGCTGACAAACGATTATAAGATAGAACATGTGACAAAGGATACTTACTCTGAGAGGATAATGGAGCAGCAATTGAAGTAGGAGGCTGAACTGTACTTTCAATCAGATTGCATTGGTAGTCCTGAAGGTAGTTGGGAGGTTTAGTATTTCTACCAGATCTTCTGACTGGAGGAATATGTTCAGAAGATGGAGCAGACACACTAGGAGAATGTGAATGAGTAGGAACAAACACATTAGGAGAAGGTGAATGGTTGGGAATAGAACTAGAAGATGTGATATCAGGAATAGATGGTGGGGTGGACTCATGTAAAGGAGTAGGATGACTGTGTTGTGTATCATTATCAACTATGTATGGGAAATCAAAGAAAATAGAATCTGAATATGTTGAGGGTGTAGGATGGTTTGCAGGAGATGGAATAGAGGCTAAAGAGGTTTGTTTGTAAGGGAAAGTGTTTTCAAAGAATACAACATCTCTAGATAAGAAAAGTTCCTTGGAACACAAGTCAAACAGAATGTGACCTTTTACTCCAGTTTTGATGCCTAGATAGATACACTTTCTGGATCTAGGATCAAGTTTCTTCCTGTGGGCTGATAATGTAGTGGCAAAGCATGGACAACCAAACACTTTAAGAGAATTGAGGTTGGGTAATTTGTTGTGGAGAATTTGAAAAGGTGAAGAGTTATTCAAAAAAGGTGTGGGGAGTCTGTTTATAATATGGGTGGCATGACTAATAGCATAAGACCAAAATTGTTTTGAAAGATGAGCTTGGAATAAGAGAGCTCTAGTGATGGCAAGAAGATGTTGATGCTTCCTCTCAACTATCCCATTTTGTTGAGGAGTACCAACACAAGAGGTGTGATGTATGATTCCTAGAGATTTGTAGTACTCAACCATTAAAAACTCAATGCCATTATCAGATCTAATACACTTAATAGCTTTGTTATGTTGGGTAGAGGCCATGGATACAAAGGATTTGATTAAATTGCTAGTTTCAGATTTTTGTTTCATAAGGAATATCCAAGTGAAACGACTCTTATCATCAACAACAGTCAGAAAATACCTATGACTATTGATAGAGGGGATGGACAAAGGTCCCCAAATATCCATGTGAACAAGATCAAATATAGCATTAGACTTATGACTACTATCAGGAAAAGCAAGTCTCTTTTGTTTGGCATAGGAAACATATATCACAAGGTGTGTTAGATGGTGGAACAATAACAAAAGGGAAAACTTTCTTTATTTCAATAAGTTTAGCATTGGAAGGGTGACCAAGTCTCCAATACCAAATGTTACAATCAGGTGTATGGTCAGATGGTACAAATTCATTTGATATACTAGCAATGGAATGAGAAGTGGAAGGGATGGTTACTGCAGGCTGATGAAGTATGTACAGTCCTTCTTTCAATTTAGATGCATCAATCATCTTCTTGGAGAGAGTATTATGTATGAAACATGTGGAGTTGTTAAAAATCAAATGGCAAGTTAAGCTAGCAGTGAGTTTGGGCACAGAAATAAGATTAAAAGAGAAATGTGGCATAAACAACACATTGGTTAACACAAAATTATCATCAAAGTGAATAGTGCCAGCATGACTTGTGGAAACTAATGAACCATTTGGTAGTTTGACAGTGATTTCAAGTATTTTTGTGAGACATGAAAATAATCTTCTAGAGAAGCAAACATGATAAGTTGCTCATGTATCCAAAATGAAGGATTCATTTGCAGCTTGAGAAGGAAAAGTACAGAGAATATCTGAATGAGGAGAATTTTGTGTAACTATGTGATTTACACTATGAGCACTAGAAGATTGTTGAAGTAATGCTAAGAGGGCCTTGTGCTGAGCTGGTGTGAAACTAGCAAAACTAGAAGTTGCATCTTTAGATTGCTCCTCAGAATTCACAGATGGAACTTCATCTACATTGCTTTGTTCAGTTGAACAATTATTGATGTTGCCTTGTTGTTGCCAATGAGGAGGGTAACCATGCTTCTTGAAGCATGTATCAACAGTATGATTGGTCATTCCACAATGAGTACATACCCTCATGTTTTTGCCACGACCAGATGATGATCTGCCTCCTCTTGATCCTCTACCACGAAAACCAGTGTTCCCTCTGCCTTGAGATTGGTTTCCATATTGAGATTGATTATTAGGAACTGCTAGGAGCTTAGCATCTTCAACTGGTACAAGAAATTGTCTTTCTTGTTGAACAAGTAAGGAATATACCTTACAAATGTTAGGGAGTGGATCCATTAACATAATCTGTGGTCTAACAGCAGAATAAGTATCATTCAAACCCTTCAAAAAACGAATCACCTGATCTGAATCACGATAGCTACGCATTTTCTCAATGGCTGTGCAAGAATTGCTACATTCACAAGTTGGAATGGGACGAAAATTATCTAGTTCTTGCCAAAGCATTTTCAACTTGGTGTAATATGAAGAAATAGAAGATTCGCCTTGTTTAAGAGTGCAAACTTCTTCTTGAATTTCTGATATTCTGAACACATCACCATGATAAAACCGATCCATCAGTTCTTGTCATAAACCTGAAGTCGTCTCCATCCATAACACACTCTGAGAAATTTCTGCTTCAACAGAATTATTGAGCCATGACATGATCATTGTATTACATCTATCCCAAGCTATGGAGTCACGATCTTCATCCGGTGGTCGAGGAAGAGCGTCATTGATAAAGTGAAGTTTGTTCTTGGAGCATAAAGTCATCGTCATTGAACGTGACCAAGAATGGTAGCTACTCGCATTCAATAGAGGTGACAAAAGAACTAACGTTGGATTCTCATTGGGATGCATGAAGTAGGGGTTAAGAGTGTCATTTTGATAACCCTTGGTAGAGTTAGAATTCGCGATGTTTTTATGGCTGGAAGTGGAGGAACTTGATGAACTTTCATGAGACATGATGAGAAACGATGGTGAAAGAATACAGATGTAAAAAACAAGAGAAGAAGAACGAAACGATTGAGAAAGAGAGTTGTGGAGAATGCAGCGGAATGGGATTGAAACATTAGCCACGGGTCGATGATACCATGTGAAATCTTGACAAAAACACCATTGAAGACAAAGAATGAAAGCTTACAATAGAAAAGAAGATGAAGAAAAAGCTTATTATTCCCACAACTGAACTTTACAATACACTACAATAGAGTTTATATAGTACACAATGATTAGTTATCAACTAACTTTTGTAACTACTATAACAAACTCCCTAACTAACTAATAACTAGACTCTATCTTGTGGAGTAAGAAACCTAGCTATGTAGATAGTTTAGTGTATTCAACACACTTAAAATAAATTACTCAAGTGGAACTCAAATATAAAATTCTAGATAAAATAATTTTTTGTGAAAGTTTAGTTATCTTCCAACCTAATTCTAAATTATTAGAACTTTTTCTTTTAAAAGACAAGTTTTTTTTTTAATTATATGTACACAAAACACATGTTATGGCGAAGTCCTTAATTGAATTCTGATAATAACGTCTAATTTAACAACATTAACTTTGTAATTTAGTTAGAATTTGCAAACAACATTTAATTATTTAATTTTATAATAACTTAAATCCAAGACCGTAAAGATATTATTTTTTTTTTATAAAGTTTAGTAGACAACTGTAATATAATATGTGGACACACCTAATAATATCACAAAATATAATTATATAAACTCATAAAAAGATGCTAAAAGCATATATGTCGAAAGAATGGGCCATCAAGTTAATGCTCAAAGTATATGCCAAATAAGATCCTCTCTCTATGCCCCCACTCACCCAATTCCTTTCCCAAAAGGAACACAAATTCACCTTTATAGTTCACAAAAACCTTCCTTCCTTTCTTCCCTTTGAAGGTTCATCCTTTTTCATAGCCTTAGTACTATTGTTCTCTATTGAAAATTTCACATGGAAACAAGAGCATGTAGCTGTGAGATCAACGATGGAGCTGATGAGGATGATGGTAAAATCCAATGAGAATTGCAAGTTGATTTAACTTGCAAGTTGATTTAACTTGCTTGATCATTTTGGGCAACTGAAGATCCTTTGGCAGTAACACTATTACAACATCATTGCTCTATTGTACACCGTTATTTTTATGAGGTTTTCAAAATAATATTTTCTCTATTTGTTTGCAATTCTATGAAACATTAATATGCAAGTTATTGGTAGCTTAGTAGAGATTTCGAGTTTTTTTATTTTTGTTGTTGTCGTCTTTGTTTTGACATGTTTTGTTGTAGACCATTTCATGTAATGGTTTTGTTTTGTATTGCCATTTTAAAAGGTACCCAGAATAATGTGATAATTAAATACGAGATATGATTATGAGGGTATATTCTTATGTCTACATATTACATGTTTTTCTTTGGTATTAACGTGGTTTGATTAATTATAATTAATTGTTTGAAAAAGAATGGAAATGACATTTGATTTCTTTTGGGTACGGTTTACTATTAAAAAATAGCCGAGATATATGTAAGATCTTGATATTGATTATAACAACCAATGAAATTATGAAAAGTAACGAGGATTCAATCTGAAATAATATTTTCTAACATGGTTTTTTTTTTTCTGTGTGCTTCTTGGGTCTTGACTACATAATACACAATTTCTTCTAAAAATGGAACCTTTTCAAGTACTAAAAGAGTTCTAATCTTGGATAACAACTTCCTTAGTTTGAGGATTTTATTTAACTTTGTCACTTGTAGAGCATACGTATGAAAATGTCGAAACCCCTCGAAGTGATCCAAATAAATTTTTAATTTTTGGGGGGATGGGGCGTACATCTTTGTTGTGAGACCATTGAAGTGAGTGGCCGGTGTTATGTGAGCAGTGTTTAACTTGTGTTATAAATATTATTAGAACAAAGGGAAATATTATTATATTTAACATACTATTTGTAATCAATCATTTATTATATTTTATTAGCAGCAATTGTTATTAATAATTCTATACAATAATTAGCAATTATTCATAATAATAACTGTTAATTGATTTACAAATAATTTTATATAATTATGAAGTGAATTCTTCTAACCAAATATTTATGAAATGGTAAACGAACTTTTACTAAAGAACGAATGTTCAAAAAATATCGAGTTGGATTCCTTGTAGGAACAATACTTGGCTAAGCCACGTAGCTATGATATAATAGAATAAGGTATTATTCTAATATTCAAGATAATGTTAAAGTCAGTGAATAGTATAGGATAAGTGATAATGTTAATAAGAATGAAATCATATAAAGTCAGTGAATAGTAAAGGATAAGTGATAATGTTAATAAGAATGAAATCATATCGAAAATGATGAGTCATTGGACTTATATATGGTAGACAATTAAAGCCTTTTGTTTAGATCCAACGGCAAACGATGCACTAGTAGTTGGAATCAAGTGTTTGGTTTTTGATGAGGTTTCACCTATTCCTTTATCTGCGTAATGGATATTACAAGTTGAATCTCTTAATTGGGCATTTTTTTTTGGGCATGTGGCTCGCCCAAACAATTATCCCCTAAGTTCTTGCTAATATTTGGTAAATAGGGAATCGACATTGTCGGTCCGCCCTTTAATGTTGTCGTGTTCTTCCAGGGTTAACCTTTAGTTCATGCAATATTAAGTGGGAAAGACCGACGGGTGGAAGTAGGTTGTCTTGAGAACATGCGCATTAAATGTTAGTATGGTCATTGGAATATTTTGCACTTCCACCTAGGGATGGCAAAAAAATCCGTACCCGCGGATATCCGCGGATAAAATCCGTCACGGATATGGGGCGGATAACTTAATGGATATCCACGGATAAAATAAATGGATATTTAAATATCTGTTTGTTAATGGATATGGATACGGGTTTAATGATATTCGTATCCACGGATATCCATATCCGTTAATAAATTATAAAAATCATTTAAATATCATTAGTTTATTATACCTTATCTTTTCATCTTCTAATAAATTAGTCTTCTTTTATATATATATATATATATATATATATATATATATATATATATATATATATATATATATATATATATATATATATATATATATATATATATATTTTAAATTTTCTTTGAATATAACCTTTCACATTTCATTCAAATTATATTCGTCATTTCATATTTAAACTCTTCAATATTTCATACCTCACTTCAACAATTTCACAGTCCAACTAACTAGTGTCGTCATTCCTCTGTCGAACCAGTGTCTCTCTTCCTACTCCTCTGTCATTCGCTCTTCTATCATAACTCATAATCACAATATCTTTTATTTGTTTGGTTAAAAATGAAATGTATGAATATTATGTTTGGATCTAATTATGTTTTGGTGAATAATTTTTTGTGTCTTTAAAAAAAATTAAAAATATTTTTTTCAAAAAATAATTTTTATTAAAAATATATTATCCATGGATATCTGTAAATATCCGCGGATACCATAAAACCCACGGATTACCCGCTTAACGGATATCCGCATGGATATGGGGCGGATATGGATATCATGTTTATCCAACGAGGCGGATAGGATATCATAGTATCTGTCCCCATGGATATCCATTTACATCCCTACTTCCACCTCTACATGTGGCTTCATGCCTCTAGGTTATGGAGTGGTGCTTCCGTTTAGGGAACTCAAGTGCACTTTAGTACCTTTACGATCTCGAGATCGATCACCACCGTTGATTTCGCTTCCTAAACTTTCCCTTATTTTGGACCGTAGATTCGTCTTCTCCAAAATACCCATGGTAAACCCATATATAGTTGAAGAGCATAGAGGTGGTTCAAGGGATAACACATACATTAAAGCATGTAAGACTTTGAATGGCAATGAACCCATCAATGGTGAAGTTAGACAGTACCTTGAATCTCGGGCACGCTCTAGAATTCATGGTTGTAATTTTTTTTTTGTTGATCATGAGGAGGAAATGATTCGGAGGGGACAACAAGGTCTTGAGATTCCTGCCGATGTTGATCAATACTATTGGGTTTGTATGGAGGTATTGGGGACAACCTCTATTTTTAACGAGGTATGTAGAGCCCTCTAGAAATTTGGCTCGTCCTTTGACTGGTTGATTTCCTAAGTAGAGTCAGGTAAGAAGTTGAACGACTTTTTCGATGGGTGTTTGTCACCTCTTAATGAGCGACTGTTCTCCAGAATGGAGTTCAACATTCCCCTTAAAGACTTTGAAGTGAGAGTTTTAAATCACCTAAAGGTTTCACTTTCTCAGTTGCATCCGATGAGTTGGAAAATGTAAATTTATGCCAATATTGGTGGGAGTATAGGAATGGGGTACCGACTCTTTAATTATTATTTCATCTACTTAACATGCAATATACTCCATAAAGTGGAGCATCAGGCAAAAGGAGTGTTTGATGTTTACATTGATAACTTCAAGAATTTTAAAGATCAGTATATTTTAGCGATTCCTCAAAGTCGCAAGTCACATTAAAGCATGTGTGTTCTTTAGGAAGGTTCCTCGTCCCACCCCTCTGGTTCAAAACATCCTAGATGTGTGGATAGATTCCGCAAGTATTGGAATCACATGCATTTCTTGGATACTCTAAACAAATACGTATTCTTTTTCTCCATATAGCTTATCCCTAAAAGAAAAATGCATGAAGGTTGACCCTGTTGCATTATGGGAGATATTGGGCTTCGTGGAAGGAGTCGATCCTTTAAATGTACTGGTGTCTCAACAAAAGAATGTGGTATATTGAAACATGGATGCTAAAGGAGGTGGTGTGTGAATAAGAAAAGATGGATATCTTTGGTGAGGAGAAGGAAATATTTTTATATATGTCTTTGTTCTAGGCCGCCCATGAGGCCCAAAGGGTAAAGGCTCAATGACGAAGCGAAATGGATGAAGTGCATAACTAGTCTTTTTCTCCCATATAAGCAGGCAATTCCAGGTGCGAGAATCTCTTTGGCCGTCTGGATCAATCTGATGGGTGAACGCAATCCACATCGTACTCCACTCTTATATTTGTCAATCGTTTATCCTATTTATAAGGGAAATCGCGTCATTTTTCAAGTATTTAAATCCATTCTTATTATCAATCACTTTTCACTCTATTAGAAGTCCAAATATCTTTTGATATAAGTTCAAATATCCTCCATTCAAAATACATATATTTGTTCTCAATCTCTTTCTCCAAATTTAACCTCTTATTAAACAAGTCCCATTAGAATTCATTAGCAATAGGGGTTTCTAAAGTTACTCGCTTCATTGTTCAAGAATAATTGTTGTCAATGATGCTGAAGTGGCCAGAGTCCTAGTATATGATCAAGTCTAGTAATGTCTCTGTATGTTCCTTCATATCAAGATCTTGTCTAACCTAGGGAAAGTTATGAAGTATTATAGTCCATTTTGTTCCTTGTATCTGTGATACAATTTCACCAGGACAAGCCTTAGTTCAAACCTCCATCACTACCTGCAATGCATGGACAAAAAATGCTCTTCGGTTTTCATTTGCTGAATAATGTTTACAACAGCAGAACTCTCATGCCTTAGAGAAAAGACTGTTCAAGATTGAAGAGATCGTATAACATGACAATCTGAGGAACACTACCATGCAAGTTACCATCCCTAAACCGCTACAAATCTAGGCAACAATGCACTGAGAAGAGACCCAAAAGTCGTCGAGTTGCTGCCAATACCATAAACACATGACCCTTCCCTTGATCCCGAAGGGGGAAGAGGTAGACATACTCATCCAGAAGTATGCCGTCCTTGAATAATAAAAAGATATCAAGAACGAACTTTAGTCTAAAAGCGAAAGAGAAATCCCATATCTGCTCATATCCTAAATAGTAAAATTCAAAGGTCACTGGTGCGCCAAATTTATGACGGGACCGCGGATGAGGACGAGCACATCGAACACATAGGTGATCGTTTGCTCGTATCTTTAAATTAACTTTGATTGGATCAACGATGACTTTATTCAAGTATCTTCCTTATGGGAGCATTGATTCCTTTACTGATATGTGCAGAGATTTTACTACCCACTTCACCGCCTAAAATAGTCAAACCAATACATGACCGTTCTCTGTAGGATCACGCAAGGTAAAAAATAAACCATGTGCGGGTAGGGGTGGTAAAACGGGTCTGGTCCGTTGGGCATGTCCAATTTGCCCGCTCTTTAGTGTAGGGCGAGCCAAGAGTTTAGGTCCTGACCCTCTAAAGTGTCTGCTACGCCCCGTTTTCTTTGCGAGCTTTTGTGGGCACGAGCATTTACACAATTTTTTATGTTTTTAAACTTAAAAGATGTACTGCCCGCAGGCTTTCTCCACCCGCCCTCACTATTTTGCGGTGCGAGCTTAGGTTTTAGGCCTGCATCCTCAACTATGACTGTCCCGCCACGCCTCATTATTTTGCGAGCTTTTGCGGAGAGGGCCTAAACGGGACAGACATGCCCATTTGCCACCCTTATGTGCGGGTACATTGGCCGCTTTAACAAAGTGTCAGTTACCGCGGGGGCTCAGATGAATGTTTAGCAAGTTATATAATAGTAAGGATGTCGAAACCACAGGGATTGGAAATAACTTAGTTGATTTGTAAAACTATCTTTAGTAAATGATCATGAGCGAAAATAACAATAATTGATGGTTTTCACGAGTTCATTTTTTAAAGTAAACAATGGCATAAACAACTTTAGTCAAAATAAGTGAAATCAGTGATGGAGAATATGTTCGGCAATGATCTATTACTATAACTCGTCTATTGTGTGTACATGATATGTTATGTCATGCCAGATGAGGTCAGAATATGATTTAAAGGTGCATTCCTACAACATCATAAACATGTACAATAAAGCAAGGGGACAAATTCATAAGCCTTACTTTCAACTTTAATGCATTTCTGGTTTCATTCCAGATGTCCTCTATGATTTTATCTCTTTATGCCTAAAGTACCCAATCTAGTGAATATTCCTATCAAACTATTTTCATTCTTATTTATCATGAGTTCCACTTGTTGTTGGATTCCTTACAATATAATGCACGATAAGATAAAGTACTAACAACACATCATTTAACACAAAAGACTACTTCATATTTACTTCTCATTGCTCAACATAAAAGAGTTTAACTCACGATGAGATTTGTACATATATCAACACTTAATCCTAAGTTAAACATTATTAAACACGTAATGGAAAATAAATGAAAACCTAAGAGTAATTTCTTCATCTTCTTGCAAGCTTCAATCAGCAAGAGACGGGTTTTGTCATGCCAGATATTAGTAGCTTATACTTGAGTTGGAGATATAGGAAGCTTTCCACACTAATTCAACTTTCTTTCACACCGACCTCTACCAAGTGTTTCTCTTTGAGTCTGAATCTTTTTTTCAATTCCCCTAAGAGGTCCTTTTATAGTCAGCTTCATCTAGGGTTCTTGTGGAGTCTTAGATCATGGGTGTTATACCCCAAATTTTACCCTTAGATTCCTTGATCGTTTGCACGTTATATTAGGTCAATCATTCATGCATAGCTAACCGATTTATTTAGATTTTGTTTGTTTGGTTTAATTTGTTAAATTAGGTGTTGTTGCAAAAGGTTTAAAGGTCATGGAGGCTTTGTGTGTGCTCATTGGGATTCTGTTTCCTTGCAAGTTGTGTTGAATTCCTATGGAAATGAAGGATGGATGTACCCTCATGCTTATGGTCAAGCAGTTGTGACATGATCCATGGCTTAAGATGTATGATGGCATCAACTCTAAAGTAATTCATCCAGAAGGTTCATGGCATGTTGGAATTAAGATTATGAACCAATCATGATTGGGTCTTTGTGCTCCAAAGTAATACAAGGCCATACTTGGATCAATACTTCAAATATATCCTGGATGGATTTTGTGGTCCTATCTCATTAAAGTCAAAATTCGAGTTATAGTTTCTTATGGTTCAAGGTATTGTTGTAAGTTGTTCTTGATGACGGGGCATTGATCTCAAGCTTGAATTTTTGTTGGGCTTTGAATGCATTGTGGTTTTAAATTAATTCGGGCCATGGTTCATATTATCTCAAATTGGGTTGCCATTATTAAGAGTTATTCATGGTTACAAAGTTCAAGGCATTATCGTTTGGTTTCCATTTGATTTTAAGTCATGTTTCAAAAGTGATTTAAGATTATATTGAACCATATAACAAGTTACTCTCAAGAAGTGTTTCAATTGTTTCAAGCCCATTTACAAGACATGGTTAGAATAATGTTTCCAAGTTGAGAATTGGTTTCAAATGGTGATTAATTGTTTCCAAATCAAACTTTGTTTTGAGATAGTCTTAGGCCATGAGATTATGACTAATTTCAAGATTCAACTTGTGATCATCCATATGGATTTATTTGCAAAACGTTTCTCAAGTCATAAAAGTTTTCAAGTCAAGTAAGAAACCCAATATTCATTCAAGAGGTTCAAGTTCATGGTCAACATTTGTTTTGTCCAAAGATAATTACAAGGTTCAAGATGACATGTCAAGTTTAATTCCAAAATACAAAACTAAAATCCAATAAGATCCATAAGCTTATCAATTCATGAAAGATCCATTGTTCTTTACAAGAAAATCTCCATATGGATTCCATGAACAAGGTTGAAAGTTCACACATTTTCAAAATTCAAAGTTATCATGGGATTCAAGTTTCCAATAAGGGTTCAAATTCTAAGAATATCAAGATCAAAGTGTAAAGATTCAAAAGGCACAAAGCTTCATTACAAGTCACAATATATTTTCCACTTTCCAAAATCACTCAAGGCTTACAAGATAGATTTATAAGTGCAAGAATAACATGTCATAACGATTTCAATTCACCCACGCAAATTTCAAGTTATATTTACAAATAAATGGCGTGATCACATTATGTTCTTACAAAAAAGCATGAACCAAAATTCAAATCACAAACAAGCTTAGAGAACTAAAGTGGTGGAAGTTTTTCCCATGCATGCCACGGCCAAATACACTTTGTTGCAGCTCCTCTTCAGATCCAATGGTCCTTGCAACAAGCATGATTCTGTCAAGGCAAAAAATGAAGTAACCATGAGTTAATTGAGTAAGCCAAGCATCAAGTTCTTTCTTCAAGAAAAAGTAAAACATGACAGAGTGGAAAAAGAAGTTCATCCACCATTAAAGCCAATCACAAAAGCCACGAGGAATCCAAGCATTCATGAAACTTTTCCAATTTGGCAAAGAGAAGAAAATGTTTATAGCACACTACAGACGTACTACAAATGGAAATTCATTCTTCATATGATGGGGTTGCCGACATAATCAAAGCATAATCCCAAGGTAAATGATTTGTCTCAAAAAATTCCAGGACATTACACAACATGCCAAGTCGAATTGAATAAGGAAATCGGAACAAGATTAGACATCTTTGGGTTAAAAAAGAAACAATTGTCATCATCATCAATCACATGTTCAAAGAAAAAATCACAGCAATAATATCTCCTTTCCAAAACCAAAAACAACAATAATCTGACACATTCAATTCAACATTAGAAACTTAATTGCACAGGCCTATAAAAAGAGCAGCATATAATTCACACGGGGACATCAGCACATACTCATAGCAGTAAGAGATACATACACAAAAAACACCATACGCACTTGTTCGAAACTTGAGGTGATTCAGAGGGAACATTCATACAAAAAAAGATCATTGTAACACCCTTTTCTACCCACAAATATCGCTGCGGAATAAACATAAAATCATAGTAAAATCAGAATCACCTCAAAGGGTGCACATTTCTCAATAAATTCAAATCAATAAAATTGCTCTGTAAACAACGGGTTTTCCTCAAAATAACTCAAAATGCCTTCAAAGGGCAGTAGAACCACCATAACCACAAAAATCCCACAAAAGGGTTTATTAAAATAAACCATAGTCGTCAAATAATCAATAAAATAATAGTCAAATAAAACTCAACATGGTTCGACTCAACGACCCAACCCGATGTTACACTATCAGAGCAAGACCCTCTACATCGACCAAAATGCAAATAACTTCAAAAGTCCTCAAAAGCATCCACGACTAATCCTGATCACCTGCACGTAACCCACGTGGAGGCAACATTCAAACAGGCAGGGTGAGTAATACAATTCATTATAATCAATATAAAATAAGATATGCATAAAAATGGTGTCATCATCATATACAACATCATTAGAGTCATCACAAGCAAACATCAAAGCACGACATCATAAATCACTGTCATACCCCAAATTTGTCCTACCTTTTCATTCTCTTATCTAAGTATTTGTGTGGTTTCATGATTCTCTAGAATTTAGATCACATAGGTGTTGTGCGTGCTTATGGTAATTGCAAGTTCTTACAAGAATGTTTGTTTCCAAATGGAGATAAATGAAGGATGTGCCCTCAGTCAAATGATCAAACTTCAAGACAAGGTTAACTGCTCAAGCTATGCGACTGGTTCATCATTTCAATTAATGCTAGTGGTTGTAGGCCATGTTTCAAGATGAGCTCAAATAGGTGCCAAGATGATACAAAGTTTCAGGGTCACGCTTGGATTTGTTCAATCAAGTTTAAATTTATACAAAAGGAAGTGGTAATTTTAAGACATATGCAGGTAAAGTTTCAAAAGCTTATGGTAGAGTCAATGAGTGATCAATCATCATGACTAGTACTAGCTTAAGAAATGCTTCTTTTGGTTCATGGTGCCAATTAATCTCAAAATCATTCAAGTCATTCGTAGGTTTGCTTCCAATCAAGTCATAGCCAAGGCACACTCCAAAAAATGGTTCCAAGTGTTGAGATAAGTTATCATGAAGAGGTGGTGGGAGCTCACTTGCATGGCATGTTTAGAAGAATTATTTCGAGTTTTATTTTGATATTCGTTTCAAGTTGATGTTATGATGTGTGAACCAAAATTCTTGTCATCTCATACAAAAGTTTGCAAAGGTGTTGAATTATAAAAGTGCAAAGGAGAGTATAAAGGGTGCTATATCATGAAACACGGATACAAAAGGGGGCATACCATTTTAATTGGGATTCACATGTGATGTAAAGTCAAGAAACAAGATTCAAAGTGCTCTTTTAAAAAGCAAGTTCACTATTCACAATTGGTACCAAATTAAAGTTGCAAATCCAGAATTTATTTCAAAGATCCAAAGATAAAATACAAAAAAATTAGCAGGAGAAATTTTCATCTGTCACAAGATGTTGGTCAAATAATTACAAGTGGACATCATTAGGAGGCCATGCGATTTCATGATCACATCAGCACTTTCCATGAGTTGAAATTTCCAAGCGAGGAAAGTTCAACTAAGTTATCATAACAAGAACATCAAGTAATATGCAGCAAACCAATACAAAAATGCCTATGCTTTAAAACCTATTTCTATTCCTGGTATCCTCCAAGTTGTTCACAATCCAAATCTTGCTAAGACATCTAAACCCCCAAACCAATTGCCTTCAATTCAGTCTTCATTTATCCCTCTGATAATTGTCAGCTTCTTAGGAAATCTTGTAAAGGACCTTTAACCACACGTCCAACCTGCAACATGATGTAACCATGTCAAGTCTTAATGTTTTCCTTTTAAGCAAGTAAACAAGAATTCACAAACCATGGCACATAGTTATCATGACCATATTTCATTGGGTCTGTTACATTCAATTTCAAGAGATCTTTTTCAGCAGCAACAAATTTCATAAGGAATGCCAAGTTCAAAATCAATTCACACCAAAAAAAAAAAAAGTCCAAGGTTCAATTCTAAGCTTCAAACCGTGCCATAAATTCAAAAATTACACATCCAAAGAAGCAATTTTGGTAGCAACAATTGAGCTCATCAATTTTATCATGTTTAAAGTAAATTTTGAAAATATGTAACAAGTTCAGTGGGGACCACATTAAGAGCAGATTCAGAATTCACAAAAATGGCAAAACCAGAACAACAGCAAGAATTCACGGTACACTACCCTAACACAAAAATGGAAACAGGACAATTCGTAGCAGACAAGACCTAAACTATAGAGTGCAGAGGATTTCAGAGTTTCAAAACTTGGTTTGCTAAACATAATTGATTTCAATATAAGAGCATCATTTCAGAGGAATCAAAAGGAACAGAGAGCAAAAACCCTAAAAAAAATTTACACAGCAAGAACCCTAGAAATTCACTAAAGCTCAGATTCAAAAGCTCTTTGAGTCTCACACTGAGACTCAAAAATCGCTTGAGCTAAAAGCCATTCAGAGAATCACTCATTCACACGCACAGAAAATCTCAAAAGAGATACAAGGAAGAAGACTGAGACGCAAAAGGAAAAGTGAGATCAGAGCATACCTTGATACGTTCAGAGACTTCTCAGAAAGGTTCTTCAAGAGGTACTCCTGTAGAACTCTGATTTGCTCCATTTTGGACATTCTTGCGTGAACTCATGTTGTTGATGCTCTCTAAATAACGTATTTGCTTCTCATACTTTAATTTGCTTGATTTTGATTAGTTTGTAAATTGGGGTTTCGATTTGGGAAGGGGTCGATCTGAGTGTTTGAGGTCTTTTCTGCAAAATCTGGGTTTAGATTCGTGTAAAGAAGAAGAAAATAGGGGGGTTTGTGTTGGTCATTTAAGGTTTGGTGGTGGTGTCACCGGAGAAGACGGTGGCGGCCGCCGCGCGCCGCCGCTTCTCCGGCCAACCTAGGTTTCCGGCGATGTACTTTTGCAGAGAGAGATAGAGAGCTTTGAGAAAGAGACGAACAAGAGAGAGAAGAGATTTGAGACTTGGAATTCTCACTCTCTCGTTTTAGTTTGTAATAGACGGTTAGTGGGAGGCTGAGTGTCCTCACCCACTGGTGACAAGTGTCACCGGTCCATTGTTGTTGTTGCGATCCCCTACGTGTGTCCTTGATCTCCCTACCGTGTGCGCTTCATCACTAGCCCTTGGATCTGAGTCAAGCTTTTGACTCTCCATGGATCAACGCTCCAGAATTCTTTTAGAGGTCAGCCTGGTTGACCAGGTCCATGGTAGACCTCCCTAGCGTGTGGGCTTTCCCTTTTTGGGCCTGGGGGATACTTACTAACCACACCCCCTGTTTTACTATTGATTTCTGGCCCATTTCCCTTTTTATTTATTTTCTTTTTAGTTTTTATAATATTTCCTTTTAATAACTAATTTATTTTTTTTAGAAAAATAATAAAATCTGTTTATTAATTAACTTTCCTTAATTTTATTAAAATCATTTATTTAATATTAACTAATTAATTTAATAATTAGTTTTATTAAACATTCGATTTTAATTTAATTAATCAAGTTGAATCTTTTTTTCTAATTCTAAAAAATCTAAAAATCATTTTCTTTAATCAAATTTTAATTAATTTTATTAAACAATTTTATTTAATACTAATTAACTTTAATAGTTAATTTTATTAAATATTTTGGTTTAATTTAATTAGTTATTTGAGTCTTCCTTTTCATGCTAAAAAATCTAAAAAATAATTAACTTGAATTAGAATTTCTCTTCTTTAGATTAACCATAGAATTAGGTTGCTAACTTCACTAACATGTTTGATCATATCTCTCCCCCCATTTTTAGTTGTGATCTTTATGTGATGTTTATACTTTTCTCTTATGGGTTAATTTCATGCTTTGATTACATTCGTCTTTCATCATATGCTTGTCCAAACCAAACTCTTTTCAAACTAATACCTTGATTTAATGTCAAGCCATTTTCAATACCTTGTAAGTCGATTGTTTTCACGATCGCAATCAACCTCACGTAGCCTCCTCTTGGGCTTTATACAAAGATATTTGTTGCACATTTCACAATCTTGTTTGCATGCACATGTGTGATTGACCCACTATAATTATGGCTTGATTATTCCCACTCGGAGTAAATGTACCCCTCTCCCATAAGGTTAAAATCAACCATTTTCAAAAGAATAAACAAGCTTGATCCAACGTCAAGCATTTTTCAAAATAAACTCAATTAATAACAATTCATATCCAAGCATTCACTTAATCCACATATCAAGTCCCTTTACCTCTTGTAAGTCGAGCGCTTTTGCCTCGCAATCGACCTTACCTTAAACCATAGGACCTCATTTCCATTAGTTCTCAAACCATTTCGCACGCAAATCCAAACCTCGATCCAACGTCGAGTATTTTTCTTAAATCAAATTAATACATTTAATTATACTAAATATCACTTCTTAAAAGGTGAAAATGAGGGGGGTCAAGTCTTTGGTCTTTCTCTTCAATTGTTCGGGTGCGAGTTCTCTTACTCGTGTATGGACAATTGACGCCTCTAAAACACGCGAAACTCGACAACATTCAAACCTTTTTCCAAGTAATCATTAATACACTTAATCTCTATCTAAACACATTTTACTAAAGGTGAAGTGAGGGTGGTCGAGTCTTTGACCCTTCTCCTCAATTGTTTGGGTGCGAGTTTTCTTACTCGTGTGTGGGCAATTGTCACCTCTAAAACATCCAATACGATTAAAACTCTCTTTTCTCACCTTGTGCGGTCGAAACCCTAAAACACACGCAAATCAAATTCTTCTCTTAATCAAACTCTTTAATATACTTAATCATATATTCAAACAACTTTCTAAAAGGTGATGTGAGGGGGGCCAAGTCTTTGACCTTTCTCCTCAATTGTTTGGGTGCGAGTTCTCTTACTCATGTGTGGACAATTGGCGCCTATAAAAATACAAACCAAACAACCGTAGTCCCACGAACTACGAATGCTCTGACTTTCCCATTGCACGAGGGAATACGTAGGCACAAGGGTTCTAATCCTTGCCGAGCACTCTAATAAAAAACTACCTCTTTTCCCTTTAAAAAAAAATGAGCCCTTTTACCTTAGAAGATAACAAACAAACCTAACTAACTTTCTCACGAATCGAATCAAGAAGTTCCCGTTGAGTACAACGGACGTAGAGAGTGCTAATACCTTCCCTCTTGCATAACCGACTCCCGAACCCGAATTTGGTTGCGACACCATGTTCTTATCTCCATTTAAAGGTTTTATCGATATTTTCCTTTCCCTAACTTGGGATAAATAAAGTTCGGTGGCGACTCTGTTTCAAACAGTTTTTTCCGCGTCCATCGCGAGGATCGTATTTTTCGAGGTACGACAGATGGCGACTCTGCCGGGGAAACTGCATTGCCCTATGCTAGAGAGAGTCAAGCCTAACTTGACTCGATTCGTGAGTGTTAGATCCGCTTGTTTGTTTATCTTCTCATGCTTGTTTGCTTGCTTGTTTAATTATTTATTATCTACTTGCTTGCTTATTGTTATTATATCCTATTATTATCTCTTATGACATTGTGGGGGTCCTCTGATCATTGGTTCTTTGTGAGACGGATCTACACCCGAGTCGAGAAAAACCCTAGGATTAGGATGGTGGTTGTGTAGTGTAGGCTTGCGTGGTCTCTTCTGCGTGAGTTGAAGCAAAAACCCCGCTTGGAGTAGACTCCCTTGGATATATTATTGTTGTGGTGAATCTTTGCCATGGCGGTAATATTTTCGAGGTGGGTCGTCGATCCCAAGGACCATTAACCCATTTACCCATGGTGGTTGGTAGTGTTAACTCTTTGTGAGTTGATGCAAACGCCCCAATCAGATGAGATCCCTCGAACGTATTACTTCCTGACAGTAATATTTTCGTCCTCTATCTAGGATTCTGAGAACCCTACTTAGAACCCGTATGTCGATGGTTGTGTAGTGGACACCTCCGAGGAATCTTTCTCGTGGGGAAGATACGAAGACCTCACCTAGACGAGATTATTTCAAGAATATTATAGTCGGACAAATCTTTGTCGTGGCTATAATGCTTTCGAAATATATCCATAACTCTAGGCACCTACCCGTTTAGAGCCTACTTATAAGGGGGGTCTTGTGATCAGAGATATCCCATGTGTTTAACTCTTTCCTCAGAATCAGATGTTGTTTTGATCCTGGAACCCTGCATTGCATACTCATGACATTAGCATATCATTTTCCAACAAACTCATCCGATCCTCTGTCCATTTCTTGCCAACTGATTCCCCGACGCTCATATTGAACCTGTGGTAATCGCAAAACATTTAAAGCAAGTTCAAGCGGAGATAAGAGGAGCATAGACAATTTGAAAGTTGTGATGGCTACGTCAGAGGATAGCTTTCAACATGTTGGGATGAGGGATTTTGACCCACCCCCCTTCAGGTTTTGCTGTATCGACTAACCCTGATTGTCTACCTGGTGATCATCCTCCACGAGTGAACATCCCTGTTCAGTCTCAGATGATGTCGCTGACCGATTCTATGGAGAAAAGGTTTTATGCCCTCGAAGGAAAGGTTCAAGCTATGAGAGCGCGTGATACTTCTGGGCTCGATGCTGTTGACATGTGCCTAGTTCTAGACTTGGTAATTCCTCTAAAATTCAAAGTACCCAACTTCGAGAAGTACGCTGGTATCAGTTGTCCAAAGCGTCATTTGATGATGTTCTGCCGAAAGATGACTTCTCATGTCCGCGACGACAAGTTGATGATTTACTGTTTTCAAGACAGTTTAAGTGGTGCATCTTTGAATTGGTACATAGATTTAGAAAGAAGCTGTATCCAATCATGGAAAGACTTATCCAATGCTTTCCTAAAGCAATATGAGTACAATTTGGACATGGCTCCCAGTCGCACGCAGCTGCAAAACCTATCTCAAAAGAGCGGTGAATCCGTTAAGGATTATACACAGCGGTGGAGAGAGTTGGCAGCTAGGGTACAACCACCATTCTTGGACAAAGAATTAATTGACATGTTCTTGGACAGTCTGCATGCCACCTATCTTGAAAGAATGACTGGCAATTCATTCTCAAGCTTCTCTGACCTTATAATAGTAGGAGAACGCGTCGAGAGTTACCTCAAAGCTAAACAAGTCCAAGACGTCCCGAGTAATCAAGCTGGTGAGACGGAATCCTTCAGCAATCCCCAAGAAGAAGAGGATAATGAAATTGATGCAGTCTTAGCAAATGTTGAGTATTCTCAGAGTACACCAGCAAGACTTTATGGCCCTTCAGCTTCTCGGCAGTTATCATTGTCAGGGCCATATCATCCTTATGGGCAACCTGTCAATCCTAGGGCATCATACCAGAAACCCATGATTTCTCCTCGTGCAAATCAACGAGCCCGTGGTCGAGGATATCAGAATCATCATCAGAATCAGCATAGGCCTCGAAACAACTTGGAAAGAAGAACTACTCCTCTCCACCTGGTTCCTATGTCGTACAGTCAACTTTTGCTGCATCTGGTCCGAAACTCACTGGTAAAGCCCAAAGCTATCAAGCCATTGCCAAAACCATACCCGCCCGGATACGACCCCAATGCACATTGTGGATATCATGCTGGATCAATGGGGCATTCAACTGAGGATTGCAAAGCTTTTCAAGCCAAGGTGCAACAATTGATTGACAAAAAGCACATATCATTTCCAGAAGGAAACTTGGTTGTGCATGTCAGTTTCTCACCCAAATGAGTTCCAAGACTTCAAGAGGCATCCCCTAAGCCAGTGGTTCAGACAGGAAGACTTCCTCAGATATTGGCAACCATTGGACATTTATCATTTGCATTTGTAATTTCGTTATGTTAAATGCTACTTGTTTTTGAATATTGTTGTTTTGAATGGTAATATTAATGATGTGATCATGTATTTTCTGAATCAATCATGTCGCATTCGCTCATTTTTCTTTACTTATATATAAAAAAATAAAAATACAAAAAATAAAAACAAAAAAATTCTTCCATATACTTCTTGTCCACTCTCTTTATCAAACTTTTGTTTAGCAAAGATTGGAGGGAGGATGATGAAAACAAGGTACCCATAATTGCTTATAGTATGCTTTCGGATAAAATCCTACCAAGGATGTACAGGCATTGTTTCAAATCCCTAAACACTGGAGAGATAAGGAGTTAGTCCCTAGTTAACCACTTTGAGCCTAGAAGTAGAAGTTTCCTTCGGATTTAAAAACCCTTATGCTTAACCTGGGGCATGGGTAGTTGTTCAGTCAGTCCGACGACACATTCACATTACAAGATGAAATATCCCATCTAAGGATCAATCATATGCCACTTTTCACACACATCCTGAAGTATCAAATGAACCATGAAAAATTCAAAAGCTATGGCGGTTGTCCTTAAATGGTCAACGACTTGGAAGTCACAGTCATTCAACAAAAGAAAAAATTGAAAAGAAAAGAAAAAGCTCGCTAAGTCAAACACTCAAAGAAGTGACTTAGGCAAAAATTAGGGAAATCCCGGTGGACTTGAAATAGCAAAATCAGTCCAGGCAAAAGTTAGGGATCAAAATAAAAATCAAAAAAGGCAAAAGAGGTCTTCAAATCCTCAAGCGAAGCAAAATAAGATTCAGTGAGCACCATATCAAGAATCAAAAGGGTCGTTGACATCATGACAAAAGCAAAATAATGTGACTGCCATTTCAAGGAAATCTTGAATCCTCATCTTCACTCTTACACTGTTGAACTCTCTTTGAAGATGAATGTGTGTCAATTTAACTGAACGCATGACTGAAGATCATCACAGAGAAGGGGTGGGTACAAATCAAGTTTTGAGCCTTATACCCTTTGTTTTCAATAACCGTGAACCAGACCACGTTATAACCCTCAAAAGACCTAATTGAGGCGGGGTTTATTCTGAGAGCATACTACAGCAAGGTTGCGTAAACTGACTCCTAGAGATTTGGTAATCTTCTGAATTGGTATCATATTCTTTCACACCAGCTAAATCAGCACCACGTTTGGACTAATGGTCCATCCTTCACACACTATCACATCATTCTAATAATGACTGATTTTCAAAACTTGCATGAGCATCGCATTAAAATTACCATTTGTGAACGAACAATTTTGACTGCAAGTCAGTGTTTGACATCAAGGAAATTCCAACAAGGAGTAATCAAAGAGAGTTGGGTCATTCAACAATGTTGATTTGAACTAACAACACCTCATAACCCTATGGAACAGGGGCATTGACATCCAATGATTATGGAATCAGTCGGTTTAAAGCAAGTCCCCAAAGCATTAGTTGATTATGGGGCAAATCATTCAAGAACAGGTTGATCAGAGTAAATCATCTCAAGAATCTACCAACCAGGGACAGGCCAACCAAAGGTTCTTTTGATTAAAGGAAAACCCCTCCAATGTTCAATCAACACAAGTTAAGTCGCTCCAACGCTCATTCTGGGGCAAGCTACCTCAAGGGTACTTCGAAGCCAAATATTCCAAGAGCCAGTCAATCAAGGAAGAATCCTTTCATGGCTTGGAATTCTGGGACAAACCATCTCGAGTTCATCTCATGGTACAATTGTTCTGAGGCACGCCATCTCGAGTAATCTCATGTTACATCTGCTTCTGAATTTTCCGTTCAAGGACAAACCCTTTTATGACTTGAAGTTGTGAGGCAAACCATCTCGAGTTCATCTCAGGGTACATCTGCTTCCAACTTCCTTTCAAGGACAAATCCTTTCACGACTTGGAATTCTGGGGCAAGCCATCTCATGATCATCTCATGGTACAGTCGTTTCCAATTTCCTGTCAAGGAGAAATTCTTTATATACCCAGACTGGGGAAGGATGAGCCACACAAGGGAAAATCTCTCTGTTGCTTTCAATCTGCTCAAGCGAACACCATCAAGTGACCGTTGAGTTCAAGACGAGTGTCGGGGAATCATGCTATTACCCCACCAAATAACCTTCTGCCTTCCTTCTGACAAAGGACCTTGCTACATAGGAACCTATCCATCCCTTATCCTGGGGCATCTTTGGAAACTTTCATATCATTGCATAAATCACTCATATGCATTAGTCATGTCGCTTCGCTCGTTGCATAGACGTGTGTATCATACCTCAAGCTTAACCTTCCAACAAGATTTGACGTCTCAAAGCCGGATACCGCAAGATTTGACACAAAAGTCCAATTTCATTTGGCAAATCACCCAAGAGTCCAACTTAGCTTGGCAACCCAAAAGTCCAACTTAGCTTGGCAACCCAAAGTCCAACTTAGCTTGGCAATCTAGTGTCCAGTTCTCGTCTGGCAAATCTTTTAAGGCCTAATTCTCGTCTGGTAAACCACTGCAAGGTCCAGTTCTCGTCTGGCAGATTATTCAAGGTCCAGTTCCCATCTGGAAAAACATTTTAAGGTCCAGTTCCCGTCTGGCAGATCATTTTAAGGTCCAGTTCCTGTCTGGCAAATCATTTCAAGGTCCAATTCTCGTCTGGCAAACCAATTCAAGGTCCAGTTCTCGTCTGGAAAATCTTTTAAGGCGCAGTTCTCGTCTGGCGAATACCCTTTTCTCACCAATTCTCATTTGGTAGGCTATCCAAAAGTTAGTTCTCATCTGACAATCAAAGGTTTAAACACCAGTTCTCGTCTGGTAATCTATCCTTCAATCCAGTTTTAGTCTGGAAGTTTGACCCAGAGTCCAGTCTTCATTGGCAACCAGTAAAAGTCCACCGTCGTTGGCATCCTCATAACACCAAAATAACCAAAGTCCAAGTTCATTTGGCAATTACCAAATTCAATCCCTGGTGATACCCTCGACAAGGAAACTTATCCCCAGCGCACCCGATCATTTGCATCATCATACGCATAGCATGCTAACATAACATTACATAATCATATCAAGTACTATCATATCATACGTGCATTAGATTCCCTGGCAGTTGCATCTTAGCATGTGTTTCAGTGCATTTTGCAATGCATGGCATTTCCATCCTCAACATCATATCATGGCAGGGTCGAGGATCAATTCGCTAGCATCTTGGCCAGTCCTCCATCAAAGTCGGCAGTATTCCTCTAAAAAGAGTTGATACCCCGCACGTGCTCATGGAATCCTATTCCCCAGCAAGTCATTCTTCAGCCAGATAGTTAATATTGACAATCCCCAGCAGCTGTTGCTATTCTTACTCCCCAAGCAGAGGTTACCCTAGAAAGTTTCTTGTGAGCTTTCCCCTACAGAGCCTGCACATTTCCTTCGACAGGAATCTTTCTCAACTATCCCTCAGCAAATTTACCGCAGATATACTGCTTTGGTATCATCGAGGAACCTTAATGGATAATGGACTGCTTCGACGACCCGAAGAATCGTCTGCCTTCAGAGATACTGCTTTGGTATCATCGGGGAACCTTAATGGATAAGGGACTGCTTCGACGACCCAGAGAATCGTCTGTCTTCAGAGATACTGCTTTGGTATCATTGGGGAACCTTAATGGATAAGGGACTGCTTCGACAACCCAGAGAATCGTCTGCCTTCGGAGATACTACTTCGGTATCATCGGGGAACCTTAATGGATAAGGGACTGCTTCGACGACTCAGAGAATCGTCTGCCTTCAGAGATACTACTTTGGTATCATTGGGGAACCTTAATGGATAAGGGACTGCTTCGATAACCCATAGAATCGTCTGCCTTCAGAGATACTGCTTCGGTATCATCGGGGAACCTTAATGGATAAGGGACTGCTTCGACGACCCAGAGAATCTTCGACCTCCAGAGATACTGCTTTGGTATCATCAGAGAACCTTATATAGATAAGGGACTGCTTCGATGGCCCAGAGAATCGTCAAGATATTCCGTTCATTTTGTACCCCGCTACCTCATTCTGCCAGTTCTTACTCCATACCTTCGGACAGACAAATTTTAGGGTCTTCTTATATCTAATTGACTTATACCCTAAAAATGAACGTCATGCAGCCATTCACTCTCTCGGGTCCAAGACAATTAGATAGGTGCATCTGTCATACCCCAAATTTGTCCTACCTTTTCATTCTCTTATACTAAGTATTTGTGTGGTTTCATGATTCTCTAGAATTTAGATCACAGAGGTGTTGTGTGTGCTTATGGTAATTGCAAGTTCTTACAAGAATGTTTGTTTCCAAATGGAGATAAATGAAGGATGTGCCCTCAGTCTCATGATCAAACTTCAAGACAAGGTTAACTGCTCAAGCTATGCGACTGGTTCATCATTTCAATTGATGTTATTGGTTGTAAGCCATGTTTCAAGATGAGCTCAAATAGGTGCCAAGATGATACAAAGTTTCAGGGTCACGCTTGGATTTGTTCAATCAAGTTTAAATTTATACAAAAGGAAGTGGTAATTTTAAGACATATGCAGGTAAAGTTTCAAAAGCTTATGGTAGAGTCAATGAGTGATCAATCATCAGGACTAGTACTAGCTTAAGAAATGCTTCTTTTTGTTCATGGTGCCAATTAATCTCAAAATCATTCAAGTCATTCGTAGGTTTGCTTCCAATCAAGTCATAGCCAAGGCACACTCCAAAAAAATGGTTCCAAATGTTGAGATAAGTTATCATGAAGGGGTGGTGGGAGCTCACTTGCATGGCATGTTTAGAAGAATTATTTCGAGTTTTATTTTGATATTCGTTTCAAGTTAATGTTATGATGTGTGAACCAAAATTCTTGTCATCTCATACAAAAGTTTGCAAAGGTGTTGAATTATAAAAGTGCAAAGGAGAGTACAAAGGGTGCTACATCATGAAACACGGATACAAAAGGGGGCATACCATTCTCATTGGGATTCACATGTGATGTAAAGTCAAGAAACAAGATTCAAAGTGCACTTTTAAAAAGCAAGTACACTATTCATAATTGGTACCAAATTAAAGTTGCAAATCCAGAATTTATTTCAAAGATCCAAAGATAAAATACAAAAAAAAAATTAGCAGGAGAAATTTTCATTTGTCACAAGATGTTGGTCAAATAATTACAAGTGGACATCATTAGGAGGCCATGCGATTTCATGATCACATCAGCACTTTCCATGAGTTGAAATTTCCAAGCGAGGAAAGTTCAACTAAGTTATCATAACAAGAAAATCAAGTAATACGCAGCAAACCAATACAAAAATGCCTATGCTTTAAAACCTATTTCTATTCCTGGTATCCTCCAAGTTGTTCACAATCCAAATCTTGCTAAGACATCTAAACCCCCAAACCAACTGCCTTCAATTCAATCTTCATTTATCCCTCTGATAATTGTCAGCTTCTTAGGAAATCTTGTAAAGGACCTTTGACCACATGTCCAACCTGCAACATGATGTAACCATGTCAAGTCTTAATGTTTTCCTTTTAAGCAAGTAAACAAGAATACACAAACCATGGCACGTAGTTATCATGACCATATTTCATTGGGTCTGTTACATTCAATTTCAAGATATCTTTTTCAGCAGCAACAAATTCCATAAGGCATGCCAAGTTCAAAATCAATTCACACAAAAAAAAAAACAAAAGTCCAAGGTTCAATTCTAAGCTTCAAACCGTGCCATAAATTCAAAAATTACACATCCAAAGAGCAATTTTGGTAGCAGCAATTGAGCTCATCAGTTTTATCATGTTTAAAGTAAATTTTGAAAATATGTAACAAGTTCAGTGGGGACCACATTAAGAGCAGATTCAGAATTCACAAAAATGGAAAAACCAGAACAACAGCAAGAATTCACGGTACACTACCCTAACACGAAAATGGAAACAAGACAATTCGTAGCAGACAAGACCTAAACTATAGAGTGCAGAGGATTTCAGAGTTTCAAAACTTGGTCTGCTAAACCTAATTGATTTCAATATAAGAGCATCATTTCAGAGGAATCAAAAGGAACAGAGAGCAAAAACCCTAAAAAAAATTTACACAGCAAGAACCCTAGAAATTCACTAAAGCTCAGATTCAAAAGCTCTTTGAGTCTCACACTGAGACTCAAAAATTGCTTGAGCTAAAAGCTATTCAGAGAATCACTCATTCACACGCACAGAAAATCTCAAAAGAGATACAAGGAAGAAGATTGAGACGCAAAAGGAAAAGTGAGATCAGAGCATACCTTGATACGTTCAGAGACTTCTCATAAAGGTTCTTCAAGAGGTACTCCTGTAGAACTCTGATTTGCTCCATTTTGGACATTCTTGCGTGAACTCATGTTGTTGATGCTCTCTAAATAACGTATTTGCTTCTCATACTTTGCTTTGCTTGATTTTGATTAATTTGTAAATTGGGGTTTCGATTTGGGAAGGGGTCGATCTGAGTGTTTGAGGTCTTTTCTGCAAAATCTGGGTTTAGATTCGTGTAAAGAAGAAGAAAATAGGGGGGTTTGTGTTAGTCATTTAAGGTTTGGTGGTGGTGTCGCCGGAGAAGACGGTGGCGGTCGCCGCGCGCCGCCGCTTCTCCGGCCAACCTAGGTTTCCGGCGATGTACTTTTGCAGAGAGAGATAGAGAGCTTTGAGAAAGAGACGAACAAGAGAAAGAAGAGATTTGAGACTTGGAATTCTCACTCTCTCGTTTTAGTTTGTAATGGACGGTTAGTGGGAGGCTGAGTGTCCTCACCCACTGGTGACAAGTGTCACCGGTCCATTGTTGCTGTTGCGATCCCCTACGTGTGTCCTTGATCTCCCTACCGTGTGTGCTTCATCACTAGCCCTTGGATCTGAGTCAAGCTTTTGACTCTCCATGGATCAACGCTCCAGAATTCTCCTAGAGGTCATCCTGGTTGACCAGGTCCATGGTAGACCTCCCTAGCGTCTGGGCTTTCCCTTTTTGGGCCTGGGGGATACTTACTAACCACGCCCCCTGTTTTACTATTGATTTCTGGCCCATTTCCCTTTTTATTTATTTTCTTTTTAGTTTTTATATTATTTCCTTTTAATAACTAATTTCTTTTTTTTAGAAAAATAATAAAATCTGTTTATTAATTAACTTTCCTTAATTTTATTAAAATCATTTATTTAATATTAACTAATTAATTTAATAATTAGTTTTATTAAACATTCAATTTTAATTTAATTAATCAAGTTAAATCTTTTTTTCTAATTCTAAAAAATCTAAAAATCATTTTCTTTAATCAAATTTTAATTAATTTTATTAAACAATTTTATTTAATACTAATTAACTGTAATAGTTAATTTTATTAAATATTTTGGTTTAATTTAATTAGTTATTTGAGTCTTCCTTTTCATGCTAAAAAATCTAAAAAATAATTAACTTGAATTAGAATTTCTCTTCTTTAGATTAACCTTAGAATTAGGTTTCTAACTTCACTAACATGTTTGATCATATCTCTCCCCCTATTTTTAGTTGTGATCTTTATGTGATGTTTATACTTTTCTCTTATGGGTTAATTTCATGCTTTGATTACATTCGTCTTTCATCATATGCTTGTCCAAACCAAACTCTTTTCAAACAAATACCTTGACTTAATGTCAAGCCATTTTCAATACCTTGTAAGTTGATTATTTTCACAATCGCAATCAACCTCACGTAGCCTCCTCTTGGGCTTTATACAACGATACTTGTTGCACATTTCACAATCTTGTTTGCATGCACATGTGTGATTGACCCACTTTAATTATGGCTTGATTATTCCCACTCGGAGTAAATGTATCCCTCTCCCATAAGGTTAAAATCAACCATTTTCAAAAGAATAAACAAGCTTGATCCAACGTCAAGCATTTTTCAAAATAAACTCAATTAATAACAATTCATCTCCAAGCATTCACTTGATCCACATATCAAGTCCCTTTACCTCTTGTAAGTCGAGCGTTTTTGCCTCGCAATCGACCTTACCTTAAACCATAGGACCTCATTTCCATTAGTTCTCAAACCATTTCGCACGCAAATCCAAACCTCGATCCAACGTCGAGTATTTTTCTTAAATCAAATTAATACATTTAATTATACTAAATATCATTTCTTAAAAGGTGAAAAGGAGGGGGATCAAGTCTTTGGTCTTTCTCTTTAATTGTTCGGGTGCGAGTTCTCTTACTCGTGTGTGGACAATTGACGCCTCTAAAACACGCGAAACTCGACAACATTCAAACCTTTTTCCAAGTAATCATTAATACACTTAATCTCTATCTAAACACATTTTACTAAAGGTGAAGTGAGGGTGGTCGAGTCTTTGACCCTTCTCCTCAATTGTTTGGGTGTGAGTTTTCTTACTCGTGTGTGGGCAATTGTCACCTCTAAAACATCCAATGCGATTAAAACTCTCTTTTCTCACCTTGTGCGGTCGAAACCCTAAAACACACGTAAATCAAATTCGTCTCTTAATCAAACTCTTTAATATACTTAATCATATATTGAAACAGCTTTCTAAAAGGTGATGTGAGGGGGGCCAAGTCTTTGACCTTTCTCCTCAATTGTTTGGGTGCGAGTTCTCTTACTCGTGTGTGGACAATTGGCGCCTATAAAAATACAAACCAAACAACGGTAGTCCCACGAACTACGAATGCTCTGACTTTCCCATTGCACGAGGGAATACATAGGCACAAGGGTTCAAATTTTTGCCGAGCACCCTAATAAAAAACCACCTCTTTTCCCTTTAAAAAAAACGAGCCCTTTTACCTTGGAGGATAACAAACAAACCTAACTAACTTTCTCACGAATCGAATCAAGAGGTTCCCGTTGAGTACAACGGACGTAGAGGGTGTTAATACCTTCCCTCTTGCGTAACCGACTCCCGAACCCGAATTTGGTTGCGACGACCATGTTCTTATCTCCCTTTAAAGGTTTTATCGATATTTTCCTTTCCCTAACTTGGGATAAATAAAGTTCGGTGGCGACTCTGTTTCGAACAGTTTTTTCCGCGTCCATCGCGAGGACCGTATTTTTCGAGGTACGACGATCACAACAATATGCCACATAAATGCAATGCACAACAAGACTCATGCATGTGGTACCAATCGTCACAATCAATGGACACTTAGGCCATCACCCTCCAAAGATCCCCTTCAATACGATTGGTTCCACACAAGAACCGGAGCACGTCATAAACCACTTCACATCCACACAATGGGATGGAAGCCACAATAGACCGAAGTCTAACCTCATCATCATTGGACCTAAGTCCTAACATCATCATTGAAATGCTATGGATGCATGATGTACAACGTCATAATCATCATCATAAAAAAAGTCATTACATGCGTCGTCATTCATCAAAATCTCATATTCGTCATATCGTCATTTATTCATCAAAACATAATGTATCATCATCTTATAATCATCAATATAGCATCATGGTAATTCACATCAGTATTTAATCATCAAACATCAGGTATAAATAGCTCATAATCATCAATACACTCGTGGTAATTCATATCATCACTTAATCATCATACATCATATATAAACAGCTCATAATCATCAATATACATCACAGTAAATCATATCATCAAATATTCCCTCAAAACTTCATGAAATCATCATCTCAATATCATCAATAACACCATGGTTCAGTAATCACAACTTTATAACACCACTAATTCAACAACGACATCTATCATACGTATATCGTCACAATTAACCTCAATTCCTCATAGTTTAGACAATAGAAAAATACTCCATACTGCTATTTTGGTTTCACTAAAATGTAGTTCATTGTGTTAGCTTTCCAACGCTTCGAACGGGACCTCAATCGAACTTACGGATCAAAAGTTATGATCAAAACCGTATCTGGACCCAAAGCTGCCTGGCTGTGACGGAACTGCATGGCGACCGCCGTAAGCCTTATGGCGCTCGTGGTTTACCTACAGAATGCAGATTTTGCATTTTTCATCATTGGAGGCCTTCCGGACCTCCGATTTCGATTTCGTAAAAAGTCTCAGTTTCGTAATTCAAAATCCTACGACTGTATAACATTTATAACAGCATATGACACTTATTTTAAGGATACAACCATCATATTATCATCAATTTCTACATATCATTCCATCAATTCTCCCCTATTCATCAAAACCCATCACAAACCCCAAAAACCTATACGATTCCAACCTCAATTCACCCCAAAACACTCCCAAAACAGTCCTGAAACATCAAGGCAATCAAAGGCATAAAACCTACGACTATTAGGTCGGTTAATTTCACTATTCCAACTCGAAATACCTAAACCTTCACAAATTCTCAAGATTCCCATAAACCCCATAAATCCCTTTCTCATACAAGATCACACATATCATCAAAGAAGGTTTTACCTCGAAGGCTTATTTTTACCCGAATCAATTCAACCCTTAATAATCCATCATCGATCCTCAAAAATACCTCTAAATCATCAATAACTCATAAACCCTTCAAAAACCCCAAAAACCTCAAAATCCACTTTAAACACATCACTTACTATATTGAAAACAATGAAAGGCAATACTCCCCATACCTTAGATTGTCGTTCCGGAGCTTTCTCTACTGATTCTTCGAAAACCTTCTCGAATCCTCGCCTTTTCCTTTTTTCCTCAAAGCTCTGCACTTTCCCCTTATTTTCACGATCTAACAAAATGAATCATATTCCTCCCAATTCCTTTTTGTTAAACCCTTGGGCTTCCAAAATGGGCTTTCCCAATAATACCCTCACTAATCCTCCTCAAAAGTCCATCTTACCCTTAATTCCTCTAATATTATTTAAATTAATAATAATACTAATATATTTATATTATATAATATTATTTAATTAAAATAACCAAAACTCCACCAAAATACTGACATCGACACAAACCACCAAAATTCACCGAAAATTCACAAATATTATATTTAAATAAATTAAATAAATACTCTAATAAATTTGAGGTGTTACAACTCTCCCCCACTTACAGAATTTTCGCCCTCGAAAATTACCTCAAAGAAATAGAGTCAGATACGACTCCCTCATCTGATCTTCACGTTCCCAAGTCCAACTTTCGCCAGCTGGTCCGCCCCACAACACCTTCACCAAAGTTAAGCCTTTACCCCGCAGTTGTTTCATCTCTCGACCGTCAATCCGCACCGGTAAAGCTTCCACTGTCAGGTTATCCCTCACTTGTACATCATCCATCTGAATCACATGCGACATATCCGGGATGTACTTCCTCAACCGAGAAACATGGAACACGTCGTACAAATTCGCAAGTGACGGCGGTAAAGCACTTCGATAGGCTACCTCTCCTATCCTCTGCAAAATTTGATATGGATCAACAAAACGTGGAGTGAGCTTCCTAGACTTCAAAGTTTGACCCACACCAGTCACTGGCGTCACCCTCAAAAACACGTGATCTCCCTCTTGGAATTCAAGTGGCTTCCTCCCCTTATCATGATAGCTCTTCTGGCGACTCTACGACGCTCTCATCCTTTTTTGGATCATCTTAATCTTCTCGTTCGTCTCTTGCACAATCTGAGGTTCGAGTACAGCACTCTCGCCTAACTCATACCAACAGAAAGGAGTCCTACACCTTCTCCCATACAAAGCTTCATAGGGCGCCATTCCAATACTAGCATGAAAATTGTTATTGTACGTGAACTCAATCAACGGCAAATGGCTATCCCAAGATCCTCCATGATCCAACACACAAGCTCTCAGCAAATCCTCTAAGGATTGGATAGTCCTTTCTGTTTGACCGTCCGTCTGCAGATGATAGGCATAACTCATCCTCAACTTAGTACCCAAAGCATCTTGCAAACTCTTCCAGAACCTCGATGTAAATCTAGGATCTCTATCCGAAACAATACTCGAAGGTATCCCATGTAACTTCACAATCTCCTCAATGTACATCTCGGCTAACTTCTGCATAGAATGATTAATTTTCATCGGCAAGAAATGAGCCGGTTTAGTTAATCTATCCACAATCACCCAAATGGAATCATTTCCCTTAGCAGTCTTCGACAATCCCACCACAAAATCCATGGAAATACTATCCCATTTCCATTCTGGAATCCTTAACGCCTGCATCATACCTAAAGGCTTCTAATGCTTAATCTTTGACTTCTGACAAGTCAAACACGCATAAACAAACTCCGCAACATCCTTCTTCATACCCGGCCACCAAAACAACTTCTTCAAATCTTGGTACATCTTCATAGCACCGGAATGAATACTCAACCTACTTTGGTGTCCTTCTTCAAGTATGCTCTTCTTAATATCTGGGACATCTAGAACACACATCCTGTCTCTGAACATCATCATACCATTCTCGTCGATTCGGAATTCCATTCTGTTACCTTGGTTGATCAAAGTCATCTGGTCAACTAACTTTAAGTTAGATTGTTGTCCCACTCTGATCTCTTCCAGAATGCCACTAGTCAACTTCAACATTCCCAACTTCACACTGTCAGGAGTCTCTTCACACACCAAACTCAAATCTCGGAATTGCTCAATTAACTCCAACTCTTTCACCATAAGCATTGACATATGCAATAACTTCCTGCTCAATGCATCAGCCACTACATTTGCTTTGCCCAGATGATAATTCAAATCAAAATTAAAGTCCTTCAACAGCTCTAACCACCTTCCCTGCCTCATATTCAATTCTTTCTGATCAAATAACTACTTCAGACTTTTATGATCACTGAACACTTCAAACTTAGAGCCAAATAGATAATGTCTCCAAATCTTCAGCACAAACATCACAGCGGCCAATTCCAAGTCATGCGTAGGATAATTCCTCTCATGAACTCGCAATTGTCTCGAAGCATAGGCAACAACTTGTCCATTCTGCATCAATACTCCACCAAGACCCATCTTCGACGCATCACAATACACCACAAAAGATTCGCTCGGATTAGGAAAAATCAACATTGGAGCGGTAGTTAACCTCTTCTTCAATTCCACAAAACTCTCTTTGCAAGCTACATCCTACACAAAAGCTTGACCCTTTTGAGTCAACTGAGTCAAAGGTAATGCCAACTTAGAAAAGCCCTCGATAAACTTGTGGTAATAACTCACCAATCCCAGAAACCTTCGGATCTCAGTAGCAGACTTCAGAGTCTCTGACTGTAACACAACATCAATCTTAGAAGGATCTACAGTAATTCCACCACTTGAAATCACATGGCCAAGAACATTCACTTCCTTCAACCAAAACTCACCCCTCGACAGTTTCACATACAACTTCTTATCTTTCAACACTTGCAACACAATCCTCAAATGCTCAGCATGCTCTTCTTCAGGCTTAGAGTATATCAGGATGTCATCAATGAAAACCACCACAAACTGATCCAGATACTCATGAAATATTTGATTCATATACTACATGAACACCACACCTCATCCTGAAAGCTATCTTCGGAATATCAGCAGGCTTAACACGAATCTGATGATAACCAGACCTCAAATCAATCTTGCTAAAACATAAGCGTCCACTAATTGATCCATCAAATCATCATTCCTTGAAAGTGGATACTTATCCTTGATCGTCACTTTATTCAACTATCTATAATCCATACACAATCTCATGGTACCATCTTTCTTCTTCACCGATAACACAGGAGCACCCACGGAGAAACACTCAGACGGACAAACTTCATCCCAAGCAACTCTTCCAATTGTTTCTTCAATTCTCCTAACTCAGATGTAGACATCTGATAAGGATCCATTGACACCGGACTCATACCTGGTATCAAATTCGCCACAACCTTTACCTCACGCTCTGGAGGCCAATCACTTAAGTCATCAGGAAACACTTCCAAAATTTCAAAAACAAAAGCAAAACACCAACTTCTCCACCTTCACTAATACTCAAAGTTGCCCTCAACATAACATCTCAGCACCATCCTGCATCGACTCATCAAAACCATATGTAAGCACTTGGCTTAACTCCAAACGATTCACTGCGCACACCACTTAAGCTCGCAAGGCACGTCTATCCCATCCAACATGATCCCGTCTATTATCAACAAGAGATTAAGGGTGATCAGTTCCTCAATTTGTCAATAACAGCCGACTATCATGAGGCGGTACAAACTACCTTACCAAACTATTGTAGCGTCCAACACCACTCTTAGCCATCGCTCCACACTTGAAGCATCTTGGAAAAGCACCATCTTCCCCCCCCCCCACTTGTTTCATTCTCGAACTGCAAATGGAAAACAAAACAAGCATCGACAGTGTTTTCACACACATATCGCACACTAGGGAACAGACAACATTAGACAACCTGGCCGGACAGACCAACCAGGCTTTGATACCACTAATGTAACACCCTTTTCTACCCCATAAATATCGCAGCGGAATAACCATAAAATCATAGTAAAATCAGAATCACCTCAAAGGGTGCACATTTCTCAATAAATTTAAATCAACAAAATTGCTCCGTAAACTACGGCTTTTCCTCAAAATAACTCAAAATGCCTTCAAAGGGCAGCAGAACCACCATAACCACAAAAATCCCACAAAAGGGTTTATTAAAATAAACCATAGTCGTCAAATAATCAATAAAATAATAGCCAAATAAAACTCAACATGGTTCGACTCAACGACCAACCCGATGTTACACTATCAGAGCAAGACCCTCTACATCGATCAAAATGCAAATAAGTTCAAAAGTCCTCAAAAGCATCCACGTCTAATCCTGATCACCTGCACGTTACCCACGTGGAGGCAACATTCACACAAGCAGGGTGAGTAATACAATTCATTATAATCAATATAAAATAAGATATGCATAAAAATGGCGTCATCATCATATACAACATCATCAGAGTCATCACAAGCAAACATCAAAGCACGACATCATAAATCAGAACAATATGCCACATAAATGCAATGCACAACAAGACTCATGCATGTGGTACCAATCGTCACAATCGATGGACACTTAAGCCATCACCCTCCAAAGATCCCCGTCAATAGGATCGGTTCCACACAAGAACCGGAGCATGTCATAAACCACTTCACATCCACACAATGGAATGGAAGCCACAATAGACCGAAGTCTAACCTCATCATCATTGGACCTAACTCTTAACATCATCACTGAAATGCTATGGATGCATGATGCACAACGTCATAATCATCATCATCAATAAAGCCATTACGTGCATCATCATTCATCAAAATCTCATATTCGTCATATCGTCATTTATTCATCAAAACATCATGCATCATCATATTATAATCATCAATATAGCATCATGGTAATTCACATCAGTATTTAATCATCAAACATCAGGTATAAATAGCTCATAATCATCAATACACTCGTGGTAATTCATATCATCACTTAATCATCATACATCATATATAAACAGCTCATAATCATCAATATACATCACAGTAAATTGTATCATCAAATATTCCCTCAAAACTTCACGAAATCATCATCTCAATATCATCAATAACATCATGGTTCAGCAGTCACAACTTTATAACACCACTAATTCAACAACGACATCTATCATATGTATATCGTCACAATTAACTACAATTCCTCATAGTTTGGACAATGTAAAAATACTCCATACTGCTCTTTTGGTTTCACTAAAATGTATTTCATCGTGTTAGCTTTCCAACACTTCGAACGGGACCTCAATCGGACTTACTGTTCAAACGTTATGATTAAAACCGTATTTGGACCCAAAGCTGTCTGGCTGTGACGGAACTGCATGGCGACCGCCGTAAGCCTTATGGCGCTCGCCGTTTACCTACATAATGCAGATTTTGCATTTTTCATCGTTGGAGGCCTTCCAGACCTCCGATTTCGATTCCGTAAAAAGTATCGGTTTCGTAATTCAAAATCCTACGACTGTATAAAATTTATAACAGTATATGACACTTATTTTAGGAATACAACCATCACATTATCAACAATTTCTACATCTTATTCCATCAATTCTCCCCTATTCATCAAAACCCATCACAAACCCCAAAAACCTATACAATTCCAACCTCAATTCACCCCAAAACACTCCCAAAACAGTCCTGAAACATCAAGGGAATCAAAGGCATAAAACCTACGACTATTAGGTCGGTTAATTTCACTATTCTAACTCGAAATACCTAAACCTTCACAAATTCTCAAGATTCCCATAAACCCCATAAATCTCTTTCTCATACAAGATCCCACAATCATCAAAGAAGGTTTTTCCTCGAAGGCTTATTTTTACCCGAATCAATTCAACCCTTAATAATCCATCATCGATCCTCAGAAATACCTCTAAATCATCAATAACTCATAAACCCTTCAAAACCCCCAAAAACCTCAAAATCTACTTTAAACACATCACTTCCTATATTGAAAACAATGAAAGGCAATACTCCTCATACCTTAGATTGTCGTTCCGGAGCTTTCTCTACTGATTCTTTAGAAACCTTCTCGAATTCTCCCATTTTCCTTCTTTCCTCAGAACTCTGCACTTTCCCCTTATTTTCACGATCTAACAAAATGAATCCTATTCCTCCCAATTCCTTTTTGTTAAACCCTTGGGCTTCCAAAATTGGCTTTTCCAATAATGCCCTCACTAATCCTCCTCATAAGTCCATCTTACCCTTAATTTCTCTAATATTATTTAAATTAATAATAATATTAATATATTCATATTATATAATATTATTTAATTTAAATAACCAAAACTCCACTAAAATACTAACATCGACACAAACCACGAAAATTCACAAATATTACATTTAAATAAATTAAATAAATACTCTAATAAATTTGGGGTGTTACAATCACAAACATATACAACACAGTGAGAATCACAGCAGCATGGGGGTAGCAGTGAAAAATCATCAGAACATCAGCAAAGAATCACATACAAGTTGAATCATGGCGAGCTTGTAGAAACAGAAAACTTCCTACCAAAGGTCAGCGTAACATTCCTTCTTACTAGATTGACAGTGAGCAAAGAATTGGTCCAAGAACCAGAATTCGCACACCACAAAGCCATCAAAGAATTCACAGAAAAATCAACACACAGATTCATGACACAAAGCACGCAGCATAATAGGGAATACATGCATAGTGACTGAAACACGAATTGCAGGAAAAGGTCGATACGAAGAATTGCATACACGCACAAGAGCAGAAACAACATACACGTAGAAAAGCGGTTCGAATCAATACCTGGAAACCATTATTTGTCGAATTTCTGTGTCGAAATCTTTAAAGGTACGGAATCCTTTCGATTAAACTCGTATTTGCGGAGTTTCAATTTGTCGTCTACAATTGAACTTGTTGGACTTTTGTTTGCATAAGCTACTGATGGTGCGAGATGAGTCGCGAACGAGTGAGAAAGGTGAGTTGCGAGCAAAATCCCACGTTTGTGTGGCTATCGTTTGTGAGAGAGAGCGAGACGAGTAAAGAGAGATGGGAGTGAGCCGCGACGAAGTCTTCTTTCTCCGGTTGTGAAAACCGTGCCTGATCGCGAGAGAAAGTTGTAGCGACAATGTTGCTTCGTGTGAAAGTCGAGAGAGTGATACTGACGGTGAGCAAGGTGAAACCGAGAGTGAGAGATCTGCAGTGAGGAGAGAGTGAGATTTTGAGAAAGTATAGATGAACAGGGAGAGAAATGTAGCGATGAGGGAGTGAACAGGGAGGGTGGAGCATTTAGGGTTCATGAGTTCATACTGTTTTTCTTTCTCTTTGATTTTTCTTTTTCTTTTTCTTTTGGTTCAAGGGTTCGGTTGGGCCATTGGTACCCAACCCGTGTTTCTTGTTTAACATCAGTCCATCATGTTAGTCTTCACACCACAACTCTAACTTTCTTTTTCCTTTTTTTTAATTTAATTTAATTTAATCTGAATTTTTTTTAGTTTCTTTATTCTTTTTTGACAAATAATTGGATGTTTTAATTAATTTGTGAGTAATTGTTATCTAAGGGTTTGATTAACTCATTAATTTGTGGTAAATTTTCAATTAGTTGGTGATTAATTTTAAATTAATTTGTGATCCGTTTGTGATTAATTTCTGATTCTAACTAGTGATTCATTACCTGTGGGCTGATGGTCAGATCTTGATTTACCTTTGTTGATAGTTCTTGTTACAACCTAGATGTGTTGTTCCATATTCCCTTATGTCTTTAATTCAATTTCATCCTCGATAAATGGAATCAAGATAGGCATAGGATCAAACTATTGCACGATGGCATTTGCCCTTCAATACAATTCCAAAGGAAAGGATCCCTTGTTGACTGTCATGTTATACTTAGGAAAGCTTTAGGTCCTTCCCTTTTATCTTAGCCTTAGGATTAGAGTCGTCGTACTCTATCTAAGTGTTCTGCCATGGACACTTCCTTCCCTTTTATCCTAGCCTTAGGATTAGAGTCGTCGTACTTTATCTAAGTGTTCTGCCATGGACACTTCGTTCCCTTTTATCCTAGCCTTAGGATTGGAGTCGTCGTACTTTATGTAAGTTCCTGCCATAGTCACTAACTCATCTTTCACTTTCATCCTAGCCTTAGGATTGGAGTCACCGCACTCCATGTAAGTGTCATGGTTATGAACATTTACCTCCCTTTTAACCTAGCCTTAGGTTTAGAGTCTCCGTACTCTACATAGGTATCTCGCCATGGGTACCTACCCCTTCCCTTTGGAACCCTGACCACAGTCAAGAGTTCCTCACCCTTATTAAGGGGAACTACGAATGCTCTGATTCCATTCCCGTCAAGATACGTAGGCATGAGATGCGATGTCTTGACGAGCATACTTAGAAATAAAACCCTTAGGTCTTTACCTTAGCACATTACCCTTAGAAAACAATCACATAACACAAATATTAACAAGAGGTTCTTGTAGAGTACTACAGATACTTAGGATGCTAGCACCTTCCCTAAGTATAACCAACCCCCGAACCTTAGATCTCCTTGCATTGTTTTTACATTGCAATTAGGGTTTTCTTCGATCTTTACCCTTTCCTTTGGATAAATCAAAGCTCGGTGGTGAACTTCATGATTTATGATTCAAGTTAATCAATAGCTTGATATCTGATTCTCACCGCAATAGAAATGGCGACTTCACTGGGGATATAATGTCAGAGTGTTAAGCCTAACTTGCTTATTTGTGGTATTTATTTGCTTGTTGTTGTTGTGTTGTTTCATGGGTTGTTACATTGAGTGGTGAGATAAGTCCTAACCCGGACTTGAGCGTACACTTATGATAGGATTGTGGTATAATCAATAGTTGACTGTTGGGAGTAGTCCTAACATGATTAACATATGATATAACCATGCTCAGTCGAGGCCCCTTTGGGATTACTGGTGCATATGAGTAGTCGTATTGACATTACTTTTTCCGATCTGGGAGTCCGTGACACTAAGGACCTTTAGTATCCCTTCACCCCTCTAAGCCTTTTAGGACGTAGTGCAGTGATCATCCAGGTGTAGACCTGTGATGGTTGTTATGCGATACTACACTCAGACGAGTTTATCTTAAGAATATTATTAGCCCATATGAGTAGTTGTGCAAGTCGATAATATCCGAAAGATTTATCGATGACTCTGGGAACCTCTTAGAACCCTTGTTCTGCAGATACAATAACCCGTAATACATACCTTTTGGGATGGATAGACCATGGCTCCATGCTCGTGATCTTCAAACCTAGGCCCTTGTTCGTTTGCCTGTATATATGTGTATATGTGTATATTTGTGCATACATTCATCCATACATTCATGCATTCATGGATGACCCTTTGGTTTCAAGGAATTCAGACAGTCATTCCTTTGCAAGAATCAATAAAGATCATGGATTTTGAAGCGAAACTTTTCAGTTTCTCCAAAATGTTTGCAATTTGCCATTGAGTTCCTTGAAACCAATTGGTTTGCATTTGCATTCCATGTGCGTTACATTTGCATTTCATTTGCATTGAGTCACATTCATTCTCTGTCCATGACCCAGCAGTTGACTTCCCAAAGCCAGCACTGGATTTGAAGTAGCTTTTGAAGGATCATGAACTCATGAGAGCAGAGCCAGTTTGTGACCAGAGCGGATTTTGAATTATTGAAATATCAGTTGGATCAGATTGTGGAAGCTATGACAGCTTTGGCAAAAAAAGATGACAATATTCAGAGGACTTTTGTGAACAATGTTGCCCAAGCTCAACCTGTGTAAACTCCTGTTGAGAACCAGGTTATACAAGAACGTACCATCATCCGTGATAGACGTCCATCTTTTGTTGATGCCTTGGAATACCTTAGTTTCACATTCTTTGAGCTAGATTCCCAAGAGGTAGTCCCTGTGATAAAAATTGAGGATCCACGTTACGTTGAGATAATGGAAAAATGTCATGCCTTGGAAGAAAAGCTTGATGCCATTAAGGGTCGTGACGTTGCTGATCTAAATACTTTGAACATGTGTTTGGTACCTGACCTTGTAATACCACCAAAGTTCAAGACACCGAAGTTTGAGAAGAATTTAGTGATGTATTATAGAAGAATGACCTCACATGTCCGTAATGACAAGCTCATGATCCAGTGTTTCCAAGACATTCTGAGTGAGGCATCACTGAATTGGTACATACAGGTAGAGAGTGGTTACATCCAATCATGATCATACCTTACCAATGCCTTTATGAAGCAATACAACTATAATCTTGACTTGGCTCCCAGCCGCCTGCATTTGCTAGGCTTATCTCAAGAAGACCATGAATCCTTCAAAGGATATGCTCAGAGGTGGAGAGAAGCAGCTTCTCACGTTCAACCACCACTCCTGGATAAGGAATTGGTTGACTGGTTCGTGGATACTTTGCAAGGCCTGTACCGAGAGAATCTGTTTAACATTGTGACATCAAACTTCTCTGACTTGGTAATAGCTTGAGAGCGCATCGAGAACGGTCTTAAGAACGGAAAAAATCGAGGCACCTCGAACATCCCAGCTGGTGAGAGTGAATCAGTTGTCACTTCTCAAGAAGAACGAGAGGAAGAAAGTAATTCTATTAGGGAGTATCTGATACCTCAGCCTCAGCGCTCATGCAACTCAACTAATCAGAGTCAGCAATCTTTTGGGTATCTACGTCAGATACCATTCTCTCCACATGGGCAATATTCTTCTCCAAACCAAAGACCTCATCAGTATCAACGATCATTCCGCCGTTATCCGCGTCAGTACACCAGACAAAGGCCAAGGAATCCAGATAGGCATTTCACTCCGTTGCCAATGTCATACAGTCAGATATTGCCAGATTCAATCAAAGGTGGATTGATAGTGCTGAAGGAGATAGATCCAGTGATCCCTCCATACCCACCAGGTTTTGATGCCAATGCCCGATGTAACTACCATGCTGGGGCATAGGGGCATTCAACTGAAGATTGTAAGGTGCTCAGGAGTAAGGTTCAGACTCTGCTTGACTCTGAGATGTTCTTATTCACGCCTCAAGGCAATCAAATCAACAATCCTTCACCCAATCAGGCGGGTTCATCAGTCCTGGTTGTGGAAGAAATTACCGAGACTGGATGTGAAGATGATTCTCAGACTGATCTCGACAGTTAACTTTGAAGATGGTTACGTCAATGGCAAATCAAGAAAGGAAAGCCCAGTTCCCCGAAGCTGGAAATCTTTTGGTTCATGTCTTTACTTTTGCATTTTGTAGTTTCTTTGTTAAGTTCTACTTTGCTGTAAAACATTGTTGTTAAAGATGGTTTTATTAATGAAATGAATATGCATGTTTTAATTAAGTTCATTCGTGTTCACTCATTTTTTATATCAAATGCTTGTAAGCAAAAATCTGAGGGAGGATGATGAAATCGAAAGACGCAAAACCTCTGATAGTATGCTTTCGAATAACACCTTGTTGGTGATGTACAGGCATTGTTTCAATCCACAAACACTAGAGAAATAAGGAGTTAATCCCTAGTCAACCACTTTGAGCCTAGAAGTAGTTGTTTCCCTACGGAATAAAAAAACCCTTAAATCTTAAACCTGGGGCAAGGTAGTTCTCAGTTTAACTTGGTTATGCATTCTAATACAAGAGCTTCATGCAAGACACCTGTCAACTCTCTTAAATCAAATGAACAAATGTTGTACAAGTTGTACCCAGTGATAAATAAGGAAGGATCGTTAAGAAATCCTTACTCGAAGAATGAGTCGAGTCCCTTTCAAAGCAAAAGCTAAGAAAGATGGGAAGCTCATGACCTTGCCTTATACAAAACGTTTTGTATGACAACTAAAAAGAAGTTGATCATAAGTCCTTACCATGAAGTTCCACGAGGGTAAAAGCAACTGAATGTTGTAAGGGAGTAGTGACTACCCTAGGTGTCTAAACCATCACCAGCTGACATCAGTTCAATTCCTAGCCTGTAGGAACCTGAATGTGTAACCTAAGTTAATTGAACGTAGGACTGGAGAATAACAAGGAGAATGGGTTAAAACAAAACTTTGAGCCTTATATCCTTTCTTTCTCAAACCATGAACCAGGCCACGTTACAACCCTCGAAAGACCTAATTGAAGCAGGGTTGTTTCAAAAGCGTACTTCGGTAACATCACATCAAAAATGACTCCTAAAGGGATTTGCTTACCATTCATGTGACATTATAATCAGTGATCCATTCACTATATGTCGCAGTATAATTCCAGTGAACAGACTCGGATTTCAAAACTGTCATATACATTGCATTAAAATTATCATTTTCAAAACGACCAGTTTTACTTGCTAGTAAACACTTGACCCCAAGAAGGTTTCTGCAATGAAAGGATTGATCAAGCAAAGATGCAGAACTCCTGAAGACTTCGTTGAGCAGGGAGGCAAGTCGCTACGAGATTCAGCTAATCAGGGGCAATTAGGTTGAGATTTAATAAATCTCTCGAAGACCAGTTAATCAGAAGCAATCAGGTCGAGATTAGACAAATCTCTCGAAGGTCAATTAGTCTAGGGCAATTCTTTCACAAAATCAACCAGCTAGCAGGGCAAGTTTGTTTCCCAGTTGTTACCCCCATAGTCTGAAGAACAAGTCCGAAGACTTTGTTGTGCAAATGCAGTTAAACTGGGGCAGTTATGTCGAGATTCGTGAATCTCTCCAAGAGTTTGAAGACACTGAAGCATCTTATATGCCAATTCTTCTGTAAAATCCTCTTGGTAATTTCTTATCACAGACCATGTAACCTGGGGCAGAGGAGATTTGAAGATTATTTGTTGCAAGAGCTTTTGTCCGCTCGTGGTGATCAATATGCAATTAAAATGCAGAACTACATTGTTATCATAATATCCTTTGCCAGCTCCCCAGTAGGTTATTACTTCGGTTTGATCTTGGCAATTCCCCATGGATTTTTCTCTTCCAGCAAGGAAGTCAGGCTCATGATGGCAATCCCTCAGGTGAAGTCATGATGTTATACCCTGAATAGAGTACTTTTTCCCCAGAGAAGGTTGTAACTTTTGAGTAGAACTGCTGATTCTACATGTTCATCCCTAGAGGTGTTCCTATCCGGTGAAGTTTGGTTGGGTATTCTTATCGAGATGTTTATTTCATCTCTAGTTTTGCTTCTCCTTGTCTGTTTTTGTCAGCATAAGCATAAACATGGAAAACATGCATTCATACATATGCATGGCATATGAGCATTTTGCTACCTTTCTGGTGTACCTGCTTCGTTCACTTTGGCGTTTATTCCCCAAGTGGTTGGGTTTTTCTATAGGGTCGTCAGCCCTAGGCGTAAAATTCCCATTCCTTTCTAAATTCCCCACAGAGTTTGATCCTCGTGGATGATGGTTGCTTCAGTTATCTTTTCCATGTTTGGATAAGATAAATCCCCATTTGAGTTTATTCCTCAATGGTTGGAGTCTTGTTTGACCATTTCTTTCTAGCTTGTTCCTAGATTGAACTTTGGTCCCTGGAAAGTACTGCTTTTGAACCTGATTAGGTCGCCGAACCTAGCTTGAGCGTGCATTTATTTTGCATTGTGTCTCGCAGGAAGAATCTTTTACAGATCCTCATTGAAGACAGAATCTTTTCTCCGACAGTGTTGTTGTAACAGCATCTCTTTGGAATTTATATTCAGCAAGTGGCATTCTCCTTGAGAAGCTTGTTTTGTCATTGGTATTTTGCGACAATAAGTGGCAGTCTCCCCTGAGAATATTATATGTCTTTGGTGTTTCCTTCAGCTTTTTACAATGATAAGTGGCAATCTCTCCTGAGAAGCTTATCCGTCCTTGGTGTTATTCAACTTTTTGGGGTTACATTTATTGTTACCCTCGATCAGTTATTTGCCATCAACCCTTTGATGACGATTTTCAAATACATTTCTTTCCGTCAACTCTTTGACGAAGATAAATCCCGTTCCATCAACCCCTTGATGAGATTCCTACTTGAGTGTTCATTTTCATCAACCCCTCGATGAGATCCTGATGACAGTTGTTTCGTTTAGTCAACCCTTTGACGTTATAGTCCAAGATCAGGTTTTCATTCTGTCAATCCTTTGATGATGTGTTCCTTCGGGCAGGTGTTTTTCCGTCAACTCTTTGACGAGGTGTCTCTACGATGAAGTCATTTTTTCTTTATGTCAATCCTTTGACGATGTCAGTTGGCTTTGTTCCATCAATCCTTTGATGATGCCACTCTTTCGTGAATATTTTCCACTTTGGATCGTATCCGTAAACCCGTTAATGATGATAATGTTTGGTGATTTGCTACCTTACCATCAACCCTTTGATGATGACTCTCAAGTTCGGGTATCTTTCCGTCAATCCTTTGATGATGCCACTCATTTGTGAAGCTTTTCTTTCCCCAGTGGAGACCATCTTTTTGGTTCAACCTTCATTGAGGATCTTTCCTTTTACTAGAATGTCATCTAGTTATGCTTAAACTTGATGAACAACCATTCTAGATACCTCTATTAGAGACCATTTTCTGGTTCTACTTCCAATGAGACTGCTTAACCTTTTGTCTTAGAGTGTCAGTCGGTCATGCTTGAACCCGCTGGTCAACTACTCTGGATGTTCCCCAATGGAGACCGTCTTTCTGATTCTACCTCCAATGAGGATCTTTTGTCGTCTTTCGTTCTAAAGTATCAGTCGGTCATGCCTGAACCTGTTGATGCATCACTTTAGATTCCCCTGTTTGTTTTAGTTCCCCTAGTCTTTTCTCATTCCTAGTGAGTGGTTACTCATTGTGTTAACCTTATCCCTTGTTCTTTTGTTTTCGTCTACATTTTGCATTTATCATTCCATCATTATCATCATGCTAGAGTTCATTGCATGTCAGCATTTGTAGGATAGTGTTCTTTTGTCCATAGTATTGCATGTCATTGCATCTAAGGGCAAAATTTTCGGTTATCTATATTTAAATACCTTTCACCATGATTTCAGGAAGATCTTCATCGTTCATGTCATCCGATAAAGATATTTAAATAGGGGCAACTGTTATACCCCAAATTTTACCCTTAGATTCCTTGATCGTTTGCGCATCATCTTAGGTCAATCATCCATGCGTAGCTAACCGATTTATTTAGATTTAGTTTGTTTGGTTTCATTTGTGAAATTAGGTGTTGCTGCAAAAGGTTTAAAGGTCATGAAGGCTTTGTGTGTGCTCATTGGGATTCTGTTTCCTTTCAAGTTGTGTTGAATTCCTGTGGAAATGAATGAGGGATGTACCCTCATGCTTATGGTCAAGAAGTCGTGACATGATTCATGGCCTAAGGTGTATGATGGCATCAATTCTAAAGTAATTCATCCAGAAGGTTCATGGCATGTTGGAATTAAGATTATGAACCAATCATGATTGGGTCTTTGTGCTCCAAAGTAATACAAGTCCATACATGGATCAATACTTCAAAGATATCCTGGATGGATTTTGTGGTCCTATCTCATTAAAGTCAAAATTTGAGTTATAGTTTCTTATGGTTCAAGGTATTGTTGTACGTTATTCTTGATGACGGCGCATTGATCTCAAGCTTGAAATTTTGTCGGGCTTTGAATGCATTATGGTTTTAAATTAATTAGGGCCATGGTTCATATTATCTCAAATTGGGTTGCCATTATTAAGAGTTATTCACGGTTACAAAGTTCAAGGCATTATCGTTTGGTTTCCATTTGATTTTAAGTCATGTTTCAAAAGTGATTTAAGATTATATTGAACCATATAACAAGTTACTCTCAAGAAGTGTTTCAATTGTTCCAAGCTCATTTACAAGACATGGTTAGAATAATGTTTCCAAGTTGAGAATTTGTTTCAAATGGTGATTAATTGTTTCCAAATCAAACTTTGTTTTGAGATAGTCTTAAGCCATGAGATTATGACTAATTTCAAGATTCAACTTGTGATAATCCATGTGGATTTATTTGCAAACCATTTCTCAAGTCATAAAAGTTTTCAAGTCAAAGTAAGAAACCCAATATTCATTCAAGAGGTTCAAGTTCATGGTCAACATTTGTTTTGTCCAAAGATCATTACAAGGTTCAAGATGACATGTCAAGTTTAATTCCAAAATACAAAACTCAAATCCAATAAGATCCATAAGCTTATCAATTCATGAAAGATCTATTGTTCTTTACAAGAAAATCTTCATATGGATTCCATGAACAAGGTTGAAAGTTCACACATTTTCAAAATTCAAAGTTATCATGGGATTCAAGTTTCCAATAAGGGTTCAAATTCTGAGAATATCAAGATCAAAATGTAAAAATTCAAAAGGCACAAAGCTTTATTACAAGTCACAATATCTTTTCCACTTTCCAAAATCACTCAAGGCTTACAAGATAGATTTATAAGTGCAAGAATAACATCTCATAAAGATTTCAATTCACCCACACAAATTTCAAGTTATATTTACAAATAAATGGTGTGATCACATTATGTTCTTACAAAAAAGCTTGAACCAAAATTCAAATCACAAACAAGCTTAGAGAACTAAAGTGGTGGAAGCTTTTCCCATGCATGCCACTGCCAAATACACTTTGTTGCAGCTCCTGTTCAGATCCAATGGTCCTTGCAACAAGCATGATTCTGTTAAGGCAAAAAATGAAGTAACCATGAGTTAATTGAGTAAGCCAAGCATCAAGTTCTTTCTTCAAAAAAAAGTAAAACATGATAGAGTGGAAAAAGAAGTTAATCCACCATTAAAGCCAATCACAAAAGCCACGAGGAATCCAAGCATTCATGAAACTTTTCCAATTTGGCAAAGAGAAGAAAATGCTTACAGCACACTACAGACGTACTTGTCACACCCTAATTTTTTACCCTAAGATCCCCGCCTTGTTCTTTGCATAACATATTAGGTCAATCATTCGTGCATAACTAACCGCTTTACCTAGTTGTTGTCTGTTTGTTTTATTTATGAGTACAGGTGCTGCTGCAGAAGATTCAAGGTCTTGAAGTGTGTGTGTTTGTGGAGGTTCCCTAGTCATTGCAAGATGTGTGTGGATTCTCGTGACATTGTGCCCTCACCCTTTTTTATCCCTAAACCACCATCAAGCCTTTCTTCCTTCAAATTCCTCGGAAGTCTCACCACAAAGATTAAGTCTTTATACCCTCTAATATGGAATTTGGCACCCTCGAGACTGATCACTGATTGTGTTACAAGTTGGCATCTTTCCTCCCTGTCTGATCCTCAAGATTCTAGATTTGTGTTTGCTCAGTCATGTTATGTTCTTAAGTAATGAAAGTTCAATTTGGGAAGGAATTAGAAGTTGAAATCCAAAGTACGAATTCAAGTCCATTGTTGTCACAAGTTTACAAGATCAAGTCTGAATTTCCCAATTCATTCCCTTGATTCTAACTTGTTTGGTTCCAGTATGAAGCACACGCCCTCCATTTCAAGAAGAATATTTATATTCTTAAAGATGTCAAATATTCTTCAAGCAAGTTTGATGATTGTTGGAAATTAAATGTTCAAGATACCTTGACCATTGGCAGAAGTTTGAAAGTCTCGCAAATACCTAATTTGGATATTAAAAAAAAATCAGATTCCGAGATAGATCTCCAAATTCAAGATCTAGATCAATATACAAGTTCATGTTGTTTGGAAAGGATTAATCAATTGGCAATAACATTTGTTTGGTGTTCTAAAGATTTTCAAGGAATGCACATGTTCATTTGAAAATGAATAAGCCTTTTATTTTGAGTTGTGATCAAGAAGTTTTTTTTACGGCTTCCATTAGAGTTTAGCACCAAAATTTAATTCCTAAAATTAAGTTCAAGTTTCAAAACATACAAGGCTCAATTAGAATTCAATTTATATTGAATTTCCAACAAGTTGTTTTTTTTTTCTTTCCAAGGGTCCAAGTTGTCACAAACTCGAGGCTTAAGTTTAAATTTCAAGAATTGAGTGCAAGATTTGGTTTGGAAACCAAGAAATCCTTTAAGATTCAAAAATTCAAGTTTTGCAAAAGTGTAATTGGTCATGGCAAGATGAAGAACGAATATAAGTTCAAATCCGTAAAACTTTTGATCAAGATTTCTCTTCATCGGACCCCTTTAATGGTTGTACTCTTCCACCAAACATGAGTGCACAGGAGAGCTGGCTAATGCAAAATTTTGGCACTTCCATCAAGTTTAGAAGCTTAGAATCTGTTGCTCATGGAAAGCCATGGTTCAGTAAAAAACACATTATATCCAAGAGGATCTCAAGGTGTTCTAAAGAATCCTTTACAATTCAAGATTCAAAGAATTCAAATTCAATGTCCTTTACATGACAAAGTTACAAAGTTCAAAGATTATTACAATGCATTTTCAAATCTTGAAAAGCATACAAAGACCAATCCAAGAATAATCGAAATTCATATGACTTAACACCCTTTCCAAAACTTCCAGGATACATTCAGAACTTCAGGTTTTACAAAACTACAAAAGTCATGTTACACCCTATTTCTAAAGTGCAATTCTAGTCTTAAAACAACCCTTCCAATCAAGGTAGTCGTGGGCTCCCCTTGAAGCCACCCATTTTTGTTTCCAAGTCGTATAGTGTTACCAGCTGCTACTTTTCATTGAATGCAGCCACAACATCAACAAGACTCTCACGGCACGCGTCAACCAATACAATGCAAATCAAGCCCTACTATTCCAAGCTGATGATACAAAATACCACACACCACCTCAGTACAACCATAAACATATATATCACACCAATAACTACACATTGACCTCTCACAAAAAGAAAAGAAAGAAACAAATCTCAAACAACCTGCCATTGTAAACTAATATGTTGAACTTCAGTCGACAGCAAGTAGCGACACATAAATATGTTGCGGAAAGATGAAATTTGAAGTTAACAATTAAAGCAACATTAAGGATGACTTAGACCAAAAGAGAGGATGGAAAAGATATTGAGGAAATTTACATTCATTTGCGGCTCTTAAAGAAATTTGCAGCAGCAGCATTTTTTCCTACAAGTGTATAATGGCTTATTTCCATACCTTCAAGGAGGTGTTGACAACAATTACGGAAGAAGTTTGTTCACAACCCCATGATAAACAATTATATTTGCAATCCAACCCCACCACCTACAAACTAAAGAGCATTTTAAATGAAGAGGGCAAATTCTTAAAAATCATTGAACTATGGTAAGAGATAGTGTTGAGAAAGATTAATACCTGAACGATTCACTCAAGCGGATCCAGCTTCATGGAGCATGAGCTCTTGGACTACATTTTCAACAAAAGTCAGGAAGTTCCTCGCTCCATGATGATTGTTGTTGGGTTGGATAAACATTGAAGAACCGTGAATACACCTGCAAATCAAATCCAATCGGAATTAGAAACTTCAGTATCCTGACCTGTCAATAATCAAAAGCAATCAAGACAAATTCAACTTTCCAAAGCAAACAAGGCATTGTTCAGACAAGGATTGAAGGAGCCTTCCAAAGCCAGAACAAATTGTTTCCCAGACCACATTACTACTTTCCAAACATGTCCAGACATCAATTTTAAAACTTTCCTAAATGGCCCCAGAGAGTTTGAGAATCAGATTTGTTTTCTTCATGTTCAAAAATGGAATTATGGGCAATATCATAAGGGATACCACCAGCATAACTTCCTAAAACAGAAATAGAGAATTCAAACAGGGCAACGGTTGAAATCAGGTTTCCAAACCAAAAACGTATCAGACAACTTTATTCCTTCCCTAAACAAGTATCAGACAACAATTAAAGCTTCCCAAAACATATCAGACAATATTTTAGACAGCATTAAGGAATTTCCAAAACAAATTCCTTGATTCTTTTTCATCATAGGCCTATATAAGAGCATATTTCATCAAGAAAAGGGACGATTCACAAAAAGCACAAACCATCTCACCAACATACACTCATGAACCGTGCAATAACCAAACATCAGAAATTTCATCAAAAAACACACTAAGCCAATTTCACGTCAGTTTACCCAAATCAATTTTATAGCAAACCTTTCTCCATCAATAAACCCTTCATCATAAACCAGTCATCAAACCAAATTCAGAAAACAATCCATCATAAATCATATACAACAGAGCAAAGCCATCACCAACACATAAGCTGAAGAGACTCAGAATCTCAATGTGAGTTTCTTCATTGCCTTCATATCAGAAAACAACCCTTCACCAGAACTCACACGAAAACAATCACACTCAAGCTCAAATCACACACAACATCATTATTCATCAAAATCACGTATACACATACGCAGGACCAGGGGATTAAGACGAATATTACACACACACAAACTGCAAACACGGAGACCATATGTAAAAGTAACAAAAAGGTTTGTTGGACTTATCCGTAAGGAAGAGGCTTGGAAACTTGGTAGCGCTACATCGTCTCGCTCGCCTCCTCCGTCTTTTCTCCATTTTTCTGTTTTTTCTTCTTTATCATTGCAATTCCATTGTAATCTGTAATCATCTCAAATATAGTGAATTGGGGTTAGGGTTTGCTGGGGGCTAGGTTTTTTTTGCTGCGAATGTTTGATCGAGAGAGGTGAACGGAGAGATATGAGAAGGAGCGACGAGAGCGAAGAGAGTAGATGGAGAGGAGACGAGAGACAACGAGAACCGTTGAGTGACGGCGACGATCAAGGGTTAGGGTTTCGAAACCCCTTTTGAGAGAGGCGAGAGGTCAGAACGAGAGTGAGAAGGAGTGGCGTATCCTTTCTTCTCCTTTGCTTTGTTTTCATTAATTAAGTAATCCCACACACGTGCGCACACTATACGATCCGTGCACCCTTGCATTATATACCTCTGATCATGCCCTACTCACATCACACGGTTGAGATTTGAGGGTCGACGATGGACCCTCTCTCCCTTAGCCACACACGATCCCTCCGTTTTCTTAAATTAACCTTTCTTTTTTCTTTTTTTATAATAATCAAAATTTAAATTTGTTTTTCATAACTAAAAATAAAAGGAACTTTTTAATCTTTTAATATAACTTCTTTTATATTAAAATATCTCTTTAACTAGAAAATTAATAAATTAAAAACTTTTGCTATAAAAGAAGTTATATTAAAAGATTAAAAAGTTCCTTTTATTTTACTATAATTACATTTTCTTAAATTATTTATATAAATTTTTTTTATGAATTATTTTTTTCTTAAATTATATATTAATTTTTTTTATGAATAATTTTTTTAAATTATCAAAATATTACAATAGGGCCTAAGCCCATTTTTGTTTCAAGAGCTGCCCAATACTTAAATATTTGAGAACTTATGTGTAAAAGATGTTTATAAACACTTCAATTTGCTTATGCAATTTCGATGTGGGACTTATAAACATTTCCATTACTGCAATAGTTTGTTTCTTAGGTTCAAGTAGCATTTGTTGCACAAAGAAAGCAGCCATTAACCAATCTACAAACAACATGAAGCTTGCTTCCTAAAGCTCATGCTGCCCCAAGTAGCACACAACAATTCAAGCAAATCGTTTCCTGCTCTAGTTTCATCTTCTTTTAGCCCTGACATTAGCACAATGAAAATCCAAACCATTAGAAATTTAAAATACTACTTAGCATGTAACTGAATAATGTTCATTGAAGTGTTTTAAAATTAGAGATACCTCCATCAAATACGCGGCATCAAGAAAACGAAGAAAGTAGAGACTTTAAAAATGAAAATTCCCTTTTTACAATTATATTCATGAGATGTTGTCCATGCAACAAGACATAAAACTCACTTAGATTTTGATTTTGCTTTTGTATCTTTCTCTGGCTCTGGCTCCTTGGTTGTAGTAGCGTCTAACGATGTTATTTGTACAAAGGTGTCTTTTACATCTTCGACAAAGTCTTTCACATTATCAACTATGGTTTTTAATTTATCTGGTGTAGGAAGCTGCAAATTGGATATGCAAACACAACAATAAATCGGATGGAACGCATCCAAAAATCTTCTTTCTCAGTACTTGGAAAAAAAACTTACCACGAAGTAGAAAGCATAAGTTTCAAAATGCAAACAATGATCAATCTACAAGCTAATGATATCGATAGTTTCCATTTTTTATGCAAATCTATTAAAAATGAAAAGTCGCATGAACAACAAGGATTCTTCTTTGCTGTATTTGTACAACATACATGATATATATCACTAATGCAGTATTAAGGTTTAAGAATCAATTAAAATTTTCAATAACCTTTCTCTTAGCAATATTACTACTAATCTGATGGAGATAAAAAACAAGTGAAGAATATCACCTCAATAATATCTCTGTTAGAGAGTGCAGCTCTTACATTACCATTCACCTGCAATTCATCATTTGAAAAAGTCAATAAACAAAACAAAAGTCTTGTGGAATTCATATTCAATCGGCTTTAAAAACATAGTATAAAAATATATGAACATTACAATAAGTTTATAGCCATATCTGAATTCAGTTGCTGACTTCAGCTTTTGATGTTGTTTGATTGTCGTTTTCTTTATCTCCTCCTCATCCTCTTGCTGTTGAAAGACCAAGAGTTCCACAAGTCACCTCTTGGCAAGTCCCACATCAAAATATAATGTAGAAATACAAGTGCTTATAAATAAGTCTTACACAAGACTTATCAATTCATTAACTATTGGGCTCCTACTGGTGCTAGCATTGGGTTTGGGTCTATTTAATCTTGGCCCAACTAAAATATTTTTTAAAATAACAATTTAAAAAAAATAAAAATAATACGAAAAAAATAGAATAAAATTAAAATTAAATAGAATTAAAAAAATATTAAAATATACATACATATATATATATATATATATGCCACGTGGATTTTGAAAAATTAAATAAAAATTAAAAATGCCAACTAATCTATCTATGTAATAAAAAATAATAATAAAAAATTAAAAAAAATTGTCACGTCACAGATTCTGTTGACTGGATTTCGAGAGGGGTCAAAACAGTGGAATCTTCAAATGTTAGGGGGGAATCTAAACTTTTTTTTTACAGGGGGATTTTTCAAACCTCGCCCATATGGCAGGGGGCAAAAGAACAATTAACCCTAATAATAATCTTTAACATAATTTCTCAAATAATAAACCTTAATTTTCCTTTAAAATTATTAACTATTTTCTTAACAAACTGTCCCTTAGTTAAATCCCTCATCGCGCTTAATCATATGTTTGAGTGACTTAGGTTTAGAACCTTTGTTTGATATCGTGCCTTGCTTATGCATTTGTGTGTTTACCTTTGTACTTGATGTATGCATGCTTTTGTGTGCTAAACCTTTTCATCCCTACAAATATAACAAACACATAAAAACTCACAAATGAGAGCACTTATTGTGTTATCCACAACTTACCTAAAAACAACAAAAATGCACTAAAATTAAACTAATGGGTTACTGAATAAAAAGATGAAATCAAGTATTAAGGGCTATAATATCTCACATATAATGAGTTAACACACCCCAAAACTTGAACCATTAACATCCCTCATGTGATGCGACAAATAATATCAGAAAAATAAAAATTTACTTCCCTCCATCCCTTACTCTAACAACTTATTTCTTATGCAACTCATAATTAGTCTAAGGGGACCACATCAAAAAGTTAGCACAACTCAATTTATCTATAAATTATCTTTGTTGTGTGTGTGTGTGTTGAAGGTGAGAAAAGTACACAAGAAGGGGGTTGAATTGTGTTTTCTATTTTCTTGGTTTGCATCTGATCAGAGTTCAGAATCTAAATTGGTGTTCAGATTCTGGTTAATTCTTAGCAGCGGATTGTTAACAGGAGCAAATAAATAATAGCAGAAGACATAAATATTGATATTGGTTCCTCCCAAACTGAGATTAGTCTAGACTTTTACAAATTCTCAGAACCAAGGTCCAAGACTTCTTGCTCAAGCTACACTTGAGACTTCTCGCTTAGGTTCCACAAACCCAAGACTTTCTTGCTTAGGCCCTCAGTCCAAGACTTCTGCTCAAGTCCCTTGGACCCAACACTTCTGCTCCAAGTCTCATGAAACGAGCCTCCTTGCTTGAACCCCTAATTCAAGACTTACTGCAGCAGTTCCATGTACCGAGCTCACCTGCTTAAGCCACGCTGGCTGAGACTTCTGCTTCAGGTCTCATGAAACGAGTCTCCTTGCTTGAACCCCTCAGGTTCAAGACTTACTGCTCCAGTTTCATGTACCAAGCCAACCTGCTTAAGCCGCATTAGCTCAAGACTTCTGCTCAATCAATCCACTTGATTAAGACTTTCACAACTCAAGCAAATAGCAAGAGACTTACGTGGATCAAGCATCTTGGCTCGAGACTTCCTTGCTTGTATCCCAATGACACAAGACTTCTGCTCAATCAACTTAGTTGATTAAGACTTTCATAGCTCAACCACATAGCAAGAGACTTACGTGGCTTAAGCATCTTGGCTCGAGACTTCCATCTAAACTGCTAAACAAGTTCAGCAGAATAGAGAACAAGGTGTACATGATACAAGTATCAGAGGTACGAGAAATCACCATAACAAAGACCTAAAACACGTAAGATTTTTAAGATATTCAATGTGTGAGAAATATTAAGGCTTTTACAATTACAACCTACAACAGAAAATCTGCATATACAATTGTGTTAATAATTGCTAATCTTGTTACTCCTTCTTCTGGTTAATCCTTATTAAAGATTTAGTTTGAACCTTCAGCCATATTTATTGCCTTTGCATAAACTAGCCATTAAAGAGGTAGCTTGATCAAAAGCCTTTGTTGTTACTCCATAGTACAAGAGACGTTGAAGATATATACACCAGAAGATCTTGATCCAATGTGTAACATGTTTAACTTTTGAGTCTTCAAGAGATCATGTACTATTAGAGTCGTTGAGAGTAGATATCCATAAAGCATCTCAACTTTTCTTGAGCCTTGCAATCTGTAGACTTTAGCTGACAAACTGATTAGACAATACAACTTGCTTTCTGCAGTACGGACAACTTCAGATTTATCACCAACTCTAAATGGTACCAGAAGCTAATTTGAATTCACTAAGTGTAGAGACAATTATGTTGCTTCTTCTGATGCTGAAACCTTCAGCTTCAGAGTCTACGTCAAATATCACTTAACAAGTGTTCTTCAGATTCTGCCACCAGATGCTAGCAATTCAGCAACTCCCAAAGTGTGCTAATGTAAAACAAATTCTGACTATAATATTTACAAGTATTAGAACATGCACACATGTAACACACACATCAAATAAACCATTGTTCTTTTAATACTTTGTTATCATTAAAACCCAAGGAAAATATGTCATGAACAAATCTTGTTATAACATGTGTGTGCGTGTGTGTGCGCTTCATGGTAGTGTCTGCCATGCCATAAGTCTTTAGTCAAGATAATTAGCCTAAATCCTAGTTTGGTTATTTTATCCTATGGTCCAAGATTGTATCCTTCAGTTTCAATAGGGGGATTAACTATTTTACTTTTTTGTTGGATTTTTAGGTTATTTTGAACTTGAGGCTTCCACTTGCATTATTTTTATCATTAAGTTTTGTTGGATGCTAAATCTTTTCACCTAATGGGATCTCACTTGTAACGAGTCCAACCTGTTACTCAGAGTGAAGACATCTATTTTTCCTCCAATTTCGGGCACAAGAACTTTATTTCTAATGCTCATTGCCATTTTTCATTCTTTTTACACACTTTTGTGTATTTATTTGTAAATGTAGTGCATCCTTATACTAGCCTTACGCAATGGTGCTTTTCTCCTCTAAATTAAATCCTACAATGAATCTTATTCCATACTTTAAAACAATTCAAACTTTGTAAGAGGTTAACTACTTTCCTGACTACTTCTGGTGCGACAGATTTTATCAGAAACTCACAAGTAGGTGCATTTATTTTTTTATTATCAATGCCTTGTTTCCAATATTGTTAGCAGACCAATTAAAAGTCTTATAGGTTCTTAGAAATTCTGCTTTTTTAGGGATGAATTTGATTATTTTTCTTTCTATTTTTTCAACGCATAAAGAAAGAACATAAACATAAAATTAAAATTTTCATTGATTTTAAACAGAAACAAACTTGAAACTTAAATGACAGAAACATGGGATAAAATAACAGATAAATGATGGATGGATGATTAGACAAATAGTAAACTAAAGCCATGACGAAGGTTGACACACCCCTAAACATAGAGTAAGGACATAGTCCTCACTGTTATTTGGTGAGTTATGTCACGTCATGACTAGTCAACTATTAAAGATAATAGAATAATGAGGATAAAATACCATATAGGCTTTAAGCATTCTGCTCTTCCCTCTTTTTCTTCTTTTCTTCCTCTTCCTTCTTAGCCTTATTTTTCTAGGGTCTTGGATTTTACATGCCTGATGATCACTTCTAGTATGTCGAGGTCCTTCAGAGCTTCCTTTAGGTCTTCTCCTTCAATAGTCTAGATTTTTTCAAATTCTGTTTCAGACTCTACTCAATCGTTAGCAACAACTTCTTCATTGTCAGTCTCATTATCCTTCTCACTTTTTTGTTCCTCATTTACTTGATCTTCGTTTTCCCTCTATGTTTATTCTCCAGGATTATCAATCTTCGTAAGCTTATCTTCCTATATCCTTTTCTTTTCAACAAATTCAATCTTATTGATGTATTAGTAGTCCTTGTTCACTTCTTTGATCAACTCACTAATGGTCACGTCATCACCATTTTGTTCCTCCTCATAAGGTTTATTAATGTCAAATACCTGCATTGGATTCACTCCCTCACTGGATTCCTTAACAGGATCTTTGAATTTTTAACCTTATTGGCTTTCTTATACTCTGAAGGGGTGTCTTCTTCAGTTAGCCATAATTCTTCTATGGTCGTGTCTTAAAAGACACCTTTTTCTTACTTTTCTTCTTGCCATTCTTCACCAGGATTTCTTTTGATCTGTCACTTCTTTCAAAATGGTTATTCTGGTTGTATTCATCTTCCTCATTTAGTAATCCCCTTAAACTCTATTAGGGAACACTGACAATTTTTCACCATACCTCCCTTATGAAGGGAGTACAACTTCTTGTGTCATGTGTGTTGGTCTTTCACAAAGGTGTTCTCCCATTTCTTAAGATTTAAGCAATAATCCATTTAAAATTCTTTCATTCAAATATTCCTCTTTCTCTAGCTTACCTAACTCTTGATAAGGCTTTTGTGGACCATAGTTTCCCAACCAGAGATTAATGAACAATCTGCAACATCATCCTATGGATACTTCAATGCATTCAAGACATTGAATACTACTTGTTGCCCTTGACTATCATAGTTATCTTCATAAGAAGGAAACATTCCCTAATCAGATGAAAGCCATGTGTTAATCAAAGTTTGGCCTAAAATGCCATCACGCATAAAAGCAGAAGTTGTCCATAGTATGTCTCAGTCCACCCAATCACCTGAGATATCCATACTTGCCTTTCTGGTTGAAGTTGATAAAATATCCATGATTAAAATGCTATGAATAAAAATCGAATATAGATGAAATATGGCAAGAAATAAAGTTCAGACACTGTCACTTTTGGAAGAAAATACCAATAACAAAAGAAATCTCCCAATAAAGAAGTAGGGAAATTAACAATTCATTGTTTCGAAAAACCCTAGAAAGAGGAGCAAAAGCAAAGAAAATGATAAAATTTATCTTAGAGGATGGATCAAACCAACATTCATGACAAGTTCTAATGAACGAGATCGTATGAACTTAACCAAATGTTGGAACGAAAAAGCTCGCAATGAAAAAAAGGTAGAAGGAAGTAGGAAATACTCTTTTTTTAGGTTTCTAATGGTAGAAAAGGTCAAAATAATGCTTTAGAAGCCTTTTATACAATGTACTTGAACCAAATATCATACGATTCACTATGTATAACCAAGAATTGAGATCTTCCTAAAAACTGTTCAAAGTACTTGAGTGCTCTGAGGAAGAGGAAACATCGTCACTAACTAGCATATGGATACATGTCAGTAGTTCCCAATGAAACGTTACCTATTATAAGAATTTGTTTTAAATAACCTCTTTCTAATAGAGATGATGTTATCCCCCTCTCAATCACATTGGAAGCTCAATACCATTTTGTCAAGCTCTGCCTCTTTATTTACTTATCAACTCTGGTTCCACTATGGAGCAGTGTGTATTGTTCCTTTAATACTTGTTCTTACCATCATCCTCACTCTGTTTTACACATAATGTGGGCGTCATTCATTAAATAATCAAGAGCAAGAAGGAAATAACAAAGAATACTCATGCATGCCTTCCTCCGGCTCTGACATTGGATACATCCAAACTAATAAAAGGAACATGCCCAAGTGAAAATAATACCCTGCATACTAACCAAGTAAAACTCGAACAAGAGGGCATGATGGGTCAAGAATAACCGTATTCGAAGGCTCTAAGCAATAATTCCAATGATAAGAAGCGGAATTGGGCTAAATATTGGTAAAAGGAAGACGATGAAAACTCCTCGAAAAGGGACAAGGACAAGGGTTCAACTCATGAAATGCTATTGAAGAGATCTAAATAAACATTGTCGAGGTTGAAGGTGCCACCCACCTTCTTCAATACATTAGTTTCTCTTTTCCCAAGGATTCCTGAAGCAAATTACACATACTTTCAACTAATAACCAAGACCACTCGACGGGAGGAGATGGAAGAAATATCCCACTAGCTGCACTGAGTTGTGAACGTGTTGTATTTCAGTGCTTTTAGTTTGGGGATATATTGGCTATGGATAGTGTCGCATCTGCGAAAATTAACCAGCGGAAAAGAGTAGAAGAGTCGCCACCGAACGTTATTTATCCTGAAAGAAAACGATCAAAGAAAACCTCAACAAAGGGAAAGAAATGGTCATCGCAACCATAGTCTGGGTTCAGGAGTCGTTATGCGAAAGGAATGTATTAGCACCCCCTCGCGTCCATCGTACTCGATGGAATCCACGCTTGTTGTTTCGATCAAAGGGTGTAGGTATCTGAAGCTCCATTACTAGTTGGAAAGGCAAAGAATAAGAAACAACAAAATGGGGGAAAAGAAAAGGTGACTCGATAGGACATCGTCGTCCTAGGCCTACGTATTCCCTCGCGGGTGGGAAAATCAGAGTCAACGTAGTTCAGAGGACTACGGGATTGTGGGGGAAGGTTGCTCGCCAAGACATCGTCGTCTTGTGCCTACATATCCTCAATCGTACGGGGGGAGGAAGTCAAAGCAGTCGTAGTTCGACCTACGGGTCGGTTTCGTTTGTTTGGTGAAAGAGTCTCGATTGCACTAGGGCAAGAGAAAAGGTTCAGTTATCTGATTTGTTAACGTCTCGATCGCACGAGTGCGTGAGAAAAGGGAAAGTTAGTTGTTAGTGTGCTCACCAAGATATCACATCTCGTGCCTACGTATCCTCAATAGTACAGGAGAGAGGAAGTCAGAGCATTCGTGGTTTGACCTACTACGGGAAACGGGATCTCGATCACACGGGTGCGAGAGAAAAGGGAGAGACGCACAGAAGGTCTAAGGGAAACTCGGTCCTACAGGTTATCATGCATTATGGCCCTAAGGTCAGGATCAGGAGGGACGCCTACCTAATGTTGTCGTGCATGGATTGAAAGCCTAATGTCTCACCTACCTCATACTTAATCGGAAATTAAGTGGATCTAGGAATCCTAAGGGATCATGTGAACAAACACAAGTAAACTCGGGACAAATCAATCACAAAATGAATGATGTCGTGATCTCAGCTAAGCAGCAAAATTGAGTGACTCCTCTTCCTCAACCAAAAGGAAACGCAATAGAAAATAAACACAAACGAATATGTCGTGATCTCAACTATGAGGAAGTTGAGTGACTCTTTGTCAACCACAAGATGAAAATGATGTCGTGATCTCAATTACAAGGAAGTTGAGTGACTCTTCGTCCATCACAAAGTAAGACAGAAAAGGGAGCAAGCAAGCTCACGGTATCAATGAATTGGCACCAAGCCAAGTATACATCTAGGAGTGAAAACTCCACACTCAACAACAAGCTGCAAGCAAAGTGCTAAACCCAGGCATGCTTCATACAAGGGTGCAAGTGGTACCTAACAGAGAAGGTTTGTTGCCTCTTCAAAGCATGCAACAAGCTCAAGCCTCGAAGCTATCAGGTACTTCCAACAAGTGGGCAAGTCCAGTAGTCAAGCATCTAACATCACGTTCAAACAATGTCAGGATTTAACAAGCATCAAGTGTAAGCAACTATCATCAAAGGTAAACAAACAGGAGAACCATAATTAATATCCAGAGTCGGTCCAAACGAGATCAGGGACTAAGTATAATCTGCATCACGAAATCTCATCATTCCAGACAAGGTTATGAAAATAGTCCATACAACATCAAGAGAAACAATAAAAAATCTAAACCAGGTTAGTTCTAATTCTAAAATTGTAAACCAATCAACAATTATCAAAAAAATGATTATTTATCTAAATCTAATTAGTCCAAATTCTATTAATCAATTACTATCCAAAATTAAGAGTCAAAGTTAATTAATTAAAAAATATAATTCAACAAGATTAATTCTAATTCAAAGTTCTAAAATTAATATCTAAACCTAGAATTAATTCAAGCTTAGTTTCTAATTAAAAATCTAATGAAAAAACTTCTAATCTAATTGTTCTAACCCACTAATCAAGAATTAAAAAACAAGATTAAATTCTAAAACTAAAATCTAAATCAAAACTTAATTTAAAAATAAATTCTAAAAACAATTGAAATGAAAGGGTACAGAATTAATGCTGGTGGTTTGAATAGAAAGTGCATGGGGTGTGAGGCCCAGTCCAAGAAATTGAATGAGGAGGCCATGGGGGTATGCAGTCTGAATGGGGTGTGAAAAGAATTTCCATGGGGGATGAGGCCCAATTCACCAGCCAAGACCCAGTTCGAAGGAGAGAACAAAAACCTAGTTAGGCAAGTTCTATATCTCTCTCTCAATACTCACTCTCTCTGCATTGTTTCAACAACAACTCTCTTCTTCTTCCTTTCACATCCAACTTTTCTTCTCCGTCGTCGTTTCATTGTTTTCCATCAATATTCTTCACCGCCGTGACAACATCACCCTCGACCTTACATCCTCACGACAATGCCCTCGCTCTCTCCCAAAACTTCTAAAAATGTCGCAGACACAACTCACTACTCCGCTACAAACAACCACTTGTTCAGATCTATTTCATTCTCCTCCCACCAATTTGTTTCAATTTTCAACCATAAACACAAATCGAAGTAAGGTTCACTAAACCCTAGAATTGCTCAAATCCACCATTGAATCATAAAAGAGATGAAGCTTAAGTCTAGCTGACCTGTGAAGATACTCTCTCCGGTTATGCTCGCGACGGACACGGCAAGACAGAGGCTCCGCGATGCTTAGGTACGTCTTCGTAACGAGCTTCGTTTCCCCTTTTTTCTCCTTCGTTCTTCTTGAACTCTTTTTCTGTGCGCGTAATTCTTGTGTGGAGTTGTGGTTTATTCTGGAACCAATATTAAAATGTAAACTTTGTTGAACTTTGTTATGGATTGTGCTTGTAGTGAATAACAGGGTTCGAAAGTGAGGTGCGAGAACGTGTTGCAGGCTATACGATCTTGCTGGAGGCTGAAAAGGATTTTTGATTGTGAATTCTTGCAGGTGTTTATGGAAAGAGGTTGAAGATGGTTGGCAGTGAAGGAAGGATTGTGGGGAGTTCTGTCAAGTTGAAAGCGATAATGGGGGCTTCAATATTTGAAGGTTGAAGATGTGTTGAATTGGGGAAGAGGGAAGAAGATAAAGGAAGATGGTAGAGGGTGATGTAAAGATGACGAGGAGAAAGTGAAGAGATTGTGTATAATGTGCTAAAGATTGTTGATTTGATTTGATGCATAATAGAGAGAAGCAAGATGAAGGGAGAAGAGAGAAGAATTGAGAAATTGGAGATTGAACGTGAAGAAGAAGAATTGGAAAGTTGCAGAATGAAGGTGAAGAAATTGAGAGGAAGAATCTGTTGCGAAGAAGAATCAAGAGAGAACGAGAGGTTGTTAGGGATGGTTCTCAAATTCTGTTAAGAGTTTTTTTCATTCCGTTAGAATTTGTTAGAAAATTGGTTTAAAATGTGATATGCTATTAGTTTTTCTGTTAATCTTCTGATGTGGATTTTCCTCTGTAAAACTTCTGCTGCTATGTATTTCTTCCTGCAGCTTTCTCTTAGGAAATTTCCATTTATTCAGTGCTATGTATTTTCTTTGCTGTTAATGACAAATTGGTTTTGCTGTTATATACTTTTATTCTGTCATGAAGTTCTGATTTTTTTCTCTGATTTGCTGTTAGTTAATTTCCTGCATCTTGATTTTTTCTCTCAATGCTGGTATTCTGTTATGTCATGGTTTTGTTGGAGTCTAAAATGAATTCTTTTGAAAAGAAATTTGTTGGAAGTTGTTTTCTGTTATTGAATTTTCTGGTGTGCATAAACTGTTGTAAAACTTTGTTACAATCAGTGAAGTGGGATGCTAATAATTTTTCAACCAAAGACTGACACTCAGATAGCCTATCCACTTTCCTCCCAGCTGCTATTTCAAATACATAAATTATGTGTAACTTTAATGTTCATAGGATCCCCCGCATGCTCAAAAACTTTACTCATTGTCTGTATAAACCAATGATTACTTGGTGTAAATTGCTCACTACTCAATCATACGGTCAACAATCATTTCCATGTTGGAAGACTTGGTCATTTTGTATAGCAGTTCAAAAGTTTTTTCGCTTCAAAGTATCATTAAGATGGCATTCCCTATGTTACTTGATGAATCTCCCTTCCTAGTTATATTGCTGATAACAGTAGACATGTGGTCGCTAGCAGGCTTGTCACCGCTCCCCAGCAATGCAAGAAGTTTCAGCAATTTAATCTGAACGAATGGAGCTGGCATCTGGTGATAATCATAGCTCTTAGGCAACCTATGTTATGCTACTTGTTTCATCATTTATGAGATCAAACAAAGGACAAAGAGTAGCACCCATTGCACCAGGATCATTATCAAACATGTTACGAGCCTCAATATCAATAGATTCACCTTCTTTAATCAATTTCTCATACTTTCCTTTAGTAACCTAAGTTAAAATTCAATGAAATTGAAGTTCTATTGCTTTCAAAAGTCTTAGTGAAATCCAAATACATTTTCTCAGCAAATGGGGAAGTGGAATGGTTTATTGGACTTGAACTTGAACATGGTTTTTGGACAATCTGGCTTGAAAAAAAAAGTGGATATTGGAATTTTGACATCAGTAATGTAATTTTGGTTTTAAAATGGATATTTGGTTTTGAATTGAAAATGGATATTGAATTTGAAAAAATGGTAAGAAAAATGGTTATTTGGATATGGGTTGGAAACAAAACGGGTGTAAGAATTGAATATGAAAATTGGTTTGAAGTAAAAAATGGTTTTGGTTATGAACTTTTGAATGTGGTTTTAGAAATGGACATAGCAAAATGAATATTGGAAAAGGATGCTTGATTGGATTTAAAAAATGGATATCAAATGGACAAAAAGAAAGTGACATGGATATGTGGGTGGACAATTGGGCTTGGTTTAATGGACTTGTATCTTAGCTTTCCAGAAATCCATATATTAATTCATGACAAATCAAATATCATTCATAGCCTCTACCACAACATGAATCCACAAAAACATCTTTATACCTTGTCTTGATTTCAATGATCAACAAAAATATCAACGCTTTGAATCCTTGACCATGAATGATGAAGTTAGAACCATAGAAAAGAACTTTGACATCCAATGGTCCTCAGTTGATGACATGTCCCCATACTCAACCATGAATGAGAAACCCTAAACCTCCTTGAAATATACACTGGTGAAATATCTCGAAGAAGATGACCTGAGCTGAGAAGAAGTCAAACCCTGATTCACACCAATAAAATCCTGACCCAGTGCTTCTGATGGATCCTCTAACTGGGGAAAACCTTGGAGCCTGGTGGACCTCTGAATAGGAAGATATCACAATAATATGAATTCAAACCTTGCTTCAACTGATCACCTCTGAGTAGGGAAAACCAAAGTCCAAGAAAATACTTGGATCCCATGTCTTAGGGGCTCATGCAAATGTATGATTAATACAGTTATGACCTAATGAAAAATGCAGATGAATGCGAAACACCGGACAGTTAAGGTTAGAAAATTAGAGGGCAAATTTTGGGGTGTTACAGCTGCCCCTATTCAATCGACTTGGACCTGAAAGGATGATAGCAACGACTTTCAGACGTTCAAGGTAGAAGGTGAATGAATACAAAAAGAATCGTGAAATTTGCAAACTATAGGGAGAGAGAATGGTAAATGAAGCCTAATCACACCTCGTCAAAGGGATTTGACAGAAAGACAACATACCCAAAGAACCACATCGTCAAATAGATTTGACAGAAAGAACACCTGACCGAAGGAACGCGTCTTCAAAGGATTGACGAAAAGAAAACGGAACCCAAGGAAACACATCGTCAAAGGGGTTTGACGGAAAGAAATACTATCCCCAAAGAAACACATCGTCAAAGGGATTTGACGGAAAGAAAACAATACCCAACGAATCACATCTTCAAAGGGATTTGACGGAAAGAACATGGAACCCAAGAACCACACCGTCAAAGGGATTTGACGGAAAGAAATACGGAACCCAAGGAACACCTTGTCAAAGGGGTTTGACGGAAAGAAAATATGGAAACCCAACCGAAGGGACACATTGTCAAAGAGTTGACGGGAAGAAAACGGAACCCAAGGAACACATCGTCAAAGAATTGACAGAAAGAAATGCTATCTGAAGAAACACATCGTCAAAGGGGTTTGACAGAAAGAAAACATCATCGAAGAAACACATCGTCAAAGAATTGACGGAAAGAAAACCTGATCGATGGAACACATCGTCAAAGGGATTTGACGGAAATAATAACATATTCAAAACATATCGTCAAAGGGGTTTGACAGAAAGAAAACCTGACCGAGGAAACACGTCGTTAAAGGGATTTGACATAAAGAAATATTATCCGAAGAAACACATCCTCAAAGAATTGACAAAAAGAAAAGCCTAACTGAAGAAACACATCGTCAAAGAATTGACGGAAAGAAAACCTGTTCGAAGAAGCACATCATCAGAGAATTGACGGAAAGAAAATTTGGTTTTGGGATGTCGTCATCAAAGGGTTGATGAACAAAGACTGATCGAGGGTAAGATCGACGTATGATCTACGATCCTGAAGAAAGGTAAGCAGGGGAGTTGACTGAAATGTTTGCTGGGGAATGGCTCAGCATTCTCTCTGAGGATTATGTCACTATCTTGACTGAAAGTTGACTTGGGCTTCCACGCAAGATACCAAATCTGGCTTATGCTTCGCGTGCATATGTTTGAATTTTTCTATGGCGTAATGCTTCATACGAAATGGAAATTCTACGCGATTTGAGGATGCAATGATTACTATATGTTGAATGGTGATGTATGTTCAGGCTGCTGGGAGAAGAAGGATGTGCCAAGTACAATTGGACTTTGCTGGCAAGGACAGGTGAAACCTGATGGTGATTGTTTTTTGAAGATGTGATTTTTTTGGGTACCAATGTGGACTGGATTTTGAAAATAGGTGCCGATAGGGATTGGACTTTTAATGGTGGCCAATAAGGATTGGGCTTTAGGGTGAGGTTTCAAGCAAGGTTTGGCTTCTAGGTGGTTGCCAATATGGGTTGGGCTTCAGGATTTTAGAAGATGCCAGCAAAGTGGGCTTTGGATGGATGCCAAGCAAGGTTGGGCTCTGGATTTTCTGTTCGGTTTTACAAGGCTTCATGATATGATATGCTATGCAAATGATATGCATGGTAATGATTATGCAATGAAATGATTATGCAAGGATAATGACGGCATCGACCGGTGGCTTCGAGGTAGGCCAGGTATGACTGACATTGGAAAATGCCTTGTCTGGCTACAAGATTTCTGGTTGAAAGGGTAGGGAATGGTTAGCATGACTTCCCGACATTCGTCTTCAACTTGAAGATTAATAGAACTTGCTTGAATAGGTCTGAAAGTACTGAGATGAAACATTCCTTTGTCTCCACTCTTGTCCCAGCCCGCGAGATCTTTGTAAGAATCTGCCTCGAACGGAAACTTGGGACCTCTGTACCATGATGGTCTGAGATGGACTGCCCCAATATTTTGAACCTCAGAGAGGTGCTTCAGATTTATCACCTTCTAGAAAGAATAACTTTTGTACTCTTGGGGTGGCCTGCCCCAATTCAATTGAATCTTTTGCTCAACGGAGTCTTAAAATGATTTTGCCTCTGACTGGCTGATCTGTGAAGGAGTGCCTCTGACTAACTGACCTTCGATAGATTTATCGAATCTCGACCTGATTGCCCTAGATTAGCTGAATCTTGGAATGGATCGCCCATTTGATATGACTTGCCCCTACTCAACGGAGTACTCAGGCACTTTGCATCTTAACTTGATCAATCTTCCCATTGCAGAAACTTTCCTGATATCAAGTACTTACTCGCAACTAAAATAATTTATTTTGGAAAGATAATTTTAATTTAATGCATATGATAGTTTAGAAATCCAAGTCTGTTCACTGGAATAATATTGTGACATATAGTGGATGAATCACTTATCAGAATGTCACACCGATACCAACATGAATGGTAAGACAAATCCTTTTATGAGTCAGTTTTGACGCGATTACCAAAGTACGCTTTTGAAACAACCCTGCTTCAATTAGGTCTTTTAAAGGTTGTAACATGGCCTGGTTCACGGTTAAAGAAAGAAAGGTTATAAGGCTCAAAGTTTTGTTTGTACCCACCCATTCTCCTTGATGTTCTCCAGTCCTACATTCAGCTAACTCGACACAAGCGCTCATCTTTCAAAAAGGTTATTGCATGGTGAAAGTGATGGTTAAGGAACCCACACGTTTTCGGAGTGACAGTCACTCCGTTTGTCTTTGGTGTCCATGGTCACACGACTTGTTCCTTATCGAGGATTTTTCTTTTTCTAATCCTTTTCGCTTTTCGTTCTTCATTCTTTTGTTTTTGATTTCCCTAATTTTCGCCTGGACTGATTTTTTTGAATCTTTTCGATTTTGAAGTCCAGCTGGATGCCCTAACTTTTGCCTAAGTCACTTGTTTTCAAGTTTCGACTTAGCGGACTTTTTTTTTTCTTTGATTCTTTTTCGGAACAAATCGTGTGACACTGGCTTGTCTTGATTTCTCCGACAGGGTTGTGACTGCCTCACTATTCGGTTGGTGAGGGATAACCATAGATGTAATTGATCCTCAAATGGGACACTCCTTTTGAAGTTTGAACGCTCGGTCAAATTAACTGACACCTACCCTGCCCCTGGTTAAGATTGAGGGTTTTTCATTTTCAGATAGAAACTCCTACTACTAGGCTCAACGAGGTTTACAAGGGATTATCTTCCTTATGTCTCTGGTATTTAGGGATTTGAAACAATGCATGTACATCATCAGTAGGGTTTTATTTCAAAACCATACAATCGGAAGTTTTGCGTCTTTCAATTTCGTCATCCTCCCTCGGATCCTGCTTAAACAAGCATATGATATCGATAAAAAAGTATGAGTGAACACGAATGGATTTAATCAAAACATGCATATTCATTTCATTATCATTATCAATCAAAAACAAATAAGTTTTACAAATGAGTTTACACTTTAACAGAAAAGAAACTGCAAATGCAAAGAAATGACATGATCTAAAAGATTGCCAGCTTCGGGGAACTGGGTTTTCCTTCTTGATTTGATACTGACCTAGCCATCTTCAAAATTGCTCTTCAAAGTCAAACTGAGAATCATCTGCACAACTGTTCTCGGTGACAGGTTCCATAACATGGACTGATGAACCCACATGATTGGATGAAGGAGAATTGTTGATTCAAATACCCTGAGGCGTGAATGAGAACATATTGGAGTCAAGAAGTGTCTAAATCTTGCTCTTGAGTACCTTACAGTCTTCAATTAAAGGCCCCTGTGCCCCAACATGGTAGTCACAACGGGCGTTGGCATCAAAACCTGGTGGGTATGGAAAAGGCACTGGGTTCAATTCCTTTGGCACTATTAATCCACCCTTGATTAAATCTGGCAACATTTGACTGTACGACATTGGCAACTGAGTGAAATGCCTCTCTGGCTTCCTTGGTCTTTGTCGGGCGTGCTGACGCGGCTGACGACGGTATGACCATTGATTCTGAGAATGTCCCTGATTTCTAGAAGAATATTGTCCCTGTGGGGAAAAGGGTATCTGATACTGAGACCCAGAAGATTGCTGACTCTGAACAGTTGAAATGCCTGAACGCTGAGAATGAGGTAGTTGAGATTCTCAGATGGAACTATTTTCTTCCTCCCATTCTTCTTGAGAACTGACAACTGATGCACTTTCACTAGTTGGGATGCCCGAGACGTCTTGGATCTTTCCACATTTGAGAAGGCTCTCAATGCGTTCTCCCACTATTACCAGGTCAGGGAATTTTGCCGCCCCATTGCTAATCATCTTATCGAAATACAGGCCTAGCAAAGTGTCCATGAACAGGTTAACCAATTCTCTGTCTAGAAGCGGTGGTTGAACACGAGCAGCTAACTCTCTCCATCTCTGAGCATACCCTCTGAATGATTCATTATCTGCTTGAGATAAACCTTGCAACTGCATGCGGCTGGGAACCATGTCAAGATTATATTCGTATTGCTTCACAAAGGCATTGGCTAGATATGACCATGATTGGATGCAACCACTCTCTAACTGCATATACCAATTCAGTGACACCTCACTCAGACTGTATTAGAAATAGTGAATCATAAGCTTGTCATTGTGGACATAAGAGGGCATTCTTCTGCAAAACATCAACAAATATTGCTTTGGACAACTATCCCTTTTGTACTTCTCAAACTTCGGTGTCTTGAGCTTTTGAGGCATTACAAGGCCAGGTACCAGACACATGCTCGAAGCATTCAAATCAAGAGTATCTTGTCCTTCCAGGACTTTAAGCTTCTCGTCCAACACACAGTATTTCTCCATAAACTCAACAGATCGTGGGTCCTTAGGTTTCATCTTTGGAACCACCCCTTGGAAATCTGGCACAGAAAAGGCAAAACTCTGATAGTCTGCAGCATCAAGAGAATATGAATGTCCATCTCAGACGATGAGACGTTCTTGCATAGCAGGATTCTCAACAGGGATCCGTACAGGCTGAGCTTGAGCAACATTGTTCACTGGAGGTGGAATGACATTCACAGTTCTCTGAATATTAGCCCCCTCCCCCCCCCCCCTTGCCATGGCTGTCATAGCCTCCACAAGTTGATCCAACTGGCTCTTCATTAATTTAACATCGGCCTGTGTCACAAACTGATTATGTTCTCCTGAGTTCATGATTCTTCCAAAAGGCTGATTCAAGTCCAATACGAAAGTCGGGAAATCAATTGCAGGTCGAGGACAAAGGATGGATGAGCTCATTATTCTGGTCTGGAGAAGGATATGCAAAATGATGCAAGATGCTTATGCAATGCACTATTATGAATGCAACAGACACGGGATCAAAGCTTTCATATATTCTGAATAACGGCTGTGTTGATGACTGAATAAGTTCATAGGTCTGCTCTGAAGAAAATACCAGAATACCATAATATCCAAATAGTCAGAATACCAGAATACCAAAGTAATCTGGAATACCAGAATAATCAGAATGCTAGAATACCAGGCTGATAAGTCCACACTGATAAGAAAACCAGAATATTGGGTAGGTTAAAGGTCAAGGTTACCTGCAAACCTGTAAACATCCAGCCCCTCTCACATGTGGGTTCTAAAACCAAGGATCCTCAACGTCACGGGCTCTCAGGTCGAGAAATGATGATACATTCACTATTTCTGGTTTGGCATCATCATCAATCGAGGAGGCCTCAACCGATTCCCCGCAAAAAAGGTCATCCTATGGCAAGTTCTCAACTTCGGGTCCTCGGATCAAGAAGCGTAATGGGTTTGCCATTTCTGGTCTACCATTATCGCCCCTTGGGAGGAGTGCCTCAACTGAGTCCTCGGGAATGGTCACCATAGTCGACAGTTTTCTAAGTCAACACCCCGAAATGTACAAGACGCGCAAATCAGAATATCTCCCAAGAAAACCTTGTCTAGGTGTGGGTTTCGTGTAAACCAAACGTACCAAGACGCTACATAGGCCACACTACTTTCCACTCTAGTCCTATGTGTGTACTCAAGCATGTGTATTGGGTTTATCTCTCAGATCACCCCATTCCACCAAAGAAAATAACAGTCCAACACAGTCCAGTATATATGGCAATAATGAATGTAAAGTAAGTAAAATGCGATAAAATCAATAAACATGTGATAAAGCCATAAATAAAACAGGTAAAGCATACAGATAAACACCCAGTAATCAAAAACAAGCAAATGCTAGGATTGACTTGCTTAGGGATGGGAAAGTCCCCGACAGAGTCACCAGTTGTCGCATCTGCGAAAATCAACCGGCAGAAAAGAACAGAAGAGTCGCCACCGAACGTTATTTATCCTGAAGCAGGGAAAGGAAACAATCTAAGAAAGCCTCAACAAAGGGAAATGAATGGCCATCGCATCCATAGTATGGGTTCGGGAGTCGGTTACGCGAGAGGAAGATATTATCACCGCCTCGCGTCCATCGTACTCGATGGGATCCGCGCTTGTTATTTCGATCAAAGGGTGTAGGTATCTGAAGCTCTATTGCTAGTTAGAAAGGAAAAGAATAAGAAACAATGAAACGGGGGAAAAGAAAATGTGACTCGATAGGAGATCGTCGTCCTAGGCCTACGTACTCCCTCGGGAGTGGGAAACTCAGAGTCAACGTAGTTTGAAGGACTACGGGATTATGGGGGAAGGTTGCTCGCCAAGATATCGTCGTCTCGTGCCTACGTATCCTCAATTAGACGGGAGGGAGGAAGTCAGAGCAGTCGTAATTCGACCTATGGGTCAGTTTCGTTTGTTTGGTGAAAGAGTCTCGATTGCACTAGGGCAAGAGAAAAGGTTCAGTTATCTGATTGGTTCTCGATCGCACGGGTGCGCGAGAAAAGGGAAAGTTAGTTGTTAGTGTGCTCTCCAAGATATCGCATCTCGTGCCTACGTATCCTCAATCGTACAGGAGAGAGGAAGTCAGAGCAGTCGTAGTTTGACCTACTACGGGAAATGGGATCTCGATCACACGGGTGCGAGAGAAAAGGGAGAGACGCACAGAAGGTCTAAGGGAAACTCGGTCCTACAAGTTATCATGCATTATGGCCCTAAGGTCAGGATCAGGAGGGACGCCTACCTAATGTTGTCATGCATGGATTGAAAGCCTAATGTCTCTCCTACCTCCAACTTAATCAAAAATTAGCTGGAGCTAGGAATCCTAAGGGATCATGTGAACAAACACAAGTAAACACAAGATAAATCAATCACAAAATGAACGATGTCGTGATCTCAGCTAAGCAGCAAAACTGAGTGACTCCTCATCCAAAACCAAAAGGAAACGCAACAGAAAATAAACACAAACGAAGATGTCGTGATCTCAACTATGAGGAAGTTGAGTGACTCTTCGTCAATCACAAGATGAAAACGATGTCGTGATCTCAACTACAAGGAAGTTGAGTGACTCTTCGTCCATCGCAAAGTAAGACAGAAAAGGGAGCAAGCAAGCTCACAGTATCAATGAATTGGCACCAAGCCAAGTATACAGCTAGGAGTGAAAACTCCACACTAAAAAACAAGCTGCAAGCAAAAGTACTAAACACAGGCATGCTTCATACAAGGGTGCAAGTGGTACCTAATAGAGAAGGTTCGTTGCCTTTTCAAAGCGTGCAACAGGTTCAAGGCTCGAAACTATCAGGTACTTCCAACAAGTAGGCAAGTCCAGTAGTCAAGCATCTAACATCACATTCAAACAATGTCAGAATTTAACAAGCATCAAGTGTAAGCAACTATCATTGAAGGTAAACAAACAGGAGAACCATAATTAATATCCAGAGTCGATCCAAATGAGATTAAGGACTAAGAATAATCTGCATCATGAAATCTCATTAGTCTAGACAAGGTTATGAAAATAGTCCATACAACATCAAGAGAAATAATCAAAAATCTAAACCAGGTTAGTTCTAATTCTAAAATTGTAAACCAATCAACAATTATCAAAAAATAATTATTTATCTAAATCTAATTAGTCCAAATTCTATTAATCAATTACTACCCAAAATTAAGAGTCAAGGCTAATTAATTAAAAAATCTAATTCAACAAGATTAATTCTAATTCAAAGTTCTAAAATTAATATATAAACCTAGAATTAATTCAAGCTTAGTTTCTAATTAAAAATCTAATGAAAAAACTTATAATCTAATTGTTTTAACCCACTAATCAAGAATTAGAAAACAAGATTAAATTCTAAAACTAAAATCTAAATCAAAACTTAATTTAAAAATAAATTCTAAAAACAATTGAAATGAAAGGGTACATAATTAATGTTGGTGGTTTGAATAGAAAGTGCATGGGGTGTGAGGCCCGATCCAAGAAATTGAATGAGGAGGCCATGGGGCTATGCAGTCTGAATGGGGTGCGAAAAGAATTTCCATGGGGGATGAGGCCCAATTCACCAGCCAAGACCCGGTCCGAAGGAGAGAACGAAAACATAGTTAGGCAAGTTCTATATATCTCTCTCAATACTCACTCTCTCTGCGTTGTTTCAACAACAACTCTCTTCTTCTTCCTTTCACCTCCAACTTTTCTTCTTCGCCGTCGTTTCAGTGTTTTCCATCAATATTCTTCGCCGCCGTGACAACATCACCCTCAACCTTACATCCTCACGACAATGCCCTCGCTCTCTCCCAAAACTTCTAAAAATGTCGCAGACACAACTCACTGCTCCGCCACAAACAACCACTTGTTCAGATCTATTTCATTCTCCTCCCACCAATTTGTTTCAATTTTCAACCATAAACACAAATCGAAGTAAGGTTCACTAAACCCTAGAATTGCTCAAATCCACCATTGAATCATAAAAGAGATGAAGCTTAAGTCTAGCTGACCTGTGAAGATACTCTCTCCGGCTATGCTCGCGGCGGACACGGCAAGACAGAGGCTCCGCGATGCTTAGGTACGTCTTCGTAACGAGTTTCGTTTCCCCTTTTTTCTCCTCCGTTCTTCTTGAACTCTTTTTCTGTGCGCGTAATTCTTGTGTGGAGTTGTGGTTTATTCTGGAACCAATGTTAAAACGTAAACTTTGTTGAACTTTGTTCTGCATTGTGCTTGTAGTGAATAACAGGGTTCGAAAGTGAGGTGCGAGAACGTGTTGCAGGCTATACGATCTTGCTGGAGGCTGAAGAGGATTTTTGATTGTGAATTCTTGCAGGTGTTTATGGAAAGAGGTTGAAGATGGTTGGCAGTGAAGGAAAGATTGCGGGGAGTTCTGTCAAGTCGAAAGCGATAATGGGGGCTTCAATATTTGAAGGTTGAAGATGTGTTGAATTGGGGAAGAGGGAAGAAGATAAAGGAAGATGGTAGAGGGTGATGTGAAGATAATGAGGAGAAAGTGAAGAGATTGTGTATAATGTGCTAAAGATTGTTCATTTGATTTGATGCAGAATAGAGAGAGGCAAGATGAAGGGAGCAGAGAGAAGAATTGAGAAATTGGAGATTGAACGTGAAGAAGAAGAATTGGAAAGTTGCAGAATGAAGGTGAAGAAATTGAGAGGAAGAATCTGTTGCGAAGAAGAATCAAGAGAGAACGAGAGGTTGTTAGGGATGGTTCTCAAATTCTGTTAAGAGTTTTTTTCATTCCGTTAGAATTTGTTAGAAAATTGGTTTAAAATGTGATATGCTATTAGTTTTTCTGTTAATCTTCTGATGTGGATTTTCCTCTGTAAAACTTATGTTATGCTACTTGTTTCATCATTTATGAGATCAAACAAAGGACAAAGAGTAGCACCCATTGCACCAGGATCATTATCAAACATGTTACGAGCCTCAATATCAATAGATTCACCTTCTTTAATCAATTTCTCATACTTTCCTTTAGTAACCTAAGTTAAAATTCAATGAAATTGAAGTTCTATTGCTTTCAAAAGTCTTAGTGAAATCCAAATACATTTTCTCAGCAAATGGGGAAGTGGAATGGTTTATTGGACTTGAACTTGAACATGGTTTTTGGACAATCTGGCTTGAAAAAAAAAGTGGATATTGGAATTTTGACATCAGTAATGTAATTTTGGTTTTAAAATGGATACTTGGTTTTGAATTGAAAATGGATATTGAATTTGGAAAAATGGTAAGAAAAATGGTTATTTGGATATGGGTTGGAAACAAAATGGATGTAAGAATTGAATATGAAAATTGGTTTGAAGTAAAAAATGGTTTTGGTTATGAACTTTTGAATGTGGTTTTAGAGATGGACATAGCAAAATGAATATTGGAAAAGGATGGTTGATTGGATTTAAAAAATGGATATCAAATGGACAAAAAGAAAGTGACATGGATATGTGGGTGGACAATTGGGCTTGGTTTAATGGACTTGTATCTTAGCTTTCCAGAAATTCATATATTAATTCATGACAAATCAAATATCATCCATAGCCTCGACCACAACATGAATCCACAAAAACATCTTTATACCTTGTCTTGATTTCAATGATCAACAAAAATATCAATGCTTTGAATCCTTGACCATGAATGATGAAGTTGGAACCATAGAAAAGAACTTTGACATTCAATGGTCCTCAGTTGATGACATGTCCCCATACTCAACCATGAATGAGAAACCCTATACCTCCTTGAAATACACACTGGTGAAATGCCTCGAAGAAGATGACCTGAACTGAGAAGAAGTCAAACCCTGATTCACACCAATAAAATCCTGATCCAATGCTTCTGATGGATCCTCTGACTGGGGAAAACCTTGGAGCCTGGTGGACCTCTGAATAGGAAGATATCACAATAATATGAATTCAAACCTTGCTTCAACTGATCACCTCTGAGTAGGGAAAACCAAAGTCCAAGAAAATACTTAGATCTCATGTCTTAGGGGCTCATGCAAATGTATGATTAATGCAGTTATGACCTAATGAAAAATGCATATGAATGCGAAACACGGGACAATTAAGGTTAGAAAATCAGAGGGCAAATTTTGGGGTGTTACAGCTGCCCCTATTCAATCGACTTGGACCTGAAAGGATGATAGCAACGGCTTTCAGACGTTTAAGGTAGAAGGTGATTGAATACAAAAAGAATCGCGAAATTTGCAAACTATAGGGAGAGAGAATGGTAAATGAAGCCCAGTCACACCTCGTCAAAGGGATTTGACAGAAAGACAACATACCCAAAGAACCACATCGTCAAATAGATTTAACAGGAAGAACACCTGACCGAAGGAACACATCTTCAAAGGATTGACGAAAAGAAAACGGAACCCAAGGAAACACATCGTCAAAGGGGTTTGACGGAAAGAAATACTATCCCCAAAGAAACACATCGTCAAAGGGATTTAACGGAAAGAAAACAATACCCAACGAAGCACATCTTCAAAGGGATTTGACAAAAAGAACATGGAACCCAAGAACCACACCGTCAAAGGGATTTTACAGAAAGAAATACGGAACCCAAGGAACACCTTGTCAAAGGGTTTTGACGGAAAGAAAATATGGAAACCTGACCGAAGGGACACATCGTCAAAGAGTTGACGGGAAGAAAACGGAACCCAAGGAGCACATCGTCAAAGAATTGACGGAAAGAAATGCTATCTGAAGAAACACATCGTCAAAGGGGTTTGACGGAAAGAAAACCTCACCGAAGAAACACATTGTCAAAGAATTGACGGAAAGAAAACCTGACTGATGGAACACATCGTCAAAGGGGTTTGACGAAAAAAAGAACATATTCGAAACACATCATCAAAGGGGTTTGACAGAAAGAAAACCTGACCGAGGAAACACGTCGTTAAAGGGAATTGACGGAAAGAAATACTATCCAAAGAAACACATCCTCAAAGAATTGAAGAAAAGAAAAGCCTGACTAAAGAAACACATCGTCAAAGAATTGACGGAAAGAAAACCTGTTCGAAGAAGCACATCATCAGAGAATTGACGGAAAGAAAATTTGGTTTTGGGTGTCGTTATCAAAGGGTTGATGAACAAAGACTGATCGAGGGTAAGATCGACGTATGATCTACGACCCTGAAGAATGGTAAGCAGGGGAGTTGACTGAAATGTTTGCTGGGGAATGGCTCAGCATTCTCTCTGAGGAATATGTCACTATCTTGACTGAAAGTTGACTTGGGCTTCCATGCAAGATACCAAATCTGGCTTATGCTTCGCGTGCATATGTTTGAATTTTTCTATGGCGTAATGCTCCATACGAAATGGAAATGCTACGCGATTTGAGGATGCAATGATTACTATATGTTGAATGGCGATGTATGTTCGGGCTGCTGTGAGAAGATGGATGTGCCAAGTACAATTGGACTTTGCTGGCAAGGACAGGTGAAACCTGATGGTGATTGTTTTTTGAAGATGTGATTTTTCTGGGTACCAATGTGGACTGGATTTTGAAAATAGGTGTCGATAGGGATTGGACTTTTAATGGTGGCCAATAAGGATTGGGCTTTAGGATGAGGTGCCAAGCAAGGTTGGGCTTCTAGGTGGTTGCCAATATGGGTTGGGCTTCAGGATTTTAGAAGATGTCAGCAAAGTGGACTTTGGAAGGATGCCAAGCAAGGTTGGGCTCTGGATTTTCTGTTCGGTTTTACAAGGTTTCATGATATGATATGCTATGCAAATGATATGCATGGTGTTGTACCCCAAATTTTGCCCTTAGATTCAGTGATCGTCTGCATAACATCTTAAGTCAATCATTCGTGCATGGATAACCTCTTTATTTAGTTTCTGTTTTGTTTGTTTCTTTTGTGAACACAGGTACTGCAGTAGAAGATTTAAGGTCTTGAAGGCTGTGTGGGTGTGCTTGTGGAGTTTCCCTGGTCCTTGCAAATCTGTGTTGAATTCCTATGAAGATATGCCTTTAAGTGATTCTTGTTTGCATCCTAAGCCATCATCCATATATTAGGCCATTGGATTTAAGGATATTTCAAAATAGCCCAAGTTACTTAAGGTGATTTCAATGGCCTCAAAGCATGCTTATCATTTCCAATTTTGCTGCAAGCCAGAGACCATTGGAAAAGAGAACTCAAAGTTTAGTTTGCTACACAAGAGATTAATATTCAAATTCTACAAACTCAAGAATTGAGGTTTACAAGAAATCATGAGAATCTGTACGCTACAAGTGGTAACATATTGAAATTTCACAAAGTATTTAATCCCAAGATTTCAAATTGGACTTTGACTTCAAGTTCCCATGGGTATCCATTAGATTTTTTTAAAACCAAATATCATTTTCAAGCCAAAATTTAAATCAATCCCAAAGGTCCTTACAAGATTCAGGATTTGGATAGATTATAATTTCAATTACTTCAAGTCCAAATACCAATTCTAAACTTCATTGTTGGTCCAAATATATTTTTGACACAAGATTGAACTTTTGAGTTACAAGACGCTACAACTCAAATTCACACAAGGATTTCATCTAGCGAGTTCGTTGTTTTTAGATTCTAATGATTCACAAAGGGTTGTATTACAAAGTACCATTACAAGATAAATCCATGAGATTCCAACTTTGTTTCCCAAGTCCTAAAAATCTTCATGCCATTAAGGGTCGGGCGTCAATTTTTTTTCCCAACCTAAAGGCTATCACATAGAGCCATTCTAAAGTAAGCTGAATCAAAATGAACGTTCAAATAATCAAGGCATTGTTTTTTTTATTTGAGTTCATACAAGTGTCAGTACAAATTATACTCAAAGAGGTCAAGTCTAAATGTTAACTCGAGTCTCTACAAGTCTTGGTTATGGAAAGCTATGTCCAAAGAAGCTTCACGAGAATCTCCATATTGCTTATTCAAACCGTGTACTTGTAGCTTTTGAATGTCAACGTGGCATTTCACCATACCATTTCCCAATTCAGCTGTGCTCCTGCAAAAGAAGACATCATTAAATCAAATTGAATTTAGTAGCAGACTTTATGCAAATATGCATAGCTGGCATGGAAATTTTGATATACTGAAAAGCAGCCGTATTAACTCAGTAAGACAAGGACATCATCATCATTTTGATTTCAAGAAAGAGAACCTGACATATTCAATAAAATATTAAATACCAAGATAAGAATGAATTGGAAAGTTTTAAAATATCATTATCAATTCAGTTTCCTTTGACAAAATATTTCCAACACATTACGAACAGTTCACAGAATGAGAAAGGATAACACGTATCATTATCATCATCAAATCATGAGCTTTAATGAATTTGTCTCAAAAATTTGAATAAAATGGAAACTTATTTAAACACAACCATCAAGAGGGAGGATTCAGTCATCATCAAATCATGTTTTTTATGGAAACTTGTCTCAAAGTAAGATGGAAACTCATTAACTAGCAGCGGATAATTACCATTCACAGCAAAGTTGTCATCAACTCAAATGAAATCACAAACTTCCAGACACCCGCAAACATAATCAGACAATAGTTAAGAGTTTCCATTTAAGTTCTCAATATATCACGACAGAAGTGGAAAGGGACAAGGACCAAACAATTTTAATAACTTCCAATACATAGACAAACACGATCTTTCAAAAACGGCAACAATTTCAGACATGTTCAATTGGAAAAGGGAACATCATTATCATCATATTTAATTTGAGGTCACAGTTGAGGACTATAAAGGGGCATGTTTTCCACAGTCAGAAGGGGGGAAGAAACCTCACCAGTTCACCACACGTATCAGTGAGAAGATTACATATATCCTTACCCAAACTTCGCACCAGCAACTCATCAAAACCACGAAAAAACACACTATTCATACAACCACAAATCAATATACGCAAGAACATTTTCACATCAGTCCTACAATCAAATATCTGCACACCAAATCACTAAGTTCACAACAGTACACTACCAATCCATCAAACCAAAACAATCGAACCAGAGCATCATCAAATCCCACATATCAAATACAAGTCATAATCAACAAATTCAACCTATCCTATACCAGAAACTCACTAATATCTTACAACCATTTGCCAAACCAACTCAACCAGAAATGTAAAACACATACACACCACATTTCAAAGAGAAAATCACCACAAATTCAAACACACACGGTCTTGCAAGAGAATTTCACACAAGGGAAATCCCACGCACAGCAGTACAGAATTAGAAAAGAAGAGAAACAAGGCTTTGAAATCGCTAACCTTCGCAACATAGCGTTCGTCATCGTGAAGCTGTCGATTCCATCGTCGTCGCCATTACGATATTCCTCAACTCACCATCAGCTACACCTGACACGGAGAAACATACACCACAGAGCAGAATTCAAAACAAATTCACAGAAGGCCCCAACACAAGTCACATACATACTGATACGGAATCAAAGAGTAATAGATCAAAATCCAGCAAGGCATCATCATCCACACGAATCAACACATACAAAGGAAAAATTTCAGAGAGGACAAATCAAACAAAAATCATCATACAATCATCTTAAAGACCTATCGTTGGTGGAGATCCGAAGACGGTTGCCTTCCATCGCCATTTACCGTTTTTTCCTTTTCTTTTCATTCGCAAAACTTTGTAATTGTAAACATCATGACATAGTGGATTGGGGTATTGGGTTGTGTGGGGTTAGGGATTGTTTGTTTGATCGGAGAAGACGAGAGCAGCGAGACGACGGCGAGAGGTTGAAGACGATCTAGGGTTTCCTGACCCTTTGAGAGAGACGAGAGAATGGAGATAGGGATCGTGAGAGGGACGTTTGGTCACCTTCCTTTTTCCTTTTGTTTTGCACAATAATCACATGTACACACACTCCATGATCCATACCGTGCACCCTCACATTTTACACGTCTGATCACATCACACACATACCACTGTAGACCCTCTCTCCGTGGCCACGCCTTATCCCTCCATTTAATTAACCTCTTTTATTAATTAACCTTTTACTAATATAATCTTTTTTTTTTCAAATATCACCTTTTAAATAATACATATTCAATTAATTAACTTTTACAATAGAAACCCGCCTTTTTTTTTAGAAAATATTAAAACTAAAATCTTTTTTAATAAGAGAAATTTTATTAACTTTTAATTAGCTTTAAATTAAATAACGATAAATAACTCTCAAAAAATAATTAAGATCTTTTTTTAAAAGTAATCATCAACACAATTTCTCACATAATAAACTTTTATATTAAGATTAACCATTTTATTTAATAAACCTTTCACAAGTAAACCTCTAATTTCAAGTTAATAAAATTCTAAAAATAATCCTCAAATAAATTAAAGCCTTTTATAAGAAACGCTAACTAAAATAATCCTTAACAAATCCTCATGATAACAATCAATTTCTTTTTCTCAATAAACCTAATAATCAAACTCGTTAGATCCCTCGCGTCTGAGTGAATCGTATGCATGTATGTTATTTATCTTATCTTTGTATGCTTACCTCTATTTGAATGTTGCTTTATATGTCAAAACCTTTCAAAAAAATGTAAAAATTCTCGATCCAACGTCGAGCCCCCATTTTCTACCCATGTAAGTCGATCGCCTTTGGGCATCGCATTCAACCTTTCGGTCACCATACACTATGCTAGCCCACTTTGCTAGTGCGCACTAATAAATCATTAAGCTAGTCCCCCTCGACATTCCAAAGGAAAGGTACCCCTAATATTGACTCAAACGTCATAGGACTAATATTTTAGAACCCTTGGCCTTAGGATTCGGAGTTGCCGCACTCCACGTCTCGCCGTAGACACTTAGAATCTTAGCCTTAGGATCGAAGTCACCGCACTCCAAGTAAATGCTCCGCCGTGAACATTTACAATCCTACCCCTCTTAAACCAACCTACAACTTTAGAGTCGCCGCACTCTATGTAAGGTCTTGCCCAAGACTTTACCTCCCCTTGGAACCTTGACCCCGTCAAGAAGTTCCTCTTTTCAGAACTACGCATACTCTGATTCTACTCCCGAGGATACGTAGGCGCAAGGTGCGATACCTTGTCGAGTATACTTAGATACTAACCCCTAGGGTTTTCAACCTTTAGTATAGCACCCTTAGCAAGCAAGTAAGAGATAACATAAATACTAACGAGAGGTTCCCGTAGAGTACTACGGACGTTTAGGATGCTAATACCTTCCCTAGGCGTAACCAACCCCCGAACCTTAGATCTTTTAGGTTTTTTCACTTTTGAACCTTTCCTTTGGATAAATCAAGTCGGCGGTGAACATTTAAAGAAATGTGATCCTAGTTCATTAATAACTATGGTATCCAATTCTCACCGCAACAGAAATGGCGACTTCACTGGGGATTGTCGAGGGTTTCCCCCATCTTGTTTTTCTTATGTTATCTTTCTTTATTTGCTTGCTTATTTGCTTATTATCTGTTGTGCTGGGTTACTACTTGTGTGGTGAGACAAAGTCCTACACCCGGACTAGAGTGAAAATTATGATAGGAACGGTGAGAATTCAAGGATACTTTGAGGGAGTCGATTCCTGAAGAAGTTGAATTGAGACTTCACCACTCAGTCTAGGCCCTCTCGAATTTAATTTTGTCCAACGAGTCTATTCGTGAAGACGTTATTATTTTGAACTAAAGGCCATCGAGACTGGGGACCATAGTTACCTTTAACCCAACTTGGCCTATTAGGATGTAGTGCGGGGACTATGCGGGAATCTATTTCTGCAATAGTCGCTACGTGATACTACACTCGGACGAGATCCTCTTGAGAATATTATTAACTACCAAGTGATTTGGGAAATCGATAATATCTGAAAGATGGGTTGTAGACTCTGGGAACTTTTAGAACCCGTTCGGCAGGTACATTTGAAACCATAGTACACACCTATTGGGATGGTTAGACCTTGGCTCCACGCGGTGACCTCTCAAACCTAGGACTTTTGCTTGTCTGTTTGATCATGTCTACTTATATGTGCTTTGTGCTTTGTGTGGTTGCATCCCTGCATTCATAAGCATCATTTCATAAAGATTCATGGAACTTAGTCTTGTTTGTAAACATCGTAGGGATATCATGGACTCTTAAAAAACAAAAAAAATAAAACGTTGAAGTACACTTACAAGAGTCATAACCTGGACGATCTAAGGAGACTGGAGACCTTGCTGACAAATGAAGATAGGTTCAAGACCAGATATGGGAAGCTATCGTCTCCGTCTATCCTTGATTACTAGATGTTATCAACTCATAAAGGATATTCTCAGCTGACGGAGTTACTATTTCAAGACAGATTTCATTTCCTATCTTTTGGCTCATATGCAAACTAAAATAACTACAAAAGGATAGTCTTTGGGAAGAACTTATTTCTTGCATAAACGGAAAAGCTCAAGATGTCTCATCCCATTCTAATCATCAGTCAACACTTCGTCGACAAGCTTATTCTGGAAGAAGCTCAGTTGGAAGAAAGAAGTCAAAGGATTCAAGAAGACCATTGGAAGAGTCTCCTTAGGTCCATCATTATTAGCTTTTATTTAGCTTTACGTTATGACTGTTGTAAGGCGTACAGACGCGTTTTATAATTAATTTTGTAACAAACCATTTTTAGTATTCCGGTACTAATGATTGTAACCGCCTTTTATGATTATTAAAATAAGTCTGTTGGTATTCCTCAATGATTATAAATAGTCGAGTTTCCACGAATCTGGTTGCATAACATTTGCATTTTGCATTTCTCTCTATCAAGGAACTTGAAGTTTTTGTATTGCCGACATTGTACGATGGATTGCGGAAAGAAGGGAGTTGTGTCGTACACCTTCAAGGTTTCAGATGTTGAACAATTAAAGGAACTAGGAGGTCAGATCAAAGATCCTGAGGTGTTCGCTGAGAGGTATGGAAAGATCCTCCCGTTGTTGCAGACTCGAGTAGCCGATGGTCTATTGGAAACATTGGTTCAACTTTACAGTTCGACCTATCATTGTTTCGTTTTCCAAGATTTCCAGCTGATGCCTACGTTGGAAGAATACTCCGCTCTGTTGGGTATCCCAGTCAAAGACTCACCTCCGTTCTCCGGTGGAGAAGGAAGACCCAGCCAGGAAGACATCGCAAGAGCAACCCGCATAAAGCTGTTAGAGATCCAAACTCATATGACGTTCAGAAGAGGAATCGATGGCTTACCTGCCCAATTCTTGTTCGAGAAGGCTCGACACTTTGCTAGTGTAGGGAACACTGGAACGTTCGAGCACATCTTTGCACTGCTGGCCTACGGTTTGTTCTTATTTCCCAATGTTGAGGATTTTGTTGACGTCCATGCCATAAGGATTTTTATGCTAAAAAATCCAGTGCCTACATTGTTAGCCGATGCCTACCACGCTATCCATTCAAAGGCTTTGAAGGGAGAAGGTCGGATTACTTGTTGCACCGATATCCTCTATAGGTGGTTTATTTCGCACCTACCGAGGTCTACTGATTTATGGGAAGTGAAAGATGGTTCAGAATGGCCTGTGAAGCTCATGGCCCTTACTCACTCGGATATCGTTTGGCATGATCCAATGTATGGAGGGATCCCCATGATTCATAGCTGTGGAGATTTTCCCAGTGTACCTCTTCTTGGTACAAAGGGATGTATCAGCTATAATCTTGTGCTCGCCCGTCGTCAACTGGGGCACCCAATGGAAGAAATACCTGATCTGGAGAATCTGACAAGACTTTTTCTCTATCAAGGAGAGAACCTGAATTTGAAAACCGGAACTGTGTTTGCTTGGCGTCGCATCAATCGACAAGGAATGACGGCAACAACAAATCCTGATTGCTTAATTACTGAAGAACGTCTAGCATGGGCGCGTGAAAGGGCTCTGATCTTGAGGATGCCTTATCCTCGTACTAAGCCTTCCGTGGTCCAATCAGATGAAGTTTTGAAGTTGAAGGCGGAAATAGAGAAGCTTACCCTGGACAAAGCAAGGATGCAACACCAAATCGACAAGCTGATGGAAGAACTCTGTGGAAAACAAGGGGCATCATCCAGCTGTTTAGACTCCTAGTTCCTTTTGTGTTATGTTGCTTATGTAAAAAAACTTTGGAGGTGTACTGGCTGTTGAAAATTTTTAATAAAATGTTTTAACATCTACAATGACTGCAAATACGAGTTTAAGTTCCTTGATAGTTGCATCGTTCATGCATTTGCATCTCATACCATTTTACATTCTTTGCTTTATTTCCTTTTCTTCTGTTCGTTCCTGTGATCTCGTCCATCCTCTGTTCACGACCCATCTGTTGTTTTCCGACAGCAATCTTGGAACCTGGAGAAAATTTTGAAAGATCATGAATTCAGAAGAGCAGAGCCAGTTTGCGACCGTAGTAGATCTTGAGTTCAGTCAACTTGTGGAAGCTATGACAGCCTTGGCAATGAAAGACGGTAATCCTCGGAGGACTGTTGCGAACAATGTCACCCAGGATCAATCTGTGCAGATTCATGCTGAGAACCAAGTTATACAAGAACATACTACTATCCAGGATAGACATCCTTCTTTTGTTGATGCTATGGAATATCGTAGTGTCGCTTTCTCAGAACCAGATTCCCAAGAAGTGATTCCTGAAGTGAAAACTGAAAATCCACGAGATGCTGAGATTTTGAGAAAATTTCGTGCTTTGGAAAGAAGACTTGACGCCATTAAGGGTCATGACGCTGGTGATCTGAATGGCTTGAATATGTGTTTGGTACCCGACCTTGTAATGCCTCCAAAGTTCAAGACACCAAAGTTTGAGAAGTACAAAGGGGACAACTGTCCAAAGCGGTATTTGGTGATGTTTTGTAGAAGAATGACACCGCGTATCCGTAATGAACCGCTTATGATCCACTGTTTCCAAGACAGTTTAAGTGGGGCATCAATAAATTGGTATATGCAGCTAAAGAGTAGCGACATCCGATCATGGTTAGACCTTTCCAGTGCTTTCGTGGAGCAATATGACTACAATCTTGATTTGGCTCCTAGTCGCCTGCATTTGCTAGACCTATCTCAAAAAGACAACGAATCCATCAGAAAGTATGCTCAGAGGTGGAGAGAAGTAGCTTCTCGCGTTCAGCCGCCGCTCTTGGATAAAGAATTGGTTGATTTTTTCGTGGATACTTTGCAAGGCCCTTACCGAGAAAAGTTGTTTAGCATTGTGACAAGAAATTTCTCTGATGTGGTAATAGCCGGAGAGCACATCGAGATTGGTCTTAAGAAAGGAAAAATCTGAGGTACCTCAAACATCCGAGCCATTGAGAGTAAACCAATTGTGCATTCTCAGGAAGAACAGGAAGAAGAAAATATTTCCATTGAGGAGTATCCAATATATCAGTCTCGGCACTCACGCAACTCAAGTATTCAGAGTGAGCATTCATTTGGGTCTCTGCGTCAGACGACATTATCTCTTCAGGGGCAGTATTCTTCTCCAAATCGAATACCTTCTCGGTATCGACAGTCATATCGCCTACAGTCGCTTCAACATGCCAGACACAGACTGAAGAAGCAGAGGCGTTTCACCCCACTACCAATGCCATACAGTCATTTCTTGCCAGATTTAATCAAAAGTGGACTTATAGTGCCAAAGGAGCTGAAGCCAGTACCTTTTCCTTATCCGCCAGGTTTTGACGCTAACGCCCGATGTGACTACCATGCTGGGGCACCTGGGCATTCAACTGACGATTGTAAGGTACTTCCGAGTAAAGTCCAGAATCTGCTTGACTCCAAAATGATCTCGTTCACGCCTCATGGAATTCAAATCAATATTCCACCAACCAACCACGTGAGTTCGTCAGTCCTGATTATGGAAGAAAATAACGAGGGTGGGTATGAAAATGATCCTCAGACCGATCTCGAAAGTCAATTTTGAAGGTGGTTAGCTCAAATGGCAAATAAAGAGGAAGTCATTCCCGGAAGTATCAAGCAGTTGTTTATTTGCATGTTATTGCTTTCTTTTATTATTAAAACATGTTTACTTGTAAGAACTTGTTATCCTAAATGTTAAGGCAATTTAATGTTTGTTTTGAAGAAATCCATTCGTTTCTCTCATTTTAAAACTGTTTACCATTTTATAATGCCAATACTACTGAATGGAGGATGATGAATTAAAACGCAATCTCTCCTATGCTTTTGAACCAAAACCCTGCTAATGATATAAGGCATTGTTTCAATACCGGAAATAACCTCTCGTTAACCTTTTTGAGCCTCGAAATCAAAAACCTCATCTTTAACCTGGGGCAGGGTTACTATCAATCAAAGCGACCGAGCTTCCAAACTATCAAAATATGAGTGGGTACAAATAAATTTTGACCCTCAAACTTTCAAAATAACCTCACAAAAAGGGGTGGGTACAAACAAATTTTGACATTTTTGCTTCTTAAACCAAATAACTACTTACAACTTACAAAAGACCTTATTGAAGCAGAGTTCATTTCAAAAGCATACTCAATGAGGTAGTGTTTCCTGACTCCTATGAGCCATGCTCAAAATTCGCATTGGCTTTATAAAAAGGAAAACTAACGTCATATCCTAACCAGTGATTCTATCACAAGTTTACGACATGCTTTTTTTTTAGTAAAACTTCAAAACATACATTACGTTGCACTAGCAGTTTCAGAGTTTACACTTTCTGCATGTAAATATTGCTTAATATCATAGAGACTTGATTGCAAACAGCTACAAGAAATTCAATTCCTGATTGGAGCTTTGTTGAAGATGGTTACTTCATTGTCAAGGATAACCAAATCTGGAGCATGTTACTTGAAGACCCAGTTAAGCAGGGGCAAGATGTTTTCTTCAGTTTGTAACCTTCACAAACTGACTTACCCAAGGGGCAATTTTTGAAGACTCAGTATATAGAACACCGTCAATCTGAGCCAGTTACGTCGAGATTCTACAAATCTCTCAAGAGTTGGAAGACACTGGATTAGCTGTGAATGCCGAGTCTTCTGTAAAATCCTTTTGAGATGACTCCTTCTCATAGACCACGTAATATGAGGCATACTGCCTAAAGATCATGATGAACTGGGGCAAGTTATTAACCCTGAGGGGCAAGATCGAAGACTCAGTATACAACACCGTCAATCTGAGCCAGTTACGTCGAGTTTCGACAAATCTCTCAAGATTTGGAAGACATTGGATTATTTTTGAACGCCAGATCTTCTGTAAAATCCTTTTGAGATGACTCATTTTTTTAGAATCATGCGATCCAGGACGATTGAGAATTGAAGATCTCCTTCAACAAGATCACTTAAAAATGGCGACCACTATGCAAGTCAGAGCTTCACTGACTTCATAGCATCTCTTCACTTAAAATTCCCGAAGAATTTCTATGGCATGATAACTCCCCAGCAAGTTTCTACCGCAGGAAGTCATGACGATTCCCCAGTGAATCTCCTTGGTCTCAACCTTCCCCGATGAAGTGGGTGTTTATTTCACTCCTCGGTGTTTCTCAAGATTTTAATTTTCCTCGACAGTGGATGTTTATTTCATCCCCACTGAAGATTAGACTCTGGCGTCTACAACTACAATATTGGTACAAGCTTCCTCGATGAAGCGGTGGATATTTATTTTATCCCCGTAGCATCTAACTACATTCTCACTTCAGCTTATTTCGGTTAGCAACGGATATTTATCTTATCCCCATCGAAGTTTCTCCGAACACGAGTTTGATTTGTCTAGTGGATTTTTCTTATCCAACAATCAGATTCATCTTGACGATCCCTAAGTGAAGTCATGATATTATACCCCCAAGTGGATTGTTATCTCCCCAGAGAAGTTGGAAACTTTTGAAGCTTTAACCTTTTGTTCCACCTTTGGATTTCTATGCAGAGCTTGACGGATGTATCTCTCGTGCAGAGGATGGACGGGCTTTCTCGTCGAGTTTGTCTTGTTTGTCTGTTTTGTCAGCATTAGCATAAGCATGGCATGACATCATTTGCATTCGCTTCCGTGCGTGTTTGCTTTCTGTTTGTCGCTTTATCTTGATCTTTGTTTGTGTTTGCGCCATGTTTTGGGTTTGTACGATCTCTCCAAGTAGAATCGTCAGCCTTAAGCAGAAAAAGCTATTCTTTTTGTTTCCCCACAAAGTTCAACCCTCGTGGATGATGGTTATTTCAGTTATCTTTTTCCGTGCTTGGATAAGATAAATCGCCATTCGAGTTCATTTCTCAATGGTGGGTCTTGTTTGACTGTTTCTTTCTAGCTTGATCCTAGATCGGACTTTGGTCCCTGGGGGTACCACCTTTAACTTTTTAGTCTCCAAACCTATTTTGAGTGTGCATTTATTTCGCATTGCGTCTCATGGATGAATCTTTTATAGATCCTCTTTGAAGAATCTGTTCTCCAACAGTGATTAGTTGGAACGACGTCTCCGTGGAATCTAAAGCCAAACAACAAGTGACAGCCAACATCCAGAATTTTACTCAACTACCTCGCAAATATAACTTATTTCTACTCTCAGTCAGTCATCTCCGCCAGACTCTTCGACGGTGCTGCTCTTCAGCGTGAAGTGGATCTCTCCAGACTCTTCAACGGTGGCTCTCCAGTGAAGTGAATCTCTCCAGACTCTTCAACGGTGGCTCTCCAGGGAAAGTGTATCTCTCCAGACTCTTCAACGGTGGCTATCCAAGGAAGTGTATCTCTCCAGACTCTTCAACGGTGGCTCTCCACGGAAGTGGATCTCTCCAGACTCTTCAACGGTGGCTCTCCAGGGAAGGTGTATCTCTCCAGACTCTTCAACGGTGCTGCTCTCCAGCAAGGTGTATCTCTCCAGACTCTTCGACGGTGGCTCTCCAGCAAGGTGTATCTCTCCAGACTCTTCAACGGTGTTGCTCTTCAGCGATGTGTATCTCTCCAAACTCTTCGACGGTTGCTCTCCAATAAAGTGTATCTCTTTAGACTCTTCGATGGTGTTGCTCTCCAGTGAAGTGTGTATCTACATCAGACTCTTTGACGACGTCACTCTTCAGTGAAATGGACTATTTTGTCGACAACTACTTGACGAAGCCACTTATTGTGAAGCTTTTCTTTTCCTAGTGGAGACAGTCTTTCCGAATCAACCTTCACTAAGGATCTTTTCCTACCTGAACGTTATGAACAATCTATTTATATACAGACCTTTGGAGTTCATCTTTCGATCCGACTGCCATGTGGATCCTGCTTTATTGCTTAGACGACAACTGGTCATGCTTGAACCTGTTGGGTCATCACCCTGGTTTCCCCAGTGTTGTTTTCTTTTCCCCAGCGCGTCTGGTCGTCCCTAGTGAGTTTGTGGCTCGCTGTGTCCGTCTTTCTCTCCGTGTTTGTTGTTTTAGTCGGCATCCTTGCATTTATCATACCATCATTTTCATCATGCTAGAGTTCATGGCATGTCAGCATTAGGTCTAGCTTTGCCCATAACATTGCATGATCATTGCATCTAAGGGCAAAATTTTCGATTATCTATATTTAAATATCTCTCACCATGACCTAATGACGATCTTCATCGCCCTGTCATCCGGTGAAGATATTTAAATAGGGGCAACTGTTGTACCCCAAAATTTTCCCTTAGATTCAATGATCGTCTGCATAACATCTTAAGTCAATCATTCATGCATGGCTAACCTCTTTATTTAGTTTCTGTTTTGTTTGTTTCTTTTGTGAACACAGGTACTGCAGTAGAAGATTTAAGGTCTTGAAGGCTGTGTGGGTGTGCTTGTGGAGTTTCCCTGGTCCTTGCAAATCTGTGTTGAATTCCTATGAAGATATGCCTTTAAGTGATTCTTGTTTGCATCCTAAGCCATCATCCATATATTAGGCCATTGATTTAAGGATATTTCAAAATAGCCCAAGTTACTTAAGGTGATTTCAAGGGCCTCAAAGCATGCTTATCATTTCCAATTTTGTTGCAAGCCAGAGACCATTGGAAAAGAGAACTCAAAGTTTAGTTTGCTACACAAGAGATTAATATTCAAATTCTACAAACTCAAGAATTGAGGTTTACAAGAAATCATGAGAATCCGTACGCTACAAGTGGTAACATATTGAAATTTCACAAAGTATTTAATCCCAAGATTTCAAATTGGACTTTGACTTCAAGTTCCCATGGGTATCCATTAGATTTTTTTAAAACCAAATATCATTTTCAAGCCAAAGTTTAAATCAATCCCAAAGGTCCTTACAAGATTCAGGATTTGGATAGATTATAATTTCAATTACTTCAAGTCCAAATACCAATTCTAAACTTCATTGTTGGTCCAAATATATTTTTGACACAAGATTCACAAGATTGAACTTTTGAGTTACAAGACGCTACAACTCAAATTCACCCAAGGATTTCATCTAGCGAGTTCGTTGTTTTTAGATTCTAATCATTCACAAAGGGTTGTAATACAAAGTACCATTACAAGATAAATCCATGAGATTCCAACTTTGTTTACCAAGTCCTAAAAATCTCCATGCCATTAAGGGCCAGGGCGTCAATTTTTTCCCAACCTAAAGGCTATCACATAGAGCCATTCTAAAGTAAGCTGAATCAAAATGAATGTTCAAATAATCAAGGCATTGTTTTTTTTTATTTGAGTTCATACAAGTGTCAGTACAAATTATACTCAAAGAGGTCAAGTCTAAATGTTAACTCGAGTCTCTACAAGTCTTGGTTATGAAAAGCTATGTCCAAAGAAGCTTCACGAGAATCTCCATATTGCCTATTCAAACCGTGTACTTGTAGCTTTTGAATGTCAACGTGGCATTTCACCATACCATCTCCCAATTCAGCTGTGCTCCTACAAAAGAAGACATCATTAAATCAAATTGAATTTAGTAGTAGACTTTATGCAAATATGCATAGCTGGCATGGAAATTTTGATATACTGAAAAGCAACCGTATTAATTCAGTAAGACAAGGACATCATCATCATTTTGATTTCAAGAAAGAGAACCTGACATATTCAATAAAATATTAAATACCAAGATAAAAATGAATTGGAAAGTTTTAAAATATCATTATCAATTCAGTTTCCTTTGACAAAACGTTTCCAACACATTACGAACAGTTCACAGAATGAGAAAGGATAACACGTATCATCATCATCATCAAATCATGAGCTTTAATGAATTTGTCTAAAAAATTTGAATAAAATGGAAACTTATTTAAACACAACCATCAAGAGGGAGGATTCAGTCATCATCAAATCATGTTTTTTATGGAAACTTGTCTCAAAGTAAGATGGAAACTCATTAACTAGCAGCAGATAATTACCATTCACAGCAAAGTTGTCATCAACTCAAATGAAATCACAAACTTCCAGACACCTGCAAACATAATCAGACAATAGTTAAGAGTTTCCATTTAAGTTCTCAATATATCACGACAGAAGTGGAAAGGGACAAGGACCAAACAATTTTAATAACTTCTAATACACAGACAAACACGATCTTTCGAAAACGGCAACAATTTAAGACATGTTCAATTGGAAAAGGGAACATCATTATCATCATATTTAATTTGAGGTCACAGTTGAGGACTATAAAGGGGCATGTTTTCCACAGTCAGAAGGGGGGAAGAAACCTCACCAGTTCACCACACGTATCAGTGAGAAGATTACATATATCCTTACCCAAACTTCGCGCCAGCAACTCATCAAAACCACGAAAAAACACACTATTCATACAACCACACATCAATATACGCAAGACCATTTTCACATCAGTCCTACAATCAAATATCAGCACGCCAAATCACTAAGTTCACAACAATACACTACCAATCCATCAAACCAGAAAAACCGAACCAGAGCATCATCAAATCCCACATATCAAATACAAGTCATAATCAACAAATTCAACCTATCCTATACCAGAAACTCACCAATATCTTACAACCATTCGCCAAACCAACTCAACCAGAAATGTAAAACACATACACGCCACATTTCAAAGAGAAAATCACCACAAATTCAAACACTCACGGTCTTGCAAGAGAATTTCACACAAGGGAAATCCCACGCACAGCAGTACAGAATTGGAAAAGAAGAGAAACAAGGCTTTGAAATCGCTAACCTTCGCAACATAGCGTTCGTCATCGTGAAGCTGTCGATTCCGTCGTCGTCGCCATTACGATATTCCTCAACTCGCCATCAGCTACACCTGACACGGAGAAACATACACCACAGAGCAGAATTCAAAACAAATTCACAGAAGGCCCCAACACAAGTCACATACATACTGATACGGAATCAAAGAGTAACAGATCAAAATCCAGCAAGTCATCATCATCCACACGAATCAACACATACAAAGGAAAAATTTCAGAGAGGACAAATCAAACAAAAATCATCATACAATCATCTTAAAGACTTATCGTTGGTGGAGATTCGAAGACGGTTGCCTTCCATCGCCATTTACCGTTTTTTCCTTTACTTTTCATTCGCAAAACTTTGTAATTGTAAACATCATGACATAGTGGATTGGAGTATTGGGTTGTGTGGGGTTAGGGATTGTATGTTTGATCGGAGAAGACGAGAGCAGCGAGATGACGGCGAGAGGTTGAAGACGATCTAGGGTTTCCTGACCCTTTGAGAGAGACGAGAGAAGGGAGATAGGGATCGTGAGAGGGACGTTTGGTCACCTTCCTTTTTCCTTTTGTTTTGCACAATAATCACATGTACACACACTCCACGATCCATACCATGCACCCTCACATTTTACACGTCTGATCACATCACACACATACCACCGTAGACCCTCTCTCCATGGCCACGCCTTATCCCTCCATTTAATTAACCTCTTTTATGAATTAACCTTTTACTAATATAATCTTTTTTTTCTTTCAAATATCACCTTTTAAATAATACATATTCAATTAATTAACTTTTACAATAGAACCCCCCCCCCCCCCCCCCCCCTCCCTCCCTTTTTTTTAGAAAATATTAAAACTAAAATCTTTTTTAATAAGAGAAATTTTATTAACTTTTAATTAGCTTTAAATTAAATAACGATAAATAACTCTAAAAATAATTAAGATATTATTTTAAAAGTAATCATCAACACAATTTCTCACATAATAAACTTTTATATTAAGATTAACCATTTTATTTAATAAACCTTTCACAAGTAAACCTCTAATTTCAAGTTAATAAAATTCTAAAAATAATCCTCAAATAAATTAAAGCCTTTTATAAGAAACGCTAACTAAAATAATCCTTAACAAATCCTCATGATAACAATCAATTTCTTTTTCTCAATAAACCTGATAATCAAACTCGTTAGATCCCTCGCGTTTGAGTGAATCGTATGCATGTATGTTATTTATCTTATCTTTGTATGCTTACCTCTATTTGAATGTTGCTTTATATGTCAAAACATTTCAAAAAAATGTAAAAATTCTTGATCCAACGTCGAGCCCCCATTTTCTACCCATGTAAGTCGATCGCCTTTGGGCATCGCATTCAACTTTTCGGTCACCATACACTATGTTAGCCCACTTTGCTAGTGCGCACTAATAAATCATTAAGCTAGTCCCCCTCGACATTCCAAAGGAAAGGTACCCCTAATATTGACTCAAACGTCATAGGACTAACATTTTAGAACCCTTGGCCTTAGGATTCGGAGTTGCCGCACTCCACGTCTCGCCGTAGACACTTAGAATCTTAGCCTTAGGATCGGAGTCGCCACACTCCAAGTAAATGCTCCGCCGTGAACATTTACAATCCTACCCCTCTTAAACCAACCTACAACTTTAGAGTCACCGCACTCTATGTAAGGTCTTGCCCAAGACTTTACCTCCCCTTGGAACCTTGACCCCGTCAAGAAGTTCCTCTTTTCAGAACTACGCATACTCTGATTGTACTCCCGAGGATACGTAGGCGCAAGGTGTGATACCTTGTCGAGTATACTTAGATATTAACCCCTAGGGTTTTCAACCTTTAGTATAGCACCCTTAGCAAGCGAGTAAGAGATAACATAAATACTAACGAGAGCTTCCCGTAGAGTACTACGGACGTTTAGGATGCTAATACCTTCCCTAGGCGTAACCAACCCCCGAACCTTAGATCTTTTAGGTTTTTCGCTTTTGAACCTTTCCTTTGGATAAATCAAAGTCGGTGGTGAACATTTAAAGAAATGTGATCCTAGTTCATTAATAACTATGGTATCCAATTCTCACCGCAACACATGGTAATGATTATGCAATGAAATGATTATGCAAGGATAATGACGACGTCGACCGGTGGCTTCGAGGTAGGCCAGGTATGACTGACATTGGAAAATGCCTTGTTTGGCTACAAGATTTCTGGTTGCACTACGCCAAACAAGGGAAAAGAGGGCGCTTTTTTTGGCCTATGACAGCGCTTAAAAGCGTCGTCTAAGCCAGCGCTGTCGTAGGTAAAGACAGCGCTTTTTTATTTATGAAAAAGCGCTCTCTAAAATGGGCCTTTTGACAGCGCTTTTACAAGCGCTGTATAAAGTATAAGTTAAAAATTTAATTTTTTTTTTAAACTTTAGAAAGCGCTTTTTCCTTCAAAAGCGCTCTCTAAAGGTGCTTTTAGACAGCGCTTTTTAAAGCGCTGTCTAATGTATACGTATAATGATTTTTTTTATACCTTTAGAGAGCGTTTTTTCCTTAAAAGCGCTATCTAAAGGTGGACTTAAGACAGCGCTTTTTAAAGCGCTGTCTAATGTTTAACCTTAGACAGCGGTTTTTTCTCAAAAGCGCTGTCTTTGGTCTACGTATAATTTTGAAGATTTTTTTTAAAAATCCCATTTTAACAATTTTTTTTTTATGCAGAAACCTGTATAATTTACATTTCCATAAACCTGTATAATTTACATTTCAATAAATTTATCAACAAATTCTATTTCAAAACTAGAATTTACACTTAATGCAGAATTCAATAAACTAGAATTTGTACATTTCAATAAACTAGAATTTACATGCAGAATTCACACAAATTCTATTGTATGGTTTCAAACCTGCATAGAATTTACATTTCAATAAACTAGAATTTACATTCACAAAACTATACATTAATTCAAGAAAGAATTCTTCTTGCAATAAAAAATTCGCATAATTCCTCGTGTAATAAGGACACGCCATATCATCGAAATACTACATAACAAAACAAAATACGCATTAGTTAAGAAATAATATATAGATGTCTTGTGTTATCAAGTAGCATCACTAATAAGCAATATTGTGAAAATTAATATACCTCCACTTTGACCCATGTTATATTGGTTGCTCTAGCCCGTGCTACTCGTGCGTATCTTCCTGGTTACTAGACACTTGACCTGTAAGAAAGAAAAAAATAGAAATTAAATGACATAAGCTATATTGAATGATATAAGCTATATTGAATGATATAAGCTATAATTTTACAACTAGTACCTTTTTCACTAACGTCTCTTTCTTTTCTTGTTTGGAGTATGTTCTACCCGTCTCTTAACAACACGGACGGTTGGATTGATCCAAATACCCTCATTATGATCATTTCTAGTATATGATTCATTCGCTATAATATTTTCATCTTGATCATTTCTAGTAAATGATTCAATATCAACATCAATATCACCTTGATCTCCAACGTTTCCACTTGCAAGAATCCTGACTTATCCATTCGTACGCCATTATTATTTTCAACCCACTTGCAACGAAATATAGGAATCTGAAAGTTCTCATAATCAAACACCCAAATGCGCTCGATAACCCCAAAATATGACAGATTTGCAAATTTGGGGTTTAAGTCTTTCACACTTGAAATGTGCATTGCTTCAGCTACCAAGGTGACACCACTATTTTGCATAGTACTTTTATCATCTTGTTCTTTGGTATAAAATGTGTATCCATTAATTGCGTATGCGCTATAAGAAAACACGACCATACTTGGACCATATGCTAAACATCTCAACCTTTCTGTTATTGAATCGCGGTCTGAATAATACTTTGCATAAATATGATCCTTAAACCAAGGTATGAAACTTCGATTGTGCTCTCGTACTATCCAATTCTCATTTCTATTCGGATTTGAACCTCGGAGAACATCCTTGTGCATTTTAACATATGGCTCAACCTCATTCTCATTGTGCAGAACATACAAATGCACTTGATCCCGTTCCACCCTTGATATTGTCATAACTTCATTTCCAATTAACATTTTTCCTTCTTTTTTTTCGACAAAATGAGATTTGGGGAGTCCAATTGATTGTACTTTGGACAGATATTCAGTACAAAACTCAACCGCTTCTTCAATAATGTATCGTTCGGCAATACAACCCTCTGGTCGACTTCGGTTTTTCACATACCCTTTTAATATTTTCATATAACGTTCAGCAGGGTACATCCATCTCATATAAGCCGGTCCACACAATTGTGTCTCTTTCACTAGATGAACAACTAGATGAACCATTATGTCAAAAAATGAGGGAGGAAAATACATTTCAAGATCACACAAAGTAATAACTAGTTCTTTTTGCAATGTTGGTAAGATCGCAGGATCGATCACCTTACTGCAAATTGACTTGAAAAAAAAACACAATTTAGTTATTGCGCTTCTTACTTTTTCTGGCAGAATAGAACGTATACCTATTGGTAGAAAATGTTCCATTATAACATGGCAGTCATGCGTCTTTAAACTCTTTAACTTGAGGTCTTTCATAGACACAAGTCTTCTAATATCTGAAGAGTATCCTTCTGGAACTTTAACTTCACTTAGAAAATTACACAATACTTTTTTCTCCTTTCTAGATAGAGTATACGCAGCAGGTGGTAGATATGTTCGTTTTCCTTTCTTCAAGGGTCCTAATTCAGTTCTTATCCCCATATGTACCAAGTCCTTTCTTGCTTTAAGGCCATCCTTAGACTTTCCTGGTATATTGAGTAACGTACCAATAACACTGTCAAATACATTTTTTTCAATATGCATAACATCGAGAAAATGTCTTATATACAACGACTTCCAATATGGCAGTTCAAAAAAAATTGACCTCTTCTTCCACCCACTCTTGACAAGTGTATGTGCAAAAGGCTTTCCAAACTGAGTTGTCACATCTTTCACCTTTTCAAAAATTTGATCACCTGTCAATATAGTTGGAGCTCTACCATGTTCTGGCTCTCCATTGAATGCTTTTCTCCACCCACGATAGTGATGATTAGAATTTAAGAATCTACGATGACCGAGAAAGACATTCTTCTGACTATCGCGTCCAATCTGTTTTATCTTCACAAATAGGACACGCACATTGACCTTTTATGTTGTACCCTGATAGATTTTCGTATGCTGGAAAATCATTAATTGTGCCAAACAACATCGCCCTCAAGTTGAAACTTTCTTTCCTATACCCATCATAAACCTCCACACCGTTCTCCCACAAAAATTTTAAATCTTCGATTAAGGGTGCCAAGTATACGTCTATGTCATTCCCTGGTTGTCTAGGCCCAGAAATTAACATAGATAACATCATGTACTTACGTTTCATACATAGCCATGGAGGTAGGTTATAAATCATTATGATCACAGGCCAAGTGCTATGTGAGATACTTTGAATACTGTGTGGGTTCATTCCATCAGTAGATAATGCCAAGCGAAGGTTTCTTGCTTCTTTTCCAAATTCAGGATAATCATCATCAATTTTCATCCACTGTGGTGAATCTGCCGGATGTCGAAACTTTCCATCAATAATTCTTTCATCTGCATGCCAAGGTTTCTTGAATACTGCCGGATGTCACACTTTGAACACAAGTAACCCCTATACACGTATCATAAAATGAAATATCATTGATTGACCAATTATGAGTCATAACTTGATAAGTGGCAACATGTAATCACAAACAAGCAACAATTAGAGGTAAACACCTACATAAGTATATAGTAGACAATAAACTTATAACAAAAAGTCACAAGTTCTAGAAAATAAAAGAAATGAACTTGGAAAAAAAGGATATTTTAGGTTGTTTATACTAATCAACTTTGCCAAATATACAGTAGAAAATATTTAATAGTCATGAAATAACCTTCACAATTTCAATAATAATAGTTGTGAAGATACTTTAATATTAACTTCCTTATGAAAATACCTTTAACAAAACTAGAAAAAATATACATGAAAAATATACATGAAAAATATACATGAAAAGTATCATGAATGCTTTTCGTAAAAATATACATGAAAAATAAAAGAAAAAAGATTTTGCAACAATAAAAGAGGAAGCTTTTATCCTCATCGTGAAAACTTTTTCGTTTTCGTTTTCAGAGAAATGAATAGTAAAAGAGAAATGAATAATAAAAGAGAAATGAATAATAAAAGAGAAGTGAATAATAAAAGAGTACCTTATTCGTTTTCGTTTTCAGAACGATTTGAGAAATGAATAAGAACAACAACGTTTTCGTTTTCAGAACGATAAGAGAATAAGAACAACAACGTTTTCACGAACGGCAATGGCAATGGCAATGGCAAGAACGACGGCGAGGGTTTAGAGAAACGGTCGAGAGAGAAAATGAATAAAAGTGTCTCTGAAAATGTTTAGAATTGTTTTATATTTTAGTTAGTAAAGGACTTTAGAGGGCGCTTTTCCTAAGAAAGCGCTTTCTAAAGTGAAAATAATTAGAGGCCTATAAGAGCGCTTTCTAAAAGCGCTTTCTAAGGTGGCATTTAAAGAGCGCTTTTAAGAAGCGCTCTCTAAAGTGACACCTATAGCAGCGCTTTTTGGAAAGCGCTTTCTAAGGTGGTCTAACGTGGCAGACTTTTACAGCGCTTTTCAAAAGCGCTTTCTAATGGCTATTTTTAGAAGCAATTTTACTTGAAAATGTCAAAAAATCTAAAAATATATTAAATATAGTTTAAATAAGTTAAAATAAGTTAAAATATATTAAATATATTAAATATATTAAAATATGTTAAAATATATTAAATATATTAAATATGTAAAATATATTAAATATATAAAATATATTAAATATGTTAAAATATATTAAAATATATAAAATATATAAAATATGTTAAAATATATTAAATATATTAAAATATGTTAAATATATTAAAATATGTTAAAATATATTAAATATATTAAATATAGTTTAAATATATTAAATATATATTAAATAAGTTAAAATAATTTAATATAATTTAAATATATTAAATATAGTTTGATATATTAATATAATTTAAAGTACATTTTAAATTATATATTAATATAATTTGTATATATTAAATATATTAAATATAATTTGATATATTAATATAATTTAAAGTATATTTTAAATTATATATTAATATAATTTATATATATTAAATATAATTTCAATAAGTTAAAATGTTTGTATTTAAAACATATATATTTAAATATATTATTTGAATAATTTTAAATATAATTTAAAATAAATTAAAATATAATTTAATATACTTTAAATATATTAAATATAATTTGATATATTAATATAATTTAAAGTATATTTTAAATTATATATTAATATAATTTATATGTATTTAAAATAATTTAAATAAGTTAAAATGTTTGTATTTAAAACATATATATTTAAATATTTTATTTGAATAATTTTAAATATAATTTAAAATAATTTAAAATATAATTTAATATAATTTAAATATATTAAATATAATTTGATATATTAATATAATTTAAAGTATATTTTAAATTAATATATTTTAAATTATATATTAATATAATTTATATACATTAAATATAATTTAAATAAGTTAAAATATATAATTTAAATATATTAAATATAATTTGATATGTTAATATAATTTAATATTAATTTCCCTACCTAAAGGGCGTGGGTTCGACCCCCCAGTTTGCTACTTAGAATGGTTTTATATTTTAATTAGTAAATGACTTTAGAGGGCGCTTTTCATTAGAAAGCGCTTTCTAAAGTGAAAAGAAATTGAGCCCTATTAGAGCGCTTTCTAAAAGCGCTGTCTAAGGTGATCCCTATAGCAGCGCTTTTGAAAAGCGCTATCTAAAGGGATACCTATAGCAGCGCTTTTTGGAAAGCGCTGTCTAAAGTAGCACTCTTTTACATTCTTTTACAGCGCTTTTGAAAAACGCTTTCTAAAGCCTATCTTTTACTGCGCTTTTTTTAAGCGAATTTTTTTTATTCTTTTTAGCAGCGCTTTTTTATAAAAGCGCTGTCATTTTGGCGCTGTCTATTCCTATTTTTGGCGTAGTGTTGAAAGGGTAGGGAATGGTTAGCATGACTTCCCGACATTCTTCTTCAACTTGAAGATTAACAGAACTTGCCTGAATAGGTCTGAAAGTACTGAGATGAAACATTCCTTTGTATCCACTCTTGTCACAGCCCGCGAGATCTCTGTAAGAATCTGCCTCGAACGGAAACTTGGGACCTCTGTACCCTGATGGTCTGAGATGGACTGCCCCAATATTTTGAACCTTGGAGAGGTGCTTCAGATTTATCACCTTCTAGAAAGGATAACTTTTGTACTCTTTGGGTGGCCTGTCCCAATTCACCTGAATCTTTTGCTCAACGGAGTCTTAAAATGATTTTGCCTCTGACTGGCTGATCTGTGAAGGAGTGCCTCTGACTAACTGACCTTCGATAGATTTATCAAATCTCGACCTGATTGCCCCAGATTAGCTGAATCTTGGAATGGATCGCCCATTTGATATGACTTGCCCCTACTCAACGGAGTACTCAGGCACTTTGCATCTTAACTTGATCAATCTTCCCATTGCAGAAAATTTCCTGATATCAAGTACTTACTAGCAACTAAAACAATTTATTTTGGAAAGATAATTTTAATGTAATGCATATGACAGTTTTGAAATCCAAGTCTGTTCACTGGAATAATATTGTAACATATAGTGAATGAATCACTTATCAGAATGTCACACCGATACCAACATGAATGCTAAGACAAATCCTTTTAGGAGTCAGTTTTGACGCGATTACCAAAGTACGCTTTTGAAACAACCCTGCTTCAATTAGGTCTTTTAAAGGTTGTAACGTGGCCTGGTTCACGGTTAAAGAAAGAAAGGTTATAAGGCTCAAAGTTTTGTTTGTACCTACCCATTCTCCTTGATGTTCTCCAGTCCTACATTCAGCTAACTCGACACAAGCGCTCACCTTTCAAAAAGGTTATTGCATGGTGGAAGTGATGGTTAAGGAACCCACACATTTTCGAAGTGGCAGTCACCCCATTTGTCTTTGGTGTCCGTGGTCACACGACTTGTTCCTTATCGAGGATTTTTCTTTTTCTATTCCTTTTCGCTTTTCGTTCTTTATTCTTTTGTTTTTGATTTCCCTGATTTTCGCCTGGACTAATTTTTTTTTAATCTTTTCGATTTTGAAGTCCAGCGGGATGCCCTAACTTTTGCCTAAGTCACTTGTTTTCAAGTTTCGACTTAGCGGGCTTTCTTTTTTTTTTCTTTTTTCTTTGATTCTTTTTCGGAACAAATCGTGTGACACAGGCTTGTCTTGATTTTTCCGACAGGGTTGTGATTGCCTCACTCTTCGGTTGGTGAGGGATAACCATAGATATAATTGATCCTCAAATGGGACACTCCTTTTGAAGTTTGAACGCTCGGTCAAATTAACTGACACCTACCCTGCCCATGGTTAAGATTGAGGGTTTTTTGTTTTCAGATAGAAACTCCTACTACTAGGCTCAATGGGGTTTACAAGGGATTATCTTCCTTATGTCTCTAGTGTTTAGGGATTTGAAACAATGCATGTACATCATCAGTAGGGTTTTATTTCAAAAGCATACAATCAGAAGTTTTGCGTCTTTCAATTTCATCATCCTCCCTCGGATCCTGCTTAAACAAGCATATGATATCGATAAAAAGTATGAGTGAACACGAATGGATTTAATCAAAACATGCATATTCATTTCATTATCATTATCAATCGAAAACAAACAAGTTTTACAAATGAGTTTACACTTTAATATAAAAGAAACTACAAATGCAAAGAAATGACATGATCTAAAAGATTGCCAGCTTCGGGGAACTGGGCTTTCCTTCTTGATTTGATACTGACCTAGCCATCTTCAGAATTGCTCTTCGAAGTCAAACTGAGAATCATCTGCATAACTGCTCTCGGTGACAGCTTCCATAACATGGACTGATGAACCCACATGACTGGATGAAGGAGAATTGTTGATTCAAATACCCTGAGGCGTGAATGAGAACATATTGGAGTCAATAAGTGCCTAAATCTTGCTCCTGAGTACCTTACAGTCTTCAGTTGAAGGCCCCTGTGCCCCAACATGGTAGTCACAATGGGCGTTGGCATCAAAACCTGGTGGGTATGGAAAAGGCACCGGGTTCAATTCCTTCGGCACTATTAATCCACCCTTGATTAAATCTGGCAACATTTGACTGTACGACATTGGCAACTGAGTGAAATGCCTTTCTGGCTTCCTTGGTCTTTGTCGGGCGTGCTGACGCGGTTGACGGCGGTATGACCATTGATTATGAGAAGGTCCCTGATTTCCAAAAGAATATTGTCCCTGTGGGGAAAAGGGTATCTGATACTGAGACCCAGAAGATTGCTGACTCTGAACAGTTGAAATGCCTGAATGCTGAGAATGAGGTAGCGGAGATTCTCGGATGAAACTATTTTCTTCCTCTCATTCTTCTTGAGAACTAACAACTGATGGACTTTCACTAGCTGGGATGCCCGAGACGTCTTGGATCTTTCCACATTTGAGTAGGCTTTCAATGCGTTCTCCCACTATTACCAGGTCAGGGAATTTTGCTGCTCCATTGCTAATCATCTTATCGAAATACAGGCCTTGCAAAGTGTCCATGAACAGGTCAACCAATTCTCTTTCTAGAAGCGGTGGTTGAACACGAGCAGCTAACTCTCTCCATCTCTGAGCATACCCTCTGAATGATTCATTATCTGCTTGAGATAAACCTTGCAACTGCATGCGGCTGAGAGCCATGTCAAGATTATATTCATATTGCTTCACAAAGGCATTGGCTAGATATGACCATGATTGGATGTAGCCACTCTCTAACTGCATATACCAATTCAGTGACACCTCACTCAGACTGTCTTAGAAACAGTGAATCATAAGCTTGTCATTATGGACATAAGAGGTCATTCTTCTGCAAAACATCAACAAATATTGCTTTGGACAGTTATCCCCTTTGTACTTCTCAAACTTCGGTGTCTTGAGATTTTGAGGCATTACAAGGCCAGGTACCAGACACATGCTCGAAGCATTCAAATCAAGAGTATCACGTCCTTCCAGGACTTTAAGCTTCTTGTCCAACACACGGTATCTCTCCATAAACTCAACAGACCGTGGGTCATTAGGTTTCATCTTTGGAACCACCCCTTGGAAATCTGGCACAGAAAAGGCAAAACTCTGATAGTCTGCAGCATCAAGAGAAGATGAATGTCCATCTCGGACGATGAGACGTTCTTGCATAGCAGGATTCTCAACAGGGATCCGTACAGGCTGAGCTTGAGCAACATTGTTCACTAGAGATGGAATGACATTCACAGTTCTCTGAATATTAGCCTCCCCCCTTGTCATGGCTGTCATAACCTCCACAAGTTGATTCAACCGGCTCTTCATTAATTTAACATCGGCCCGTGTCACAAACTGATTATGTTCTCCTGAGTTCATGATTATTCCAAAAGGCTGATTCAAGTCCAATACGAAAGTCGGGAAATCAACTACAGGTCGAGGACAAAGGATGGATGAGCTCATTATTCTAGTCTGGAGAAGGATATGCAAAATGATGCAAGATGCTTATGCAATGCACTATTATGAATGCAACAGACACGGGATCAAAGCTTCCATATATTCTGAATAACGGCTGTGTTGATGACTGAATAAGTTCATAGGTCTTCTCTGAAGAAAATGCTGGAATACCAGAATATCCAAATAGTCAGAATACTAGAATACCAAAATAATATGGAATACCGGAATAATCAGAATGCCAGAATACCAGGCTGATAAGTCCACACTGATAAGAAAACTAGAATATCGGGTAGGTTGAAGGTCAAGGTTACCTGCAAACCTGTAAACATCCAGCCCCTCTCACATGTGGGTTCTAAAACCAAGGATCCTCAGCGTCACGGACTCTCAGGTCGAGAAATGATGATACGTTCACTATTTATGGTTTGACATCATCATCAATCGAGGAGGCCTCAACTGATTCCTCGCAAAAAAGGTTATCCTATGGCAAGTTCTCAACTTCGGGTCCTCGGATCAAGAAGCGTAATGGGTTTGACATTTCTGGTCTACCATTATCGCCCCTTGGGAGGAGTGCCTCAACTGAGTCCTCGAGAATGGTCACCAGAGTCGACAGTTTTCTAAGTCAACACCCCGAAATGTACAAGACGCGCAAATCAAAATATCTCCCAAGAAAACCTTGTCTGGGTGTGGGTTTCGTGTAAACCAACGTACCAAGATGCTACATAGGCCACACTACTTTCCACTCTAGTCCTATGTGTGTACTCAAGCATGTGTATTGGGTTTATCTCTAAGATCACCCATCCCACCAAAGAAAATAACAGTCCAACACATTCCAGTATATATGGCAATAATGAATGTAAAGGAAGTAAAATGCGATAAAAGCAATAAACATGTGATAAAGCCATAAATAAAACAGGTAAAGCATACAGATAAACACCCAGTAATCGAAAACAAGCACGTGCTAGGATTGACTCACTTAGGGATGGGAAAGTCCCCAGCAGAGTCACCAGCTGTCGCATCTGCGAAAATCAACCGGCGGAAAAGAACAAAAGAGTCGCCACCGAACGTTATTTATCCTGAAGTAGGGAAAGGAAACGATCAAAGAAAACCTCAACAAAGGGAAAGGAATGGTCATCGCAGCCATAGTCTGGGTTTGGGAGTCGATTACGCGAGAGGAAGATATTAGCACCCCCTCGCGCCCATCGTACTCGATGGGATCCACGCTTGTTGTTTCGATCAAAGGGTGTAGGTATCTGAAGCTCTATTGCTAGTTGGAAAGGCAAAGAATAAGAAACAATGAAACAGGGGAAAATAAAAGGTGACTCGATAGGACATCGTCGTCCTAGGCCTACGTATTCCCTCGGGAGGGGAAAATCAGAGTCAACGTAGTTTGAAGGACTACGGGATTATGGAGGAAGGTTGCTCGCCAAGACATCGTCGTCTTGTGCCTACGTATCCTCAATCGGACGGGAGGGAGGAAGTCAGAGCAGTCGTAGTTCGACCTATGGGTCAGTTTCATTTATTTGGTGAAAGAGTCTCGATTGCACTAGGGCAAGAGAAAAGGTTCAGTTATCTGATTGGTTCTCGATCGCACGGGTGCGCGAGAAAAGGGAAAGTTAGTTGTTAGTGTGCTCGCCAAGGATGGGTAACCAAGGAAAGTTAGCAGAACCTAAAACTAACACCCTGTGGATAACCACATATAGGATGGGTACTGACAACTCCCTACTGTATAACCAGACCCCGGACCCCCAATCTCTTTAAGCGTTTGTTTAGTTAAACATTCGCGTGCAAGGTTAGTTTTAAATAGTTTCCCTTTCCCTTCCAGCTTTACGGGATAAATAAGAAATCAGAAAGTAGCACCCCACTCCTCCTTATTGTGAGGAGAAGACCAAATTCTACGATAAGGTGGTCGCGTCACCGACAAAAATCGCACGCTACACCCGCACGCTGGGCGGACCAAACAACATTACGCATCCCGCGGGCACTGAAACCCCCGGGCATCGCGGAACGACTCCACCTCGTTGACAACCGACGACTCCTTTAGAATTCCCCGGGGGCTGCGAGCTACCCTTAAGTCATCACTCCCGTGCTCGAGAGCAACGACTTGGGGGGCTCCTATTCCGGACTGGACCAATGACTAGGCATGACCCAATCCACTTCTGCTCCCAGAACGACCCAATTACCTATGTCCAGCCAACATGGGGCAACATTTACCTTTCTGCCCCTCTACCGGGCATATATGGACAGATGAACCTCAGGGTCATTTGCTCCTCCCCGACATTCCTGCCCGTTACACACAGCTTCACCTTCCAGAAACAGTCATGACGCCCGTGCCCGAAACTACGCCTTTACCCGTGGCAACGACTAGTTTCGGGCACCTCTGCCCGTCCTAACGGCTAGTTTTTGGCCGTTACCTATTCTTCAGGAAACAGTTATTCCGCCCCGAAAATAGGGACCGTTGGCCACGCGCTGAGGGCATTATAAAAACCCTCTCATTTGAGAGGGTCAGATATTCCAAATCATCCTAAAAAACACATACTTTTGTACTTGCCTTTCTCTCTCCCGATTCTTACTTTAGCATCAGAGTGCCTTGCAGGTACACCCCCTCCCCATCTCATACACCCATCATCACATACGTCTTCTTGGCCCACTTCAGGTTCTGATCATCCTTCAAGATCAGTGGCGCCGTCTGTGGGAAACTTGTTATCCCCGTCTTAACATCCACCTCAGATTCAAGACCAAAACAACTCTCTGTCCAAGATTCCGATCATGGCTTGCCAATATCACGTCCAAGATGCTCGCAATCATGCTTTCCCCCCATCAACAAAACTGCTGCTGACTGATCTACATCCTTCCTCGAAGGTAACACCCGCCGTCTGAGAGATGGCGCCACCGCGTCACCTTCCCCTCCTCGTACTGATCATGTTGACGACCAGTCACTCTTGGACCTCCAGCCCTTGCCTGCTCCGTCCAACGCCGAAATTAATGGGGAAAACCCGATTTAATTGGGTGCGGGTGCGGGGAAAACCCGATTCTTAATTAAGGGTGCGTGGGCGGGGCGGGAAGACGCTAAGACCCGCCCGCCCCGGATAATGCATTTTACTTTAATTTCCTTATTTTACTTATTTTAATATTTATTAATTAATTATATTTTTAATTAAATTATTAACATCCTTATTACAATTAAAATAATCAAATTAATCAAGTTAATATTCATTTACTAATTAAGTTTTTAATTAAATAATTAATTAATTTATTAAAATAATTAATTTTTTAATTAAATAATTAATTTTTATTGCAATTAAAAAGAAATTAATTTTATGCGGGTGAAGGGGGGGGGGTGCAGTTGCACCCGTTCTCTACTAGGGGCAGGTCTGGGCGGTAAATGTTTACCCCCAGTTGAGTTTGGGGGCAGAGGCAGATCTATTACATGGAAGTGGGTGCGGTACGAGTATAGTTAAACCCGCCCTCGCCCCACTCCGTTGCTATCCCTAATTTTGAAACGGAGGAATGGTGGGTGTGGGTGGTGTTTTTGGGCGAGAATGATTACATGGAAGGGGAAAAAGTATGGTAATTTTTTTGAAATAATTTGATAATAAACTAATTAAAATGAAATCAGAAATATAAATATGTTAAATTAATTAATGACTAAAATTATTATTTTTAAATCATTTGACAAAGTTAAAGTTGAGATTTTATTTTAGTGGATTAGTGAAATAAATTAGTTAGTCAAATCAAGTAACTTAATAAATTAATTATTTTTAATTTAGCTAAAAGACTCAATTAATTTAATATTTTTAAAGAAAAATACAAGGGTATTTTTGTACTTTAAAAAATGATACACACTTCTCTCTTTTCTATTTCACTTATGTTTCTCTTGTATCAAACAAACCTCAATTCTATTATATTTCTCATCTCTTTTTCTCTTATCATATTCTTTCTCACATCTTTCTCTCTTTTCAATTTTATCTTATAGCCAAACACACTCTTAAAGAGAATGTATTTGTATATTCCACGCATCTTTAAATCTAAATTTTAAATATGTATCATAATTTCGCAAGGATCTCTCACGATCACCTCCAGATGTACTATTTGTGATTGAATAACATATAAAAGCATAAATAAAAATTATTACAAAATTAAAAAGAAAATCACCTTTTCCAGAATAAAAAAACAAAATTATCGTCACAAAACCATGTACCGCGGATAAAAAAGGAACCTAACCGCGTAACATAAAAAGTAGAAATATCCATTTGGGCGCGCAATGAAAAGAAAAGAAAAGAAAAAGAGAAAAACATCTCAGCAATCCATCACTCACTGGGTCGTGTTCCAACCAGCTCATCGATCCGCAAGGTCGTTTACTCAAAGAAAGATCGTGACCGTCTATCGTCATGTCCTTATGTGAATATAATGTAACGGATAAAAGAGTTCCACGTCATCGATCCGCAACGAACTTCACTAGCCAATAGAAACACGAAAACCATCTTATATATTAATCACACCGCACCACAATTGAAATATCTCAACTACCTTCATCTGGTTATCCATTCCCAATTCGAAACCCTATCTTTTATAGAAGTTCCAAGTTTCGCAATCCTTTCAATGGCGCCAAAGGGAGAGAAGAAGCCGGCTGAGAAGAAACCCGCAGAGGAAAAGAAGTCGACTGTTGCCGAGAAGGCTCCTGCTGAGAAGAAGCCAAAGGCCGGAAAGAAGCTGCCTAAGGATGGCGGTGCTGCTGGCGCAGACAAGAAGAAGAAGAGAAACAAGAAGAGTGTGGAGACGTACAAGATCTACATCTTCAAGGTTCTGAAACAAGTTCACCCTGACATTGGTATCTCAAGCAAGGCCATGGGAATCATGAACAGTTTCATCAACGACATCTTCGAGAAGCTTGCTGCAGAATCTTCAAGACTTGCAAGGTACAACAAGAAGCCAACAATCACTTCAAGGGAAATTCAGACCGCGGTAAGGCTTGTGCTGCCCGGTGAATTGGCGAAGCATGCCGTGTCTGAGGGTACAAAAGCTGTAACCAAGTTTACCAGTTCTTAAACTTGCAATTTGTTCGCTGGGTGGATTTAGGAGCCGTTTGATTTTCTTAGTGTGTAGTTTTACTATTCATCTTAATTATGAAGTTCTAGTGAAGTGGATCTTGTTGGTCCTTTGTATTAAAATTGTAGAATTAATGACAATATTAGACTTCAAAAATGTTGCGATTTTACTATTCTTGATTTTATTTTCTAATGTTGTAATTTGTCTGCTTCACATATGGTAACGAGCCAATTGCTGATTTTTTAAAGTTCCCTGCCCTTTCTTGGTGACTCAACGATGTCAACTATACACTTGTCTTTGGCTTTACATAGGTTGCTTGTTTGTTGTGTTGTTTATAATTATGTCTTAACCCTTATCTCTGTTAATGGTGTTTAAAACTACCCATCAGATTATGGTCTTATGTAACGTGTGACTGTCAATCTAGTGACCCCAATAAAATTGTTCTTGAATGCAATTTATGAGCTTACACTCTAACTTTGTAATTGATGAAAGACTTATAGACTAATATTCATAGAGAGAGATTTTTTTGGTTTTCACTCTTTCCTGATATGTCCTCTTCTGCAGAACTTTAAATTTTTGGATACTTCCAGAAGAATTTCTTCTAGTTGTCTTTAATGGGTTTCACTTGTTATTACAAGTTGAGACTCGGTACTCCTCGGAGCCCCAATGCCTTAGAGGCCATAAGAGCTTCTTATAGATCGAGTTTTGTGGCGGTCTCAATGGTTCAATTCCTTGGAAGCGTGGTTTCCTTCTCACGTATCTATAAGGAGAATAGCACGACTGAGATTTTATGGTGTTCCTTTAGATTGGAAGAAAGAATGGCCCTCTTTAGATAGGCTATTGTATTGGATGGAGCCAATGATATTTGTTGTGTTTCCGTCTTCGTATCAAATTTTGACTTAATCTGAAACTTATGATTAATGATATGACGTCTTTGAGATAGGAGTGACAGAGGAGGGTGTCAAGGAAGATGTTGGTTTTGGTACCCAAAATGAGGGTTGCTCAAAAGCCGTGGAGGGGTGGCGGCCGTCTTTCTCTAGAGCTTTTGAAAGCATGATGTGTTGCTGGTTCCGAGGTGAGGGTGGCATGATCCGTGCAAGATACTTTGCCTGTTTAGTGTATTTATCTTCCGAGGGCTTTTAGATGGTTTTCAAGATCTAAGTGGAAGGAGCAGGGAAAAATAAAATGTAAAAAATTTGCTCCATTACTCATGCAAATTCCTTTTCAGGATTGGCAAATGTAGACAAAGGTCGGTGGAAGAACAATTAGGATATTGCCAGGTGGAAGGATTTGTCTACCGGTAAAATTCAGTTTATTCAAGATGACTTCTTTTTTTTGGAAATGCCAATGATTTTATTACCAACCAGCACAAGCAGTGCTACAAAATAACGGATACACCAGTCCAATTACATATGAAAACAAAGGAACAAGCCAAGCTAGCCAAAACACTATAGCCAGATGAAAGCAAATAACAGAAAAGACAAAAACACTAACTCCCAGACCCACCACTAAAAGGGAAATAACCTACTAAAACAAAACACCCAATACAATCAAAACTCCCTAGGTCAATCATCCCCTATGACTGCACAAAATACAGTTGCAACAACCAAATCCCATCAAAGAGAATCTCATGAACATCGGGACACGAATGGGAGAGAAGGATACAATTTCCCCTAAACCAGCGGCTAGAATACCAGAAAAGATCAGACTCTCCTGTGAAGCTCCCACGCCAGCAGCCACCACCATCTAAACTAAGAGGTCGAAAACCTCTAGCAGCAAAAAATGCTATTACTCCACCGGGTCAAACCAACCAGTTTTCAGAAATTCACTCCAAAACCAGAGGCCACAATATCAAAGACCAACTTGTTGACTTCTTTCAGTACTTCCAAACAAGCAGAATCTCAAAACAACAGATGAGCTAGATAATGTCAGTAAAATACTCCGCCAAACCCCCAACCAACTGCACAAAACCAAACTCAAACCCCTCCTAACCACACACCACAAATCCCCATAGAGGCCAATGGACCAGAAGCCTCACACCGGCATGGTATTTTTATTTTATTTCTAATGAGGCTATCAATGGAGACGGGAAAAGAGATAATCCAAAGACACCCTTGATCTTAGAACCATATTCTTAAAGAACTTAAGGGGCAGGGTAGGAGCCTAGTAGAAATGCATGAATTAGGAAGTGATGCGGAAGAGTTTATTCAATAATCCCCAAAGTCACCCTTACAATTTCATTGTTAAGGGGTTGAAAAGGCAGGCTAAGGATTTGGCTCCAAACTTGCCCAATGTAAAGTTTTAGGGATTGAAGGAGGGTTCTTCCTCTGCCATTGAGAATGTGAATGCCCAGGCGCCTCTTACAGGCGAGGCTCCCCTGCCTTCTAGGACTTTGTGGAGCGATATGTGTTTCAACACTATCTGATTTAGGAGTTCTCATCTCCCTTTCTCCAAGGAATTCCATGCTGATTATCATGCCCTTCATTCCAAACAAACCCCAACTATTGTGAATATGAATGATAAATTTTTATTGAGGGCATTCATGCTGCATGATGTCGATCTAGAGATGCCCGACAACACTGAGAAAGAGTTGGAGACGAGGCTTCAGGCGTAGGGGGATCTTATAATGAGAGCCAGAGGCCGCTGCACGTTCTCAAGGAAGACAAAAAGAAATAAGAAGACAAGGTCATGAAAATCTTTGTTGGGAAGAAATCCTTGCAGGCATCCCTAGACGCCACTCTTCTTCATCTGAAGGACTTGAAGAAGGCGGTGTATGATCTCACTGATGAGGCAGTGTCTACCTCTGGTGTTTATTTTGAGGACTTGGCGAGCTGGTGTATGAGGAGATGGTGGCATCCCCTAAAAGTTTCGCTCCTAACGAGGACACCCATGGATAGAATGGGGAAATGGATTGTGGCAACTTTAAATACCATTAGCTAGGGAATGCTATTGAGGGAGTGGTGACCCTGGAGGAAGAATGACGGTTTGGTTATTTCTTGGCCCCTAGCGGACCTTGTATTTTTCCCACCCCTTTGGGTCTTTTGTTGTTGTACTTCTCTACCTCTTTGAGGGCTTTTATAATTGTATTTAACAACAGCGCCCTTGGGGGCGCCTTTTATGTTAAGTGCCCTTGTCATTATCTTCTCTTGTAATTATCTGCGTGATTTTAACCCTTTAGTGTTTAACTGAGGGCTTCCTTCATCATCCCCTCTTTGCAATAACTTGATTGCTCAAAAGACACTTAATCAGGATCTCATTTTAGGAGTCAAATTTCGTGGTTGCCTCTAAGGACGATGGAGGCCCACCTCAAAGATCTTATTACACGATCGCCTTTGTAGGCGGCAAGGATCCCATTTAAGGACCTAACAAATATTATTGTCTCAATGGGCGACAAGGATCTCGCATAGAGATCCAATAATATTGACCGCCTCTATGGGCAACAAGGATCCTAGTTAAGGTTTCAACGATGTTGATCGCCTTTATGGGACACAAGTCCTTGCATTGAGATCCAAAAATTGATAGCCTAAATGGGCGACAAGGATCCCACTTAAGGATCCAACAAATATTATTGCCTTAAAGGGTGGAAAAGGTCTCACATAAAGATCCAACAATATTAATTGCCTATATGCGCAAGGGTCCCACTTAAGGATCCAACGAAGTTGATCACCTCTATGGGCGACAAGGACCTCACATAAAGTTCCAGCAATTGGTTGCCTATACCGGCGGAAAGGATCCCACTTAAGGATCTAGCGAAGTTGATCGCCTCTATGGGCGACACAGACCTCACATAGAGATCCAATAATTAACCGCCTCTATGGGCGACAAGGATCCCACTTAAGGATCCAACAAAGTTGATTGCCTCTATGGATGGTAAGGACCTCAAATAATTATCAAGAAATTGATCATATCAATAGTAAGAAAGTATTCCACTCATGGGTCCAGCAATTGTTCACCTTTATGGGCGACAAGGATCCCGTATAGAGATCAAACAAAATTGATCACCTATATGGGCGGCAAGGATTCCACTTAAGGATCCAAGAATTGACCGCCTCTATGAGCATCAAGGATCTCACATAACAATCTTCCTGGTACCCCTTGACTCCATGAAACTTGCACCACCTTGCCGGCTCGGAACTTATCACGTCCTCCTTAAAAGCATGTGGTGTATGTATATTGTGCAGGTGGAGAATATAATGCTAAGGTTTATTTAAATTAATTTATTTTAATTGTTCGAATCAATATGTGATTATGTGAGTAATTATGTGAAATGTATGCTTTTGTGGAACTTTTGGTGGATGGGTAGAATTAACACTTTAGTAATATTTTTATTTAATTTAAATGAGGATAATTTGAATTAAAATAAGAGAATAAAAAAAAGAGAGAATATAGACTGAGCTCTGCAGATTTGAGGAAATTTTTGGTAAAACAGGATGTTGTGCAAGATGTTCCAACATGAAGAAGTCTGGTGGAAGAAGACTTGTCAGACATGATGTCCTAACGTGTGTCTCGATATCTTGACCTGATATAATAGGTTGTTGCTAATCTGGTCCAAGATTTAAGGAGCAATCAGAACATGAATCAAGGAAGAAATAAACAGATATCTCGAAGCCCAAGACAGAAGACTATAAAAGGAAGACCAAGATCTAGGATAGAGACAGACTTAGGAATCCTTATTGTAATACTTGTAAAGTAGAAAATAGGGTTTAGGGTTTTGAGAGTCGTGGGACTTTCTTGTGTTGTAAGTCTCCCTTTGTATCGGTTTGATATATTGTGGTAGACATATTTGTTTGTACAAATTCAGAAACCTTTAGGCAATGAATCATGTATTGTTCTTGGATGAAGCTTTGAAGCAAATCCAAGTTGTGTTGTTAGTCGAGAATGCTTGACTGAACTTTGTATTGAAAGAGGTGTCTTTCAAGTAGAATGATACAATTATTGTGACTATAACTGTTAGATATCACAGGTTGTGATTTAGGGAGTGAGATGGGTTTCTCTTATAATTTAGATGTGACTTCTAATGATAAAGTTTTCATTGGGTAGTGATAGGTAAACCAGAGGTTATTTACAGTAAACCAGAGGTTGTTTACATAAAACTATACTACTGATAGTGAATTCTTCTTCCTGGCTTGGTAGCCCCCAGATGTAGGTGATTTGCACCGAACTGGGTCATCATATTATGTGTTGTTTATCATTCTGCAATTTACAGTTCAGTATTGATTAACATGTCATAACAGATGTTGAAACATCTGAAATGAATCTGTTGCTGATATTCAATGTATCAGTTTGTTTGTTCTGCCCTTGTTTTAATTTTATGCAGAGAAGAATGTCGTGACATGTGTTAGGACATATGCCATCTGCTATGCCAGAATTTCAATTGGTATCAGAGAAGGCATCTTGTCTGTTTCTGGATGAGATCTTAGGAGATACTTTCTGGTTGTTAAACAAGGTGTGTGTGCGATCAGACCATTCATTGGATATCTGGAATGATTGGTATTGGATCAAGGTAACAACTACTGATGGTTGTTCAAGTTTTCTGAGGAGTTTATATAGCAACTGCAGGATGAGTGGCTAGTTCTCCTATATGGTGTCTTATAAGATGTTTTGACATCTTATTGGGCATGTTGAAGATGTTCTTTGGTGGTTCCGCTGCATATGTTTATGATGGAAGAACTCTAGTATTGTGGCTTTCGGTTTTTTCTTGTGATGCGACCACAACCGCTATTGGTGATACTTTCTGATTTCTGTATTTATCCTATGAAGCTTAAAAGGAAGGGTAAGATATCTTAAACTAACCCTGCTGTGCAAGTGTTTTCTTTAACAAATGCGAAGAGACCGGGGATCGGGGTTTGGTTATATAAAGGAAAACTATTAACACCCAGAGTATCTATAGTAATCTATAGGAACCTTCGTTTGCATATATTTTCTAATATTTGAAATGATTTCTTAAGTCTATCTGCTATTGATTGGGAAAGTTTCTCCTTTGGGAGGACTGAGGAAATGTTTTTGTTGTTTTTGGTTTTTCTATTGTTTTTGGGAAGGTACTGGATCTAAGATTTTGATTTGTGTGTTTTGATATGTGATGTATAGAGGGGATATCCTCCTGCAGAGAGGACTCATGGTCTCATCTGTGGGGATGATGAATTTTGTGCCTTGATCAAAGCCCAAGTTTGAAGCTAAAAAAGATTTGGTGTAACTCCACTGGAGATGTTTTATTTGAGTATCTTGTTTGAAGCCTAAGATGATAAAGCTGAAGAGTTTGAGTGTAGTTTTAAGGAGACTGAATCAATTGGGGAGTATGATATTTGTCTTGTATAAAGCCCAAGATTGAGGTTGATTGGAGGGAAAATCATTATATGAAGCCTAAGAGGAGGCTGACTCTTGCTGAGGATTATTAAATTCCAGGAGAAGGTCTAAACTGTGTTGGGGAATCCAAAGGGAAACTATTGCTGGAGATTTGAGCAGAGTTGATTTATTCAGATACCATAAGGCTCTGATTCTTTTGAGGATTTATTGATGTCAATTTTATCCTGGCTGGGGATTTTAAGGTGAAAGTCAAGCCTTGTTGGGGGTCAGGAGGGATTTAAAGATGAGTTTGAATACCTTAGAGGCTTTAAATCTTCTGGGAATTGATGTATTGATAAAGATGATTAGGATCTATCCCATGCTTTTAGGAAGCCTGTAGATCTTTGTACTAAGCCCAAGAGGAGACTATGAGGGTGAGACTTTCCAAGTCTACTTGTATGAAGCCTAAGAGGAGGCTGTGAGGGTGAGACTTTCCAAGTCTACTTGTATCAAGCCCAAGAGAAGGTTGTGAGGGTGAGACTTTCCAAGTCTACTTGTATGAAGCCCAAGAGGAGGCTGAGACTATCCAAGTCTTTTAAGAAGAGGTAGACTTGGGCTGGAGAGAGATCATTGTATGATGCCCAAGAGGAGGTTGAGGGTTCTAGAGATGAAGATCAATTCCTGACTGATTGGATGTTCTAGAGTTTTGACTTTCCTGAGGGTTGAACTAGTAGAGATGACTGAATTCTATCATATGCTTTTAGGAAGCCTTTAGGTCCTTGTACTAAGCCTTAGAGGAGGCTGGGGAACTTCTAAGAAGCCAGTTGGGTCCAAGCCTAAGAAAAGTTCAATAAAGGTTTCACCGGGAATTAGTCCTTTCTTTTTTGAACAGTTCTAAGGTTTGAAGAAATTCAAAAGAGGTTTCACCGGGAATTAATCCTCTATGGGGAAATGAATTTCTTTTATATGTTTCTAAGTTTTAACAGTCTTAAGAAAAGTTTAACCGGGAATAATTCCTTTCTTTGTTCCATATTGAATAAAGCCCAAAAGGAGGCAGAGTGTATTGAGGGAGTTTCCTATGAGGGAACTAGTTATTGAACTAAGTTATGAAGATCCTATCTGTTTATCCTAAGTGTGAATTGAGGATGGCCTAACTGTTGGGAAACTTTAAACAGATATGCAAAATTATATACAGGTAAGTGAATTAGAAGGTATATAAACAAGTATGCATTAAATTGAAAAGGTGTTGGGTCTTACACTCTGATAGAGACCCAAGTGTATTGTGATTGGTTGTATTGATGTTTTAAGATTGGTGGTATTGATGATGACTGTATGATTAGGGTTTTAAGAAATTGAAGAAAGTTTTGAGAAAACTTTGAATTTAAATTTGAATTGAAACAAAGTTGTTGTTATTTGAATGAAAAGAAAATAATGTTTGAGGCTTATAACTCAAAGAGAGGCCCAAGTGGTCTAAGAGCAGTTTCACCGAGAATAATGCTCCTCTTAGTACGAGTTTAAAACAGATAGATGGTTTTGAAAAACAGAGGTATGGGGTTTACAACTCAAGGAGAGGCCCATAGAGGTTGTTTATTGTTTAAAACAAAGTTTATGTATAAAATATTTAGGCTTATACTCAAGGAGAGGCCCAAGTGATTTATTTTGAAAATAGTGATCGCACCGCGATACCAAAAGACGTTGTGGGACTTATACTCTAGCAGAGACCCAAAATTTATTTATGTACATAGGGGGGGTTGGGTCTTACACTCTAATAAAGGCCCAAAAATGATTATTGAAGGAAAGAAAAATAGAGCTTATACTCAAAGAGAGACCCATTCAAAAAAATAGTGGATGCACAGTTATTTTGAAAATCGTACTGTGACTTATACTATGACAGAGGCCCAAGATTATTTATTTACAAAGAGGTTGGGTCTTACACTCTATTAGAGGCCCAAAATTGATTATTGAAAGTTTGAATATTTAAAACCAAGGAAAAAGCCGAATTTTAAATAAAAATGCATTTTTTCAAAGAAAATCAAATAAAAATCATACAAAATATCAAATATATTTAATAAGCATGTTATGAACTTTGATTGATGTTTGAAAATGGATGTTTTTATTCACATGATGGTTTGAAACCCATTTGGTTTTGAAAAATCAAGAGAAAGAATTTATTTAAAATGTTTAAGAAACAATTAAAAGGAAATTCTATAAAATATTCAAATATATATCAAACAAAAGCATTTTTTTAATTTTTTTTTGTAATAAAATATTTAAATATGTGAAGGATTTATGTTTAAAAAATCATTTGAAAAAGATTAAAAATAAGAGAGAAATTAAATTTTGAAGTTGTAAAGAAAATGTGAATAAAATGTAAAGAAAATGTGTGATAAAAAAATAGGATAACCCTCCCAAGGGTTGAACCCACGCCCTTGGGGTGGAGAGTTTAAAACTTTACCATCTGAGCCATGTGCGTTGGCTGATAGAGAATGTAAAATGAAAATAATATAGGAAACTTCCTTTTGAAAATGGTTTAAAAAAATAAAACCAAAAGGTCTGGGGCGAGGGGGATTCGAACCCTAGACCTTGGTCACGCTCACACACAAATACTAGTGTTTCCACTAGGGCGAAATGTCAATTCAAGTATTATATTGGAAGTGAAATAATATATAGTAAAACTTCATTTTATTTTGAAAAATGGCGTCATGGCCTTCATCTTCAACCTCGTGCCAGACCAACTTCAATAACTTTGCAAAACCTATGCTATCTCACTCGTTTCTTGATCATTTTGAAAAATGTAAAAACGAAAGTTGTGTATTTTTAACAAGGAACATGATGTTGGCCTTTAATTTTATTTAAATTAAGTGTAGCAAGAGATATCTTGTTATAATAAGATGAACCCTAAAAAATGCAAGAACTATATCAAATCTCATACACGCAAGATAAATGGTAATTGATTGAGTATTAATGATCTATGAAAACCCAGAAACATGTTGGTAATTTGAAAACACATTTATCATGCATGATTCATGGAGTTTGAAAGTTCAAGGCTTACCTCTGCAAGAAGGAATCAAATTCTACTTTGGAGGTGTTACAGATGCAAGATGATGATCTGGATAGCTCCCCTAGGCCTCAAGGAAGGTGTTGAAGTGCTTGTAATGGTTTGAATCCTTCTGAATTGAGTAGCTCGAATCCAACTGCAGCTTATATTGTATTTTGAGCAAATGGGGTATGAATTGGTGATTCTAATGTTACAGAAGTGTTTTGAGGTTATGGATCACTTCTATAATGCTTATGTGAAGTGTTTAAATGCTTGGTTTGAGTGAAAATGGAGTGGTTTGAGAATTCCAAGTTTTCACTCTTTGAGAACTTTGAATTTGGCAAGAATGTAGTTGTTTTCCTGTGTTCTGAATGAGGCAATGTGACCTCTATTTATAGGTCAATGGTTTTGTCTTGGATGAACAACTTCATATTGGAGGTTAAGGGCTTGGTTTAATGGTTTTGGATTTATGCCATTACTTCTCAAGCAAGGTACAATATCTCTCTCAAGTGGCATAGCCAACTTTTGACCAATTCCACATTCCTCAGTCATTTTTATTGTTGTTTATGTGAGCATCTTGACTGAAATAAGTGGAATCTTTGAATGTGCACTATTGCACATAAATGCCATTTGAATTCAAGGCATAAGGTGGCAAAGTTCATAATTCCAATTTGAGATTTTCCTTGATTCTTTGACTCAATTCTGCAGGTTTGTTGTGATTCACTCTGATCACATTGAATTAGTGTAACTCCATGATCATTTCACTTGACAAAACAATCGTGGCTAGCAATAAATGACCAAAACTGTCTTACAAAACAGTTGCAGCAAGGTGTCTTGCAACCTCCATAACTCCTTGTTCAAATGGAGTTATCTCATGCTCTTGGACTCTTTGGAAAACTGGGATTATGTACTTCAACTTTGATGTTCACCATTGGACTTGATTCATCTTGGATCATGGTGAAAAATCCCCCCACATTTTGATGTTTTGACGGATTTCACTTAGGCAGATTTTCACTAAGTGTTGGAATTCATTTTACACTTTTTTTGATTTTGATCACTTCATAACTCAAAATCCAAGCATTTTTTGACCATGGATCAGTAGGAAACTTTTGTAGTATGTAATGAGAGCTTTCATTTGAGCTTTGGATGGAAGAAAATGGTTGCTTGGATCACAAGTTATGGCCTTGCATAGTTGGGTAAAAATCTCCTTTTTTCATAACTTAGTGAAATTTCAAGTTTCTCACGATTGCCCTTTTTGCAAGTAACCTCATTTTTCTTGATTTTTATTGATTTATCATGGTCCAAATCATAAGTTAACATTGTTTTTGACTTGAAGAGGCAATATTTTTCAAAAAAAATTAAAAGTCAAACTTGGTTTTGATCACAGTTGACTTTTTATCAGATGAATTTTAAACTTTGTGATCCTTTATGAAACCAAGTCCTTGGGCTAAATTGAACCTAATGGATGGATTCGATAGGTGTTTTAGAGTGTCTTGAATCATGTTTCAAGGTTTGAGATCACGCCTTGGTCAAAAGTCAAAGGTATGGTTGACTTTTTCCTAGAAACCCTAATTTGTGGTTCAAATGAATGTGAATCTTTATATTGCTTATGAATCAAGTTCTTTGTGTCAATCTAAGCTTCTGAGTGGATCAACATGATATATTTGAGGTTCTTAAAGCATTTCTTGAGGTCTTGGCTCATGCCTTACTCCAAAAGTCAACTTAGGGGTGAATTAGGTCAAGAAAACCCTAATTCTTGATTTTTGGTGAATGCATCCCCTGAGGATATTTTGAACTTATGAATAGACTCATGAGGTCCTTTTGAGCTTCTTGAATCATGTTTTGAAGTATTGGCTCATGCCAAGAGGAAAATTTCTCTCTGGAGGCCTTGGTCGACCAAAACCCTAATTTGATGACACTGACGATCTTGAGACTTGATCAACTTGTAATATTGAATTCTTATGCTTGATTATTGATGTGGGAGACCTCTTGATCCTCCATGGATGTTTAATAGGTTGAAAAAGTTGAAGATCATGTTAATTTTTGATTGATCCTTTGCCTGGATGCTCTGGGAGGGCTCAAATCCATAATCCTTGGTTGAGGTGAATGCTCAACAATCTTTGAGAGGATTGATGAGGCATGAAGGTACATCCATATTGTGGTGATGATTTACATAATGATGTGTAATCTTGTGGTCAAAATTTAGGGTATGACAAATGCCCCTATTTAATCTTCTTGGACCTGAAGGTGTGAATGGCGAAGACATTCGGACATTCAAGGTAAAAGAGGATTAAATATTAGAATACCCGAAATTTTGATTGTGGCTGTGAATGGTAGCTGATTTGCCCGTCCTGTTAGAACAAGATTTGGTTTTGCAAGATATCTCTTTGTTTTGATAATAACAAAGTTGTATTTGTGTGAGAATAATTTTGGTACTCTAACGTGTACTTTCTTAAGAATTGACAAACGGGTTCTAACTCTGATAGAGAAAGTTCTGACTCTGATAGAGATTATGTGCTACGTCACTCTGAAGTTCTCAATGGTCACTTCTGCGTCAAGAAGCAAGGCTGCTTCTGATCTACTATGCGTCAGAAAGACTCCAAGAAGACACTATGTTATTGCTGCAATGTTCTCTTGGATTCTGGCTCTGAATTCAACTCTGATACTTATCTTCTGAAGACTAAGTGCTGAAGACTCCGAAGATAACGTTCTGATGAACAGCGTCCTAAAGACTCTGAAGACTTAAGTGTCATACCCCAAATTTTGACCACCAAGATTTTCCATTTGCGCAAATCATTACCACAATATGGAGGAACCATCATGCCTCACCAATCTCCTCAAAGATGTTGAGCCTTCACTACAATCAAGAATTAGGGTTTCAAGCCCTCTCAGAGCACTTAGACAAAGGATCAATCAAGAAATGACATGAAATTTAACTTGTCTAGCGTCTCAAACACCCATAAAGGATCAAGAGGACTCCCAAATCAGGAATCAAGCACAAAGTTGCAACATTCCAAGTGGATCAAGCCTCAAGATCGCCAGTGTCAGCAAATTAGGGTTTTGGTCGACTGAGGCCTCCAGATGGAATTTTTCCTCTGGGCATGACCCATTACTTCAAAGCACAACTTAAGATACTCTAAGAGACCTCATGAACCCAATCATCAAGTCAATTTAACCTCAGGGGAGATAGTCATCAAAAATCAGGAATTAGGGTTTCTTGACCTAATTCACCCCTAAGTTAACTTTTGGGACCAAACATGAACCAAGACCTCAAGAAATAATTTGAGGGTCTCCAATACACTACATTAATCCATTTGCAAAAATGGATTGATCCAAGAAGCTTGATCCACAAGTTTCAATTTCATCAGGACCACAATTAGGGTTTCGAGGAAAAAGTCAACTGTACCTTTGACTTTTGACCTGGACATGCTCCCAAACCTTGGGACATGATTCAATACACCCTATAACACCTATGGAATACATCCATTAGGTTTGATTTAGGTCAAGGACTTGATTTCACAAAGGATCGCACAGTTTGGATTTCATCCGATAAAAAGTCAACTGTGCACAAAATCAAGTTTGACTTTTTGGAATTTTTTACAATTATGGTTCCTTAACCCTAAAACAATGTTAATATGTTATTTGAATCATCATTCATCAAGAAAAATCAAGAAAAGTGAGGTTTCTTGCAAAAGGGGTAACCATAAAAAACTTAGAATTTTTCTAAGTTATAGAACAAAGTGGCTAGGGTACCAACTTCCAAGGACCATAACTTGAGATCCAAGCAACCATTTTGGATGGTCCAAAGCTGGATTTGTAGATCTCATTACACTCTACAAAAGCTTCAACTACAGCTCATTCCAATTCCTCATGGATTTTAAGTTATGGAGTGATCAAAATGGCTGAAAACATGAAAATGACATTTTTCCAACACTTAGTGAAATTTTCACTAAGTCAAAATCTGCCTTACTTTTTCCCAAATGTAGGGAAATTTTTCACCTTGATCCAAGTCAAACCAGGTCTAGGGGTGGACATCAAAGTTAAAGTATGCCATGAGGGCTTTCCAATAAGTACCATATCATCTCCAAATTCCATTTGAGCAAGGAGATACAACCCTTGGAACATGGCATCCTGAACTGGTTTTTATAAGGAAGATTTGTGTACATTGGATCGATTTGTCCAAATATGATCAATCCAAGCCTTTTCATCAATTTGGACACATCTGAGGATCAAATGCAAGGGGGATTATCTGATCTCCAAGCCCCCAAAGTCCAAGAATCTACAATAGCCATGCCAAACCTAAAAAGGCTACAAAGACGCCAAGGCTCCAATTTTGTTTCCAAGCATTCAATAGATGCACCAAGGTGGCATGAAGTGAGCCTATTCCAACTGAATTCAGTCCAAGTTTATCTCTGAACCAAAGCTACAAAGCCTGTGCTCTAATCTCAAGTCAATGGCTAGAGGAGACTTGAGATTCCATTTGATCATAATTGGCCACAGACCTGTACCAGTTTCCATTCACTATTGCTTGCAAAACAAACTTGCTCTACTATAAATAAAGCTCATTTGTGCTCAGTTTGAGTACACCAAAGCACCCAAACTGATGCTTTCCTCAAAATCTTCACTTTCACTCCAATTTTGCCTTCTAACTCAAGTCACCATCAGGTTTTGAGTTTGAGAGTAATTCCAACGAAACCAATGATTCACACACCTCACATATAACATATAGAAGTGATCCAAACTCTTACATAATATCTGGAACATCAATTACTCAAAATACCCATCTGCACAAGCCTTTGATAGATTTGCAGTTGAGGTGCCAAATCAAGTTCCAGCTCAATTCAATCCACTCCAAGCATTCAGACACACTCCATAGAACCTAAGGAAGCTGTTCACCTCATTGGAACCAAGCTGTAACACCTCCAACCTAGAACTCGATCACCAACTGCTAGAGGTAAGCATGAACTCTTCAAACTCCATGATGCATGCATATTTTACTGCACAATAATTTTGCCATATGTTCCTAATCATGTATGGAGTAATAACCCTCAATCAATTGCCATGAATCAATCGTGTATGAGATTTCATTGTGTTCATGTAGAAATTAGGGTTCTTGAGATTTTCTTCTGATTTCTCACTCAATACTCAAAATAAATGCAATTAATCTATATGGTTGTGATCCTTGTTCAAAAGCGAACAAGATTGATACTTGAATCATGCAAAACCATTGAGAAATCATGGAGAAAAGTGAGAAAACGCAAATCTGAAAAAATAGAGGGCGCGAGCAAGAACTTGGTGTTCTTGGCGCCATAATTCAAATTTTTGACTTTTTGTTATTTTGGTTAATTGATTCAAAAATTAATTTCTCTCTGAATATTTATGTTTTTGAATTGATTATTTTTCTCAAAATTCACTAAAATGTTTAAATATTTTATTTTGCAAAAAATCCAATTTATATTATTTATTTAATATAGTTAGAATTTTTGTAATTTATTTCATTTTAATTGATTTTAAACATTTTTTAATGAAATTCCCACTTTGATCTTTCAAAATCAATTGAATTTTAAACTTTCATATGATTAAACATGATTTTTCAAGATATTTTCCAAAGTGTATAACTTGTTTTTGAATATAATTGATATCTTATCATTTATTATTTAAATTACCTTTGAAAAATGACATTTTTGTTTAAAATTAGGGTTCCCTCTGGATTTTAAATTTTCAAATCTTTTTGGGCCTCTAATAGAGTGTAAGACCCAATCCCTTTTTGAAACCAAAATAACTTGGGCCCCAGTTATTGTATAAGACCCACTGTGATTTCAAAAATCTTGGCGCGATCGCCGTTTTCAAGACATTTTCATCTGGGCCTACCCTTGTGTTGTAAGTCCCATTTATTTTCTTTTAAATCTTTTTGGGCCTCCCCTTGAGTTGTAAGACCCATCCCTTTGTACAGTAAACCTTTTTGGGCCTCAGTCGTTGTATAAGTCCCGATACGATCTTCAAACAACGGTGCGATCACTGTTAAACCTTGGGCATCTCTTTGAGTATAAGCCCCAACAATCTTTTCACAAACAACTTCCTTTTTGATTTAGGTTCGAATATACAGTTGTTATCAAAACTTTCTTTAATTTCTTTGAACAACTAACAATACAGCATGGAAGCTTGCTCACCTGTAAGTTTTAATAGCTTTCATTTACTCGCCTTCATATGTATATAACTGTATTGTGGGAAGCTGCTCCTCTGTAAGTCTTCTTTCATATCCTTTTAAATACTTGTCATATATCAACTTTATATATACTAGTATAGTTATTTAGAGTTTTCCCTGGCAACTAGGTCTAGAACTAGGTAAAGCCAGTCAGTCACTCTTGAATACAATCAAAACTAGATCCCCATTGGATTTCCAGATACAGTCTTGCCTTCTCTTGGGCTTAAACAATATGGAACAAAGAGAAATGCAGTATTCTTCGTGAACCTTTTCTCAGACTGTCACCCCTAGAAATTGTCAAAGAAATTCTACTTCTCAGAGTTGATCTATTCTCGGTGAATAACATCTATTGAGTTTCTTCAAACCTCAGAACTTTCACCAAATGATCTATTCTCGGTAAATAGCATTTGTTGAACTTTTCTTGGTTTGGGACCCACAGGCTTCCTAAAAGCATCCCCGCCTCCTCTTGGGCTTTGTACAAGGACCATTCGGCTTCTTAGAAGTTCTCATGCCTTCTCTTGGGCTTAGTACAAGGACCCTGAAGACCTCTTAAAGGTATAAGACAGAACTTAGTCATCCTTTGCTAGAGCAGTCTTTCTTGAGTCAAAACCTCAGACCAATTTAGGGTTGATTCTCATCCCTTAATACACCTGCCTCCTCTTGGGCATCATACAAAAGATAAAACTCTTCCACACCAATAAACTTGGACAGTCTATATCTCCTTGAGTCTCAAAGACATTCTCAAGTTCCCTACAAACATAGGAGAAACCCTGGTCATTTTGGATAAATCTCCAGCTGAGTTAAAACCCATGGGTTCTAAAACCCAGTCTCTCTCCTAAAAATCCCCAAGCCAGGGTTAGTTTATCATCAGTATAACACTATCCCAAATCAGAACCTCAAGGTATACAATACCTCAACTCTTCTGTAATCCTCAGCAAGAGTTGATTCCTCCATTTAGACCTGCCTCGGGATCTCAATTATCCCCGGCAGAAGATAGCCTCCTCTTAGGCTTTGTATAATGACCTTTCCTCAGCAAAGTCAGCCTCCTCTTGGGCTTTGTATAATGATTCTCCCCAGCGGAGCTAACCTTTTCAGACTCTCTTATCGATTCAATCACCTTTTCAGACTCTCTTGTTGAGTCAATCAACTTTTCAGACTCTCTTGTTGAGTCAATCACTTTCTCAGACTCTCTTGTTGAGTCAATCACATTTCAGACTCTCTTGTTGAGTCAACCTTTTTCAGCCTCAATCTTGGGCTTTGTACAAGACAGATAAAGATACTCTCTTGTTGAGTCAATTTTTTTTCCCGCCTCATCTTAGGCTTGGTATAAAGATTTCCCCTAGCAGGAGCTAGCCTCCTCTCAAGTTGTGTAGAATAATTTCTCCAGCTTGTTCAACCACAATCCTGGGCATTGTACAAGACAGATAAAAACACTCTCTTGTTGAGTAAAACCCTTTTAGCCTCAATCTTGGGCTTTGTACAAGACATAAATTTTCATCTCTTAAGCTTGAGACATATATCTTCCCCAGCGAAGTCATTTCCTCCCAGCCTTCTTTTAGGCTTTGAGGAATAATTTCCCAAGCAGAGTCAAACTTATTTCAGTCTCAATCTTGGGCTTTGTACAAGACACATAAAATATCCTCACCAGAGTCAGTTAAATTTCCCCTTTCAGCCTCAATCTTGGGCTTTGTACAAGACACATACAAACCCTCCCCAACGGAGTCAAAATCCCTTTTAGCCTCAATCTTGGGCTTCGTACAAGACAGATAGAACATTTCCCCTGGAAAAAGTCAAACTTCTAGCCTCCTCTTAGGCTTTGTATAATGATATCCCCAAAGAGTCAGTCTCTTTTATGCCTCAATCTTGGGCTTTGTACAAGATATATATACACTCTCTTATTGAGTCGGTCTTTTCCAGCCTCCTCTTAGGCTTTGTATAAGGACTTCCCTAGTGAAGTCAATCAACCTCTTAGCTTCAACCTTGGGCTTTGATCAAGGCACACAAAAATCAACAATCCCTCTTTAGAGATGATAAATTCTCTCTCAGTCAAACAAACCTTTTAGCTTCAATCTTGGGCTTTGAACAAGACACCAAAACATCTTTTTCCTCCCTTAGAATAGGAGGAACTACGATTGCTCTGATTTCCCTATTTCTTTAAACGGGAATACGTAGGCATAAGATTGCGAAATCTTAGCGAGCATACTAATCAAAAACTCTAGGTCCAGTACTCTCACACATCATTCAAAACTTAGGTCCAGTACCTTACCAAAAACACCCGAACATCAACAAAAAACTCAGTCACTCACTCATATTTCCCAAGAAACTTTCCCAACCCATTAACGGATAAACACCATCAAGTACAAAGCGAAACCTAAAGCTAATATCCTGTGGATAACCACATATAGGATGGGTAATTGACAACTCCCCATCGTATAACTTGACCCCGGACCCCCCAATCTCTTTTAAGCGTTTGTTCAGTTAAACATCCGCGTGCAAGGTTAGTTTTAGATAGCTTCCCTTTCCCTTCCAGCTTCACGGGATAAATAAGAAACCAGAAAGTAGCACCCTCTCTTACCATTGCGGTGAGGAAAAACCAGCGATAAGGTGGTCGCGTCATCGACAAAAATCGCTCGCTACAAGAAAATGGCGACTCTGCTGGGGAGTCCTTAGAATGATCTTTGGGGGCATCGTCCCCATTTTCCAATAGAAAAATGGCGACTCTGCTGTGGAATCATTGCTAGGATCTATCTTACCTTAGTCATCATCATCCCCATTTTCCACAGGAAAATGGCGACTCGGCTGGGGAGTCCTTAGAATGATCTTTGGGGCATCGTCCCCATTTTCCAACAGAAAAATGGCGACTCTGCTGGGGATTATTGAGAGTCATTGACTGTATAGGACTAGGACTATAACTCTTAAGAGGTCTAGGATGTTAGTTTTAGGAATAAATATATATCGCTTTTCCTACTTGATATCCGTGTTTATGTTTCTGCTAATGGGACTGCGGGTGATGCCGCATCTGGAAAGTTTGAGTGACACCTAAGATAAGTGATGGCATTAGACGGGTAATCTTACAGGGAGTGACTCCCAAATAAGAGATCCCGGTAGACCATCGAATCAGTGGAGATACCCTTTGCGGATTCAATGCCTATACGACTTCGGTTGTTGAAAGCATATTGTTCGATTGTGGTGTCCATGAAACTAAGGATTTAGTAGGCTGAGACCATGTTACTATTTTGTAGTGCGAAAGCTATCAGAAATAGTTGTCACGCGATACTACCCTCATTTGAGATTACTCTAAGATACTGCAGCTCGCTCGGGTGAACCAGCCTACTGTTGTTATCCCAAGAGGGGTCAATGATTTTGAGGACAGGTACAAAAAATCACCAGTATAACCTTTGGGGATGGGTAGAGCCATGACTTCATGACACCGAACCTTTGACCCCATGTTTTTCTATGTTTTTGTGTGCTGCATTCATGCATTCATTTCATTAAAAAAACTTTAAACAAAGAAAAAATTTCTCTCCTAGTCTCTCTCTTTTTCAAATTAAACTAAGACAATGATTGCAAATATCAGAAAGAAAGATCGCGTTATGGATTTTGGTAGAAGGAAGACTCACAAGTATATCTTCAAGGTTCCAAAACTAGAGGATTTAAGAGGGTTAGCAAGGATGATCACCAACCCTGATGCTTTCAGAGCTAAGTACGGAGGACTGCTGTGTCTATTAAGGGTACATGTAATTGAAGGAATTCTGGCTACACTCATTCAGTTCTACGATCCGGTCTATCACTGCTTCACATTCCCGGATTATCAACTAGCGCCAATGCTAGAGGAGTACTCTCATCTGACTGATTTACCCATCACTGACCAAGCTCTATTTTCTGGCTGGAAGAAATTCCAAAGGACCAAACCATTGCGAGAGAAATCTATTTGGACGAGTCAGAAGTCAGGACTCACATGACCATTAAGGGTGGAATCCAAGGTTTTCCAGCCAAGTTTTTGGTAAAGAAAGCTCTGTACTTTGCTAGTATAGGGAACATGGCTGCTTTTGAGAGCGTCTTTGTTCTACTTACCTACGAGTTATTTCTATTTCCCAATATTGATGACTTCGTTGATATCAATGCCATTAAGATTTTTCTGATTGGAAACCCTGTACCGACGTTGCTCGCAGATGCTTATCATTCTGTACACTTAAGGAATTTGTATAGCGAAGGAATAATCACATGCTGTGTACCCCTGCTATACAAATGGTTTACTTCCCATTTACCTAAGTCTGCCGCTTTTTGGGATCATAAGAGTACTCTACATTGGTCACAGAGAATCATGTCTCTTACCAACTCTGACATCGACTGGTACAATCAGATCTATGACAGGATAAGAATCATTGACCGTTGTGGAAATTTCCCTAATGTACCCCTTATAGGAACTAAAGGAGGAATCAATTATCATCCAGTTTTAGTTCGTCGTTAATTCGGATACCCGATGAGACATGTCCCGTGTAATGTTCATCTGAAAGATCTTTTCTTCAAGGAAGGAGAAAATGACAGGGCACTAAAGACAGAAATAGTGCATGCCTGGAAACATGTTCACAGGAAAGGAAGAGAGTCTCTAGGAAAACCAGACTGTGTCTCTATAGAACCTTATCTTCACTGGGTATAAACTAGAGCTCTCAAGCTGAGGATGCCTTACCCTCGTCAAAAAGTTCTTCCGTTAAAGAAATCTGTCCTTTATTTTATGTCTGATACAGAAAAGCTTCAGGTTACTCTCAACAAAGTTCAACAGGAGAAGAAATCTTGGAAGAACAAGTACCGTATTCTTAGTGTGGAGTGTAACAAAATACAGTAACTGTTAAAAGAAAAAGATGCTCTAATCGAGATTTTAGAGCAACATGCTGTTGAAAATCAAGAAGACAAAAGGAATTTGCTCGCTCCTTTCACTTGGAAAAGGAATGACAACCCGACAACGGCTCAAGAGCCCCGGTCAAAGAAAAGGAAAATACCAGCACCAGCACCTGAGCCCTCCTCAGAGAGGATTCAGGATCCATAAGTTTAGACATTTCCTTTTACAGCACTTTGTAAATTACTGTGTTTCCATTTCCGCAATCTTTGAATTCCATAAAACGGGGTTTCTCCATTGTATGATATTTGCAATCCAATTGTTGAAGTTTCTTTTGATTAAAAAAAAATATTAATATAATCATTGCATATCATTCATCATTCTCACATAACGCATTCTTCTTACCTATGAATCTCACGTTTGTGTCTCGATTCTAGAGTCAAACTGTCTCATTCGTACAATACTCGGGCCAATCGACAAAAGAAAATGGATAATCTCGAGGAAGAGAACAGAGAGTTAAGAGAAGAAATCGACGCTCTGAAATAGGATCTGAGGAAACTTCACAATGATATGCAAGCTCTGGCAGCAGCCCAGATACAAAGGACTGTGATCTCAGAGATCACATCTATGACCATAGTGGAAAAGTATGATCCTCGGTATAACATGCCTAAAGATCGTCCCTGGGGCATGCCTATTAACTATATCCCAGAAGGATATATTCCGCCGATCACAGAAGATCCAGAAACTACAGCAGGAGCCGCTGGGCCTGAAGGTTACAAACTTTGGGAAAGCAAAAATGCAAGGGGCATGACGGCAACTCCTGAAGGTTACAAACTTCAGGAGAGGGAAGCACCAAGAGTCACTGCCGTAATGACTATACCCCCATCCGTGGTACACACTGTCCCAGAAGGACAGATTCCACATATACCTTCTGGTGGAAACGAAAGTATGGACGACAGAATGAGGGAATTCCAGGAACATTTCTTGGAGATGCAGAAGGAACTGCATGCCATTCACGGTCAGGATCTATTTGGAAAGGACGCCGCAGACCTTTGTTTGGTTCCCAATGTGAAAATTCTGCACAAACTCAAGGTGCCCGAATTTGAAATTCAAGGGTAACTCTTACCCTCAAAGTCACTTGGTGATGTACACTTGGAGGATGTCAACTCAGATAGAGAACCAACAGCTACTGATCCACTATTTCCAAGATAGTTTAACTGGTGCCGCACTCAAATGGTACATGGGATTAAACCGCACTAAGATCGTCACTTTCAGAGATCTTGGCGCTGCCTTCGTTCAGCAGTATAAGTATAACCTGGACATGGCACCTGACATAGATCAACTCAGAGCCATGTCGCAGAAGGACAAGGAAACCTTTAAGGAGTATGCTCAGAGATGGCGTGAAATTGCCGCCCAGATTTGTCCACATCTTGAGGAAAAAGAGATGACAAAGATCTTCTTGAAAACCTTGAGCTCATTTTACTACGACAGAATGGTCGCCAGTGCGCCCAGCGACTTCACCGAGATGGTAGGCATGGGAGTTCGTATTGAAGAAGCAGTTCGAGAAGGACGTTTAGTTAAAAATGCCGGACCATCAAGCAGTACCAAAAGATACGGTAGTGCTCTCCCTAAGAAAAAAAAAGCAAGATATTGGTAATATCCCTCTCGGAAAGCAAAGGCGACGGTACCAACTAGTAGCAGCTCTAACTCCTACTATCAACCCTGCGCCTGTTCCAACTTATCAACCTCAGGTTGCTCAGAGCCAACCGAATCAATAATAATATCAGCAAAGGATATAACAGCCTCTTCAGCAGGCTCGTCCTCAGTACAATAACAACCGTACAATGCGACCACCAGGGTTTGACCCTGTACCAATGTTGTACGCAGAACTGTTTCCACTACTACTGGTCAAGGGGCACGTCCAAACTAGGGCTCCTCTTGCGATACCGAAGAATCCTCCTTTTTGGTTCAAAGCAGATCAGACTTGCCCTTACCATTAAGGAGGACCAGGGTATAACATTGAAAACTGTCTCAACTTCAAATCCGATGTGCAGAAGCTTGTTAGGAGCAGGGTTCTATCCTTCAAGGATACAAATCCTAATATTCAGATGAACCAGTTGCCTCAACACGAGAAAGCTGCAGTAAATTTGATAGAGGAAGAGTCTAAGTACAACTATCAAATTCATGATGTACTCTTATTGGGAACCAACCTGGTCAAGATGCATTGCAGACAGAGCGGATACGGTCATGTACCGTCTCATAACTATCACCAGTGTGATATCTGCTCTAAAAATGATCAAGGATGTTCTGTGGTGCAATCAGATCTACAGGAACAAATGGATCTCAGATGGATCCAAGATCACCGAATTCGTGAAGTCAACATGACTTATACAAATTCCAACATCATTCAAAACCACGACATCCGTGCGATGAATGTCAACTTGGTGGCAATGCACTCAAGGCAAAGCCACCATCATGATCTGCCACGACACGATTATGATTCCTGTCTGATTTGCTCGGTAAATAATCAGGGATGCTCTTTTATACAAGAGGCCCTCCAATGTCAGATGGATTTAGGATAGATTCAGGATTACCGCGATAGAAGTCATTATCAAGTCAACATGATTCAAATCTTTGATATTAGTTTGATGAATACCAGCTTCGTGGAATTACACGCTAGGCAAGTTCAGCTCGGTTTTTTGACTTCGCAAGATTATCAGAACTGTAAAGTGTGTCGTTAGAGTGACCAAGGCTGTGCACTCGTTCAAAGGACACTGCAACACTTATTAAATCACTGGTGGCTTCCAATCTATCTAAATGAAGACACACAACAAGTCAGTATGATTGACGGGAACCCTACTAGGCATCAAAGTCAGGATGTTCGATTAATGGAAACAGATCTAGTAAGGTTACACTGCATACAAAGTGGACGTGGCAGGGTGCCACCACACAACTATGAGCGCTGTAGAGTTTGTTCAGAGGATAAACAAGGATGCTACCTCGTGCGAGATGCCCTTCAAAGTCGGTTGGACCATAAGGAGATTCAACCATGGTCAAGCCCTGGTTTAATGTCAGACTATCATCCTAATCAAGGCAAAGATGTTGTCTTAATCCCTAAACGAGAAGTGGCCAAAGATGTGTGTGCCATAATCCCTCTACTCCATGAATCAAGAGTTCCTCTTGATAGTGTGTCATACCCCAAATTTTGACCACTAAGATTTCCAATCATTGTGAAACTCATCATCACAATATGGATGTACCATCATACTTCATCAGTCTCCCCAAAGATGGGTGAGCATCCACTACAATCAAAATTAGGGTTTCAAGCCTTCTCAGAGCCTTAGACAAAGGATCAATCAAGGAATGACATGATCTTCAACTTGTCTAACCTCTCAAACATCCACAATGGATCAAAAGGACTCCCACTCCAAGGATTAAGCACAAAGCTGCTCACTTCTAGGTGGATCAAGTCTCAAGATCGACAGTGTCACCAAATTAGGGTTTTGGCCGACCAGGGCCTCCAGATGGAAATTTTTCATCTGGGCACAAGCCAATGATCCAAAACATAACCTAATATACTCCATGGAACCTCATGGACCCAATCATCAAGTCAATTTTGCCTCAGGGGAGGCATTCATCAAAAATCAGGAATTAGGGTTTCTTGACCTAATTCACCCCTAAGTTGACTTTTAGGGCAAGTCATGAGCCAAGACATCAAGAGAGGGTTTGAGGGTCTCTAATGAACTATATTGATCCATTTGGAACAATGGATTAATCCAAGAAGCTTGAGCAACAAGTCTCAATTTCATCTGCACCACAATTAGGGTTTCGCGAGAAAAGTCAACTGTAACTTTGACTTTTGACCAGGACATGCTCCCAAGCCCTAAGACATGATTCAATATACCCTATGACACCCATGGAACATGTCCATCAAGTTTTATTTAGGTCAAGGACATGATTTCATGAACAATTGCACAGTTTGGAATTCATCTGATAAAAAGTCAACTGTGCACAAAAGTCAACTTTGACTTTTTGAGATTTTTCACCAAAATGGATTTTTAACCCTAAAATGATGTTAATGTATAATTTGAATCATCATTCATCAAGAAAAATCAAAGAAAGTGGGATAACTTGTAAAAGGGGGTAACCATAAAAACTTAGAAAAATTTCTAAGTTATGGAAAAAGTGACACTAATGTGCCAACTTTGGAGGACCATAACTCCTAAACCACAAGGCCATTGTTCCCCATTCAAAGCTTGATTTGTAGATCTCATTCCCCTCTACAAAAGCTTCATACTGACCTATGTCCAAATTCCTCATGGATTTTGAGTTATGGAGTGATCAAAATCAAGAAAAGTCACTTTGTTCCAACACTTAGTGAAAATTTCACTAAGTCAGATTTTACCTTACTTTTTGCCAAATGTAGGGGGATTTTTCACTTGGATTCAAAAGAGATCAAAACCAAACATGTTCAAACAGTTGTTGTATCACGTAAGGGCTTTCCAAAATGGCCAAGAACATTACCAAATTCAATTTGAGTAATGAGATATGACATTGGCAAGTTGCCTTGCTGAAATCTGCCAAGGCAAGGCAGATTTTTACACTTTTGGTCGATTTGCCAAAATCAGCCAAATCCAAATGCTCCTATCCACTTGGACACCTCTGAGGATTGAATCTAAAGGGGACAATCACTGAGCCAAGCCTCCAAAGTCTTTGGAACAAGAAATAGCATGTTGAACCTAGAATTGCCAAAATAGGGACAAGACTCCAATTTTGGATTGGAGCATTCAATGGAAGCATCAAGGTGGCATGGACTGAGCCATTCTCAACTGAATTCAGTCAAGACTTATCCAAGACCAAGGGAACCAGCAGCCTGTGCCCTAACCTCTAGTCAATGGCTAGAGGAGACTTGGATTTTCATTTGCCAACATTGGCCAAACCTACTCAGCAGTTACCATTCACTATTCCTTGCAAAATAAACTTGCACTACTATAAATAGAGCTCAATTGTGATCAGTTTGAGTACACCAAAGCCATCAAACAGATGCTTTCCTCAAAATCTCTTCTTTCACTCCAATTTTGCCTTCTAAGTCAAGTCATTATCGGGTTTTGAGTTTGAGAGCTTTTCCAATCAAACCAATCACACACACACCTCACATACATCATATAGAAGTGATCCAAACACTCACATAACATCTGGAACACAGATTTCACAAAATCACCAGCCAATTGCTCAAGTTCTTGACAGATTTGCAGTTGGGGTACCATCTCAAGTTCCAGATAAATTCAATCCATTCCAAGCATTCATACACACTCCATGGCACATAGGGAAGCTATCCAGGTCATTGGAACCTAGCTGTAACACCTCCAACACAAATCACGATCACCAGCTGCAAGTGGTAAGCATGAGCTCTTCTAACTCTATGATCCATGCAATTTTTGCTGTACAATAATTTGGCCATATGTTCATAATCATGCATGGAATGTTTCCCCTCAATTAATTGCATTGTTTGAATCGTGTATAAAAAATCCTAGCCTTCATGCAGAAATTAGGGTTCTTGAGGATTTTTCGTGATTTCTTGTTTTATGCTTAATTTAAATGAAATTAATCGTCATAGACATGATCGTGAGGTTGAAACGAGTTGATTGGTATGTGGATTTCATGATATAATCAAGTATTCAGTGAGATTGGAGAGAAAATTCAAATCAGCCAAACCCAGAACACGCGGGTGTTCTTGGTGTGTTCTTGGCGCCATTTTTTGAAAATTCAAATATTTGAATTTTGTGATTTTATTTAATTGATTCAAAAATTAATTTCTCTCCGAGTTTTAATGATTTTGAGTTGATTCTTTTTTTAATAATTCACAAAAATGTTAAAATATTTTATTTTCCCAAAAAATTCCAAAAATATTATTTATTTTGTATAATTGATATTTTTGCAAAGAATTAATGTTTTAATTGTTTTTAACATTTAAAATATTTTTTCCACCTTGATTTTGCAACTTTTAATGCTTTCTAATTATTTTGTAGGTCAATACCTAATTTTTGAAGCATTAATCCAAGATCACAATTCGTTTTCCATATGTTAAACAATTTTGATCATTTTAATTGAATTTTTATTCAATTAAATACATTTTTGAAAACAAATTAGGGTTTTGGATTAATTCAACCCTCATAAATCATTTTCAAAACTTTTTGGGCCTCTAATAGAGTGTAAGACCCAATCCTTTTTTGACCAAATCATTTTTGGTCCTCAGTATATTGTATAAGTCTCGATACCGTAAAAAACAAACGGCGCGATCGTCGCCTTTTTAAAACAAAAAACCTTGGGCCTACCCTCGAGTATTAAGACCCATTTCTTTTCTTAAAACTTTTTGGGCCTCTAATAGAGTGTAAGACCCAACCCCCCTTGTACAAACCATTTTTGGGCCTCACTTATTGTATAAGTCCCTCTGTACAAGTAAACGGCGCGATCGTCGCCTTTTAAAAAACCTTGGGCCTACCCTCGAGTAGTAAGACCCATTTCTTTTCTTACAACTTTTTGGGCCTCTATTAGAGTGTAAGACCCAACCCCCTTTGAAAACCAAATCACTTTGGGCCTCAGATATTGTATAAGTCCCTCTGCGTTAAAATAAAATCTCGGCGCGATCGCCATTTCAAACGAAAAGTCAACTGGGTCTACCCTCGTGTTATAAGCCCCACTCTCACTCTTTTAAAACTTTTTGGGCCTCTTGAGAGAGTGTAAGACCCATCCCTTTGTACAGAAAACTTTTTGGGCCACAGTCACTTGTATAAGTCCCTCTGTACAAATTCAAACAGTGCGATCACTGATAAAACCCTGGGCCTCTCCTTGAGCTGTAAGCCCCAAATCTTTCTTTTTCAAAGCACTTTTTCCTTTGATTTTGAATATACTGTTATTTTCAATCTTTCTTTGTTGAACAACTAACCAAACAGCATGGAAGCTCTACAACCGAGTAAGTGTTTATACGCTTTCATTTACCGCTTTCATATACATATAACTGTATTGTGGGGCTGTTTCGCTGTAAGTCTTCTTTCATAAACTCATATCAAATGTGTAATAATAGTATAGATATTTAGAGTTTCCCTGGCAACTACGTCTAGCATTAAGCCCGTTGATCACTCTTAAATAGTCAAAACTAGATCCCCATAGGATTACCAGACACAGTCTTCCCTCTTCTTGGGGTTAAACAATATGGAGATATGAAAGGCAGCATTCTCGGTGAACCCTTTCATAGACTGTCACTCGTAGAAGTTGTCAAAGAAACTCTACTCCCCAGAGATGATCTTTTCTCCGTGAATTGCATCTCTTGAGTTTCTTCCAAATTCTCGAACTTTCCTGGCTTGATCTATTCTCGGTGAATGGCATGTCTTGAATTTCTCGGGGTTTGGGGACCCACAGGCTTCTTAAAAGCACTTGTCAAGAAACTCTACTCCCCAGAGATGATCTTTTCTCCGTGAATGGCATCTCTTGAGTTTCTTCCAAATTCTCGAACTTTCCTGGCTTGATCTATTCCTCTGTGAATAGTCTGTCTTGAATTTCTCGGGGTTTGGGGACCCATCGGCTTCTTAAAAGCATAGGCCTCCTCTTGGGCATCGTACAAGGACCCACAGGCTTCCTAAAAGCAACCCCGCCTCCTCTTGGGCTTAGTACAAGGACCCATTGGCTTCTTAGAAGTATTCACAGCCTCCTCTTAGGCTTCGTATAATGATCTCTTCCTCCAGGAATGATAGCCTTCTCTTGGGCTTCGTACAAGGACCTCTGGGCTTCTTAAAAGCTTCCAGCCTCCTCTTGGGCTTCGTACAAATTGTCCCGACGACCTCCTAGAGGTATAGGAACATAACTTAGTCATCTTCATAGAACAGTCCTTTCCAAGAGTCTACTACTGTTTCTCAAAGCATAGTACAAAAGATTAAACTCTAGACACGGACAGTCTAACATCCTTGAGTCTCAAAGACATTCTCAAGTGACCCATTCGTTAAATAGGAAGGAACCCGTAGACTCGGACAGTCTCAATACCCTTCGGACTTCCCAATTCCTTAAAGAACAGGAATAACCCGGATCCTCGAATCAAATCCTTGAGTACAGTGTTGCTCATATAAGAACTGATTTTCTCTTTCAAAATCTGTATACTGGACCTGTCACTAAACTGAAATAGTAACAATAGCCTCCTCTTGGGCTTTGTACAATGATTCTCCCCAGTGGAGTCAAACAACGTTTAGCCTCTCTCTCGGGCTTTGTACGAGACACATAAGAGACTCCCTCGTTGAATCAATCACCCATTTCGCCTCCATCTCGGGCTTTATACGAGATACAAAAAGGTTCTTATTTAGCCAAACAAACAACAACCTCCATCTCGGGCTTTGTACGAGATACAAAAACTCTCTTGTTGAGTCAAATAACCTTCATCTCGGGCTTTATACGAGATACCAAAAGACTCTATCGTCGAGTCAAAAACCTTTTAGCCTCTCTCTCGGGCTTTGTACGAGACACATATTAGCCTCCTCTTAGGCTTTGTATAAGAAAACCACTGGTTGATCCAATCAACCTTTTAGCATCAAAGTTGTGCCTCGTTCACAGTACACAAACATCAACAACTCCTTCCCCTTCATCTAATTGCTGTAAGCGGCAAGCCTCTGGATCATCTACATCCATGCCACTGTCCCTCTTTTAGCATGAGAAATTCCTAAGGAAAGATAGCATTGCTCTACACTGAGTTAAAGTCTTCTCCTTTAGGTTGGAAATCCCCTATAAAGGAAATTATGGCATTGCTGAATTCACATATCCCGGTTAAAGTAATTCTCCCTTATAAACAGTTGTGACATACAACCCCTTCTTTAGAGATGACAAATTCTCTCTAAAGTCAACACCCTTTTAGCTTCACATCTTGGGCTTTGAACAAGATACAAATAGACCTTTCAGCTTCACATCTTGGGCTTTGAACAAGATACAAACCACCTTTCGCTTCACGTCTTGGGCTTTGAACAAGACACCAAAACAACCATTTCCTCCAATAGAATAGGAGGAACTACGAACACTCTGATTTCCCTGTTTCGGTAAACGGGAATACGTAGGCATAAGATTGAAAGAAAAATCTTAGCGAGCACACTAAACAAAAACCCAAAATCCCATACTTCCACACATCCGTCTTAACCTCCCACAAATCGACCGAACACCACTTTTAAAAAAATACACCCAATAGAGACCCCGAATCTTTGTAGCATCTGTAATCTAACAGACCGCTGTTTAACCTCAGTTTGCAAGCTGGGTTAATTTGAGACATCTATTTCCCTTCCTTCATCAGCTTTAATAGGATAAAAAATGAATCGAGCTGTAGACACCAAAGAGCGATAGCGCTTCACAACCGCGTCCAAAATCGCTAGCTACAGAAAAAATGGCGACTTCACTGGGGAACTATGGCGACTCTGCTGGGGATTTGTCATTAGGATTTATCTCACCTTTATAGCAGGATCTTGTTCTCTTCTCATCTATTAGGTAGAAACTTTATAAGTAGCGCCCACCGTGGGGCTCTTCTAACCCTTTTTCTCTTCACTTGTGTGAATACCACAGATTGGGGCTTCCGCCGGGGAACCCATTTTCTGTCAGGAACTTAGGATTCATAGCTTTAAAGGTCTAGGATGTTTAGGACAAATATATATACTGCTTTTCCTAATTGCTATACCTGTTTATTTTTCTGCTAATAGGAATGCGTGTGATGCCGCATGTGGAAAGTTTGAGTATACACTTAAGATAAGTGATGGCGACGAGGTCGACCATCAGCCTCAGTGGAGGCTGACCAATGCAACCCATTCCCTCTCATAGGCAATGGGCCGATTGTGATGTCTGAGAAGATGAGGAGCCAACCCTTTTGTAGTGCGGAAACTATCGGAAATAGTTGTCACGCGATACTACCCTCATTTGAGGCTGGTGATCTATTCTCGGTGAATGGAACTTACTCTAAGATTGCTCTACAACTCGCTGACGATCCGCTTGTTGTTTTGCTTTCCTGGGAGGAGCTGATGATAATGAGTACAGGTACAAAAATCACCCTAGTATAAACCTTTGGGGATGGGTAGAGCCTTGACTTCATGACAACGACCCTTTGACCCCATGTTTTTTCTATGTTTTTGTGTGCTGCATTCATGCATTCATTTAAAAAACATTAAAACATTAAAAAAAATTTCTCTTCTAGTCTCTCTGTTTTTAAAATTAAACTAAGACTGTGATTGCAAATATCAGAGAAAAGGATTGTGCTAATGGATTTCGGTAGAAGGAGAACTCATACGTACACCTTCAAGGTTCCAAAACTAGAGGATTTAAGAGGTTTGGCGAGAATGATCACAAACCAAGAGGCCTTCAGAGCCAAATACGGAGGTCTGCTACCTCTGTTAAGGGTCCATGTGATTGAGGGAATCATGGATGCGCTCATCCAGTTCTACGATCCGGTCTATCACTGTTTCACATTCCCGGATTACCAGCTAGCACCAATGCTGAAGGAGTATTCTCACCCGATCGTTTTACATATCACTGATCGGGCTCCATTTTCTGGACTGGAAGAGATTCCAAAGGATCAGACCATTGCAAGAGCAATTCATTTGGACGAGTCTGAGGTCAGGACTCACATGACTACCAAGGGTGGCATACAAGGTTTGCCAGCCCAGTTCTTGACAAAGAAAGCTCTGTATTTCGCTAGTATAGGGAACGGGACTGCTTTTGAAAGCATCTTTGTTTTACTCACCTACGAATTATTTTTGTTGTCCAACATTAATAACTTCGTCGATATCAACGCTATTAAGGTTTTTCTCATTGGAAACCCTGTACCGACTTTGCTCGCAGATGCGTATCATTCTATACACTTGGGAAATTTGTACAGCAGAGGGGAGATTACATGCTGTGTACCTCTGCTTTATAAATGGTTTATCTCGTACTTACCCAAGTCTGCTGCTTTCTGGGATCATAAGAGTGCCTTACGTTGGTTGCAGAAAATCATGTCTCTCACCAACTCTGATATAGATTGGTGTAATAGGATTTATGATGGAATCAGGATCATTGACAATTGTGGAAACTTCCCCAACGTACCCCTTATAGGAACTAAGGGAGGAATCAACTACCATCCAGTTCTCGTTCGTCGTCAATTTGGATACCCGATGAGGCATATTCCGCTGAATGCTCATCTGGAAGGTCTTTTCTTCAAAGAAGGAGAAAACGACAGAGCACTAAAGACAGAAATAGTGCACGCTTGGAAACACATTCATAAGAAAGGATGGGAGTCTCTAGGAAAACCGGACTGTGTCTCGGTGGAGCCTTATCTCCACTGGGTACAAACTAGAGCTCTCAAGCTAAAGATGCCTTATCCTCGATACGGAATTCTTCCGCCGAGGTAATCTGTCATGTACTTCATGACGGAAACTGAAAAGCTTCAGGTTACTCTCAACAAAGTTCAACGGGAGATGAGGTCTTGGAAGAACAAGTACCACACCCTCGACATAGAGTGCATCAAAATACAGCAACTGCTGAAAGATAAGGATGCTCTGATCGAGATTTTAGAGCAACATGCTGTGGATAATCAGGATGACCAAAGGAATTTGCTCGCTCCTTTCACTTGGCAAAGGAATGACAACCCGACGACGGCCCAAGAGCCCCGGTCAAAGAAATAGAAGATACCAGAATCAGCACCCGAGTTCTCTTCAGAGAGGACTCGGGACCCATTAGCTTAGGTTTCTGTTTCTGCACCTTGTAATCTACTGTATTTCCATTTCTGTAATCCTTTGAATTCAATAAAAAAGGGTTTCCCCACTGTTTGATATTTGCAATCTAATTGTCGAAGTTTATTTTGATTAAACCAAAAAACAATTAATATAATCATTGCATTCATCATTCTCACATCGCGTATTCTTCTTACCTACGAATCTCACGTTTGTGTCTCGGTTCTAGAGTCAAACTGTCTCATTCGTACAATACTCGGGCCAATCGTCAGAAAAAGATGGATGATCTTGAGGAAGAGAACAAAGAGTTGAAAGAAGAGATCGACGCTCTGAGAGAGGATATGAGAAAGCTTCGTAACGACATGCAAGCCATGGCAGAATCTCAGCTACAAAGGACTGTGATCTCAGAGATCACCTCAGCGCCCATAGTGGAGAAGTATGATCCTAGGTATCAAATGCCGAAAGGTCGTCCTTGGGGCATGCCTGTTAACTATATCCCAGAAGGATATGTTCCGCCGATCACTGAAGATCAGAGAATCACAACAGAAGCCGCTGGGCCTGAAGGTTACAAACTTCGGGAAAGCGAAGATGCCAGGGGCATACTGAAGACTCCTAAAGGTTACAAACTTCGGGAAACGCCAAGATTTACTGCCGTAGTCACGGTACCACCCCCTGTGGTGCACACTGTCCCGGAAGGACAGATTCCACATATACCTTCTGGTAAAAAGGAAACTATGTTTGACCGAATGGATGAGTTCCAGGAACAGTTCTTGGAAATGCAGAAGGAACTGCAAGCCATTCGCGGTCAGGATCTATTTGGAAAGGACGCCACAGACCTGTGTCTGGTCCCCAATGTGAAAGTTCCGCACAAATTTCAAGTGCTCGACTTTGAAAAGTACAAGGGTAACTCTTGCCCTCAAAGTCACTTGGTGATGTACGCTCGGCGAATGTCAGCTCAGACAGAGAATTAGGACCTGCTGATTCACTACTTTCAGGATAGTTTAACTGGTGCCGCACTCAAATGGTACATGGGTTTAAACCGTGCTACGGTTAGCACATTCAGAGATCTTGGTACTGCCTTCGTCCAACAATACAAATACAATTTGGACATGGCACCCGACAGAGATCAACTTAGATCGATGTCGCAAAAGGACAAGGAAACCTTTAAGGAGTACGCTCAGAGATGGCGTGAAATCGCCGCTCAAATTTGTCCATCTCTTGAGGGAAAAGAGATGACAAAGATCTTCTTAAAGACCTTAAGCTCATTTTACTACGACAGAATGGTTGCCAGTGCGCCCAGTGATTTCACCGAGATGGTGGGTATGGGAGTTCGTCTTGAGGAAGCCGTCCGAGAAGGACGTTTGGCAAAAGACGCTGGATCATCGAGTAGTACAAAACGATACGGTAGTGCTCTCCCTAAGAAAAAAGAGCAAGATATTGGGAATATCTCTCTCAGAAAGCAAAGGCAACGTTATCAACCGGTAGTAGCTGTAACTCCTGCTATCAGCCCTACGCCTATTCCTACGTATCAACCTCAGGTTGCGCAGAGCCAACCTAATCAGCAAAGGACACAACAGCCTCTTCAGCAGGCTCGTCCTCCATATAACAACAACTGTACAACATGACCATCAGGATTTGATCCTATACCCGTATCGTACGCAGAACTATTTCCGTTACTACTGGCTAAGGGGCACATTCAGACTAAGTCTCCTCTTACAGTACCGGAAAATCCGCCTTTTTGGTTTAAGGTGGATCAGACATGCCCTTATCATCAAGGAGGACCATGGCATAACATAGAGAATTGTCTCAATTTCAAATCCGACGTGCAAAAGCTTGTTAGGAGCGGGGTCTTATCCTTCAAGGATACGAATCTTAATGTTCTCACGAACCCGCTGCCTCAACATGAGAAGGCTGCAGTCAACCTAATAGAAGGAGAGACTAACAATGTCTATCAAATTCACGATGTACTCTTATTGAAGACCAATCTGGTCAAGATGCATTGTAGACAGAGTGGATATGGCCATGTGCCACCTCATAATTATCATCAATGTGATGTCTGCTCTAAAAACAATCAAGGATGTTCTGTAGTGCAAACAGCTCTACGGGAACAGATGGATCTCGGATGGATCCAAGAGCACCGAGTTCGTGGAGTTAACATGGTCTACACGAATTCTAACATCATTCAGAACCACGATATCCGTGCAATGAATGTCAATTTGGTGGTGATGCACTCAAGGCAAAGCCAGTATCATAATCTGCCGCGGCATAATTACAGTTCTTGTCTGACTTGCTCGGTAAACAAACAGGGTTGCTCTTTTGTACAAGAAGCCCTCCAGCGTCAGATGGATCTTGGATGGATCCAAGACTACCATGATAGGAATTCCTCTAAAATCAACATGGTTCAGATATTTGATATTCGCGTGATGAATACCAACCTGGTAGAGTTACATGCTGAACAGGTCCTACTCGAATTCCTGGTGTCACATAATTATCAAAGCTGTAAAGCAGGTTGCGGAAATGATCGAGGTTGTACCCTTGTCCAGGAGGCACTTCAGCACTTGTTAAATCACTGGTGGATGCCAATCTACATGGATGAAGATACTCAGCAAATTAGTATCAGTAACAGGAATCCTACTCGGCGTCAGAGTCAGGATGTCCGAACAGTGGAAGTTAACCTAGTGAGGTTACATTCAAAGTGGGCGTGGCCAGGTGCCACCACACAATTATGACCGTTGTAGCGTCTGTTCGGAAAGTAACCAAGGGTGTTACCTTGTGAGAGCAGCTCTTCGGGGACAGGTGGATAGTGGAGAGATCCGCCCATATCCAGGTTCCGGACCCATCAATTGGTCGCCGAACTACCTTGCCAATCAAATTAAGGACGTTGTCGTCATCTCTGATCATCACAGGACCAGGGATGTTTTTGCCATTATCCCTCTACTTGACGAATCTAAAGTTCCCAACCAGGAACGGATCGAGATTACTTATGATGGTCAGAAAAATCAGAAGGTTCCCATAGTCATCTATCTACCGGGACCACTATCGTATGAATCAACTAAGGTTATCCCTTACAAATACGGTGCAACGACAATTGAAAATGGAAAGGAAATTCCATTACCCTCCATCGTGAATATTGCAGACATCAGTCGTGTAACACGGAGTGGTCGAATCTTCAACCGAGGAGTTGGAGAACCTAACAAGGAAAAGGAACTTCAGACAGAAGCTCCCGATCCATCATTCGGTCAATCCAGTAATCCCGACCTTTCGAAAAATAATGATGAGATGCTGAAGCTCATCCAAAGGAGTGAATACAACATTGTTGATCAGCTATTACAGACTCCTTCAAAGATCTCTGTGTTATCACTGTTACTCAGTTCAGAAGCGCACATGGAGGCTCTACAGAAAGTCTTAGAGCAAGCCTTTGTGGAACAAGATGTAACAATCAGACAGTTCGATAGCATTGTCTCTAACATCACTTCCTGCAATAATTTGGGATTTAGTGATGAGGAATTACCCGAAGAGGGTCGCCGTCATAACATAGCGCTCAACATTACAGTCAACTGCCAGGACGATGCTTTAGCTAGCGTACTGGTTGACACAGGGTCAACCCTGAATGTTATGCCGAAGTCCACTTTGATGCAATTATCATTGAAAGGCCCTCCGATGAGAATCAGCGAGGTCGTCGTCAAAGCGTTCGACGGATCCAGAAAAACATTTATCGGCGAAGTTGATCTTCCCATAACTATCGGTCCTCACACTTTCCAAGTCACTTTCCAGGTCATGGACATCTGGGCAACATACAGTTGTTTATTAGGAAGACCTTGGATACATCAGGCTGGGGCGGTTACTTCAACCCTACACCAAAAGCTAAAGTTCGTTCAGAACGGCCAACTCATCACAGTCTGTGGGGAGCAGGCCTTGCTCGTGAGTAGTTTATCATCATCTACTGGTATAGAACCCGAGGAGGTTATTGGAACTCAGTTCCAAGCACTGTCGGTGAGCAAGAACAATCAGTTCAAAGAAGGAACATCCATTTCTTCATACAACGATGCTATCAAAGCAATCGAGAGTATCGATACGACAGGATGGGGACAACTTGTCATTCCTACTAGCAATACAACAAAGAAGGGTCTTGGTTTTTCTGCAACCTTTACCCAGACAGCTGCCAACGATGAAAGTCTTCATCCCCTTCAAAACTTCTTCCACAGTGGAGGTTTTCTTCACCCAGTGCCTCAAGCAGTATATGCTATCAATGAGGAAGATCCCTCTGACACAGATGAAGAATGGAAGTCCTACCTTAACGAGGACGGTTATATGTCTCAGGAAGAGGTGCTTATACTATTTTCCTATCCCGCAAAGAGTCTGAGATTTATACCACGGTCAGATGTCGAAATGATATATGGAGATTGTGATCCAGAAGGATGTCGTGCTCCGCCAAATTCATTAGAGGAAGACACTCCGATGAAAGACAATTTTAACTACAATTACTATGGCCCGATGGATGGCCTGCCAATGTGGCAGCCTTACCCAGGAAACTTGGGGCAAGAAAGTCAGCCGAGTAATGAAACTCAGCTGAGCATCATTGAACAGAATACCTGTGTCCCCACCATGTCATGGGATCAACACTCAGGTCATTCAGACACTACTCAACACGACGATGAATTTGCAACATTTGCAGGACTTGAATTCATCAACTATGCTTTTCCCGAGGTCAACGTCATCGAGAGAGATGACTCCTCCAGTTCGAAAGAAGTATGGGACACCTTGGGACAACCGAGTGGAAAGTACGACTATATGGTTAAATACACCGCTCCCGAAAGCTCTCGTATCAGGCTCAAAGATATCCAACCAACTGGATGGGGAGATACAGCTGAGAACACAAATGCTATGCAAAATGCAACAGAGGAATTATCCTACGACAACTCTGCCTGGGAGATAGATTCCAATGATCCTGCTCCACCAGAAATCAGCGTCATTTCTGAAGACAAATCGAGGAAGGTCCCAGACTTTGTGATTCACCGAGGAGTTCGCCGCCAATGGGTTGCCGTCGATGTTTCGAAGGTCATTCATCAGTCAAAGTAATTGCCATCTTTAACCTTTCACCCTGCCCAGGTGAAACGGATGTTTTGATAGGGCTCGCTTTCTGTAAAGTTCCCTCTTCGCTTTGCCCAAAGCGATAGAGTTTTTTTTATAGGGCTGTAGTTTCAAGGATCGACTTGTTCATTAATAAAATAACGTCGTTCTGTAATTTCCGCATTAATTGTTGTTTTCTCTTTTCGTTTTTCAGAAAATGGTAATCCTAAAAAACAATTTAAAAATAAAAACAAGCAGTAATAAAAAATAAAACACTGCACACACTTGCATTTTCTCTATCTCTTCTAAACACGAATCATCACGTCATGCAGATTGCTTGTTTTAAACCCCGTTGAAACATACGATCCGATGCCTTCTCCCAACTTTGAGTTCCTGGTATTTGGGGTTGAAGAAGAAAATGACGACAAAATTCCAGAAGAGATCTCCCGATTACTCAGACAAGAGGAAAGGTCCATTGAACCTCACAAAGAACCGTTGGAAACGGTAAACTTGGGTTCAGAAAAAGAGAGAAAAGAAATCAGGATTGGGACACTGCTAAGTCCAACTGCCAAAGAGAGTTTGATAAAGCTTCTCAAAGAATTTCCCGATGTATTCGCTTGTTCATATCAGGATATGCCAGGGTTGGATACCAACATCGTGGAACATCATTTACCGTTAAGATTGGAATGTTCGCCAGTAAAGCAGAGGTTGAGACGCACTCATCCGGACATGGCCATCAAAATCAAAGAGGAAGTACAGAAACAAATAGATGCAGGTTTCCTCGCCACATCAGAATATCCTCAATGGTTAGCCAATATTGTACCCGTTCCGAAAAAGGACGGAAAGGTCAGAATGTGTGTCGATTACAGGGATCTGAACAAGGCTAGTCCAAAGGACGACTTTCCTTTACCACACATTGACATGCTGGTAGACAGTACAACAAAGTTCAAAGTCTTCTCCTTCATGGATGGATTCTCGGGCTATAACCAGATCAAAATGGCACCGAAAGACATGGAAAAAACTTCGTTCATTACCCCATGGGGTACCTTTTGTTACAAGGTAATGCCGTTCGGTTTGAAGAACGCCGGTGCAACCTATCAAAGGGCCATGACTACTCTGTTTCATGACATGATACACAAAGAGATAGAGGTATATGTCGATGACATGATTGCAAAATCTAAGACAGAAGAGGAGCGTGTGATCCACCTGTCAAAACTATTCGAGCGGTTGAGAAAGTACAAACTCCGCTTGAATCCCAACAAGTGCACCTTCGGTGTCCGTTCAGGGAAACTTTTAGGGTTCATCGTCAGCCAGAAAGGAATTGAGGTTGATCCTGACAAGGTCAAGGCCATTCGAGAAATGCCTTCTCCGAAAACTGAAAAACAAGTCAGAGGATTCTTGGGACGTTTGAACTACATCTCCAGATTCATATTCCTTATGACCGCGACATGCGCGCCAATCTTCAAATTACTCAAAAAGAATCAGGATTGCATTTGGACAGAGGACTGCCAAACCGCCTTCGACAGTATTAAGGAATACTTGTTGAATCCGCCGATTCTATCACCTCCAGTGGAAGGAAGACCACTGATCATTTACCTCACAGTCTTGGAAGACTCAATGGGATGTGTACTTGGCCAACAAGACGAAACTAAACGGAAAGAGTCTGCCATTTACTATTTGAGCAAGAAATTCACCGACTGCGAAACTCGATACACGATGCTTAAGAAAACTTGTTGCGCTTTGGCTTGGGCAGCCAAACGTCTTCGCCAATACATGATTCGTCATACTACTTGGTTAATCTCAGAAATGGATCCAATCAAGCATGTCTTCGAAAAACCTGCTCTCACGGGAAGGATTCCCCGTTGGCAGATGTTGCTATCAGAATATGACATAGAGTACCACGCTCAGAAAGCCATTAAGGGAAGTATTTTAGCCGATCATTTGGCTCATAAACCGATTGACAATCAAGAATCAATCGGGTTTGACTTCCCAGATGAAGATGTCAAGTATCTAAAAATGAAAGACTGCGATGAACCGCTACCCAGTGAAGGGGCAGAACCAGTCCCCAATGGGGACTTATCTTTGACGGAGCAGTTAATCATTATGGAAACGGAATTGGGGCGATCATTGTTACCCCTCAGGGTACCCACATTCCTTTCACTGCCAGACTTATGTTCAAATGTACAAACAACGAGGCCGAATACGAAGCTTGTATTATGGGTCTCGAAGAAGCGATTGATTTAAGGATAAAAAACTTGGACGTATACGGCAATTCAGCCCTGGTTATCAATCAGATAAAGGGAGATTGGAACACATACCAATCAGGATTGATTCCTTACAAAGACTATGCAAGAAGGTTGTTACCTTTCTTTAACAGAGTCGAGTTTCATCACGTCCCTCGTAATGAGAATCACATGGCTGGCGCTTTAGCCACTCTCTCTTCCATGATTAGTGTAGGTCAATGGAACGACTTACCTAAGATCGACATAATGCGCATTGAACGGCCCGCCTACGTCTTCACGATTGAAGCAGTCATAGACGACAAACCTTGGTATCACGATATCAAATGCTTCCTTCAGAAACAACAGTACCCACCTGGGGCATCCAGGAAAGACAGAAAAACCCTTAGAAGATTGGCTGGAAACTTCTTCCTGAGCGGTGACACTCTCTATAAGAGAAATTTTGACATGGTCTTGCTCCGATGCGTCGACAGACCAGAAGCAGACATGATGATGAAAGAAATTCATGAAGGATCCTTTGGCACTCATGCCAATGGACACACAATGGCGAGAAAAATTCTAAGAGCAGGGTACTACTGGTTGACCATGGAATCCGACTGCTACAAGTACATGAGGAGGTGTCACAAGTGTCAGATATACTCCGAAAAAGTTCATGTACCGCCAACGCATCTCAAAGTTCTTTCTTACCCATGTCCATTCTCGATATGGGGAATCGACATGATTGGCATGATTGACCCCAAAGCTACAAACGGACATCGGTTCATCCTGGTAGCCATTGACTATTTCACCAAGTGGGTCGAAGCAGCGTCGTACACTAATGTAACCCGACAAGTGGTGGTCCGATTTATCAAAAACAATATCATATGCCGTTATGGTGTTCCGAGCGAGATCATTACTGATAATGGATCTAACTTGAACAACAAGATGATGAAAGAGTTGTGTTCAGAGTTCAAGATCGAACACCATAACTCATCTCCCTACCGACCCAAGATGAACGGAGCGGTAGAAGCGGCTAACAAGAACATCAAGAGGATTGTTCAAAAGATGGTTGTAACCTACAAAGATTGGCACGAAATGCTACCCTTTGCTCTTCATGGCTATCGAACATCTGTTCGCACTTCAACATGGGGGCAGTGCTCCCCATAGAAGCAGAGATCCCATCAATCAGGGTATTGATGGAAGCTAAGCTCACCGAAGCTGAATGGTGTCAAAGTCGACACGACGAATTGAATCTGATAGAAGAAAAGCGAATAACGGCACTATGCCACGGTCAATTGTATCAACAGAGAATGAAGAAGGCGTTCGACAAAAAGGTTCGACCCCACATCTTCAGGAAAGGAGACCTTGTGCTCAAGAAGATACAATCATTTCTCACTGACTCCCGGGGCAAGTGGACTCCGAATTATGATGGCCCCTATGTGGTCACGAAAGCTTTCGCAGGCGGCGCCTTGAGACTTGCAACCATGGATGGAGAAGAATTTGCCTACCCCAAAAATGTTGACGTAGTCAAGAAATACTTCGCCTAAAAAAAACGTCTCGGTGGATTGAAAACCCGAAAGGGCGGTCCAGGAAAAAGTTAGAGACAAAGTAAAAAAAAAAGAACGAAAAAAATCATCTCGGTGGATTGGAAACATCAAAGTACAATCCAGGCAAAAATTAGGGATAATGGCAAGTAACTATGATCAACCGAGGCGAATCCCTCAGCAGCAGTTACACCATCCATCGGAGGAAAACTCCAGTCACGGTCATCTTCGACAGAAGCTCAGGATGCCCCAAATTCAAAGTTGGTAGAAGGATAGCGGTCGTTATGTTTCAACGTAGCCCTTTTCCCTGTAAATTACCATTTTCTAACTTTGTATATACTCTTTGGAATCACGCGTTTGGCTGATCTCCATCTTATCAATAAAATTTGAGCCCTTGTGCTTTTGTTTGCAATTCTTACTTGTTTTAGCTTTATAGAACGACATTTTAGTATGCTCAACGGTTCTAGAAATAAAACAAAAATGAATTCACTTGTAAAACTTTTTCTGCTTTTAAAATAAAGATGGCAATTTCTTTTGACTGTTGAATATCAAAGGAACATCAACCGCTTCTCCAGAAGTAAGCGAACTTCAAAGTACAGAATCAAAGTACTCCTTCTAAGCCAGTACGCCTGAACGAAGGATCAACTGTATGAGATGCGGCTTTCCCATCTGATACCCTCGGCCGAGTTCTTATCTCCTAAGCCCGACCAACACAGCTCCCAACAGGGACTATCTTTCCTAAGCAAGGTGGAATTGCTATCTTGAACCAGCGATACTTTTTCGCCCCGTGATGGCCGCATGTCCAGTCATGTTCATCTTTTAGTTTGTGTGTCGCGTCAGTTTTGTCAGCATATACATACATACATCATGCATTATTGATTTGCATTCACATTTCATATTGCATCACTATCACTCTAGTCGGTCTTGTCCCCTAGTGATAGAAGTTCTCTCAATCGAGTTGTCAGTTCTTGCTTCGTCAGGAAACGCTGCGTTTGAACAACCTTGCCTCCAGTTTATTTCTGGAAGGAAGTTGGCCCTTGACCACTTTGATAACTTGAACCTCTGAAAAACCAGAGGAACTTTCAGTCAGCATCACTCTTCACCAGTGAAGATGATATCCTTGCTTTACCGGATTAAGGAAAATCCACAGAGAAAGCCTCGTAATCAGAGATTCGGCAGCATGCCAGTTTCACTCCGAAAAAACCGCTGATGAAAAGGTCGTTGGCACCTCAAAATTGGACCCCATCATATGGCATTTCTATGGGAAGATCCCGAGAAAAGTATGATGTAAGATCCCACGCGGAAGCAGTCTCTCAAGAGACTCGCTTTCCCTAGTAGAATCGACAAATGGCGTCTCCAAAACAGAGAAGTTTGTGTACCTCTACAATTCAGACGAATGGGTTCCCCAGCAAGTCTGACATCAAAACTTTTTCCACTCAAATGGCATCTCCCCAGGAAAATTCGGCGAGAAGTTTGAGGAGAACCGCTACAAATAGCGTCCCTTGTCAATAAAGTTTATTGACAAAAGAAACTTAGACCAGTTCCTTGGTAGGAAACCAGGATCGAGGGGAAGTTTAAATCAAAAACTAAGACCAGTTGCTTGGTAGGAAACCAGGATCGAGGGGAAGTTAACAAGAGAAACTAAGACCAGTTCCATGGTAGGAAACCAGGATCGAGGGGAGGTTTATCCCAAAAGGAAACTGAGACCAGCTCCTTGGCTGAAGACCAGGATCGAGGGGAAGTTTACCTTTTCTAAGCATCATGGCTTAGCTAAAGAAGATGAATGCGTAAGCTACCATTCATAACCACCATCAAAATTTCGGGTATTCCGATATTTAATCCTCTTGCACCCCGAATGCCCGAATACCTTCGTCATTCACACCTTCGTGTCCAAGAAGATTAAATAGGGGCATCTGTCATACCCCAAATTTTGACCACTAAGATTTCCCATCATTGTGAAACTCATCATCACAATATGGATGTACCATCATACTTCATCAGTCTCTCCAAAGATGGGTGAGCATCTACTACAATCAAAATTAGGGTTTCAAGCCTTCTCAGAGCCTTAGACAAAGGATCAATCAAGGAATGACATGATCTTCAACTTGTCTAAACTCTCAAACATCCACAATGGATCAAAAGGACTCCCACTCCAAGGATTAAGCACAAGCTGCTCCCTTCTAGGTGGATCAAGTCTCAAGATCGACAGTGTCACCAAATTAGGGTTTTGGTCGACCAGGGCCTCCAGATGAAAATTTTTCATCTGGGCACAAGCCAATGATCCAAAACACAACCTAATATACTCCATGGAACCTCATGGACCCAATCATCAAGTCAATTTTGCCTCAGGGGAGGCATTCATCAAAAATCAGGAATTAGGGTTTCTTGACCTAATTCACCCCTAAGTTGACTTTTAGGGCAAGTCATGAGCCAAGACCTCAAGAGAGGGTTTGAGGGTCTCTAATGAACTATATTGATCCATTTGGAACAATGGATTAATCCAAGAAGCTTGAGCAACAAGTTTCAATTTCATCTGCACCACAATTAGGGTTTCACGAGGAAAGTCAACTGTAACTTTGACTTTTGACCAGGACATACTCCCAAGCCCTAAGACATGATTCAATATACCCTATGACACCCATGGAACATGTCCATCAAGTTTAATTTAGGTCAAGGACATGATTTCATGAAGAATTGCACAATTTAGAATTCATCTGATAAAAAGTCAACTGTGCACAAAAGTCAACTTTGACTTTTTGAGATTTTTCACCAAAATGGATTTTTAACCCTAAAATGATGTTAATGTATGATTTGAATCATCATACATCAAGAAAAATCAAATAAAGTGGGATAACTTGTAAAAGGGGTAACCATAAAAACTTAGAAAAATTTCTAAGTTATGGAAAAAGTGACACTAATGTGCCAACTTTGGAGGACCATAACTCCTAAACCACAAGGCCATTGTTACCCATTCAAAGCTTGATTTGTAGATCTCATTGCCCTCTACAAAAGCTTCATACTGACCTATGTCCAAATTCCTCATGGATTTTGAGTTATGGAGTGATCAAAATCAAGAAAAGTCACTTTGTTCCAACACTTAGTGAAAATTTCACTAAGTCAGATTTTACCTTACTTTTTGCCAAATGTAGGGGGATTTTTCACTTGGATTCAAAAGAGATCAAAACCAAACATGTTCAAACAGTTGTTGTATCACGTAAGGGCTTTCCAAAATGGCCAAGAACATTACCAAATTCAATTTGAGTCATGAGATATGACATTGGCAAGTTGCCTTGCTGAAATCTGCCAAGGCAAGGCAGATTTTTACACTTTTGGTCGATTTGCTAAAATCAGCCAAATCCAAATGCTCCTATCCACTTGGACACCTCTGAGGATTGAATCTAAAGGGGACAATCACTGAGCCAAGCCTCCAAAGTCTTTGGAACAAGAAATAGCATGTTGAACCTAGAATTGCCAAAATAGGGACAAGACTCCAATTTTGGATTGGAGCATTCAATGGAAGCATCAAGGTGGCATGGACTGAGCCATTCTCAACTGAATTCAGTCAAGACTTATCCAAGACCAAGGGAACCAGCAGCCTGTGCCCTAACCTCTAGTCAATGGCTAGAGGAGACTTGGATTTTCATTTGCCAACATTGGCCAAACCTACTCAGCAGTTGCCATTCACTATTCCTTGCAAAACAAACTTGCTCTACTATAAATAGAGCTCAATTGTGATCAGTTTGAGTACACCAAAGCCATCAAACAGATGCTGTCCTCAAAATCTCTTCTTTAACTCCAATTTTGCCTTCTAAGGCAAGTCACTATCGGGTTTTGAGTTTGAGAGCTTTTCCAATCAAACCAATCACACACACACACCTCACATACATCATATAGAAGTGATCCAAACACTCACATAACATCTGGAACACAGATTTCACAAAATCACCAGCCAATTGCTCAAGTTCTTGACAGATTTGCAGTTGGGGTACCATCTCAAGTTCCAGATCAATTCAATCCATTCCAAGCATTCATACACACTCCATGGCACATAGGGAAGCTATCCAGGTCATTCGAACCTAGCTGTAACACCTCCAACACAAATCACGATCACCAGCTGCAAGTGGTAAGCATGAGCTCTTCTAACTCTATGATCCATGCAATTTTTGCTGCACAATAATTTGGCCATATGTTCATAATCATGCATGGAATGTTTCCCCTCAATTAATTGCATTGTTTGAATCATGTATCAAAAATCCTAGCCTTCATGCAGAAATTAGGGTTCTTGAGGATTTTTCGTGATTTCTTGTTTTATGCTTAATTTAAATGAAATTAATTATCATAGACATGATCATGAGGTTGAAACGAGTTGATTGGTATGTGGATTTCATGATATAATCAAGTATTCAGTGAGATTGGAGTGAAAATGCAAATCAGCCAAACCCAGAACACGCGCGTGTTCTTTGCGCCATTTTTTGAAAATTCAAATATTTGAATTTTGTGATTTTATTTAATTGATTCAAAAATTAATTTCTCTCTGAGTTTTAATGATTTTGAGTTGATTCTTTTTTTAATAATTCACAAAAATGTTAAAATATTTTATTTTCCCAAAAAATCCCAAAAATATTATTTATTTTGTATAATTGATATTTTTGCAAAGAATTAATGTTTTAATTGTTTTTAACATTTAAAATATTTTTTCCACCTTGATTTTGCAACTTTTAATGCTTTCTAATTATTTTGTAGGTCAATACTTAATTTTTGAAGGATTAATCCAAGATCACAATTTGTTTTCCATATGTTAAACAATTTTGATCATTTTAATTGAATTTTTATTCAATTAAATACATTTTTGAAAACAAATTAGGGTTTTGGATTAATTCAACCCTCATAAATCATTTTCAAAACTTTTTGGGCCTCTAATAGAGTGTAAGACCCAATCTTTTTTTGACCAAATCATTTTTGGGCCTCAGTATATTGTATAAGTCCCGATACCGTAAAAAACAAACGGCGCGATCGTCGCCTTTTCAAAACAAAAAACCTTGGGCCTACCCTCGAGTAGTAAGACCCATTTCTTTTATTAAAACTTTTTGGGCCTCTAATAGAGTGTAAGACCCAACCCCCCTTGTACAAAACATTTTTGGGCCTCACTTATTGTATAAGTCCCTCTCTACAAGTAAACGGCGCGATCGTCGCCTTTTAAGAAACCTTGGGCCTACCCTCGAGTAGTAAGACCCATTTCTTTTCTTAAAATTTTTTGGGCCTCTATTAGAGTGTAAGACCCAACCCCCTTTGAAAACCAAATCACTTTGGGCCTCAGATATTGTATAAGTCCCTCTGCGTTAAAATAAAATCTCGGCGCGATCGCCATTTCAAACGAAAAGTCAAATGGGCCTACCCTCGTGTTATAAGCCTCACTCTCACTCTTTTAAAACTTTTTGGGCCTCTTGAGAGAGTGTAAGACCCATCCCTTTGTACAGAAAATTTTTTGGGCCACAGTCACTTGTATAAGTCCCTCTGTACAAATTCAAACAGTGCGATCACTGATAAAACCCTGGGCCTCTCCTTGAGCTGTAAGCCCCAAATCTTTCTTTTTCAAAGCACTTTTTCCTTTGATTTTGAATATACTGTTGTTTTCAATCTTTCTTTGTTGAACAATTAACCAAACAGCATGGAAGCTCTACAACCGAGTAAGTGTTTATACGCTTTCATTTACCACTTTCATATACATATAACTGTATTGTGGGGCTGTTTCGCTGTAAGTCTTCTTTCATAAACTCATATCAACTGTGTAATAATAGTATAGATATTTAGAGTTTCCCCGGCAACTACGTCTAGCATTAAGTCCGTTGATCACTCTTAAATAGTCAAAACTAGATCCCCATAGGATTACCAGACACAGTCTTCCCTCCTCTTGGGGTTAAACAATAAGGAGATATGAAAGGCAGCATTCTCGGTGAACCGTTTCATAGACTGTCACTCGTAGAAGTTGTCAAAGAAACTCTACTCCCCAGAGATGATCTCTTCTCTGTGAATTGCATCTCTTGAGTTTCTTCCAAATTCTCGAACTTTCCTGGCTTGATCTATTCTCGGTGAATGGCATGTCTTGAATTTCTCGGGGTTTGGGGACCCACAGGCTTCTTAAAAGCACTTGTCAAGAAACTCTACTCCCCAGAGATTATCTTTTCTCCGTGAATGGCATCTCTTGAGTTTCTTCCAAATTCTCGAACTTTCCTGGCTTGATCTATTCCTCTGTGAATAGCCTGTCTTGAATTTCTCGGGGTTTGGGGACCCATCGGCTTCTTAAAAGCATAGGCCTCCTCTTGGGCATCGTACAAGGACCCGCAGGCTTCCTAAAAGAAACCCCGCCTCCTCTTGGGCTTAGTACAAGGACCCATTGGCTTCTTAGAAGTATTCACAGCCTCCTCTTAGGCTTCGTATAATGATCTCTTCCTCCGGGAATGATAGCCTTCTCTTGGGCTTCGTACAAGGACCTCTGGGCTTCTTAAAAGCTTCCAGCCTCCTCTTGGGCTTCGTACAAATTGTCCCGACGACATCCTAGAGGTATAGGAATATAACTTAGTCATCTTCATAGAACAGTCCTTTCCAAGAGTCTACTACTGTTTCTCAAAGCATAGTACAAAAGATAAAACTCTAGACACAGACAGTCTAACATCCTTGAGTCTCAAAGACATTCTCAAGTGACCCCTTCGTTAAATAGAAAGGAACCCGTAGACTCGGACAATCTCAATACCCTTCGGACTTCCCAATTCCTTAAAGAACAGGAATAACCCCGATCCTCGAATCAAATCCTTGAGTACAGTGTTGCTCATATAAGAACTGATTTTCTCTTTCAAAATCAGTATACTGGACCTGTCACTCAATTGAAACAGTCACAATAGCCTCCTCTTGGGCTTTGTACAATGATTTTCCCCAGCGGAGTCAAACAACGTTTAGCCTCTCTCTCGGGCTTTGTACGAGACACATAAGAGACTCCCTCGTTGAGTCAATCACCTCTTTCGCCTCCATCTCGGGCTTTATACGAGATACAAAAAGGTTCTTATTTAGCCAAACAAATAATAGCCTCCATCTCGGGCTTTGTACGAGATACAAAAACTCTCTTTTTGAGTCAAATAGCCTTCATCTCGGACTTTATACGAGATACCAAAAGACTCTATTGTCGAGTCAAAAACCTTTTAGCCTCTCTTCCGGGCTTTGTACGAGACACATATTAGCCTCCTCTTAGGCTTTGTATAAGAAAACCACTGGTTGATCCAATCAACCTTTTAGCATCAAAGCCGTGCCTCGTTCACAGTACACATACATCAACAACTCCTTCCCCTTCATCTAATTGCTGTAAGCGGTAAGCCTCTGGATCATCTACATCCATGCCACTGTCCCTCTTTTAGCATGAAAAGTTCCTAAGGAAAGATAGCATTGCTCTACACTGAGTTAAAGTCTTCTCCTTTAGGTTGGAAATCCCCTATAAAGGAAATTATGGCATTGCCGGATTCACATATCCCGGTTAAAGTAATTCTCCCTTATAAACAGTTGTGACATACAACCCCTTCTTTAGAGATGACAAATTCTCTCTAAAGTCAACACCCTTTTAGCTTCACATCTTGGGATTTGAACAAGATATAAATAGACCTTTCAGCTTCACATCTTGGGCTTTGAACAAGATACAAACCACCTTTCGCTTCACGTCTTAGGCTTTGAACAAGACACCAAAACAACCATTTCCTCCCATAGAATAGGAGGAACTACGAACGCTCTGATTTCCCTGTTTCGGTAAACGGGAATACGTAGGCATAAGATTGAAAGAAAAATCTTAGCGAGCACACTAAACAAAAACCCAAAATCCCATACTTCCACACATCCGTCCTAACCTCCCACCATTCGACCGAACACCACTTTTAAAAAAATACACCCAATAGAGACCCCGAATCTTTGTAGAATCTGTAATCTAACAGACCGCTGTTTAACCTCAGTTTGCAAGAAGGGTTAATTTGAGACATCTATTTCCCTTCCTTCATCAACTTTAATAGGATAAAAAATGAATCGAGCTGTAGACACCAAAGAGCAATAGTGCTTCGCAACCGCGTCCAAAATCGCTCGCTACATAGTGGAAGGATTCTCAACCTCGAACCAATTGAGGCCGGCTACGATGGTCAGAAAAATCGGAAGGCTCCTGTAGTCATCTATCTACCGGGACCAGTACCGTACAAGTCCGATAAGGCTATCCCTTACAAATACGGTGCAACAACAATTAAGAATGGAAAAGAAGTTCCATTGCCCTCCGTCGTGAATATTGCAGACATCAGTCGAGTAACATGAAGCGGTCGGATCTTCAACCGAGGAGTTGGAGAACCCAACAAAGAAAAGGAACCTCAAACAGAAATTCCTAATCAACCAGTCGGTTAGTCTAATGATCCCGACCTTTCAAATAACAACGATGAGATGCTGAAGCTCATCCAAAAGAGTGAGTACAACATTGTTGATAAGCTGTTGCAAACTCCTTCAAAAATCTCTGTGCTATCTCTTTTACCCAGTTCCGAAGCTCACAGGGAAGCTCTACAGAAAGTCTTATAGCAAGCCTTTGTGGAACAAGATGTAACAATAAGATAATTTGACAGCATTATCTCCAACATCACTTCCTATAATAACTTGGGATTCAGTGATGAGGAACCGCCGGAAGAGGGCCAAAGTCACAACATGGCACTCAATATTACAGTCAACCGCCAGGACGATGCATTAACCACCATACTGGTAGACACCAGATCAGCTCTAAATGTTATGCCCAAGTCTACTCTAATGCGACTATCATTTAAAGGATCTTCGATGAGAGGCAGTGAGGTCATTGTCAAAGCATTTGACGGATCTTGAAAAATAGTTATCGGCGAAGTCGACCTTCCCATACTATCGGTCCTCACACTTTCCAAGTCACTTTCCAGGTCATGGACATCCGGGCAGCATACAACTATTTGTTAGGAAGACCTTGGATAGATGAGGCTGGGGCAGTCACTTCGACGTTTCACCAGAAACTGAAGTTTGTCAAGAACGACCAACTGGTCACAGTCTGTAGAGAGCAAGCCTTAATCGTGAGCAACTTATCATCATCCACTTGTGTAAAACCGGATGAGGTTGTAGGAACCCAGTTCCAAGCACTTTCGGTGAGCAACGACAACCAGTCAGAAAGAGGAACGTCGATTTCCTCGTACAAAGATGCTCTCGAAGTGGTCAAAAGTAACAATGCAAAGGGATGGGGATAACTTGTCATTCCTACTGATAACAAAGCAAAGAAAGGTCTTGGTTTTTCTTCAACCTGTACCCAGACTGCTACTAACAATGAGAGTTTTCATCCCATTCAGGACTTCTTCCACAGTGGAGGCTTCCTTCACCCAATATCTCAAGAAGTACATACCATGAACGAGGGTGATTCCTCCGATAGGATGAAGAATGGAAGTCCTATCTTAACGGGGACGGTTATATGTCTCAGGGAGAGGTGCCTACGCCATTTTGCTTTCCCGCACAGAGTCCGAGATATATACTGAGGTCAGACGTCAAGATGATATACGGAGATTGTGATCCGGAAGGATGCCGTGCTCCACCGAATTCATTAGAGGAAGACACTCTGATGAAAGACTACTTTGATCACGACTATTATGGTCCAATGGATGGCCTGCTGATCTGGCAGCCGTACCCAGGAGACTCGGGGAAAGAGAGTCAGTCGAATGATGCATATCAGCTGAGCATCATTGAAAAGAATACCTGTGTCCCCACCGAATCATGGGATCATTACTCAGGGAATTCAGAAAATATCCAGTACAATGATGAGTTTGCAAAGATCGCAGGACAAGAGTTCCTTAACTATGCTTTTCCTGAGGTCAACGTCATCGAAAGAGATGACTCCTCCAGTTCCAAAGAGGTGTGGGACACCTTAGGACAACCGAGTGGTAAATTCGAATTCTTAGTCAAGTACACCGCTCCCGAAAGCTCTCGTATCAGGCTCGAAGACATCCGGCCAACTGGATGGGGAGATCCATCCGAGAGCGCAAACACTGTGCAAGATACAACTGAAGAATTCTCATACGACAACTCTGCTTGGGAGATAGATTCCAACGATCCTGCTCCACCAGAAATTAGTGTTATTTCTGAAGACAAGCTGAGAAAGAAGGTGTCAGACTTTGTGATTCACCGAGGAGTTCGCCGCCAATGGGTTGCGGTCAACGTTCCGAAAGTCGTTCATAATTCTAAGTTATTGCCGTCTTTATTTTAACCTTTCACCCTGCCCAGGTGAAACAGATGTTTTAATAGGGCTCACTTTTTGTAAATGTCTCTCTTCGCTTTGCCTAAAGCGACAAAGTTTTGTTTTATAGGGCTGTAGTTTCAAGAATCGACAAGATCATAAATAAAATAACGTTGTTCTGTAATTTACGCATTTATTGCTGTTTTCTCTTTTCGCATTTTCAGAAAATGGTAATCCTAAAAACAACTCAAATAATAAAAACAAGCATTTTTCAGAAAATACACTGCACGCACTCTTGCATTTTCTCTATCTCTTCTAAAAATAAATCATCACGTCATACAGATTGCTTGTTTTAAAACCCATTGAAACATACGATCCAATGCCTTCTCCCAACTTTGAATTCCTGGTATTTGAGGCTGAAGAAGAAGGGGATGAAGAAATTCCAGAAGAGATCTCCCGATTACTCAGACAAGAGGAAAGTTCCATTGAACCTCATAAAGAGCCGTTGGAAATGGTCAACTTGGGTTCAGCAGAAGAGAGAAAAGAAGTCAAGATTGGGGCACTGCTCAGTCCAACTGTCAAAGAAAATTTGATAAAACTTCTCAAAGATTTTCTTGATGTATTTGCTTAGTCCTATCAAGACATGCTAGGGTTGGATACCAGCATCGTGGAACATCATCTACCATTGAGATCAAAATTTCCGCCGGTGAAACAAAGGCAGAGACGGACTCACTCGGACATGGCCATCAAAATCAAAGAGGAAGTATATAAGCAGATTGACGCGGGTTTCCTCGCCACATCAGAATATCCTTAATGGTTGGCCAACATCGTGCCAGTTCCAAAAAAGGACGGAAAGGTCAGAATGTGTGTAGACTACAAGGATCTGAACAAAGCAAGTCCAACGGACGACTTTCCCTTACCGCACATTGACATGCTGGTAGACAGGACAACTGTCGCGGTGAGAATTGGATGTCAAGCTATTATATTAACTTGAATCACATTTCTTTTATTTCACCACCGTCTTTGATTTATCCAAGGGAAGGGAGAAAGATCGAATTACCCACAATTCAATGCAAATGCAGACTAAGATTCTAAAGTTCGGGGGTTGGTTATACCTAGGGAAGGTGTTAGCATCCTAGATATCTGTAGTACTCTATAGGAACCTCTTGTTTTATTATGTTATTTGTTTTTTTGTTTGCTAAGGGTAAAGGGTAGTTGGACCAAGGTTCTATTCCTAAGTGTGCTCGACAAGACATCGCATCTTGTGCCTACATATCCTGTCGGGAAGGAATCAGAGCACATGTTGTAACACCCAAAACCCCCGCATTAAATAGTTATAAAATATCAGAGTAATAATAAAATACATGGATTTAGAATGCTACTTCTACTACTCAAATTAACATGCACTCAATATTATTCTTGGTGATATTAATATTAAACATATCATTTAACATTCATGCACAACGGAAAAATCAATAAAGAAACATGTTGATCATACATAAAATCCTTAATAAAAATAGCAAGAACATATAATAGGACTTAAAAGACTCTAGCATTCCGACACCCCCGGTGTTACAAACTCAGAGCAGACGCGACTCGATCACTCACACCAGAAGACTTCGTCTTCAACACTCCACCTGCGAACTACTCCTGCGTATCTGCACGTTACCCACATAGAGGTAACATTCAAACAGAATGGGTGAGATTCTTAAATCAACAAAGGAGAGAGATGATATAAATAGAAAAGTATACATCATCAAGTTGTTCACCATAGCATATATCCAAATAAGAATCACACACATCAACTTATGCACAGACAAACATATACAACCACACCAACTATCATGCAACATAACCAACAAGAGAATGCAATAGAGACTCAACTAGACTCAATGCATGTGGTACCAAAATGATCCATGTTTCATGATCACAGTTCCCGTCGGAACTCTCGACCCCTGGTTCATGGTCAAGTATGATCCCTATTTCATGATCACACCACGACCCCTATTTCATGGTCACGTATGAGCCCTATTTCATGATTGCACCAACAACTGTGATTGTTCACACCCCACCAGGGTACGCAATCACGCCAACAACAATGATTCCATAAAGGAATCCGGATAGACGATAACACCCCACTCGGGCACGCCATTCCACGACTATGCACATGCCATGCACCAACAATGACAACATGCAACAACGACTCATACATATATATAGCATACTCATCCTCATACTAACATCATTTAACAGTCAATGTAACACCCCCAATCTATACCTCCAATTAGATAAAGCGATAACAAATAAATCAGAGTATAATGAAAACATTCATGGCATAGACAGAGGCATCACATCAATTGAGACAAAACACAATAAACCTGCTCATAAAGATATGCAACAATCAGGTAGTAATGCAAACAGAGGAACTTAGTTCCTACTACCCACCATTCAGATACATAATAAAAGCGGAAAATCTGCAACCGAATCTCATATATATATCACATAAAAAGTTTGTCTGTCATACACAGATTCATACATGTACAATCCAAAAGATATCTATACATATACACATAAATCACAAACGATCTCCTCGACTACTCGGTGCTACATATCAACGAAACTCTTCTCACACTATACATCACACACAAATGCTTTACCTTTGCACGTCAACTGAGTCAACGGAAGTGCCAACTTCGAAAACCCTCAATAAATCTTCGGTAATAACCAGCTAAACCCAAGAAACTTCTAATCTCAGTTACCGACTTCGGAGTCTCCCATTGTACAACCGCGTCTACCTTGGATGGATCTACAGCAATACCATCACTAGAAATAACATGACCAAGGAAACTTACCTCTCTCAACCAGAATTCACACTTAGACAACTTGGCATAGAGTTTCTTTTCTTTCAACACTTGCAACACAATCCGCAAATGTTCAGCGTATTCTTCTTCTGACTTGGAATAGATCAGAATACCGTCGATAAAGACAACCACAAACTGATCCAAGTACTCATGAAAGATACGATTCATATATTCCATGAATACACCGGGTGCATTAGTAACTCCGAATGGCATCACCACATACTCATAATGTCCATATCGAGTTCTGAAAGCCGTCTTCTGAATGTCTTCGTCTTTTACCCGTATCTGATGATAACCCGACCTCAAGTCAATCTTACTAAACACATGGGCACCCACTAACTGGTCCATCAAGTCATCTATTCTCAGAAGCGGATACTTATTTTTAATCGTCACCTTATTCAACTGTCTGTAATCGATACACAACCTCATACTACCATCCTTTTTCTTCACCAACAACACTGGAGCTCCCCAAGGTGATACACTTGGTCTCACAAATCTCTTCTCTAACAAGTCCTCCAGTTGCTTTTTCAGTTCTGACAACTCTGATACCGACATCCTGTATGGTGCCATAGAAATAGGTCTGGTACCATGGACAAGATCAATAGCAAATTCTACTTCCCTCTCTGGTGGTACATCGGCAATGTCATCTGGAAACACTTCAGGAAATTCACGCATCACTTGTAGTTCATTAATCACTGAATTACTCTCTACTGACGGAGATGCAAACAATGCAAGCACCTGAGCTTCTTCTTCCAAGAGCTCCTTCAACTCTCTAGCAGACAGAAAACCATCTTCTCCCTCTTCCTCAGGAGCAAGAAATCTAACTAACTTGTTGAAACAGTTAATATGAACATGGTTGAACTCCAACCAGTTTATACCCAAGATTACGCCGAGACCTCCCAACGGTAAACAAATCAGGTCCACACCAAAGTCCTTACCATAGATGGATAACATATAATTCAAACAGACTAAAGAACTAGTCACCGATCCCTTAGCAGGAGTTTCGATAACCATCTCTCCCTCCATAAGAGAAACAACGAGGCCTAGTCTTCGTACACAATCAGCAGCAATAAAGGAGTGCGTAGCACCAGTATCAATAATAGTAATCAAAGGTGTATTATTAATATAACATGTACCTCTGATCAATCTGTCCTCGCTGGAAGTCTGAGTCCCTGCCAAAGCAAACACTTTTCCTCCAGTCGAAGCTTGCTTTGGTTTCTGACAACGAGTACTAATATGGCCCTGTTCCCCATAATTGTAACAAGTAACCACATTAGCTTTGCAGTCAGCAATCAGATGTCCTGCCTGACCACACTTGAAGCACTTCTTCACATCGCTCGTGCACTCACTGACACGATGTCCCAACTCGTCACATCTGAAACACTTCAGAGGAGCAGAAGCACCTCCCCCACTTTGCTTCTTGCCATCAGCATGTTACTGTTTACCTTTATCAGCTGGAGCTGCATAAGGCTTCCAACGATTCACCGGTTGTTTTCCTCTTCTCTCGGCCAGCCCCTTATAGTGAGCCGATCGAGCTTGGATATCCTCCTCAAAGATCATGCAGCAATCAACCAAGTCTGGAAACCGTCTTATCCTCTGATAACCAATTGCCTGCTTGATCTTAGGCCTCAAACCATTCTTGAACTTGACACATTTCGAGAACTCAACTGTCGCCTCACTGTAATGAGGATAAAACTTTGCCAAATCCGAAAACTTTGCAGCATATTCAGTCACTGACATGCTACCCTGCTTCAGCTCCAAAAACTCTATCTCCTTCTTCCCTCGGACGTCTTCAGGAAAATACTTCCTTAAGAATTCCCTACTGAACACAGCCCAAGTAATAGCCTCGCCTGCTGCACCCAACACTTGACGAGTACTGACCCACCAGTCATCAGCCTCCTCAGCCAACATATGAGCGCCTAACCGCACCTTCTGTGCTTCAGGACACTCCATAACATGGAAGATTCTCTCAATCTCCTTGAGCCAAGTCTGCGCTCTATCCGGATCATACCTTCCCTTGAAAGTAGGCGGGTTGTTCTTCTGAAACTCATCATTCTCACTAGCACGCGATAGATTCTGTACCGCTTGAGCCATAGCTTGCAAGACAGCAGCAAGAGCAGCATCGTTCCTTCCAGCCATTCTAAATCTGTCACACACCAACAACAAAACACAATGGTTAAGGAACCAACACCGTCAACTAGACAACTAACACACGACAACGACTCGACAACTTGGTCGGACGGACCGACCTGCTCTGATACCACTTTGTAACACCCTAAACACCCGCATTAAATAGTTATAAAATATCAGAGTAATAATAAAATACATGGATTTAGGATGCTACTTCTACTACTCAAATTAACATGCACTCAATATTATTCTTGGTGATATTAATATTAAACATATCATTTAACATTCATGCACAGCGGAAAAATCAATAAAGAAACACGTTGATCATACATAAAATCCTTAATAAAAATAGCAAGAACATATAATAGGACTTAAAAGATTCTAGCGTTCCGACACCCCCGGTGTTACAAACTCAGAGCAGACGCGACTCGATCACTCACACCAGAAGACTTCGTCTTCAACACTCCACCTGCGAACTACTCCTGCTTATCTGCACGTTACCCACATAGAGGTAACATTCAAATAGAAGGGGTGAGATTCTTAAATCAACAAAGGAGAGAGATGATATAAATAGAAAAGTATACATCATCAAGTTGTTCACCATATCATATATCCAAATAAGAATCACACACATCAACTTATGCACAGACAAACATATACAACCACACCAACTATCATGCACCACAACCAACAAGAGAATGCAATAGAGACTCAACTAGACTCAATGCATGTGGTACCAAAATGATCCATGTTTCATGATCACAGTTCCCATCGGAACTCTCGACCCCTGGTTCATGGTCAAGTATGATCCCTATTTCATGATCACACCACGACCCCTATTTCATGGTCACGTATGAGCCCTATTTCATGATTGCACCAACAACTGTGATTGTTCACACCCCACTAGGGTACGCAATCACGCCAACAACAACGATTCCATAAAGGAATCCGGATAGACGATAACACCCCACCCGGGCACGCCATCCCACGACTATGCACATGCCATGCACCAACAATGACAACATGCAACAATGACTCATACATATATATAGCATACTCATCCTCATACTAACATCATTTAACAGTCAATGTAACACCCCTAATCTATACCTCCAATTAGATAAAGCGATAACAAATAAATCAGAGTATAATGAAAACATTCATGGCATAGACGGAGGCGTCACATCAATTGAGACAAAACACAATAAACCTGCTCATATAGATATGCAACAATCAGGTAGTAATGCAAACAGAGGAACTTAGTTCCTATTACCCACCATTCAGATACAGAATAAAAGCGGAAAATCTGCAACTGAATCTCATATATATATATATATCACATAAAAAGTTTGTCTGTCATACACAGATTCATACATGTACAATCCAAAAGATATCTATACATATACACATAAATCACAAACGATCTCCCCGACTACCCGGTGTTACATGTCAGAGCCGACCGACAAAAGAATGAAGACCTAAGCTTCATAAAAAGACCTCCAGCATCTAATCTGCAAGGTGAGAAACACAATCATAATATAATTACACACAATTATATAATAATACTAAAAATACACATGTAAAATATTCTCACCACAACTTACACCAGAATTCAAACACAAAACAACACAATGCATATCTCATATATCCATCACAAAGGTATATCAATCATGCTCAATGCAGTTATCACAACATATATATATATATATATATATATATATATATATATATATATATATATATATATATATATATATATATATATATTTCAACTCATCAATTCCATTCACAATTCCACACCAAATCAATCCATTCATGATTTATGCAAATGCAAAGAGACCGACACAACGACTCTATGCAAATGCGGTACCATCCATCCGTCAATCTCATCATTAGTTCACTCAAGAACTATTTGAACCATCGCTTGTTACTAAGTGTAATTCCCCATCGAGCAAACGATGTTCCCCGTCGCTTTAGGTCCTCTTTGTATAAGGCACACGACGTTTATGGATCGCTTTAGGTCCTCTTTGTATAAGGCACACGATCCAATCGCTTTAGGTCCTCTTTATATAAGGCACACGATCGTCTATAATCATTGCTTTAGGTCCTCTTTGTATAAGGCACACGATGTTATAGCGGATTCTCTCTGGAATCGATTCGTCGCTCACACCCCACAAGGGCACACGACATCACAAGAATGCATATCATGATGCTTGGCATACAATGACTCATGACATTCCAATGCACACATATACACATCCATAATCATGCATATATAATCAAATACAACACAATTACAACGGTAAAAGTCGACAAAATGACACTATTCCAAATTCCTGACATAATTTAATTGACCAACAATCTCAAAACCATTTTTATAAGAAAGTACATTTTATTAGCTTTCCAACGATACCAAGAATGTTCAAAACGGATAATCGAAACACAAGTTACGAAAGTATAAAGAAAAGGAATCGCAAAATGACACAATTCTGCACCTCTCTGGTCATACGCGTATTGCCCTGAGCCATACGCGTAATGCCCAGCTCACTCGTCCATTCCATACGCGTATTGCCCAACTTGATACGCGTATGGACAGAGACCAAATTCTCCCCAAAAATCCCACTAAAAGCTCCATACGCGTAATGCCTCACACGTTATGCGTATTGCCTTGCCAGATACGCGTACCATTACGCAAATCAGCAGATGGTTGAGAAAAATGGATTTCCATATGTTTAATGCCCAAAATTCCCCTTGCCATACGCGTATTGCCCAAACTAATACGCGTATTGCCCTGCGTGTTACGCGTATGGGCAGAGAAAAACCTAGAATTTTCTGCAGTTTTTTTTTGCGAAATTCAACCAAAAACCCCTCAAATTTTCACCTAAACACCAGAAAATCACCAATACATTGCACAACAACATATATCAACAATTATGATCATTAAAACATGATTTCAGACACATTTTGAATCAATTTCCAACAATTTCAACATATTATGGTTTTTGTTCTACATCCAATTTCAATCCAAAAACAACCAAATACAAACATACATAATCATACGCAAGTATAAGATAATCGAGTTTCGCACCCTTACCCGATTTAATCGTGTTTGAAAAGTCGGTTGATCGATTTCTTAATTCCCAAGTTTTCTCTCTTTTTCTTCTCTTCTTTTCCTTCTTTCTCTTTTTCTTCTTCTCTTTTTCTTTCCTTTCTATTTTCTCTCTTTTCTTTCTATTTAAGTTACTAACTTAAGAAAAATAAGTGAAATGACCAAAATACCCCTACGCTCAAATATCTCGCAAACGTTCCCAAAACGCGATAAAACATAATCACGATGAAAAATAATATATTATCAAATAAAAGTCAAAAATAAAATAATATAATAATAGAAATAATTAAATCGACTCGATTAAATAAACCTAACAAAAACCGGGGCGTTACAACTCTCCCCCACTTAGAAATTTTCGTCCTCGAAAATATTACCTGAGACGAACAACTCAGGATACGACTCCCGCATCCGACTCGCCAACTCCCAAGTCAAATTGCCCTCAGCAGCGCCTCCCCACGCTACTTTCACAAGCGCAATATCCTTGCCTCTTAACCGCTTCAACTCGCGATCCAAAATTCTCACTGGTAATGCCTCAACCGTAAGGTTCTCCCTTACCTCAACTTCATCCATCGGAATCACATGCGAAGGATCCGGAACATACTTTCGAAGCTGTGAAACATGGAACACATCGTGCAAATTCAAAATATTCGGCGGCAACGCCACCCGATAAGCCACAGCACCCACTCTCGCGGATATCTGGTAAGGACCAATAAACCGAGAAGTAAGCTTCTTCGACTTCAATCCACGACCAACACCCGTCACCGGTGTAATTCTCAAAAATACATGATCGCCTTCTTGAAACTCAAGATCTTTCCTCCTTCGATCATGATAACTCTTCTGCCTACTCTGAGAAGCCTTCATTTTCTCACGAATAAGTTTCACCTTTTCCGTAGTCTGTTGCACTAACTCCGGTCCAACCACCAAACTCTCACCAGATTTATGCCAACACAAAGGTGTTCGACATCTTCTTCCATACAACGCTTCAAAAGGTGCCATTCCAATACTCGAATGGAAACTGTTGTTATACGTGAATTCCACCAACGCAAGATGACTATCCCAAGCACCACCTTGCTCAAGAACACAAGCTCTCAGCAAATCATCCAACGACGAATAGTTCTCTCGGTCTGACCATCCGTCTGCGGATGATAAGCAGAACTCAACCTCAATTTGGAACCTAACGCCTTTTGTAAACTTTCCCAAAATCTGGAAGTAAACCTCGGATCTCGATCTGAAACAATACTCAACGGCACACCATGTAATTTCACAATCACCCTGATATAAATCTCAGCCAATCTCTCCAAAGAAAAACTAATGTCAATTGGAATGAAATGCGCCGATTTAGTCAGCCTATCCACAATCACCCAAATGGCGTTATGTCCCCTCTGTGTATTCGGCAACCCTGTCACAAAATCCATAGAAATGCTGTCCCATTTCCACTCGGGAATATCCAACGGTTGCAACAATCCACTAGGCTTCTGATGTTCTACCTTAGACTTCCGACACGTCAAACACGCATAAACAAACCGAGCCACATCCCTCTTTAATCCAGACCACCAAAAGATCTTCTTCAAATCTTGGTACATCTTATTAGCTCCCGAATGTATACTCAAATTACTCCGGTGTCCTTCCTCTAAAATCATCTTTTTCAAGTCTGAATCATCAGGAATACAAATTCTACCACGAAATCTCAAAACACCCTTATCATCCACTTTAAAGTCACCATTCACACTTTGATCACCAACCTTCATCAAATCAACAAATTTCACATCCAACTTCTGTTTCTCGCTAACGGTTAATAGAAAATCATTAGTGCCCTTTAACATACCAAGCCTCACGCTATCAGATGTCAATTCACACACCAAACTCAAATCTCTAATCGCTTCCAAAAGTTCCCACTCTTTAACCATCAAAACAGACATATGCAAAGACTTTCGACTCAATGCATCGGCTACCACATTAGCTTTACCAAGATGGTAATTCAAGCTAAAATCGTAGTCCTTCAAAAATTCCAACCATCTCCGTTGCCTCATATTTAACTCTTTCTGATCAAAAAAGTATTTCAAACTTTTATGATCACTAAAGACTTCGAATCTTGCACCATAGAGATAATGCCTCCAAATTTTCAATACAAAAACCACAGCCGCTAATTCCAAATCATGAGTAGGGTAATTTTTCTCATGAATCCTCAATTGCCTCGAAGCATAAGCCACAACCTTACCTTCTTGCATCAACACTCCACCTAAACCAATCAAATACGCATCACAATACACCACAAACAGTTCAGTAGGATTCGGTAAGACCAAAATCGGAGATGTAGTCAATCTTCTCTTCAGTTCACTAAAACTTTCCTCACACTGAATATCCCAAATGAACGCTTTACCCTTACAAGTTAATTGGGTCAAAGGAAGTGCTAACTTAGAAAAGCCTTCAATGAACCTTCGATAATATCCAGCTAAACCCAAAAAGCTTCTAATTTCAGTAACAGATCTAGGAGCCTCCCATTGTAGAACTACATCTACTTTAGATGGATCCACAATAATACCATTACCTGAAATCACATGCCCCAGAAAACTCACTTCTGACAACCAGAACTCACACTTGGACAACTTGGCAAAAAGTTTCCTTTCCTTCAAAATTTGCAACACAACACGCAAATGTTCCGCATGTTCCTCCCGAGACTTAGAATAAATCAAGATGTCATCAATAAACACAACAACAAATTGATCCAAATGCTCATGGAAAATACGATTCATATACTCCATAAACACACCCGGCGCATTAGAAACCCCGAACGGCATCACCGAATATTCGTAATGACCATATCGTGTCCTAAAAGCCGTCTTCTGAATATCTTCCTCTTTCACCCTTATCTGGTGATACCCTGACCTCAAATCAATCTTACTAAACACACAAGCACCTACCAACTGGTCCATCAAATCATCAATTCTCGGAAGAGGATACTTATTCTTAATCGTCACCTTATTCAGCTGGCGATAATCAATACACAATCGCATACTTCCATCTTTCTTTTTCACCAAAAGAACTGGAGCACCCCAAGGCGATACACTTGGCCTCACAAATCTCTTTTCTAACAATTCATTCAACTGTTTCTTTAACTCAACCAACTCAGATGCCGACATACGATAAGGTGCCATAGACACAGGTCTAGTACCAGGAACTAGATCTATAGAAAACTCCACCTCTCTCTCTGGCGGCACATCTGAAATATCCTCTGGAAACACCTCTGGAAATTCACACACAACTGGAAACACATCAAGTACAACTTGACTCTCCATAGTCAACGATGCAAACAACCCGAACAACTGAGCTTCATCCGCCAAAAGTTTCTTAAACTCTTTGGTAGATAAGAAACTCGATTCCTCGTCTTCTTCAAGAGAAGGAAATCTTACCAGCTTATGATAACAATCAATATACACTCGATTGAACTGCAACCAATTCATTCCCAGAACCACATCTAAACCCTTCAACGACAAACACACCAAATCCATCTCAAAGTCTTTACCATAAATGGTCAAAGGACAACTTAAAAAAACCAAATAAGTAGTTACTGACCCATTGCTGGAGTATCAATAACCATCTCTTCACCCATCGAAGACAACAAAAGATTCAAACGCTTCGCGCACTCAGATGAAATAAACGAATGAGTCGCTCCAGTATCAATAATAGCAACTAAAGGCGTACTATTAATAAAACAAGTACCTCTGATCAGACGGTCTGCACTTGTAGTCTGAGTCCCTGCTAATGCAAATAATTTCCCACCAGCTGGAGCTTGCTTTGGTTTCGGACACTTCGTACTAACATGACCAGGTTCACCACAGTTGAAACACTTCACCACATTCCTTTTACAATCAGCTGCGACATGTCCTAAACCTCCACAATTGGAACACTTTCTCATATCTTTCCTGCATTCAAACTGACGATGTCCTAAGTCACCACACCTATAACATCTCAGAGGACTAGACATACCTCCCCCACTTGGCCTTTTCTTAAAATTACCCCTTTGCTTACCCTTATTAGCTGGTGTCACATAAGGACCACCACAAAACGGTTGCTTCCCTTTCCTTTCGTTCACACTCTTATAGTGAGTAGAACGAGCTTTGCTATCTTCCTCATAAATTCTACAACAATCCACCAGATCTGAAAACCTCCTAATCCTTTGATAACCGATTGCCTGCTTGATCTCAGGACGCAATCCGTTCTCAAACTTCACACACTTGGAAAACTCCGCAGTTGCTTCAGCATAATGTGGATAAAACTGAACAAGTTCCACAAACTTAGCAGTATAATCCACAACAGACATATTAACTTGTTCCAACTCCAAGAACTCTATCTCTTTCTTTCCTCTTACATCTTCAGGAAAATACTTCCTCAAAAATTCCCTGCTAAACAAAGCCCAAGTGACTTCTTCACTTGTAACTTCCAACACATGACGCGCACTAACCCACCAATCATCAGTTTCCTCCTGCAACATGTGAGTACCCAGTCTCACCATATGTTCCTCAGCACAATCCATTACTCGAAAGATTCTTTCAATCTCTTTAAGCCAAATCTGTGCACCATCAGGATCACGTCTCCCTTGGAAGACAGACGGTTTGTTCTTCCTGAACTCATCATTTCCACCAGCATTAGGTGCACCCTGCACAGCCCGAGCCATAGCTTGCATAGCAGCAACCAAAGCAGCATCATTCCTACCAGCCATATTCTATTCATTTCCAACAACAGCAACTATGGTTAAACAAACAACTCACCCAAACTCAACGACCAACAAGGACTGACACAAACTGACACGAACTGGCTCTGATACCACTTAATGTAACACCCCTAATCTATACCCCCAATTAGATAAAGCGATAACAAATAAATCAGAGTATAATGAAAATATTCATGGCATAGACGAAGGAGTCACATCAATTGAGACAAAACACAATAAACCTGCTCATAAAGATATGCAACAATCAGGTAGTAATGCAAACAGAGGAACTTAGTTCCTACTACCCACCATTCAGATACAGAATAAAAGCGGAAAACTGCAACTGAATCTCATATATATATCACATAAAAAGTTTGTCTGTCATACACAGATTCATACATGTACAATCCAAAAGATATCTATACATATACACATAAATCACAAACGATCTCCCTGACTACCCGGTGCTACATATCAGAGCCGACCGACAAAAGAATGAAGACCTAAGCTTCACAAAAAGACCTCCAGCGTCTAATCTAAAATGCCTCATAGAGCATTCAAAACAGCAGAAGGGTGAGAAACACAATCATAATATCATTGCATACAATTATATAATAATACCAAAAATACACATGTAAAATATTCTCACCACAACTTACACCAGAATTCAAACACAAAACAACACAATGCATATCTCATATATCCATCACAAAGGCATATCAATCATGCTCAATGCAGTTATCACAACATATATATATATATTTCAACTCATCAATTCCATTCACAATTCCACACCAAATCAATCCATTCATGATTTATGCAAATGCAAAGAGACCGACACAACGACTCTATGCAAATGCGGTACCATCCATCCGTCAATCTCATCATTAGTTCACTCAGGAACTATTGGAACCATCGCTTGTTACTTAGTGTAACTCCCCGTCGGGCAAACGATGTTCCCCGTCGCTTTAGGTCCTCTTTGTATAAGGCACACGACGTTTATGGATCGCTTTAGGTCCTCTTTGTATAAGGCACACGATCCGATCACTTTAGGTCCTCTTTGTATAAGGCACACGATCGTCTATAATCATCGCTTTAGGTCCTATTTGTATAAGGCACACGATGTTATAGCGGATTACCTCTGGAATCGATTCGTCGCTCACACCCCACAAGGGCACACGACATCACAAGAATTCATATCATGATGCTTGGCATACAATGACTCATGACATTCCAATGCACACATATACACATCCATAATCATGCATATATAATCAAATACAACACAATTACAACGGTAAAAGTCGACAAAACGACACTATTCCAAATTCCCGACATAATTTAATCAGCCAACAATCTCAAAACCATTTTTATAAGAAAGTACATTTTATTAGCTTTCCAACGATACCAAGAATGTTCAAAACGGATAATCGGAACACAAGTTACGGAAGTATAAAGAAAAGGAATCGCAAAATGACACAATTCTGCACCCTCTCTGGTCATACGCGTATTGCCCTGAGCCATACACGTAATTCCCAGCTCACTCGCCCATTCCATACGCGTATTACCCAACTTGATACGCATATGGGTAGAGACCAAATTCTCCCAAAAAATCCCACTAAAAGCTCCATATGCGTAATGCCTCACACGTTACGCGTATTGCCTTGCCAGATACGCGTACCATTACGTAAATCAGCAAATGACCGAGAAAAATGGATTTCCATACGCGTAATGCCCAAAATTCCCCTTGCCATACGCGTATTGCCCAAACCAATATGCGTATTGCCCTGCGTGTTACGCGTATGGGCAGAGAAAAACCCAGAATTTTCTGCAGAATTTTTCTGCGAAATTCAACCAAAAACCCCTCAAATTTTCACCTAAACACCAGAAAATCACCAATACATTGCACAACAACATATATCTAACATGTATCAACAATTATGATCATTAAAACATGATTTCAGACACATTTTGAATCAATTTCCAACAATTTCAACATATTATGGTTTTTGTTCTACATCCAAATTTCAATCCAAAAACAACCAAATACAAACATACATAATGATACACAAGTATAAGATAATCGAGTTTCGCACCCTTACCAGATTTAATCGTGTTTGAAAAGTCGGTTGATCGATTTCTTAATTCCCAAGTTTTCTCTCTTTTTCTTCTCTTCTTTTCCTTCTTTCTCTTTTTCTTCTTCTCTTTTTCTTTCCTTTCTATTTTCTCTCTTTTATTTCTATTTAAGTTTCTAACTTAAGAAAAATAAGTGAAATGACCAAAATACCCCTACGCTCAAATATCTCGCTAACGTTCCCAAAACGCGATAAAACATAATCACGATGAAAAATAATATATTATCAAATAAAAGTCAAAAATAAAATAATATACTAATAGAAATAATTAAATCGACTCGATTAAATAAACCTAACAAAAACTGGGGTGTTACAGTCAACATGCATTCATATAATCATATATCATTGCATCAATACACCACTACACATCTTTGCATTAATCAATCATGCATTTCACATCAACGTCACCCAACAAGCACATAACACATCAATACATGCTCACCACACAACAATAACAACACAACATTCATAGAATATAACACATATAATTTCTATGAATTTTAAGTGAATAAAAAAAATAGTTTTAGTTCCAGGTTGCGCTAAGCGCGCCCCTCCCGCGTTAAGTGCGCTACTCACTGCCCCGAAGGGGCGAAAATCCTTCAGACCGCGCTAAGCGCGCTACACCGCGCTAAGCGCGCACTGCGATTCCTGCAGTTCGAACCCTGTGATGACAACAACAAATCACCTGTGTTTTTTTCCCTAAACTCGATTTTTAACAGAAAATATTCATAGATTTGGTACACATAACCTACATCTAACATCTGCAATTCAATCAAACAAATCAATCAGAAATAATTCATCAATTTCAATCAGTTTATCACAAAAATTCCTAAAACCTACATTCAACCCCATGGATTCTAACTTAAGGATTTCTACTTCAATACCCACATCATATAACCCTTGAAGGAAGAAAGAAATTCCACCCTTACCTTAGGTTTCTTGATTTCTTCTTCACACTCTTCTCCTTCTCTGACCTAGCTTCCCCTGTTCTTCCTTTCTCTTTTCCCAAAAACACGTACTGAGAGTTTCTCCTCCCTAATTCCTTTTCTATTATGTTTTCCTTATTATCCCAATAATATTATTATTATCTAATATTATTATTATTATCTTTTAGATATTATTATTATTATTCCACCAAACCACATAATAACATAATATCCTCAATAATTCCAATAATAATATTAACCAACTAACTCTCTCCCCGACACCTTAACCTTCTCAATTCTAAGGGCACTACTCCACCCTAAGGGTAACCCCAACTTAACCAAAGTATACCCACACACATTACATACAACAAAATTCAATTTAATCATGAAAATAATTAAATTAAATCGGGGTGTTACACATGTAGTTCCTCTTGAAGGATACTAAAGTTTGTTTAAAGTTTAGGAGAGAAGATGAGTCATCATCTTAAGAAACCACCACAGTTTTTTGAAAATTGTTTGTATTTGTGGGGTATGGGATTGTATGTCCCTTCTTTGAGATGATTCACATCTAATTCTCTTGTGTGGAAAATTAGGTGAGCTAAAGTTTGATTGTAAAAATCAAAATTAGGGGGGGACTAACTTAGGAAGTCTATCCTAAAGTTGTCTAATAATCTTATCTTAAGGGTATCGAGACCTATAGGGAGGTATGATGCAAATGAAATGCACCATGCACAATAATTTGATTATCATGCATGGGATTTTCCCTTGGATATTAATGCGATCGATTATTAATGAATTAAACGAGAGTGCTAGCAAAGTGGTGCTAGTCTTGTGTATGGTGACCCAAAGGTTAATTGCGATGCTTTAAAAGCAATCGACTTACAAGGGTAGAAAATGGCTCGATGTTGGATCGAGATTTTTATTATTTTGAAAGGGTTTGGAACAATTAGAGCATGCATACATCACATACAATGATAAACACACAAAAGCAAAAGCAAGGCATAAAATCAATCAAGTTCAAACCTAAATTCATACAAACGTAACTAAGCACGAGGGATTCTAACGGGGGACGATTTATTGAGGAAAGAGTTTAATTAAATTTTAAAGGCTTATGATTCTGAGGATTTTATGTTAAAGATTATTTTAATTTGAAAAGAGTTAAAAGGTTTTTTTATTAATAAAAGGTTTTAATTATAAAAAAAAGTTCTTGTTATTATTTAGTTTAAAGTTAAATTAAAAAGAATTATTTAAAGAGGAAAAATGAGTTTTTCTTATTAATTAAAAAAGAGTTTTAATTTTAGTGTTTTAATAAACAATGGTTTTTATTATAAAAGATTTTACTAATTTGAGAAAAAGTTTTAACAAGAGTTTTAAATCATAGTTATATTTTCTTGAAAGTGACATTTAGAAAAGAAGTTATATTATTTTTATTAAAAAAGGATTATTTAAAGGTTTCTAAATGTTTATTATTATTATTTTTAAGAATCAGTTATGTTAACAACGAATTCTAATTACTTTCAAAAAAAGAATTTTTGAATTTCAGATTTACTTATTTTAAAAAGGTTAAATCAAATTAAAACAGGTTTAATATTTAAAAAAAAAAAGAAAAACGGAGGGATTAGGTGTTGCGAGGGAGAGAGGGTCCATCGCGGACCCTCAGATCTCAACCGTTGGATGAGTAACCGTGACAAATCTCGCGATCTAAACGGAGGGTGCACGGTGTGTGGCAGTGTGTGCGCGTGTACATGATTGAGTAAAATAACAAAATCAAATCAAAACTCTCACTCTCCTTATCTCATCTCTCTCGTTCTCCTTTCTCCTCTCAAAAGGCCAACTAGGGTTCTCAAAACCCTAACGGCGCCGTCGCTCTCACCTTTCCGATCAAACAATACGAATACCCTAACCCCACACAGCCCAATACCCTAATTTCACTATGATTTCACGATTACATATTACATCAGACCGCGAAAATAAAAGACGGAAAAGAAAAAAAAGCCGGTGAAAGCTGGAAGCACGTCGTGAATGGCTCCTCATTTAGGGAAGATTCTCCATCTTTACCTCTTGTGTGATTTTGATTCTTTGTCTGCTTCGTGTCTTTTGCTATTGCTTCTGCTTGTGCTGTGTGTTTGTGAAGTCCTTTGCTATGTTCTCTGCTATGTGCTTTGCTTCCTCTATGATTGATCGCTCTGGTGAATGGTTGGTTGTGGTTGGCGATGATGATGATGAGTCATAATTTTTTTTGAGTCTCTGTATTTTGTGTGGGTTTGGAAATGGTGATTTTTGTGCTGTTGTGGGTTTCGTCTGATTTTTTTCGTGTCTTTCTGATGAAGGGAGAGCCCTCTATTTGTAGGCCGATGATGCTCCTTAATTACTTTGTTGAAATCGTTTTGGAAAGAAAATAAATCTGATATGATTATTTGATTTGGTGATTTGAAATCTTTATTGTTGGGTTGAAAGCTTTGATTTCTGAGTTGAAAATTTGATTTGTTGCTTGGTTTGGAAAATTTAATGTTGTCTGATACGTTTTGATTTGAAAGCTTGATTCAACCGTTGCCTTGCCTTGCTGTCTTGGATACGATCCTTTTGTGTGATTTTGTCCATTTTTATTTTAGGAAAGGGTTGATGCTGGTGATATCTTGGATATTGCCCATCAATCCATTAAAAAATGATGAAATAATTCTGATTTGAAATCAAAGATCTGAGTCCTGATTTAAATTTTGAATCAAAGTTTGCTCTATTTGGACTTCTTTATGACCTGTGCATCTTTTCATTCAATGCTCAATATTCTCTGAGGTCTACTCTTAATTTGGAAAGAGACTAATGTTATGTTGTATTATCCTTGTTGTTGTTTTGGAAGGAAAGGAATATGGTGATTGAATAATGACATGGTAATGACTTGTTCCAAATTGATCGTAGGTTTTGGGGGCTCAAGTTTGGAAACGTTTTCTGGAAATACAAACATGAACGACAGTGATTCAAGAAGTTTGAAGGCTAGTCAATCAAGGTCTTGAGAAGTTTCTGCAGAGTCAAGTCAATGAACATCGTCGTGAATAACCTTAACTTTAATTCCTCCTCTATTTTCGGTGCCATCTTCGGTACTGTTTGGGTGAGCTTGTGTAAAGCATGACATTATTTTCTTCTTACAGTGATGATTAATAATGTATTGCTGTGGTGGCGTGATATTGTAGGTTTATTTGGTGACTGTTGAATGGTCTCTTAGTGGTTCAAATAAAGTTGGTCTAGGATAAACATGGTCATGGCGTAACTTGAATATATACGATGCGCTCGAGAATATTGATTATCTGTGGCAAGTATGACTAAAAGAATTCTCGTATTCGAGCCAAAACGTCAACAATTCGTCCTTTGAAGCATCTTGTTGACCTATATCTGCCGCTTATGTTTGTTTGTGTGAGGTAGAGAAAACCTGTTTATTTGATTCTTGCTTTCAAGCCTATTGTCAATTTTGGTATGAATGATCCTTAATTTGCTTGTGGTCTGATAATAAGCATCTCCTTCCTCATATCCTTTTAACAGAGATTTGAAGAGTATACAAATCGGCGCTGAGCATAGGATCCTCTATACATAACGGTGAGCTTGCATTCCCTTTTCGCTCTGTTAAGTTCTTGGTATTCACATAGAGGCAGCTGCTGCTCTAACGTGAATGGTAAGCTAAATGTGTTTTGTCTCGACTCAAATGCCTTTGGTTTCGACTTCCAAAAGCCCTTTGTAATTTCACTCCAATGTTGTTTGTTATTGGCAGAATTGCTCATGCAGATTTATGGTATTCTAACGATGATAGAGGCGGTAAATGCTCCGAGGTCCAATCTTGGCTGCATCTTGAAGATCAAGCAGAGAGTTTGAGAGGACCACTCAATAGATCATGTACCCAAAGAATGATAGTTGGATAGAAACGACTCTTGTGTAATCATCCCGTTTTATATTTTTATATAACTTAGCACGGGTAATTGTGAAGTAGGATCTTGTTTTAATTTGATGAGAATTTGTCATAGTAAAGTATACGTGTACATGTTCGCAGCAAACAAAAGAAGGTTGATGGTGACTTAATTTGTTATGCTAATTTGTCAATTTTCTTAGCTAAAACATATTATTAATTCTTCAGCAGCTAGATGAATTCAACTATAATTATTACACCTGGCTCATGCTAGCGAACATATACATGTGTCTTTATAGGGCCTGTTTATCTTGATTTCCAAAGCAGCACCAAATAATAGGTATCTTGAATGGGTTGTATAATTCTTAGTATACTTCCTGAAATCCTTGTGAATCCGACGTGAAAGATTTGAGTATGGGAAGGATGTTGCGATCTTGGTTTTGATGAGCATAGCCAGAAAGTTTGCCATAGATATCTTCTAAGTATTGATCCATGAATGACCCAAGAATAAAAAAGAATTCTAAGATGTAGCTCTGATCAAAGTAGAGACTTCAGGAATGTTTTAAACCAGGGTCAACTGGTCGTGCCAAAAAACATGACTGCGGGAACAAGTATTGTCTATACTTGAGATCAGTGTACCTGCACGCACCTGTTAGGCATAAAACACGCACTCAAAGACTATATGACCTAAAGATGCTATGCAAAAGAAGAGGGACCTTAGGGTCAAAATTAGGGTGCGACAGATGCCCCTATTTAAGTTTCTTCTATCCGGAGATATGGAGATTGAAATCTTCATCTCGACGAGATAGGAGAGGCTTAAATACAAACATGTGCAAAATTTTGGCCCTAAGGTGCCGCAAAATGCGTATAATATGGTATGAAAAAGAATATGAAATGTAAGACAGAGGATCCTGTGAGGAGATATTGTCACAGGGGATAACCGATGTTGAAAAGCTGAAACACCGACCCGACGAGGACGACTCGACAAGACAAGACTCCACGGGGAAAAATCTAACTCCACTGGGGGAAAGAGACTACCAACTGATAATCACAGGGTGTCCTAAGCGGGGTGATGAACCAAAATAAACTTCCGATGGTCAAAATATGATTCAGTTTCTTATTTAACTAGATGTTGCAACGTCTCAAAATAAAATGCTACGAGGTTGTCTGCCTCGAGCAAAAATCCACTTGAAAAGGGTAAAAATAAACTTCCCCTCGTCTCAGGTCATAAGCCACGGACTGGTCTCAGTTTTTTCTTTAATCAAGTATTTTACTCGAAAAGGGTTAAAATAAACTTCCCCTTGTCTCGGGTCATAAGCCACGGACTGGTCTCAGTTTCTTCTTTAAGGATATAATATCTACTACCGATTTACTGGGTAGTTCACAAAGAAAGATCATCTGCTACCGATTTACTGGGTAGTCCGCAAAGAAAATATTACCTGCTACCGATTTACTGGGTAGTCGGCAAAGAAAATTCTACTTGCTACCGGTTTACTGGGTAGGAAAATATTACTTGCTACCGATTTACTGGGTAGGAAAATATTACTGACTGCCGATTTACTGGGTATTTCATAAGGAAAATATTGTTTGCTACCGATTTACTGGGTAGTCCACAAAGAAAGTATTGTCTACTACCGATTTACTGGGCAGAGAAAATATTACTTGCTACCGATTTATTGGGTAGTCTACAGAGAAAATACTATCTGCTAGGGATAGACAAACTATTTTGAGGAGACTGCCCTTTGTCGTCCCAATAAAAACCCGAGAACAAAACAAGTTGCTCAAATAAAGAGGCCGCCACTTGTTGTCTGGTATGAACTCCAAGAAAATGTTGTAATAACCGTCGGAGAAATAATTTATGTCTTCCATAGAGATCTTCAAATAAACTCTTCTTGGGGAGACAAAGTGCAACATAAATGCACGCTTGATCTGGGTTCAAAAGTCCAGAAATATCCGAAATTTATGGTTGTCAGGGACCAAAGTTCAATCCAGGAAATAACTGGAAAGAAACGGTCAAACAAGACTCCATCCATTGAGGACTGAACTCAATGGGTTTATCTTTATCCGAAAATGGAAAAGAAAACTGAAACAACCATCTTCCACGAGGACCGAACTCAGTGGGGAGTTTAGAAAGGATGTGTTCTTTCTGCCTAGGGCTGACGATTCTACTTGGAGGGAGCAGACGAAACCCAGTCACTTGGGGATAAGCGCAACCAAAGTGAAAGAACAAACAAACAAACACAAAGAAATGTAAGATGCAAAAAAATGCGCACATGCCATAAATCTACATGAAAGAATGCCATGCTATGCTTATGCTTATGCTGACAAAAAAACGGCAAGAAGCAAACTGGAGATAAAAACAAGCATCTCGATACAGATACTCAGCCGAATCTTCGCAATATAAGAAGCATCACTGGGGGTGAATGGAAAGCCGTATATGGAAACACGTCCTGCTTCAAAGTTTCAAACTTCTCTGGGGGGAAAATAAAGCACTCCACTTGGGGATGAACATCATGATTTCGCTTGGGATTGTCAAGATAAACCTTATGATTTTGTTGGGGATGAGAAAGATTCACTGAGAACGAATGAAACTCATTGATCGAAAAGACTTCATGGGGGATAAAATAAATATCTACTGCGAGCTGAAGTAGTCTGGATGAGAGTTGTAACTGGGGATAAAATAAATATCCACTTCATCGGGGAAGCTCGGATCAACATTGCAGCTGAAGATGTCAGAGATAAAATCGTGGGGAAGAAATAAACATCCGCCTTCACTGGAGAAGATTGAGGTAGTGAGGAAATCCACTGAGGAATGAAATAAACATTCACTTTGCTGGGGAAGGTTGAAACCAAGAGAATTCACTGAGAATTCTTAGGTTGCCGACTGGGAAATCTTGCATCAAACGTGCCATGACTGCTCAAAGTAAAGATTCATCGGGGAATAGTCGTGACTACCTGTAGTAAAGAATTACCGGGGAGTCGTCACATTACTTGGGTTAAAAACTCTTTGGGAGTGGAGAATGTTGTGAGAATAAGGTAGTTCTGTATTGGTATTGTATGGTAGTCGCCATTTTGAATAAACATTTGCTGTGAATGGATGAAGAGTCTTCAATTCTAAAATGCCCCAGGTCACAAGGTTTATGAGAATAAGTATTTCCAAGAGGATTTTACAGAAAACTTGGCATCCAACTGTTCCAATGTTTTCCAACTCTTGGAGAGATTTGTCGAATCTCGACGTAACTGCCCCAGATTGACTGTGTTATGTATTCTGAGTCTTCAAAGCTTGGAGAGATATATCAAATCTCGACATAACTTCCCCAGACTGACGGTGCTATGCATAAATGGGTCTTCAAACTCTTTGAGAGATTTATCAAATCTCGACGTAACTGCCCCAGATTGATGGTATTCTGAGTCTTCAAACTTGCCCGTTGGGGTGAGACAGTGAAAGAAACAGCTGGGAAACAACTTGCCCCTGCTCAGCAAAGTCTTCAGGTATCATGCCCCTGGGTATAGTCGTCCTTTTGAAATGATTTGCCATTTACTCATCAGAGTTTCAAATCTCAAAAGATCTAGCTCATCGCTGATACTCGTATGCTAGCTTCTATGATGTCAAGCAATGTTAGCAAGCAGAATAATGTTAATTCTAAAACTGCTAATGCAACACTATGTTTGTCTTGAAAATTTTAAAAGATACTTTGTGTTTGAATTACCAATTTTATAAAGCCAACGCAAATTTTGAGCATAACTCATAGGAGTCAGGAAACGATATCTCAATGAGTATGCTTTCGAAACAAACCCCTGCTTCAATTAGGTCTTTTGAGGGTTTTATTGTGGCTTGGTTCACGGTTTAAGAAACAAAGGATATAATGCTCAAAATATGTTTGTACCCACCCAATATCCGTGATATTTTACTCCATTTTTGCTTAACTAAAAATTACCCTGCCCCAGGTTAAGAATGAGGGTTTTTTTTTTGATTTGGAGAAGAAAACTCCTACTTCAAAGGCTCAAAAGGGTTAACGAGGGTTTATCTCCTTATGTCTCCGGTGTTTAGGGATTTGGAACAATGCCTTATATCACCAGCAGAGTCTTATTCGAAAGCATACAACAAGAGATCTTGCGTTTGATTTCGTCATCCTCCATTCAATTCTCTACCGAGGCAAGAGATTGGGCAGCATTGGCATTATAAAATAGAAAGAACATTTTAAAAAGAGTGCAATGAATGGATTTCTTCAAGACAAACATTATTCATTGCATCAATTATTCAAAATAACAAGTTCTTACACGCAAACAACAAATGCATTAACAAACAAAGGGCATTACATGCGAAGAGCAGTAGATTAACTAAAGCCTTAAGGGGACTGTCTCAGTCTGAGCTTATGATTTTCACATTAGGTCCAGAGTTTTCAAAAGACAAGACACCACGTCGCATTAGCCTTTGTACTTCATGTTTCAAAGGAAAACAGTCTCCGATGTCATGTCCGGGCACACCTTGATGGAAAGCACAATGAGCCTCAGGTTTATACCTCCACGGGAGATCCTTCGGGATGGCTGACGGAGCTTGAGTCTGCACCATATTCCTTTGTATCAAAAATGGATATAATTTCGCATAGGTCATCGGAATCGGATCAAACTATCTTTAAACACGGTTTTGATTATTGAATGAGAGACGAGCCTGTGGTTGATAAGCAGTAGTGTTGGTGATGGGAGATATAGCAGCGATATGTTGAGGTCGGTGATACCTTCTTCTTTTTGGTCGTCCTTGATGCACAACACTTACTTCTTGTTCTTTCTTCTTCCCAAAATTATTTCCATATTTCTTGGCACTGTTGGAAGCACTTCCCTCTCTAACCAATCTTCCCTCACAGACGCCCTATTCCAAATGCATCCCCATATTTACCATCTCAGTGAAATCGTTGGGGGCATTTGCCACCATTCTCTCATAGAAAAATGGGCTCAGTGTTTTTAGAAAAATTCTGGTCATCTCTTTCTCCTCCAGAGGGGGAGCAACTTGAGCAGCTAGTTCACGCCAACGCTGGGCGTACTCTTTAAAGTTCTCTCTTTATTTCTGGGCCATGGCTCTCAGCTGGTCTCTATCTGGTGCCATGTCGACATTATATTTATATTGCTTAATAAAAGAGTCACGAAGATCGTTAAAGTTGCGGATCTTTGAACTATCTAGCCCTATATACCACTTGAGGGCTGCACCAGTCAAACTATCCTGGAAATAATGTATCAGCAGTGGGTCATTATCCTTCTAAGTAGACATTTTCCGCGCATACATATAACTATATGACTATGCGGGCAAGAATTTCCCTTATACTTCTCAAACTCAGGGACTTTGAACTTTGGGGGAACCTTAACATTAGGAACCAAACACAGCTCAGAAGCACTCTTTCCAAACAACTCTTTCCCACGAAGGGCCTTGATTTCTTTCTGCATCTCCAAAAACTGGTCCTGGAAATCATCCATTCGTTCTTCCATCCCAATAATTTCACTAGAAGCCGCATGAAACACATGTTCTTCAAAATGGAAAGGGGTAGAATTTACCACGGGTGGTGGCATAGTCATTACAGCAGTTGTGGCAAGAACTCGAGAAACCGGTGGGCAGTATCCAGCTGGAGTAAAGTTAGGAGGCATACCCCACGGGTAACCAGGAGGCATAGAATACTGAACTTCACTTGTAGTGGGCACCACTGGGATCAGTGCAGATATTATCTCAGAGATAACTGTGTTGTGCGATGGCGCACTATGTGATGGCTGATTCTGAGCAGCCGTTAACTCTTCCATCATCCCATTGATCTTCTCCATACTTTCTTTCAATGTTGAAACCTCTTCTCGAAGTGCTCTGTTTTCCTGTTCGAGTTGATCCATTCTTTCCTTGCGACCGGCTTGAGTATTGTATCGATGATTCAGCTTGACTAAGAAGAGAAACGCGAATGAGAACCTGGAATGCAAATGCAAATGATGCATCAAGATTCATGGAACTCAGCTATTTATAATCATCAGGGAATATCAAAAGACGCATTTTTTTAAACGGTTACAACCATTAGTATCTGAATACTAAAAGATTGATTTATTACAACATTGATTACAAACGCGTCTGTATGCCTTACAAGAATCATGACATAAAAGTTAAATAAAATCTAGTAATGATGGATCTAAGGAGACTCTTCCAACGGTCTTCCTTTGAGTCACTTGAATTCTTCTTCCAATTGAGCTTCCAATGTATTGAATGAGGACTAGAGTAGGTTAAGTCTTCTGGTGCTTATCTATTCTTGCAAGAAGTAGCTTTTTTTTTTTAAATTCTCCTTTAGCTCGAATATTAATCGAAGATAGGAAATGGATACTTGTCTTGAATAAGTAACTCCATTAGCTAAGATTATTCTTCAAGGGTCGGCACCAACAGTGATAAGCTGGGTCATAGACTGCAATAGAGTTGATAGAAGTTCTTTATCAAGCTTCCCATATCTGGTCTTGAACTCTTCTTTATCTGTTAACAAGGTCTCCGGTCTCCTTAGATCGTCCAGATCATGACTCTTGTAAGGGTACTACAACGTTTTTTTTATAATTTTTTTTAGATTCCATGATATCCTTATGATGTTTACAAACAAAGCTAAGTTCCATGAAACTTTATGAAATGATGCTCATGAATGCAGGGATGCAAACACACAAAGCAAACATAAACAAAACAAACAGGCAAAGAGTCCTAGGTTTGAAAGGTCGTAAGCGTGGAGCCAAGGTCTAACCATCCTAATAGGTGTGCACTATGGTTTTAAATGTACCTACCGAACGGGTTCTACAAAGTTCCCAGAGTCTACAACCCATCTTTTGGATATTATCGATTTTCCAAATCACTTGGTAGTCAATAATATTCTCAAGAGAATCTCGTCTGAGTGTAGTATCGCGTATAAACTATTTTGGAAATAGACTCCCGCATAGTCACCGCACTACATCTTAAAAGGCCAAGTTGGGTTAAAGGTAACTATGGTCCTCAGTCTCGATGGCCTTTAGTTCGAAATAATATCGTCTTCACGAATGGACTCGTTGAACAATATCAAATTCGAGAGGGCCTAAACTGAGTGGTGATGTCTCAATTCAACTTCTTCAGGAATCGACTCCCTCAAAGTCTCCTTGAATTCTCACCGTCCTATCATAATTTTCTCTCAAGCCCGGGTGTAGGACTTATCTCACCACTCAAAGTGACAACCCAAGCAAACATAACAGATACAAATATATAACAAATAAAATAATTAAACAAGTTAGGGGGAACCCTCTTATGAGAATTCCCCAGTGAAGTTTCCATTTCTGTCGCGGTGAGAATTGGATGTCAAGCTATTATATTAACTTGAATCACATTTCTTTTATTTCACCACCGTTTTTTATTTATCCAAGGGAAGGGAGAAAGATCGAATTACCCACAATGCAATGCAAATGCAAACTAAGATTCTAAAGTTCGGGGGTTGGTTATACCTAGGGAAGGTGTTAGCATCCTAGATATCTGTAGTACTCTACAGGAACCTCTTGTTTTATTATGTTATTTGTTTTTTTGTTTGCTAAGGGTAAAGGGAAGGTGGACCTAAGATTCTATTCCTAAGTATGCTCGACATGACATCGCATCTTGTGCCTACATATCCTGTCGGGAAGGAATCAGAGCACATGTAGTTCCTCTTGAAGGATACTAAAGTTTGTTTAAAGTTTAGGAGAGAAGATGAGTCATCATCTTAAGAAACCACCACAGTTTTTTGAAAATTGTTTGTATTTGTGGGGTATGGGATTGTATGTCCCTTCTTTGAGATGATTCACATCTAATTCTCTTGTGTGGAGAATTAGGTGAGCTAAAGTTTGATTGTAAAAATCAAAATTAGGGGGGGGGGGGACCAACTTAGGAAGTCTAACCTAAAGTTGTCTAATAAACTTATCTTAAGGGTATCGAGACCTATAGGGAGGTATGATGCAAATGAAATGCACCATGCACAATAATTTGATTATCATGCATGGGATTTTCCCTTGGATATTAATGCGATCGATTATTAATGAATTAAACGAGAGTGCTAGCAAAGTGGTGCTAGTCTTGTGTATGGTGACCCAAAGGTTGATTGCGATGCTTTAAAAGCAATCGACTTACAAGGGTAGAAAATGGCTCGACGTTGGATTGAGATTTTTATTATTTTGAAAGGGTTTGGAACAATTAGAGCATGCATACATCACATACAATGATAAACACACAAAAGCAAAAGCAAGGCATAATATCAATCAAGTTCTAACCTAAATTCATACAATCGTAACCAAGCGCGAGGGATTCTAACAGGGGACGATTTATTGAGGAAAGAGTTTAATTAAACTTTAAAGGCTTATTATTATGAGGATTTTATGTTAAAGATTATTTTAATTTGAAAAGAGTTAAAAGGTCTTTTTATTAATAAAAGGTTTTAATTATAAAAAAAAGTTCTGGTTATTATTTAGTTTAAAGTTAAATTAAAAAGAATTATTTAAAGAGGAAAAATGAGTTTTTCTTATTAATTAAAAAAGAGTTTTAATTTTAGTGTTTTAATAAACAATGGTTTTTATTATAAAAGATTTTACTAATTTGAGAAAAAGTTTTAACAAAAGTTTTAAATCATAGTTATATTTTATTGAAAGTGACATTTAGAAAAGAAGTTATATTATTTTTATTAAAAAGGATTATTTAAAGGTTTCTAAATGTTTATTATTATTATTTTTAAGAATCAGTTATGTTAACAACGAATTTTAATTACTTTCAAAAAAAGAATTTCTGAATTTCAGATTTACTTATTTTAAAAAGGTTAAATCAAATTAAAACAGGTTTAATATTTAAAAAAAAAAAGAAAAACGGAGGGATTAGGTGTTGCGAGGGAGAGAGGGTCCATCGCGGACCCTCAGATCTCAACCGTTGGATGAGTAACCGTGACAAATCTCACGATCTAAACGGAGGGGGCATGGTGTGTGGCAGTGTGTGCGGGTGTACATGATTGAGTAAAATAACAAAATCAAAACAAAACTCTTACTCTCCTTATCTCATCTCTCTCGTTCTCCTTTCTCCTCTCAAAAGCCCAACTAGGGTTCTCAAAACCCTAACAGCGTCGTCGCTCTCACCTTTCCGATCAAACAATACGAAGACCCTAACCCCACACAGCCCAATACCCCAATTTCACTATGATTTCACGATTATATATTACATCAGATTGCAAAAATAAAAGACGAAAAAGAAAAAAAATCCGGTGAAAGCTGCAAGCACGTCGTGAATGGATCCTCATTCAGGGAAGATTCTCCATCTTTACCTCTTGTGTGATTTTGATTCTTTGTCTGCTTCGTGTCTTTTGCTATTGCTTCTACTTGTGCTGTGTGTTTGTGAAGTCCTTTGCTATGTTCTCTGCTATGTGCTCTGCTTCCTCTATGATTGATCACTCTGGTGAATGGTTGGTTGTGGTTGGCGATGATGATGATGAGTCACAATTTTTTTGAGTCTCTGTATTTTGTGTGGGTTTGGAAATGGTGATTTTTGTGCTGTTGTGGGTTTCGTTTGATTTTTTCGTGTCTTTCTAATGAAGGGAGAACCCTCTATTTATAGGCCGATGATGCTCCTTAATTACGTTGTTGAAATCGTTTTGGAAAGAAAATAAATCTGATATGATTATTTGATTTGGTGATTTGAAATCTTTATTGTTGGGTTGAAAGCTTTGATTTCCGAGTTGAAAATTTGATTTGTTGCTTGGTTTGGAAAGTTTAATGTTGTCTGATACGTTTTGATTTGAAAGCTTGATTCAACCGTTGCCTTGCCTTGCTGTCTTGGATACGATCCTTTTGTGTATTTTGTCCATTTTTATTTTAGGAAAGGGTTGATGCTGGTGATATCTTGGATATTTCCCATCAATCCATTCAAAAATGATGAAATAATTCTGATTTGAAATCAAAGATCTGAGTCCTGATTTAAATTTTGAATCAAAGTTTGCTCTATTTGGACTTCTTTATGACCTGTGCATCTTTTCGTTCAACGCTCAATATTCTCTGAGGTCTGCTCTTAATTTGGAAAGAGACTAATGTTATGTTGTATTATCCTTGTTGTTGTTTTGGAAGGAAAGGAATATGGTGATTGAATAATGACATGGTAATGACTTATTCCAAATTGATCGCAGGTTTTGGGGGCTTAAGTTTGGAAACCTTTCCCGAAAATGCAAACTCGAACGACAGTGATTCAAGAAGTTTGAAGGCCAGTCAATCAAGGTCTTGAGAAGTTTCTGCAGAGTCAAGTCAATGAACATCGCCGTGAGTAACCTTAACTTCAATTCCTCCTCTATTTTCGGCGCCATCTTCGGTACTGTTTGGGTGAGCTTGTGTAAAGCATGACGTTATTTCTTCTTACAGTGATGATTAATAATGTACTGCTGTGGTGGCGTGATATTGTAGGTTTATTTGGTGACTGTTGAATGGTTTCTTAGTGGTTCAAATAAAGTTGGTCTAGGATAGACATGGTCATGGCGTAACTTGAATATATACGGTGCGCTCGAGAATACTGATTATTTGTGGCAAGTATGACTAAAAGAATTCTCGTATTTGAGCCAAAACGTCAATAATTCGTCCTTTGAAGCATCTTGTTGACCTATATCTGCCGCTTATGTTTGTTTGTGTGAGGTAGAGAAAACCTGTTTATTTGATTCTTGCTTTCAAGCCTATTGTCAATTTTGGTATGAATGGTCCTTAATTTGCTTGTGGTCTGATAATAAGCATCTCCTTCCTCATATCCTTTTAACAGAGATTTGAAGAGTATACGAATCGGCGCTGAGCATATGATCCTCTATACATAACGGTGAGCTTGCATTCCCTTTTCATTCTGTTAAGTTCTTGGAATTCACATAGAGGCAGCTGCTGCTCTGACATGAATGGTAAGCTAAATGTGTTTTGTCTCGACTTAAATGCCTTTGGTTTCGACTTCCAAAAGCCCTTTGTAATTTCACTCCAATGTTGTTTGTTATTGGCAGAATTGCTCATGCAGATTTATGGCATTCTAACCGTGATGGAGGCGGTAAATGCTTTGAGGTCGAATCTTGGCTGCATCTTGAAGATCAAGCAGAGAGTTTGAGAGGATCACTCAATAGATCATGTACCCAAAGAATGATAGTTGGATAGAAATGACTCCTGTGTAATTATCCCATTTTATATTTTTATATAACTTAGCACGGGTAATTGTGAAGTAGGATCTTGTTGTAATTTGATGAGAATTTGTCATAGTAAAGTATACGTGTACATGTTCGCAGCAAGCAAAAGAAGGTTGATGGTGACTTAATTTGTTATGCTAATTCGTCAATTCTCTTAGCTAAAACATATTATTAATTCTTCAGCAGCTAGATGAATTCAACTATAATTATTACACCTGGCTCATGCTAGCGTACATATACACGTTTCTTTATATGGCCTGTTTATCTTGATTTCCAAAGCAGCACCAAATAATAGGTATCTTGAATGGGTTGTATAATTCTTGGTATACTTCCTGAAATCCTTGTGAAACCGACGTGAAATATTTGAATATGGGAAGGATGTTGCGATCTTGGTTTTGATGAGCATAGTCAGAAAGTTTGCCATAGATATCTTCCAAGTATTGATCCATGAATGACCCATGAATAAAAAAGAATTCTAAGATATAGCTCTGATCAAAGTAGAGACTTCAGGAATGTTTTAAACCAGGGTCAACTGGTCGTGCCAAAAAACATGACTGTGGGAACAAGTATTGTCTATACTTGAGATCAGTGTACCTGCACGCACCTTATAGGCATAAAACACACACACAAAGACTATATGACCTAAAGATGCTATGCAAAAGAAGAGGGACCTTAGGGTCAAAATAAGGGTGCAACAACAACAAAGTTCAAAGTATTCTCCTTCATGGATGGATTCTCGGGCTATAATCAAATCAAAATGGCGCCGGAAGATATGGAGAAAACTTCATTCATCACCCCATAGGGCACCTTTTGTTACAAGGTAATGTCGTTCGGTTTGAAGAACGTCGGGGCAACCTATCAAAGGGCCATGACTACTCTGTTTCACGACATGATACACAATGAAATAGAGGTATATGTCGATGATATGATTGCCAAATCTAAAACAGAGGAGGAGCATGTGACCCACCTGTCAAAGCTATTCGAGCGGCTGAGAAAATACAAACTCCGCTTGAATCCCAATAAGTGCACATTCGGTGTCCGTTCAGGGAAACTTTTAGGGTTCATCGTTAGCCAGAAAGGAATTGAGGTTGATCATGACAAGGTCAAGGTCATTCAAGAAATTCCTTTTCCAAAAACTGAAAAACAAGTCAGAGGATTCCTGGGACGTCTGAACTACATTTCCAGATTTATATTCCTCATGATCGCGACATGTGCGCCAATCTTCAAATTACTCAAAAAGAATCAGGACTGCGTTTGGACAGAAGACTGCCAAACCGCCTTTGACAGTATCAAGGAATATTTGTTGAATCCACCGATTCTATCACCTCCAGTGGAAGGAAGACCATTGATCATATACTTAACAATATTGGAGGACTAAATGGGTTGTGTGCTTGGCCAACAAGACGAAATGAAAAGAAAAGAGTCTGCCATTTACTATTTGAGTAAGAAATTCACTGACTGCGAGACTTGATACACTATGCTTGAGAAAACTTGCTGTGCTTTGGCTTGGGCAGCCCAACGTCTTCGCCAGTACATGATTTGTCACACTACATGGTTAATCTCCGAAATGGATCTGACCAAGTATGTATTTGAAAAACCTGCTCTCACGGGAAGGATCGCCCGTTGGCAAATGTTGTTATCAGAATACGACATCGAGTACCATGCTCAGAAAGCCGTCAAGGGAATTATTTTAGCCGATCATTTGGCTCATCAACCGATTGACGATCAGGAATCAGTCGAATTTGATTTCCCGGGCGAATATGTCATGTATCTAAAAGTGAAAGGCTGCGATGAACCGCTACCCAGTGAAGGGCCAGAACCAGGTTCCCAATGGGGACTTATCTTTGACGGAGTTGTTAATCATTATGGAAACACAATTGGGGCAATCATCATAACACCTCAGGGTACCCACATTCTTTTCACTGCCAGATTGACATTCAAGTGTACAAACAATGAGGCCGAATATGAAGCTTGTATCATGGGTCTCGAAGAAGCAATTGATTTAAGGATTAAGAAGGATGTATATGGAGACTCAGCTCTAGTTATCAATCAGATCAAAGGAGATTGGAACACCTACCAATCATGATTGATTCCTTACAAAGATTACGCGAGAAGGTTGTTTCCATTCTTCACCAGAATCGAGTTTCATCATATCCCTCGTGAAGAGAATCACATGGCTAATGCACTGGCCACTCTCTCTTCCATGATTAGTGTAGGTCAATGGAACGACGTACCTAAGATCGACATAATGCACCTTGAGATGCCCGCCTACATCTTCACGATCGAAGCAGTCATAGACGACAAACCTTGGTATCACGATATCAAATGTTTCCTTCAGAAACAAGAGTACCCACCTGGGGCATTAAGAAAGGACAGAAAGACCCTCAGGAGATTGGCAGGCAGTTTCTTCTTGAGCGGTGATACACTCTATAAGAGAAACTTTGATATGGTCTTGCTCCGATGCGTAGATATACCAAAAGCAAACATGCTGATGAAAAAGATTCACGAAGGGTCCTTTGGCACTCATGCCAATGGACACACAATGGCAAGAAAAATTCTGAGAGCATGGTACTATTGGTTGACAATGGAATCCGATTGCTACAAGTACATGAGGAAGTGTCACAAGTGTTAGATATACTCAGACAAAATCCATGTACCGCCAACACATCTCAAAGTTCTATCTTCCCCATGGCCTTTTTCCATATGGGGAATCGACCTGATTGGCATGATCGAACCCAAAGCTTAAAACGGACATCGGTTCATCCTGGTAGCCATTGACTACTTCACCAAGTGGGTCGAAGCAACATCATACGCCAATGTAACCCGACAAGTGGTAGTCCGCTTTATCAAGGATAATCTCATCTGCCGTTATGGTGTTCCAAGCCAGATCATTACTGATAACGGATCCAACTTGAACAATAAGATGATGAAAGAGTTGTGTGTTAAGTTTGAGATCGAACACCATAACTCATCTCCCTACCGACACAAGATGAACAGAGCGGTAGAAGCGGCAAACAAGAACATCAAGAAGATTGTTTAGAAGATGGTTGTAACCTACAAAGACTGGCACGAGATGTTACCCTTTGCTTTTCACGGTTATCGCACATCTGTCTGCACTTCAACAGGGGCAACCCCTTTCTCTCTAGTATATGGCATGGAGGCAGTGCTTCCCATAGAAGTAGAGATCCCGTCAATTAGGGTATTGATGGAAGCCAAGTTAACAGAAGCTGAATGGTGTCAAAGTCGACACGACGAACTGAATCTAATCGAAGAAAAGCGAATAACGAAACTATGCCATGGTTAATTGTATCAATAAAGGATGAAGAAGACGGTTGACAAAAAGGTCCGACCTCGCGTCTTCAGGAAATGAGACCTTGTGCTCAAGAAGATATAGTTATTTCTCACTGATTCCCGGGGCAAATGGACTCCGAATTATGATGGCCCCTATGTGGTCAAGAAAGCTTTCTCAGGCAGTGCCTTGAGACTCGCAACCATGGACGGAGAGGAATTTTCCTACCCCACAAATGTTGGCGTAGTCAAGAAATACTTCGCCTAAACAAAAAAAAGAGAAAAAAAAACGTCTCGGTGGATTGAAAACCCGAAAAGGCGGTCCAGACAAAAATTAGAGACATAAGCAAAAATCATCCCAATGGATTGGAAATCTCAAAGTACAATTCAGGAAAAAGTTAGGGATTAATGGCAAGTAACTACGTCCAACAAATGGGAAAATCCCCCAGCAGCTGTCAGGCCATTCGTTAGGAAAACTCTAGTCAAGGTCATCTTCGACGGAGCTCAGGATGTCCAGAATTCAAAGTTGGTAGAAGGATAATAGTTGTTATGCTCCAATGTAGCCCTTTTCCCTTAAATTACCATTTCCTAACTTTGTAAATACTCTATGGAATCACGCGCTTGGCTAATTTCCATCCAATCAATAAAATTTGAGCCTTAATGCTTTTGTTTATAATTCTTATTTGTTTTAGCTTTACAGAACGACATTTTAACATGATTAACGATTCTTGAAATAAAACGAAAATGAATTTACTTGTCAAACTTTTTCTGCTTTTAAAATAAAGATGGCAATTCTTTTGACTGTTGAACATCAAAAGAACATCGATCGCTTCTCCAAAGGTGATTGAACCTCAAAGTGCAGAATCAAAGTACTCCTTCTAAACCAGTACGCCTGAATGAAGGATCAACTGTGTCAGAGACCGTGTTTCATCTGACATCCCTGGCAGAGTTCTTATCTCTTAAGCCCGACCAACATTGTTGCCCACATGAACTTTTTCTCCTAAGCAAGGAAGAATTGCTATCTTAAACCGAAGATACTTCTTCGTCCCCTGCAGTGGCCGAGTATCCAGTCGTGTTATCCACTAGTCTGTATGTCGCGTCAGTTTTGTCAGCATAAACATACATACATCATGCATTATTGATTTACATTCATATTCACATTGCATCACTATCACTCTAGTTGGTCTTATACCCTAATGATAAAAGTCCTCTCAATCTAATTGTTAGTTCTTTCCTCATCAGAAAATGTTGCGTCTGAACAATCTCTCCCCAATTTATTTCTGGATTGGAGACGGTCCTCGACCACTTTGATAACTTGAATCTCTGAAAAAGCAAGAAAACTTTCGATGAACGTCACTCTTCGCCATTGAAGATGATATCTCCGCTTTCCCGGATTAAGGAATACCCTCGGAGAAAGCCTCTTAATCAAAGATTCGGCAGTACAACAGATTTTCTCCGGAAAATTCGTTGACGAAAAGGTCATCAACACCTCAAAGTTGGATTACATCACATGGCATTTCTTAGAAAAGATCTCGAGGAAAAGTATGATGTAATATCCCCATGCAGGAAACAGTCTCTCATGAGACTCATTTTCCCCAGTAGAGTCAACAAATGGCGTCTCCAACAGAGAAGTTTGAACTATTCTACAGCTCAAACGAATGGGTTTCCCCAGCAAGTCTGACATCAAAACTTTTTCCCATCAAATGGCATCTCCCCAGGAAAACTCGGCGAGAAGTTTGATGAAAACCGCTACAAATAACGTCCCTTGTCAAGAAAGTTTATTGACAAAAGAAACTGAGACCAGTTCCTTGGCTGAAGACCAGGATCGAGGGGGGAGTTTATTTCAGAAACTAAGACCAGTTCCTTGGCTAAAGACCAGGATCGAGGGGAAGTTTATTTCAGAAAATGAGACCAGTTCCTTGGCTGAAGACCAGGATCGAGGGGAAGTTTATATCAAAAACTAAGACCAGTTCCTTGGCTGAAGACCAGGATCGAGGGGAAGTTTATATCAGAAACTGAGACCAGTTCCTTGGCTGAAAACCAGGATTGAGAGGAAGTTTTTACCCTTTTCTAAGCATCATTGCTTAGCAAAAGAAGATGGATGAGCAAGCTGCCATTCATAACCACCGTCAAAATTTCGGGTATTCCGATATTTAATCCTCTTGCACCCCGAATGCCCGAATACCTTCGCCATTCACACCTTCGGGTCCAAGAAGATTAAATAGGGGCATCTGTCATGCCCCAAATCTTGACCACCAAGATTTCCCATTTGTGCAAATCATTACCATAATATGGAGGAACCATCATGCCTCACCAATCTCCTCAAAGATGTTGAGCCTTTACTACAATCAAGAATAAGGGTTTCAAGCCCTCTCAGAGCACTTACACAAAGGATCAATCAAGAAATGACATGATCTTCAACTTTTCTAGCCTCTAAAACATCCATAAAGGATCAAGAGGACTCCCACATCAGGAATCAAGCACAAAGTTGCAACATTCCAAGTGGATCAAGCCTCAAGATCGCCAGTGTCACCAAATTAGGGTTTTGGTTGACTGAGGCCTCCAGATGGAATTTTTCCGCTGGGCATAAGCCATTACTTCAAAGCACAACTTAAGATACTCCAAGGGACGTCATGAACCCAATCATCAAGTCAATTTAACCTCATGGGAGACAGTCATCAAAAATCAGGAATTAGGGTTTCTTGACCTAATTCACCCCTAAGTTAACTTTTGGGACCAAACATGAACCAAGACCTCAAGACATGATTTGAGGGTCTCCAATCAGGGCCGACCCAACCAATATGGAGGTCTGAGGCAAAATTTAGAATAAATTGTTTTAAAAGTACAAAAAATTAATTTTTATTTTAAAATAAAAAACTATCAATAAAATGTTAGAATAATGTAAAAAAAATAGACAAGGTTTTAAAATAATTATAAATTTAATGTTAGAATAATGACCAATCTCATTAAATGTGTTGAATGATAAACGTTTTGTAATGAATTGTTTACTCATTGCAAAAATTAATTACAGGAAAGCGAAAATGAGACGTAAAACTTACAACATTAAGTATTGAACCAGTGCCTTTAAAGACCATTAAATATTATTTTACCGCTAAGTTAGTATAAACACATGAAAAATTAACATTTTTGCTAGAATATATTTAATAACTATATTATTTGGAGGCTTATTATATGACCCAAAAAAGTGAGGCCCAAGGCAAAGGCCTAGCTTGCCTTGCCCTTGGGCCGGGTCTGTCTCCAATACACTACATTGATCCATTTGCAACAATGGATTGATCCAAGAAGCTTGATCCACAAGTTTCAATTTCATCAGTACCACAATTAGGGTTTCGAGGAAAAAGTCAACTGTACCTTTGACTTTTGACCTGGACATGCTCCCAAACCTTGGGACATGATTCAATACACCCTATAACACCTATGGAATATATCCATTAGGTTTGATTTAGGTCAAGGACTTGATTTCACAAATGATCGCACAGTTTGGATTTCATCCGATAAAAAGTCAACTGTGCACAAAATCAAGTTTGACTTTTTGGAATTTTTCACAATTATGGTTCCTTGACCCTAAAACAATGTTAATATGTGATTTGAATCATCATTCATCAAGAAAAATCAAGAAAAGTGAGGTTTCTTGCAAAAGGGGTAACCATAAAAAACTTAGAACTTTTCTAAGTTATGGAACAAAGTGGCTAGGGTACAAACTTCCAAGGACCATAACTTGAGATCCAAGTAACCATTTTGGATGGTCCAAAGCTGGATTTGTAGCTCTCATTACACTCTACAAAAGCTTCAACTACAGCTCATTCCAATTCCTCATAGATTTTAAGTTATGGAGTGATCAAAATGGCTGAAAACATGAAAATGACATTTTTCCAACACTTAGTGAAATTTTCACTAAGTCAAAATCTGCCTTACTTTTTCCCAAATGTAGGGTCATTTTTCACCTCGATCCAAGTCAAACCAGGTCTAGGGGTGGACATCAAAGTTAAAGTATGCCATGAGGGCTTTCCAACAAGCAGGGCCGGCCCAACCAATATGGAGGCCTGAGGCAAAATTTAGAATAAATTGTTTTAAAAGTACAAAAAATTAATTTTTATTTTAAAATAAAAAACTATCAATAAAATGTTAGAATAATGTCCAAAAAAAAAAATAGACAAGGTTTTAAAATAATTATAAATTTATTGTTAGAATAATGACCAATCTCATTAAATGTGTTGAATGATAAACGTTTTGTAACGAATTGTTTACTCATTGCAAAAATTAATTAAAGGAAAGCGAAAATGAGACTTAAAACTTACAACATTAAGTATTGAACCAGTGCCTTTAAAGACCATTAAATATTATTTTACCGCTAAGTTAGTACAAACACATGAAACATTAACATTTTTGCTAGAATATATTTAATAACTATATTATTTGGAGGCTTATTATATGACCCAAAAAAGTGAGGCCCAAGGCAAAGGCCTAGCTTGCCTTGCCCTTGGGCCGGACCTGCCAACAAGTACCAGATCATCTCCAAATTCCATTTGAGCAAGGAGATACAACCCTTGGAGCATGGCATCTTGAACTGGTTTTTACAAGGCAGATTTGTGCACATTGGCTCGATTTGTCCAAATCCGATCAATCCAAGCCTTGTCATCAATTTGGACACATCTGAGGATCAAATCCAAGGGGGATGATCTGATCTCCAAGCCCCCAAAGTCCAAGAATCTATAATAGCCATGCCAAACCTAAAAAGGCTACAAAGATGCCAAGATTCCAATTTTGTTTCCAAGCATTCAATGGATGCACCAAGGTGGCATGAACTGAGCCCATTCCAACTGAATTCAGTCCAAGTTTATCTCTGAACCAAAGCTACAAAGCCTGTGCTCTAGTCTCAAGTCAATGGCTAGAGGAGACTTGAGATTCCATTTGATCACAATTGGCCACAGACCTGTATCAGTTTCCATTCACTATTGCTTGCAAAATAAACTTGCTCTACTATAAATAGAGCTCATTTGTGCTCAGTTTGAGTACACCAAAGCACCCAAACTGATGCTTTCCTCAAAATCTTCACTTTCACTCCAATTTTGCCTTCTAACTCAAGTCACCATCGGGTTTTGAGTTTGAGAGCAATTCTAACCAAACCAATGATCCACACACCTCACATATAACATATAGAAGTGATCCAAACTCTTACATAACATATGGAACATCAATTTCTCAAAATCACCAGCCATCTGCACAAGCCTTTGACAGATTTGCAGTTGAGGTGCCAAATCAAGTTCCAGCTCAATTCAATCCACTCCAAGCATTCAGACACACTCCATAGCACCTAAGGAAGTTGTTCACCTCATTGGAACCAAGCTGTAACACCTCCAACCTAGAACTCGATCACCAGCTGCAAGAGGTAAGCATAAACTCTTCAAACTCCATGACGCATGCATATTTTACTGCACAATAATTTTGCCATATGTTCCTAATCATGTATGGAGTAATAACCCTCAATCAATTGCCATGAATCAATCGTGTATGAGATTTCATTGTGTTCATGCAGAAATTAGGGTTCTTGAGATTTTCTTCTGATTTCTCACTCAATACTCAAAATAAATGCAATTAATCTATATGGTTGTGATCCTTGTTCAAAAGCAAACAAGATTGGTACTTGAATCGTGCAAAACCATTGAGAAATCATGGAGAAAAGTGAGAAAATGCAAATCTGAAAAAACAGAGGGCGCGGGCAAGAACTTGGTGTTCTTGGCGCCATAATTCAAAATTTTGAATTTTTGTTATTTTGGTTAATTGATTCAAAAATTAATTTCTCTCTGAATATTTATGTTTTTGAATTGATTCTTTTTCTCAAAATTCACTAAAATGTTTAAATATTTTATTTTGCAAAAAAATCCAATTTATATTATTTATGTAATATAGTTAGAATTTTTCTAATTATTTCATTTTAATTGTTTTAAAACATTTTTTAATGAAATTCCCACTTTAATCTTTCAAAATCAATTGAATTTTAAACTTTCATATGATTAAACATGATTTTTCAAGATATTTTCCAAAGTGTATAACTTGTTTTTGAATATAATTGATATCTTATCATTTATTATTTAAATTACCTTTGAAAAATGACATTTTTATTTAAAATTAGGGTTCCTTCTTGATTTTAAATTTTTAAATCTTTTTGGGCCTCCAATAGAGTGTAAGACCCAATCCCTTTTTGAAACCAAAATAACTTGGGCCCCAGTTATTGTATAAGACCCACTGTGATTTCAAAAATCTCGGCGCGATCGCCGTTTTCAAGACATTTTCATCTGGGCCTACCCTTGTGTTGTAAGTCCCATTTCTTTTCTTTTAAATCTTTTTGGGCCTCTCCTTGAGTTATAAGACCCATCCCTTTGTACAGTAAACCTTTTTGGGCCTTAGTCGTTGTATAAGTCCCGATACGATCTTCAAACAACGGTGCGATCACTGTTAAACCTTGGGCATCTCTTTGAGTATAAGCCCCAACAATCTTTTCACAAACAAATTCCTTTTTGATTTAGGTTCAAATATACAGTTGTTATCAAAACTTTCTTTAATTTCTTTGAACAACTAACAATACATCATGGAAGGTTGCTCACCTGTAAGTTTTAATAGCTTTCATTTACTCGCTTTCATATGTATATAACTGTATTGTGGGAAGCTGCTCCTCTGTAAGTCTCCTTCATATCCTTTTAAATACTTGTCATATATCAACTGTATATATACTAGTATAGTTATTTAGAGTTTTCCCCGACAACTAGGTCTAGAACTAGGTAAAGCCAGTTAGTCACTCTTGAATACAATCAAAACTAGATCCCCATAGGATTTCCAGATACAGTCTTGCCTTCTCTTGGGCTTAAACAATATGGAACAAAGAGAAAGGAAGTATTCTTCGTGAACCTTTTCTCAGACTGTCACCCCTAGAAATTGTCAAAGAAATTCTACTCCCCAGAGTTGATCTATTCTCGGTGAATAGAATCTCTTGAGTTTCTTCAAACCTCAGAACTTTCACCAAATGATCTATTCTCGGTGAATAGCATTTCTTGAACTTTTCTTGGTTTGGGACCCACAGGCTTCCTAAAAGCATCCCCGCCTCCTCTTGGGCTTTGTACAAGGACCCTTCGGTTTCTTAGAAGTTCTCATGCCTTCTCTTGGGCTTAGTACAAGGACCCTAAAGACCTCTTAAAGGTATAAGACAAAACTTAGTCATCCTTTGCTAGAGCAGTCTTTCTTGAGTCAAAACCTCAGACCAATTTAGGGTTAATTCTCATCCCTTAATACACCTGCCTCCTCTTGGGCATCATACAAAAGATAAAACTCTTCCACACCAATAGACTTGGACAGTCTAAATCCCCTTGAGTCTCAAAGACATTCTTAAGTTCCCTACAAACATAGGAGAAACCCTGGTCATTTTAGATAAATCTCCAGTTGAGTTAAAACCCATGGGTTCTAAAACCCAGTCTCTCTCCTAAAAATCCCCAAGCCAGGGTTAGTTTATCATCAGTATAACACTATCCCAAATCAGAACCTCAAGGTATACAATACCTTAAATCTTCTGTAATCCTCATCAAGAGTTGATTCCCCCATTTGGACCTGCCTCGGGATCACAATTATTCCCGGCAGAAGATAGCCTCCTCTTAGGCTTTGTATAATGACCTTTCCTCAGCAAAGTCAGCCTCCTCTTAGGCTTTGTACAATGATTCTCCCCAGCGGAGCTAACCTTTTCAGACTCTCTTATTGAGTCAATCACCTTTTCAGACTCTCTTGTTGAGTCAATCAACTTTTCAGACTCTCTTGTTAAGTTAATCACTTTCTCAGACTCTCTTGTTGAGTCAATCACATTTCAGACTCTCTTGTTGAGTCAACCTTTTTCAGCCTCAATCTTGGGCTTTGTACAAGACAGATAAAGATACTCTCTTATTGAGTCAATCTTTTCCTCGCCTCATCTTAGGCTTGGTATAAAAATTTCCCTTAGCAGGAGCTAGCCTTCTCTCAAGTTGTGTAGAATAATTTCTCCAGCTTGTTCAGCCACAATCCTGGGCATTGTACAAGATAGATAAAAGCACTCTCTTGTTGAGTCAAACCCTTTTAGCCTCAATCTTGGGCTTTGTACAAGACATAAATTTTCATCTCTTAAGCTTGGGACAAATATCTTCCCCAGCGAAGTCATTTCCTCCCAGCCTTCTTTTAGGCTTTGAGGAATAATTTCCCAAGCAGAGTCAAACTCATTTCATCCTCAATCTTGGGCTTTGTACAAGACACATAAAATATCCTCACCATAGTCAGTTAAATTTCCCATTTCAGCCTCAATCTCGGGCTTTGTACAAGACACATACAAACCCTCCCCAACTAAGTCAAAATCCCTTTTAGCCTCAATCTTGGGCTTTGTATAAGACAGATAGAACATTTTCCCCGGAAAAAGTCAAACTTCTAGCCTCCTCTTAGGCTTTGTATAATGATATCCCCAAAGAGTCAGTCTCTTTTCCAGCCTCCTCTTAGGTTTTGTATAAGGACTTCCCTAGTGAAGTCAATCAACCTCTTAGCTTCAACCTTGGGCTTTGATCAAGGCACACAAAAATCAACGATCCCTCTTTAGAGATGATAAATTCTCTCTCAGTCAAATAAACCTTTTAGCTTCAATCTTGGGCTTTGAACAAGACACCAAAACATCTTTTTTCCTCCCTTAGAATAGGAAGAACTACGATTGCTCTGATTTCCCTGTTTCTTTAAACGGGAATACGTAGGCATAAGATTGTGAAATCTTAGCGAGCATACTAATCAAAAACTCTAGGTCCAGTACCCTCAAACATCATTCAAAACTTAGGTCCAGTACCTTACCAAAAACACCCGAACATCAACAAAAAACTCACTCACTCACTCATATTTCCCAAGAAACTTTCCCAACCCATTAACGGATAAACACCATCAAGTACAAAGCAAAACCTAAAGCTAATATCCTGTGGATAACCACATATATGATGGGTAATTGACAACTCCCCATCCTATAACCTGACCCCGGACCCCCCAATCTCTTTTAAGCGTTTGTTCAGTTAAACATCCTCGTGCAAGGTTAGTTTTAGATAGCTTCCCTTTCCCTTCAAGCTTCACGGGATAAATAAGAAATCAGATAGTAGCACCCCTCTTACAATTGTGGTGAGGAAAAACCAGCGATAAGGTGGTCGTGTCACCGACAACAATCGCTCGCTACATTAAGTTTCTGAAGACCAAGTTCTGAAGACTCTGAAGACAAGGTTCTGCTGAACAAGTTTTGAAGACTCTGAAGACTTATGTTTCTGATAACCAAGGGTTCTGAAGAAGGAGTGCTGAAGACTCTAATGACAAGGTTCTGCTGAACAAGTTCTAAAGACTCTGAAGACTCAAGACTCTGAAGACCCAATGATTCATTCTTCTGATCATGCTTCAATCATATAAACTCGGAAGCCTCTGATGAACAGAAGAAGATGAAACATTTGCGTGGGAAAATAATACATAGTACAGATCAAACACGTTCTTTTCCACTACCATTCCACTATGTAACACCCTTTTCTACCCCACAATTATCGCAGCGGAATAAACATAAAATCATAGTAAAATCAGAATCACCTCAAAGGGTGTACATTTCTCAATAAATTCAAATCAACAAAATTGCTCTGTAAACAACGGGTTTTCCTCAAAATAACTCAAAATGCCTTCAAAGGGCAGCAGAACCACCATAACCACAAAATACCACAAAAGGGTTTATTAAAATAAACCATAGTCATCAAATAATCAATAAAATAACAGCCAAATAAAACCCAACATGGTTCGACTCAACGACCCAACTCGATGTTACACTATCAGAGCAAGACCCTCTACATCGACCAAAAGCAAATAACTTCAAAAGTCCTCAAAAGCATCCATGGCTATTCCTGATCACATGCACGTTACCCACGTGGAGGTAACATTCAAACAGGCAGGGTGAGTAATACAATTCATTATAAACAATATAAAATAAGATATGCATAAAAATGGCGTCATCATCATATACAACATCAGAGTCATCACAAGGCAAAAATCAAAACACGTCATCATAAATCACAACAAATGCCACGTAAATGCAATGCATAACAGGACTCAAGCATGTGGTACCAATCGTCACAATCGATGGACACTTAGGCCATCACCCTCCAACGATCCCCGTCAATAGGATCGGTTCCACACAAGAACCGGAGCACGTCATAAACCACTTCACATCCACATAATGGGATGGAAGCCATAATAGACCGAAGTCTAACCTCATCATCACTGGACCGAAGTCCTAACATCATCATCAAAGTATGCTATGAATGCATGATACACAACGTTAATAATCATCATCATCAAAAATATCATTATGTGCATTATCATTCACCAAAACATCATGTTAATCATGTCATCATATATTCATCAAAACATCATAAATCATCATCTCATAATCATCAGTAACATCTCAGTAAACCATTAGAAAGATCACAACGTCAAACATCAGATAATCACAGAAACCATAAACAAAATTTCGCGAACAACAGGAGTTCGCTACTGAGTTCGCTGTGTGAACCTGCTCGATGGGACCTTCACTTTGCAAAGCTGGCAGCGAAGCCCCAATCCCATACAAAAATCAAAGAGTTCCACAGTCTGCCTCTCCTCGCTCCTCTATTCTCTGTGCGAAGCCCTTCATCGGGACATTCGTTGTGCGAGCTCACATAATTAATCTCAGAATTCATCCTAGTATCATCACACAATCTATCGCGCATTCGCTGCACTGCTCGCTTTGCGAGTCTGGCCGAACATTCGCCTTGCGAATGATTGTTCGCTTTGCGAACTAGCGATTCCTACAATCGCTGCTACGCACCAGTAGCATCCCAGCCCGAAAAACCTTTACGATTCTAACCTCAAATCACCCCAAAACACTCCCAAAACAGTCCTGAAACATCAAGGTAATCAAAGGCATAAAATCTACGACTATTAGGTCGGTTAATTCCACTATCCTAACTCAAAATCACCTAAACCTTCACAAATTCTCAAGGTTCCCATAAACCCCATAAATCCTTTTCTCATACAAGATCCCACATATCATCAAAAAGGTTTTGCCTCGAAGGCTTATTTTTACCCGAATCAATTCAACCCTTAATAATTCATCATCGATCCTCAGAAATACCCCTAAATCATCATTGACTCATAAACCCTTCAAAAACCACAAAAACCTCAAGATCCACTTTAAACACATCACTTCCTATATTGAAAACAATGAAAGGCAGTACTCCTCATACCTTAGATTGTCGTTTCGGAGTTTTCTCTACTGATTCTTTAGAAGCCTTCACGAATCCTCGCCCTTTTTCTTTTGTTCCTCGGAGCTCTGCACTTTCTCCTTATTTTCACGTTCCAACCAAAATGAATCCTTATTCCTTTTCAATTTCTTTTTGTTAAACCCTTGGGCTTCCAAAATGGGCTTTCCCCATAATACCCTCACTAATCCTCCTCAAAAGTCCATCTTGCCCTTAATTCCTATAATATTATTTAAATTAATAATAATACTAATATATTCATATTATATACTATTATTTAATTAAATAACCAAAACTCCACAAAAATGCCAACGTCAACACAAACCACCAAAATTCACTGAAAATTCACAAATATTATATTTAAATAAATTAAATAAATATTCTAATAAATTTGGGGTGTTACAACTCTCCCCCACTTAAAGAATTTTTGCCCTCGAAAATTACCTCAAAGAAATAAAGTCGGATACGACTCCCTCATCTGATCTTCGCGTTCCCAAGTCCAACTTTCGCCAGTTGGTCCGCCCCACAACACCTTCACCAATGTTATGCCTTTACCCCGCAGTTGCTTCATCTCTCGACCGTCGATCAGCACCGGTAAAGCTTCCACTATTAGATTATCCCTCACTTGTACATCATCCATCTGAATCACATGCGACGGATCCGAAATGTACTTCCTCAACTGAGACACATGGAACACGTCATGCAGATTTGCAAGTGACGGTGGTAAGGCAATCTGATAGGCTACCTCTCTTATCCTTTGCGAGATTTGATACAGACCAGCAAAAAGTGGAGTGAGCTTCCTAGACTTCAAAGCTCGACCCACACCAGTCACTGTCGTCACCCTAAAAAACACGTGATCTCCCTCTTGGAATTCAAGTGTCATCCTCCTCTTATCATGGTAGCTCTTCTGACGACTCTGCGACACTCTCATCCTTTCTTAGATCATCTTAATCTTCTCGGTCGTATCTTGCACAATCTCAGGTCTGAGTACAACACTCTCGCCTGATTCATGCCAACACAGAGGAGTCCTACACCTCCTCCCATACAAAGCTTCATAGGGCGCCATTCCAATACTAGCATGAAAACTATTATTGTACGTGAACTCAATCAATGGCAAATGGCTATCCCAAGATCCTCCATGATCCAACACACAAGTCCTCAGCAAATCCTCTAAAGATTGGATAGTCCTTTCTGTCTGACCATCTGTCTGCGGATGATAGGCAGAACTCATCCTCAACTTAGTACCCAAAGCATCTTGCAAACTCTTCCAGAACCTAGATGTAAATCTTGGATCTCTATTCGACACAATGCTCGAAGATAACCCATGTAACTTCACAATCTCCTCAATGTACATCTCGACTAACTTCTGCATAGAATGATTAATCTTCATAGGCAAGAAATGAGCAGATTTAGTTAGTCTATCTACAATCACCCAAATGGAATAATTTCTTTTAGTAGTCTTCGGCAATCCCACCACAAAATTCATGGAAATACTATCCCACTCCCATTCTGGAATCCTCAACGGCTGAATAATACCTAAGGGATTCTGATGCTCAATCTTTGACTTCTGACAAGTCAAACACGCATAAACAAACTCCGCAACATCCTTTTTCATACCTGGCCACCAAAACAACTATTTCAAATCCTGGTATATCTTCGTAGCACCGGGATGAATACTCAACCTACTTCGGTGTCCTTCTTCAAGTATGCTCTTCTTAATATCTGGGACATCTGGAACATACACCCTGTCTCTGAACATCATCACACCATTCTCGTCAACTCAGAATTCTCCTCCGTTACCTTGGTTGATCAAAGTCAACTGGTCGACTAACTTCAAGTCAGATTGTTGTCCCACTCTGATCTCTTCCAGAATGCCACTTGTTAGTTCTGTATTGGCAGCAATTTTGCTAAAACAAGGTGTTACATTAAGATGTTATGCTTGATGTATTGACATGTGATTCTAACATTCTACAGGTGGTGATTCTTAGTGTTGCAAGGAATTTATGCATGATGTCGAGCCCGATGTCCTAACATCTGTTGACAGAACATTCTGATCAGAATATTATGATTTATTTGCTGCGCTTTATTTACAATCTTTTGTGTGTTTATGTTCAGTGATTGCGTGCGAAAATCATGGAGTAACATTATTTTGAAGCAAGCACTTTCTGTTATTTTTTAAGAATAGTTGGTTACTATTTTCATGCAAAAATATATGGAGAATAATTAGCTTTAATTATTATTATATCTTAGATCTTCTATTTCCCAAGCCCAAGGAGATTGGTTCTATTTAAAGATGTGCAAACCCTAATGGCATGTGTGAAAAAAAAGTTATTGAAAGCTGCGTTTCAAGTTTTAGGGTTTTAGTCATTTGTTAATTGTTTGATTGTGAGCCATTCATTCATCTCTTGGATGTTTGAATTGGACTGAGTCTTTGAGTTGTAAGTTGTTCACTCTAAGCTTTTAAGTACGAGTGCTTTGTTCTTGATTGAAGCTTTTAAGCAAGATCAAGGTGTGTCTTTGAAGTGTGTTCTTCTCTTTTGTAAGTTTTTGTAGTTATCACTGCATGTGATTGAGGGGGAGTGAGAGGTGTCTCTTATCTAAGTGTCTTAGATAGAAATCTTACAGGTAGAGATTAGGTGAGAAGATTGTAAACTGGAGTGTGTTTAGTGAGAGTCTTCAAACTAATTTTGTTTAGTGGATTTCCTTCCTAGCTTGGTAGCCCCCAAACGTAGGTGTGATTGCACCGAACTGGGTTAATAATTACTTGTGTCTCTTTGCTATTGTTTACTGTTTTTATCTTGTTCATAAATTGATCATTGTTCAGATATTAGTGTCGTGACATCTCCTTCGACATCTCATATCTGATACCAGAATTTCAATTGGCATCAGAGCAGGCATCCTGTTCTATTTCTGGGTGAGATCTAGGGACGATATTTTCTGGTACTATGGGCAAGGAAGGAGGATTTGTGAACAGACCACCCATCTTGGATGGATCTAATTATGATTATTGGAAACCACGCATGGTGGCCTTCTTGAAAAAGGATGGAAACACCCTGCCATTGTTGGGAAAGATGGAATAGAAACATCTGATCTGAAACCCGAGGAAGAATGGACTAAGGAGGAGGATGAACTGGCTCTTGGAAACTCTAAAGCATTGAATGCTTTGTTCAATGGAATTGATAGAAACATATTCAGATTGGTGAACAATTGTGAGGTTGCTAAAGATGCATGGGACATACTCAAAACCACTCATGAAGGTACCTCTAAAGTAAAGATGTCAAGACTTCAGTTGCTGACTACCAAGTTTGAAAATTTAAAGATGAAGGAAGATGAAAGCATACACGACTTCCATATAAACATTCTTGAAATAGCCAATGCTTCAAGTGCCCTAGGTGAAAAGATGTCTGATGAAAAGCTGGTAAGAAAGATTCTTAGGTCTCTTCCCAAGAGATTTGATATGAAGGTGACTGCCATAGAAGAAGCTCAAGATATCAGCAAGATGAGGGTGGATGAACTTGTTGGATCCCTCTAAACTTTTGAACTAGGGATAAGTGACAGATCTGAAAAGAAAGCCAAAACCATAGCCTTTGTATCCAATGCTGAAGATGAAGAGGAGGAGTGTGCTCTGGAAGTTGATGAAAGCCTATCTAATGCTATAGTGCTGCTAGGAAGACAGTTCAACAAGGTGATGAAGAGAATAGATATAAAGTCAAGACCAAATGTCAAGAACAACTCATCTGACATCAGCAGGTCTAATGATGGTGGAAGAAGAATAAGGTCTGAAGAAAAATCCACTCAAGGGAAAGGGATTCAGTGCCATGGTTGTGAGGGATTTGGCCACATTAGAGCTGAATGTCCTACTTACCTCAAGAAACAAAAGAAGAGCCAGACTGCTTCTTGGTCCGATGAGGATTCAGAAAGTTAACTTGAAGAAGAATATGCTAAACATGTAACTGCCTTGACTGGAAGATGTGTATCTGATGGAGACTCTAGTGATGATGAATTGACCTTTGAAGAACTAGCAGCCTCTTACAAACAGTTGTGTCTCAGAAGTGAAGAAGTATGTCTTGAAGGGGAGAAGCAGAAGAAACTTATAATGCAACTAAAGGTTGAAAAGGTAGAACATCTTGAAACCATTTCCAAGCTGGAAAATGAAGTCACATTTTTGAACTCCAAACTTGATCAAATGTCCAAGTCAGTCAGAATGCTGAACAGTGGAACTGACACATTGGATGAAATTCTTCAGTGTGGAAAAATGGCAGGAGATATGACTGGGCTGGGATTTGATGGTGAGAAGAAACCCTTTTCAGATGCTAGTTCCTCTGGACCTAAACATAACATGTCACATTAGATGTCTCAACATCATGGGAGAATTCATGTATCTGGACCTAAAAATAATATGTCACACCAGGTGCCTCAACATCATAGGAGGGGTCATCCCAACCACTTAAGGGGAAGATTCCAGAGATGGAGATGTCATTACTGTGGGAGGTTTGGTCACATAAAACCTTTTTGCTTTAGACTCTATGGCTATCCTAAGCCTGATCCCAACCTAGATCAAATCAAAACATTTCTGCTAATGGAAGACAATGGGTTCCCAAGGCTGCTGCTACCAGTTTAATAGCTCACATGTCTCTCAGAGTCTTAGCTAAGGAGGATTGGTACTTTGACAGTGGTTGCTCTAGACACATGACAGGAATTAAAGAACTGTTAGTTGACATCAAATCTCACTCCACAAGCTATGTGACCTTTGGTGATGGAGCCAAGCGTGAAATCAAAGGGGTTGAAAAGATGAACTGCTCAGGAGTTCCAAATCTTGATAATGTGCTGCTGGTTAAAGGATTGACTGCCAATTTGATCAGCATCAGTCAACTATGTGATCAAGGATTCAATGTCAACTTCACCAAATATGAATGCTTGGTTACTAATGAAAAGAATGAGGTGATCATGAAGGGAGTCAGATCTAAGGACAACTGCTACTTATGGGTTCCTCAAGATTCTAGTTACTCCTTCATTTGTGCCTTTCCTAAAGATGATGAAGTTAAATTGTGGCACCAAAAACTTGGTCATCTACATCTAAAAGGAATGAAAAGGATCATCTCCATGGAAGCTGTCAGAGGAATACCTAAGCTAAAGATTGAAGAAGGAAGGGTATGTGGTGAATGTCAAATTGGAAAGCAAACTAAGATGTCACACCAGAAGATTAAACATCTCACTACTTCAAAAGTGTTGGAACTGCTTCACATGGACTTGATGGGGCCTATGCAAGTGGAAAGTCTTGGTGGGAAGAAGTATGCCTATGTGGTGGTTGATGATTTTTCCAGATATACTTGGGTGCGTTTTATTAGAGAAAAATCTGAAGTGTTTGATGTGTTCAGAGATCTTTGCCAAAGACTCCAAAGAGAAAAGGAGAGTAATATTATTAGAATTAGATGTGATCATGGGAAGGAATTTGAAAATCACAAATTTACTAAATTTTGTTCATCTGAAGGGATTGGCCATGAATTCTCTTCTCCCATTACTCCACAGCAAAATGGAGTTGTGGAACGAAAGAATAGAACTATCCAAGAATCAGCTAGAGCTATGATCCATGCCAAGAAATTGCCTCACCATTTCTGGGCTGAAGCTATGAACACTACTTGTTATGTTCATAATAGAGTGACCTTAAGAACAGGAACCACTACTACCCTGTATGAGATATGGAAGGGAAGAAAGCCTACTGTCAAATACTTTCATGTGTTTGGAAGCAAATGCTATATCTTGGCAGATCGTGATCAAAGAAGAAAGATGGATCCAAAAAGTGATGAAGGAATATTCTTGGGCTACTCTACTAACAGCAGGGCCTACAGAGTCTTCAACTCCAGAACTAAAGCTATGATGGAGTCCATAAATGTTGTTGTTGATGATTTGCATAAGGAGGTTGATGTTCTAGATGATGTTGGAACATTCTTTGATATCTCTGCAGAAGCTTCAGAAAAAAACACTGATCCTAATCCTACTAATGTTGAACCTGAATCTGAGCTAGTAAACAAGGGACCCCTCCATCAGAGTTCAGAAAGACCACCCTAGAGATCTTATCATAGGTGATCTAAATGAGGGAGTCACTACTAGATCAAGGGAAGTCATAACAAGCTCATGTTTTGTGTCAAAAATTGAGCCTAAAAATGTCAAGGAAGCCTTAACTGATGAATTCTGGATCAATGCCATGCAAGAAGAGCTAGGGCAATTCAAGAGAAATGAAGTATGGGAGCTGGTTCCAAGACCTGAAGGAACAAATGTGATTGGAACAAAGTGGGTTTACAAGAACAAGTCAGATGAAAAAGGGGTGGTCACAAGAAATAAAGCCAGATTGGTTGCTCAGGGTTATACTCAGATTGAAGGGGTTGACTTTGATGAAACCTTTGCTCCTGTGGCTCGTCTTGAATCCATCAGATTGCTGTTAGGAGTTGCCTGTATCTTGAGATTCAAGCTATTTCAGATGGATGTAAAAGTGCCTTCTTAAATGGTTATCTAAGTGAGAAGGTCTATGTGGAACAACCTAAGGGATTCATTGATCCAACCTTTCCAAATCATGTTTATAAGTTGAAGAAAGCTCTGTATGGATTGAAGCAAGCTCCAAGAGCTTGGTATGAGAGACTAACTGAATTTCTTGTTGAGAATGGATACAGAAAAGGTGGCATAGATAAGACTCTCTTTGTCAAAGATGAAGGAGGGAAACTCATGGTTGCTCAAATTTATGTTGATGATATTGTATTTGGTGGGATGTCTAATGAGATGGTCCAACATTTTGTTCAACAAATGCAGTCAAAATTTGAGATGAGCCTTGTTGGTGAATTAACTTATTTTCTTGGGTTGCAAGTCAAACAGATGGAAGATTCTATATTCCTATCTCAGAGTAAATATGCCAAGAACATAGTTAAAAAGTTTGGGATGGAGAATTCCAGTCATAAAAGGACACCTGCTCCTACTCATCTGAAGTTGTCTAAAGATGAAAAAGGTGTTAATGTGGACCAAAGTTTATATAGGAGCATGATAGGAAGCCTACTTTATCTTACAGCTAGCAGGCCTGACATTGGTTTTGCTGTAGGCGTCTGTGCTAGATACCAAGCTAAACCCAAAGTGAGTCATATCAATCAAGTCAAGAGGATTCTGAAGTATGTAAATGGAACATGTGATTATGGTATGCTATACACACATGGATCTGGCTATGTTTTATCTGGATATTGTGATGCTGATTGGGCTAGAAGTGCAGATGATAGGAAAAGCACTTCAGGAGGTTGCTTCTTCTTGGGAAACAATCTTATAACATGGTTTATCTACTGCTGAAGCAGAGTACATAGCAGCTGGAAGTAGTTGTTCTCAACTGGTGTGGATGAAACAAATGCTGACTAAATATAATGTCACACAAGATGTCGTGACATTGTATTGTGATAATTTGAGTGCTATAAACATTTCCAAAAACCCTATTCAACACAGCAGGACCAAACACATTAATATTCGCCATCATTTTATTAGGGAACTTGTAGAAGACAAGGTTATTGCCTTAGAACATGTTGCCACAGAGAAGCAATTAGATGACATCTTCACTAAGGCATTGGATGCAAGTCAGTTTGAATTTCTAAGAGGAAAATTAGGGCTTTGTATTTATGAAGAATTGTAGCAATTAGCAGCGTGTGAGAAAATCTTTTTAAGTTTTAAAAACTTAAAGTGTCATTTACTGTCTTGTGGAAATATCATTTATTTCCCTTTATGTTCCCAAAACTTAAAGTGCCCCTATCATAGGCTATCATTGCTAGAAAGCCTTCTCACACACTACATCAATCTTGTGCCATACTTGATTAGTTCTTTCAGCCTCTTTCTCAAAAAGTTTTTCATTCCCAGTTCAACCATTTGCAAGGTTATCAAGATGTCTCAACAACAAACTTCATCTCGTTCCAAAAATTCGTCGGATGTGTCTGCTTCAAAATCTAAGGTTCATTCTGAAGATATTTCTCCTGATGATGTTCTTGATGTTGCTCCATTAGCAATGATTCCCCGTTCTGAAACTGAGACGAAAAAGCCCAGAAAAACGCATGCAAGAGGTTCTAAACATGTGCCTACAGGTAACACTTCTAAAACTCCTTTAGAGTCGTCTTCTGGATATAGGGCTGGTGAAGGTAGTCGGTATGTTCATAGAGCTATTACAAGTATTGTTACTGGTCTTTTGTATGGAGATCATAGGGTTCCTGGGATTAATATTCCACTTTCTAAGATTGATGTTGTTCCTACCATAGATGCAAATCAGAGTGAGGAAATAGATGTAGATTCTTCCAATTCTGAGAAGGATACTGATACTGCAAATCTGCACAAGTTAGCTAACTCTGTGCTGAAGGAAGGAAGGAGTGAAGGTGTTAGTGAGGGTTCTGGTTTAGGGAAGAAGAATGCGGTTCCTGATCAGTGTGAGGGAAAGACTAATGACTCTGATGATGTTGTGAATCTTGTTGATGTTCCCTTTGACAATGAGTTAATTGCAAATGTGCATCCTGGTATAGCTAAGAGGTTGAAGACAAGAAGAAGGAAATCTGTGGACACCTCTCCTAAAGTGAAAGCTGTTAGTGGTAAGAAAAAGACAACTGTTGTAGGACCCCCAAGATCCTGGAGCAAAGTAGCTACTTCCTCCAAAAAGAGGAAGATTAGGTCTGAGTCTGACTCTGAGTATGATGTTGAGGATGATGTCCAGGACATCACTCCTGTGAAAAAGTCTGTGGTTAAGAAGATCTCTGATAAAGTTCCTGATGCCCCATTGGATAACATCTCATTTCACTATGCTGAGAGTGTTGAAAGGTGGAAATTTGTTTATCAAAGAAGGGTTGCTCTGGAGAGAGAGTTAGGGAAAGGTGCTTTGGAATGTAAGGAGGGAATGGAGCTTATTACTTTTGCTGGATTGATGAAAACTGTTACTAAGTTTACAAAATGTTATGAGGTGCTTGTGAAGGAATTCATTGTTAATATTCCTGAGGACTGTGCTAACTACAAGAGTAAGGACTTCATGAAGGTGTTTGTTCGAGGAAAATGTGTTGAGTTCTCTCCCACCATCATCAACAGATATCTGGGAAGAAGTGAGGAAGAACAGAGCGAGCTAGAGGTAACTGATAATCAAGTCTGCAATGAGATTACTACTAATCAGGTGACTGCTTGGCCCTTGAAACCAAGCAAGCTGTCAGCTGGGAGACTCAGTGTCAAGTATGCTATCCTTCATAGGATTGGAGCTGCTAACTGGGTTCCCACCAATCATACATCTACTATTTCTGTTGGTTTGGGGAAATTTATCTATGCTGTTGGGACTAAGAAGAATTTTGACTATGGCTCCTATATCTTTGATCAAACTATGAAGCATACTGGAACCTTTGCTGTGAAGATGCCCATTGCATTTCCTTCCCTAATCCGTGGCATTATATTAAATCAGCAGCCTGGTATCCTGTCTCATTCTGATGTTGTTTGCAAAAGGGAATCTGCCTTGTCCCTTCACTATAAACTATTTGCAGGTAACCATGTCCGTGACATTGTCATGACATCTGATTCTGCTGCAACCCAGTCAACTAACAAGTCAAGGGTGATCTCTGAATTAGTAGAAGCCTGCAGAGAGCTGGATGAGGTTATTCGGGTCAGTACTGAAAGAAAACTCTAGTTTGAAAGGATGATCAGGACTCTGAGAATGATTGAGGGTGATACTACTGCTGAGGATGAAAATGAAAATGAAGGTATTGAGGAGGGTGGTTCTGATGATTCTGATGGTAATGCTGAGGGTGAAGAAGACAATTCTGAGACTGGGGACTCTGCTGCTTCTAAAGATATTTGACTGATCTGTTCTTGAAGTTTTTTTTGGTTCTTTTTCTGGTTTTCTTTTGGCACCCTTGTGTGCTTGGATTAGGTTCTTTTCTGGTTTTTTCTGTTGGCACCCTTAGTGTGCATGGATTGTACTACTAGTTTCATGACAGCTTCTACATGTTACTTTTTGTGATGTTATGACAGTTTCTATTTGTTCTTATCTGGTTTCCTGGTTTGTCAAATTATGGCTAAAAAGGGGGAGAGTTGCTTAGTGGCTTAGTAGTATTGCTATGTGTGATGTTGGTTGTTTCTGGTTTTATCTGTTCCTTGGTTTGAGGGGGAGCTTCAGTTTTTTTTGGAATGTTAGATGTGTTTTGTTTCTGCTGCAGGAATCTCTGATATGTGTTGGTGCTCAAATGTTTTAGCCAAAATTTGCCAAAGGGGGAGTTTGTTAGTTCTGTATTGGCAGCAATTTTGCTAAAACAAGGTGTTACATCAAGATGTTATGCTTGATGTCTTGACATGTGATTCTAACATTCTACAGGTGGTGATTCTTAGTGTTGCAAGGAATTTGTGCATGATGTCGAGCCCGAAGTCCTAACATCTCTTGACAGAACATTCTGATCAGAATGTCATGGTTTATTTGCTGCGCTTTATTTGCAATCTTTTGTGTGTTTATGTTCAGTGATTGCGTGCGAAAATCATGGAGTAACATTATTTTGAAGCAAGCACTTTCTGTTATTTTTGAAGAATAGTTGGTTACTATTTTCATGCAAAAAGATATGGAGGATAATTAGCTTTAATTATTATTATATCTTAGATCTGCTATTGCCCAAGCCCAAGGAGATTGGTTCTATTTAAAGACGTGCAAACCCTAATGGCATGTGTGAAAAAAAAGTTATTGAAAGCTGCGTTTCAAGTTTTATGGTTTTAGTCTTTTGTTAATTGTTTGATTGTGAGCCATTCATTCATCTCTTGGATGTTTGAATTGGACTGAGTCTTTGAGTTGTAAGTTGTTCACTCTAAGCTTTTAAGTACGAGTGCTTTGTTCTTGATTGAAGCTTTTAAGCAAGATCAAGGTGTGTCTTTGAAGTGTGTTCTTCTCTTTTGTAAGTTTCTGTAGTTATCACTGCATGCGATTGAGGGGGAGTGAGAGGTGTCTCTTATCTAAGTGTCTTAGATAGAAATCTTACAGGTAGAGATTAGGTGAGAAGATTGTAAACTGGAGTGTGTTTACTGAGAGTCTTCAAACTAATTATGTTTAGTGGATTTCCTTCCTGGCTTGGTAGCCCCCGGACGTAGGTGTGATTGCACCAAACTGGGTTAACAATTGCTTGTGTTTCTTTGCTATTATTTACTATTTTTATCTTGTTCATAAATTGATCATTGTTCAGATATTAGTGTCGTGACATCTCCTTCAACATCTCATATCTGATACCAGAATTTCACCACTAGTCAACTTCAACATTCCCAACTTCACACTGTCAGGAGTCTCTTCACACACCAAACTCAAATCTCAGAATTGCTCAATTAATTCCAATTCTTTCACCATAAGCATCGACATATGCGGTGACTTTCTGGTCAATGCATCGGCCACTACATTTGCTTTGCCCGGATGATAACTCAAATCAAAATCAAAATCCTTCAACAGTTCTAACCACCTTCTCTGCCTCATATTCAATTCTTTCTTATCAAATAAGTACTTCAGACTTTTTTGATCTCTGAACACTTTAAACTTAGAGCCAAACAGATAATGTCTCCAAATCTTCAACACAAACACCACAGTGGCCAATTCCAAGTCATGTGTAGGATAATTCCTCTCATGAACTCGCAATTGTCTTGAAGCATAGGCAACAACTTGACCATTCTGCATCAGCACTCCACCAAGACCTATCTTCGACGCATCAACATACACCACAAAAGATTCACTCGGATTAGGAAAAATCAACACTGGAGCGGTCGCTAATCTCTTCTTCAATTCCACAAAACTCTCTTCGCAAGCTACATCCCACACAAATGATTGACCTTTTCGAGTCAACTGAGTCAAAGGTAACGCCAACTTAGAAAAGCCCTCGATAAACTTGCGGTAATAACCCGCCAATCCCAGAAAACTTTGTATCTCAGTAACAGACTTTGGAGTCTCCCACTGTAACACAACATCAATCTTAGAAGGATCTACAACAATTCCACCACTTGAAATCACATGGCCAAGAAAACTCACTTCCTTCAACCCGAACTCACACTTTGACAGCCTTGCATACAACTTCTTTTCCTTCAATACTTGCAACACAATTCTCAAATGCTCAACATGCTCTTCTTCAGACTTAGAATATATCAAAATATCATCAATGAAAACCACCACGAACTGATCCAAATACTCATGAAAAATCCAGTTCATATACTCCATGAATAGTCCTGGTGCATTGGACACACCAAACGACATCACAGTGTATTCATAGTGACCATACCTCGTTCTGAAAGCTGTCTTCGGAATGTCATCAGGCTTAACACGAATCTGATGATTAACAGATCTCAAATCAATCTTACTAAACAAACAAGCACCTACTAACTGATCCATCAAGCCGTCGATTCTCGGAAGTGGATACTTATTCTTGATAGTCACTTTTTTCAACTGCCGATAATTAACACACAACCTCATACTTCCGTCCTTCTTCTTCACTAACAACACAGGAGCACCCCACGGAGAAACACTTGGTCGGACAAACCTCTTCTCAAGAAATTCTTCCAGTTGTTTCTTCAATTCATTTAACTCAGAAGCTGACATCCGATAAGGAGCCATGGACACTAGACTGGTACCTGGTATTAAGTCCACTGCAAACTCTACTTCATGCTCTGGAGGCAAATCACTAATGTCATCTGGAAATACATCTGGAAATTCACAGACAACAGGCAACTCCACACTCACAGCTTCACGATTAATCTGCAACGATGCAAACATTGCAAACACCAGGGCTTCATCTTCCATAAGTTCGCCTACTTGCTTTGCAGACAGGAACATCAACTCTCCACTATCACCAAACTCAGGAAACTCCACAGTTTTAGTATAACATCTGATATGAACATGGTTGAACTCCAACCAGTTCATTCCAAGGATTACATCGATTTGGTGCAAGGGTAAACACACCAAGTCCATCACAAAACTCTTCCGAAAAATCGTCGAAGGACATCTCAAACACACAAAAGTAGTAGTAACAGAACCATTAGCAGGAGTCTTTATTAGCATACTAACATTCATATTAGACAACTTCAAACCCAATCTATTAGCACATTCAAGCGAGATAAAAGAATGAGTAGCACCAGTATCAATCATAGCAACCAACTCAACATCATTAATAAAACAAGTACCTCGAATCAGGTTGTCCTTCTCTGACACTTCTGCATCACTCAAAGCAAACACTCTGCCGCTGGTCTGAGCAGCAGTAGCCGTCTTCTTCGGTTTCTGACACTTGGTACTGATGTGACCATTCTCACCACAATTGAAATAGATTGGACCATCATCCTTGCAATTATTAGCTCTATGACCCTTCTTACCACACCTGTAGCTCCTCAACACACTATTAGTACAAACATCAGCACGGTGACCTTACTCGCCACACCTGTAACACTTCCCATAAGCGGGAGCTGCTCCCCCACTTATCTTTTTCCCATCTGAAGCCTCTTGCTTCTCTTTGTCAGCTGAAGTCGTATAAGGTTTCCCCCTATACTGCCCTTTCTTCTCACTCAACTGCTTGTAGTGAGCAGATCGAGCTCGGCTATCCTCATCGTAGATTCTGCTCTTGTCCACCAACTCAGCATACCTGCGGATCTATTGATACCTAATACCCTGCTTAATTTCTGGTCTCAGCCCATTCTCGAACTTGAGGCACTTGGACATCTCAGCATCAACACGGTTGTAGTGAGGACAGAACTTCACCAGCTTCTCGAACTTCGCAGCATACTCTACAACAGTCATGCCTCCTTGCTTCAGCTCAAGGAATTCGACCTCTCTCTTACCATGAGCATCCTCTGGATAATACTTTCCCAGAAATTCCTGCTTGAACACATCCCTGGTTATCACAGTGCCAACATCTTCCAGTATCTGATGGGTGTTATCCCACTAATCCTCAGCCTCCTATGACAGCATATGAGTTCCAAACTGAACCTACTGAGCATCAGTACATCACATCTCTCGGAAGATTTTCTCGATCACCTTCAACCACTTGTGTTCACTTGCTGGATCGTGAGTACCCTCAAACTCCGGCGGATTGTTCCTCTTGAACTCCCCTAAAGCACGTAACTCATATGGAACTCCACCATTCGGATTGAGTTGCGCCACCACATTAGCAACTGATTCCAAAGCATCAGCAATAGCACGATCATTTCTTCTAGCCATCCTGCACACCACCAATAAGATTAGAAGAACTAAAACATCGACAGTGTATACACACTCGTCGACCAACAAGGGACTGACATCAAGTAAAACCTGGCCGGACGGACCGACCTGCTCTGATACCACTAATGTAACACCCTTTTCTACCCCACAATTATCGCAGCGGAATAAACATAAAATCATAGTAAAATCAGAATCACCTCAAAGAGTGCACATTTCTCAATAAATTCAAATCAACAAAATTGCTCCGTAAACAACGGGTTTTCCTCAAAATAACTCAAAATGCCTTCAAAGGGCAGCAGAACCACCATAACCACAAAAATCCCACAAAAGGGTTTATTAAAATAAACCATAGTCATCAAATAATCAATAAAATAACAGCCAAATAAAACCCAACATGGTTCGACTCAATGACCCAACCTGATGTTACACTATCAGAGCAAGACCCTATACATCGACCAAAAGCAAATAACTTCAAAAGTCCTCAAAAGCATCCACGGCTATTCCTGATCACCTGCACGTTACCCACATGGAGGCAACATTCAAACAGGCAGGGTGAGTAATACAATTCATTATAATCAATATAAAATAAGATATGCATAAAAATGGCGTCATCATCATATACAACATCATCAGAGTCATCACAAGGAAAACATCAAAACACGTCATCATAAATCACAACAAATGCCACATAAATGCAATGCACAACAGGACTCATGCATGTGGTACTAATCGTCACAATCGATGGACACTTAGGCCATCACCCTCCAAAGATCCCCGTCAATAGGATCGATTCCACACAAGAACCGAAGCACGTCATAAACCACTTCACATCCACACAATGGGTTGGAAGCCACAATAGACCGAAGTTTAACCTCATCATCACTGGACCGAAGTCCTAACATCATCATCAAAGTATGCTATGAATGCATGATACACAACGTCAATAATCATCATTATCAAAAATATCATTATGTGCATCATCATTCACCAAAACATTATGTTAATCATGTCATCATATATTCATCAAAACATCACAAATCATCATCTCATAATCATCAGTAACATCACTGTAAACCATCAGAAAGATGACAACATCAAACATCAGAACATCACAGAAATCATAAACAAAATTTCGCGAACAATAGGAGTTCGCTAATAAGTTCGCTGTGCGAACCTACTCGCTGGGACCTTCGCTTTGCGAAGCTGGTAGAGAAGCCCCAATCCCATACAAAAACCAGAGAGTTCCCCAGTTTGCCTCTCCTCGCTCCTCTATTCGTTGTTCGAAGCCCTTTGCTGGGACATTCGTTGTGCGAGCTCACATAATCAATCTCAGAATTCATCCCAGTATCATCACACAATCTATCGCGCATTCGCTGCGCTGCTCGCTTTGCGAGTCTGGGCGAACATTCGCCTTACGAATGATTTGTTCGCTTTGCGAACTAGCGATTCCTACAATTGCTGCTACACACCAGTAGCATCCCAGCCCCAAAAACCTTTACGATTCTAACCTCAAATCACCCCAAAACACTCCCAAAACAGTCGTGAAACATCAAGGTAATCAAAGGCATAAAACCTACGACTATTAGGTCGGTTAATTCCACTATCCTAACTCAAAATCACCTAAACCTTCACAAACTCTCAAGGTTCCCATAAACCCTATAAATCCCTTTCTCATACAAGATCCCACATATCATAAAAAAGGTTTTGCCTCGAAGGCTTATTTTTAACCGAATCAATTCAACCCTTAATAATCCATCATCGATCCTCACTCATAAATACCCCTAAATCATCAATGACTCATAAACCCGTCAAAAACCCTAAAAACCTCAAGATCCACTTTAAACACATCACTTCCTATATTGAAAACAATGAAAGGCAGTACTTTCCATACCTTAGATTGTCGTTCTGGAGTTTTCTCTACTAATTCTTTGGAAGCCTTCACGAATCCTCGCCCTTTTTCTTTTGTTCCTCATAGCTCTGCACTTTCTCCTTATTTTCACGTTCCAACCAAAATGAATCCTTATTCCTTTCCAAATCCTTTTTGTTAAACCCTTGGGCTTCCAAAATGGGCTTTCCCCATAATACCCTCACTAATCCTCCTCAAAAGTCCATCTTGCCCTTAATTCCTCTAATATTATTTAAATTAATAATAATACTAATATATTCATATCATATACTATTATTTAGTTAAATAACCACAACTCCACAAAAATGCCAACGTCAACACAAACCACCAAAATTCACCGAAAATTCACAAATTTTATATATAAATAAATTAAATAAATATTCTAATAAATTTGGGGTGTTACACACTATCCTGATTTGGTGGTACAAAAGACAATTTTAGTGTACGATTTTCATCCCAGCATAACGACATTATTTCAAGTTGCCAGTATTTTTCTAATATTACTGATCTGCCCTTCAACGAATTTTTTTCTGGCTATATAAAGACTTGATCTTTCAACGAATCATGTGTGACACTGAGTGTGAAAAAAAAGAAATATTCAAAACACTGATTCATATGAAGAAAGAACTCAAGAAATAGAGAAATACATGAGTGAACAGTAAAGCACCACAATACAAAGAAGAAGATTGTTCTTACTGTGTAGAATCGCTCTAAGTTAGATTGAGCTAGAAATAGTGTTTATATAAGCTTATGTAAGAAGCAATTCATAGTAAACATTTTATTTGATCAAACAGATGTTTGAATTCCTTAAGGGACCAGTTAGGTCAGAAGCCTTAAGAAGAGATGGTTAGTCTATGTATTGTTAGTCACCGAGAGTTGCTAGTGCAGTTGTAATCAGTTTGGTTATAGTGGATTAAGTCCTTGTGTATAAGGCGAAATCACCTTGGCGAGTGGTCTGGATTAACTTGATGGTTTTCAAGTGAACTAGGATATATCGTGTGTCTTTCTCTATTGTTAGTGTATTTGTGATCTTTGTTTGAGTTTCACAAAAAGCATTCATTTTGAAAACCCAATTCAAACCCCCCATTTCTTGTGTTTTTCTCACACCTTCAATTGGCATCAGAGCTCCGGTTCTGATTGTGATAAACGTTTTATCAACACTTAACAGTATTCAGTACCGATCCAGTATTTGTGTGAGATATCATGGCAGCTCCCGCTAATACCACTGAAGAGAAAGATCATTACAGTGCCAAAACACCAGTCTTTGATGGTGAAAAGTTTGACTACTGGAAAGACAAAATAGAAACTTTCTTTCTTGGTTATGATGTAGATCTTTGGGATTTGGTAGTCGATGGCTGCACTCACCCAATTGATGCTACAAGTGCTAAAATATCTAGAAGTGATATGACCAACCAACAGAAGAAAGATTATAAGAATCATCATAAGGCAAGAACCATATTACTAAATGCTATCTCTTATACTGAGTATGAGAAGATAACAAATAGAGATACTGCCAAATCTATCTTTGATTCTATAAGAATGACTCATGAAGGTAATGCTCAAGTCAAGGAGACAAAGACGTTAGCCCTAATCCAAAAATATGAGGCATTCAAAATGGAGGATGATGAGACAGTTGAGACCATGTTTTCAAGGCTTCAAATGTTAGTCGCAGGACTCAAAGTTCTGGACAAAGGTTACTCAACTGTTGATCATGTGAAAAAGATCATCAGAAGTCTTCCTAAGGAATGGAGACCTATGGTAACAGCTCTAAAGCTATCAAAGGATCTCAATAGCATAAGTCTAGAAGAGCTTGTTAGTTCTTTGAGAAGTCAGGAGATAGAGCTCGAAGATGATGAGCCTCAGAAGAAAAGCAAATCTATTGCTCTTAAGTCTAAACCTGAAAAGGCAAAGGCTTATCAAGCTGAGGAAGAATCAGAAGATTCTGGTGAAGAATCAGAAGATGAGCTATCGTTAATCTCCAAAAGAATAAACAAACTCTGGAAGCATAGGCAAGGAAACTTCAGAGGATCTAGAAGAAACAAAGGTCGCTCTGAGTCATCATCTGGACAGAAGAAGCAGAACCCTGGAAAGGAAGTTATCTGCTACGAGTGTAATGAGCTAGGTCATTACAAGAACAAGTGTCCAAAGATCAAGAAAGACAAGAAGCCTAAGAAGAACTTCTCCAAAGTGAAGAAAGGTCTAATGGTAACTTGGGACTACTCTGATTCTGAAGAAGAGGAATCTGATGAAAAACAGGCAAATGTTGCGCTAGTAGCAACAACTGAAGATGAAGTTTCTGGAGAACCAGAAGACAAAATATAATCAGAACTAGAATCAGACTCTGACTCTGACTTAGAGGTATTATCGAAACTCTCTCGTTGTGAACTAGAGTCATGTCTGTCAGAAATGCTGGAAAAATATCAAACTCTTCAGAGTAAATGCAAAGATCTTAAAAAATCTCTTGTAATTGCTTCTGAGGGAAAAGATAAGCTTGAGCAGAATAACTCTTCTCTAAATGAAAACATTTTTTGCTTAAAAAATAGTAATTATGCCTTAAAAAGCAAAGTTTCTAAATTAGACGAAGAATTAATCTCCAATGTCTCTGACACATGCTGTATCTACAAGTATGATAGCGAATTCCAGTATTTTCTTGCTAAAAGCATAGATAGAAGCAAAATAGCTTCCATGATCTATGGAGTAAGCAGAAATGGTAAGAAAGGTTTAGGTTGTACAGAATCATCTGATATTGACGAAAGTTAAATTGTTAAACCAAAACCTCTCTACGACCATTTTGTGCCTTCTGGCACTGAGATTGTTTGCTTTGAGCTTGCACAAAAACCCCCACCAACACAGAAGTCTATTTCTAAAGTTAAATATCATGCACAAATTCCACTTGATTATCCTGTTGCACAAAAGCCCAAAGTTGTGAAACACTATGGGAAAGCTAACAAGAAAGGACCCAGAAAGTGGGTACCTAAGGACAAGATAATCTATGATACAGATATCCTTAGCAGCTCAGTTGAAACACTAGTCATGGTACCTGGACAATGGTTGCTCGTGACACATGATGGGAAGAAGGCATATGTTCCAAAGTCTGGAACTTAAGCCTGGAGGCTTCGTCGGTTTCGGAGGAAACCAGAAAGGAAAAATCATTGGCTCTGGAACCGTTGGTAATGGTAATCTTCCTTCTGTTATTAATGTTCTTTTAATCAATGGTTTGATGCATAACTTGTTGTCTATCAGTCAACTTAGTGACAACGGTTATGATATCATCTTAAATTAAAAGTCATGTAAGGCTGTGAGTTAGAAAGATGGTTCAATCCTATTTATCGGAAAGAGGAAAAACAAAATCTATAAGATTAGACTTTCTGATCTTCGTGAACAGAATGTCAAATGATTAATGTTTGTTAATGAAGAGCAATGGGTATGACATAGACGTTTAGGCCATATTAGCATGAGGAGGATTTCTCAGCTAAATAAGCTTGAACTTGTTAGAGGCTTGCCAAATCTGAAGTATTCTTCAGATGCTCTTTGTGAAGCATGTCAGAAAGGAAAGTTTTCCAAAACTTCTTTTAAAGAAAAGAATGTTGTGTCCACCTCTAGACCGTTAGAACTTCTGCACATTGACTTGTTTGGACCAGTGAAAACTGCGTCAATCAGTGGAAATAAGTATGGATTAGTAATCGTTGATGATTATAGTTGTTGGACATGGGTAAAATTCTTGAAACACAAGGATGAGTCTCATTCCGTGTTCTCTACCTTTTGCTCTCAAGTGCAAACAGAAAAGGATTATAAAATTTTCAAAGTCAGAAGTGATCATGGCGAAGAATTTGAGAACAGACACTTTGAGAATCTTTTTTATTATCATGGCATTTCCCATGATTTCTCCTGTCCCAGAACTCTACAACAAAATGGAGTAGTGGAAAGGAAGAATATGACTTTGCAAGAAATGGCTCGAACCATGATCCAAGAAATTGACATGGTTAAGCACTTCTGGGCAGAGGCAGTAAATACAGCATGTTACATTCAGAACGGGATTTCTATAAGACCTATTTTGGGTAAGACTCCTTATGAATTGTGGAAGAATAGAAAACCCAACATTTCATATTTTCATCCTTTTGGATGTATTTGTTTTATGTTGAACACTAAAGAGAATCTTGGCAAGTTTGACTCTAAATCTCAAAAGTGTTTATTGTTAGGATACTCTGAATGCTCTAAAGGCTACAGAATCTATATCACAGAAACACGAATTATAGAGGAATCAATTCATGTCAGCTTCAATGATAAGCTTGACCCTGATAAGTCAAAGCTAGTTGAAAAGTTTGCAGATCTGAAGATCACCTTATTAGAATCTAAAAAAGTAGAAGATTCAAGAGAAGCAAACAAAGATGCAGACTCTCCAGATTCAGATACAACCTTACCAGAAGCTGAAAATATCCCATCTCATCAGAAGAAGAATAGATTAAAGATTGTTTGTTCTAAAGAATTGATTCTGGGAGATAAAGATGATCCAGTCAGAACTCTTTTATCCTTCAGACATTCTGAAGAAACCATGTTGGGTCTAGTGTCTCTGATAGAGCCAACAACAATTGATGAAGCTCTCAAGGAAAATGAGTGGATTCTGGTCATGCAAGAAGAACTGAATCAATTCACTAGAAATGACGTCTGGGATCTTGTTCAGAAATCCAAAGGTGTCCACGTCATTGGAACTAAATGGGTATTCAGAAACAAGTTAGACGAGAAATACGAGATCATATGAAACAAAGCACGACTGGTTGCACAAGGTTATAGTCAACAAGAAGAGACCGACTATATAGAAACCTTTGCAGCAGTTGCCAGGTTAGAATCTATTCGCATTTTAATCTCATTTGTTGTAAATCATGACATTACTTTATATCAGATGGATGTAAAGAGTGCATTTTTAGATGGATATATTTCTGAAGAAGTGTATGTACACCAACCTCCTGGTTTTGAGAGTTCTGAAAACCCAGATTTTGTTTTCAAACTTAGAAAATCGTTATATGGTCTGAAATAGGCTCCCAGAGCTTGGTATGAAAGGCTAAGTAACTTTCTTTTGGAAAATGACTTTACCAGAGGAAAAGTGGATACAACACTCTTTTGTAAAACCTTTAAGAAAGACATTCTGATCGTTCAAATCTATGTTGATGATATTATTTTTGGTTCTGCTAATATTTCCTTGTGCAAGGAATTTTCTAAGTTAATGCAGGCTAAATTCGAAATGAGTCTGGTGGGAGAACTCAGATTCTTTCTGGGAATTCAAATTGATCAAAGATCGGAAGGAACGTACATTCATCAGAGCAAGTATGCAAAAGAACTTCTGAAGAAATTCAACATGTCAGAAAGTAAACCTGCTAAGACTCTTATGCATCCGACATGCATTATGGAGAAAGAAGAAGTAAGTAAAAAGGTTTGTCAGAAGCTATGTCGTGGTATGATAGGATCTCTTCTGTATTTGACAGCTTCTCGTCTAAATATTCTGTTCAACGTATGTCTTTGTGCTCATTTCCAATCAGATCCAAGGGAAACTCACTTAACTGTTGTTAAGAGAATCCTAAGGTATCTTAAAGGAACAACTAACCATGGTTTGATGTATAAGAAAACATCAGAGTACAAGCTTTCTGGTTACTATGATGCAAATTATGCTAGAGACAGATTAGAAAGAAAGAGTACTTCTGGAAACTGTCAATTTCTGGGAAGTAACCTCGTCTCATGGGCAAGCAAGAAACAATCAACAATTGCTCTCTCCACTGCATAAGCATAATACATATCAGCATCTCTGTGCAGTACTCAGATACTCTGGTTAAAGAATCAACTTGAATATTATCAGATACACTAGTATAACATTCCTATTTTCTGTGATAATACTTCTGCCATTTGTTTATCTAAGAATCCTATTCTACATTCTAGGGCAAAACATATTGAAATAAAACATCACTTTTTGCGTGACTATGTTCAGAAGGGTACTTTTTGGTTAAAATTTATGGATACAGATCACCAGTGGACTGATATTTTCACAAAACCCCTTGCTGAAGATTAATTCGTTTTCATTCTGGAAAACTTATTTATCAAACCTTGTCCAGAATGAGATGATAATATTTTTGATGTGTCAAGCTACTAGAACGTCTGATATAATATTCTGATGACTAAACAAAGCGTGTTTAATATTTGTTTATTAACTTTCTGATTCAAGATACTTCTGCAAGTTAGAAAATATCCTGATCAGAAATTAGTCCAGTCAGATACCTCTTGGTATTCTAGACGTTGGAAACATCAAAACATGATCTCATGAAAACAAACGGCTATGATTATTTGTGACACGTGTCCAAAATAAAATCATATTGTCATACCCCAAATTTTGACCACTAAGATTACCATCATTGTGCAAATCATCGTCACAATATGAATGAACTTTCATATTCATTAGTCTCCCCAAAGATGGGTGAGCATTCACTACAATCAAAGAATTAGGGTTTCAAGTCCTCTCAGAGCACTTAGACAAAAGATTAATCAAGAAATGACATGATCTTCAACTTGTCTAACCTCTCAAACACCCATAAAGGATTAAGAGGACTCCCACATTAGGGATCAGGCACAAGGCTGCAGCATTCCAAGTGGATTAAGCCTCAAGATCGCTAGTGTCACCAAATTAGGGTTTTGGTCGACCAAGGCCTCTAGTTGGAATTTTTCCTCTGGGCATGAGCCAATGCTTCAAATAATACCCTAAAATACTTCATGGGACCTCATGGACCCAAGCATCAAGTCAATTTAACCTCAGGGGATGTATTCAGCAAAAATCAGGAATTAGGGTTTCTTGACGTAATTCACCCCTAAGTTGACTTTTGGGACAAAACATGAGCCAAGACCTCAACACATGATTTGAGGGTCTCTAACACACCACATTGATCCATTTACAACAATGGATTGATCCAAGAAGCTTGATCAATAAGTTTTAATTTCATCTGAACCACCATTAGGGTTTCGAGGGAAAAAGTCAACTGTACCTTTGACTTTTGACCAGGACATGCTCCCAAAACTTGGGACATGATTCAATACACCCTATAACACCTATGGAACATAGCCATTAGGTTTGATTTAGGCCAAGGACTTAATTTCCCCAAGGATCGCACAGTTTGAAATTCATCTGATAAAAAGTCAACTGTGCACAAAAGTCAAGTTTGACTTTTTGAGATTTTTCACAATTATGGTTCCTCAACCCTAAAATGATGTTAATGTGTGATTGGAATCATCATTCATAAAGAAAAATCAAAGAAAGTTGGATAACTTGTAAAAGGGGTAACCATAAAAACTTAGAAATTTTCTAAGTTATGGAACAAAGTGGCTAGGGTACAAACTTCCAAGGACCATAACTTGAGATCCAAGCAACCATTTTGGCTGATCCAAAGATGGATTTGTAGCTCTCATGGCATACTTCAAAAGTGTCAACTACACCTCATTCCAATTCCTCATGGATTTTAAGTTATGGAGTGATCAAAATGGCTGAAAACCCAAAAATGACATTTTTCCAACACTTAGTGAAAATTTTCACTAAGTCAGAATCTGTTTCACTTTTTTCAAAATGTAGGGGCATTTTTCACTTGGATCCAAAAAGTTTCAAAAAAAAATATGATCACACATGTGTTGTATCATATGAGAGCTTTCCAAAATGTCCAAGAACCCCATGAAATTCCATTTGAGCTAAGAGTTATGACATTGGCAATATGCCTTGCTGCAACTGTCATAAAAAGGCAGATTTGTTCATTTTGCTCGATTTGAGCAATTTTTGCAAATGACAAACAAGTTTATCCATCTGAACACCTCAGGGGGAGACCAGAGAGGAACAAACACTGATCCATAAGCCTCCCAAGTCTTTGGAACTACAAATAGCATGCCAAACCTAAAAACCCTAAAAAGGGGACAAGACTCCAATTTTGTTTTGGAGCATTCAATGGATGCACCAAGGTGGCATGAACTGACACTATTCCAACTGAATGAGTCAAGGATGATCTCTGAACTAGGGAGCCAAAGGCCTGTGCTCTAACCTCTAGTCAATGGCTAGAGGAGACTTAAGATTCCAAAGTGACACAATTGGCCACAGACCTGTACCAGTTACCATTCCCTATTCCTTGCAAAATAAACTTGCTCTAATATAAATAGAGCTCGTTTGTGATCAGTTTAAGTACACCAAACGCCTACAACACTTACCTTTCTCAAAATCATCTTCTCACTCTCAAAAATGCCTTTCTTAGCAAGTCACTATCGAATTTTTCAGTAGAGAGCAATTCCACTCAAACCAATTGCTCTAACACCTCATAAACATCATATGTGAGCTGATCAAACACTAAACACACAACTGTAACACTGATTTCTCAGAATCACCAACCGGTTGCTCAAGTTTTCAACCAAGTTGCAGTTGAGATGCCATGAAGTGATCCAGCCATTTCCAATCAAGTTCAAGCATTCAAACACACTTCATATGGTGTAGGGAAGCTGTTCAGATCATCACAACTCATATGTAACACCTCCAACTCAAAAATCACATTGCTCTTGCTGTCACGACCTTCAAGTAAGCCTAAACTTGGTCATCTCTTAATCTATGCATATTTCCTCGCACAATACTTTTGCCAAATGTTCATAATCATGCATAGAATGTTTCCTCTCAAGTAGTTGATATGTTTGAATCGTGTATCAAAATTCTCAGCCTTCATGCAAATTTTAGGGTTCTTAAGGTTTTGTCTTGATTTCTTATTCCATGCTTAAAATAAATGAAATTAAAGACCATAGACATGATCGTGAGGTGAAAACGAGCAGATTGATACGTGGATTGTGTAATTTCATCAAGTATTCAATGAGATTGGAGAGAAAATGCAAATCTGGGCAAAACTCAGAACACGCGCGTGTTCTTGGCGCCCTTTTTCAAATATTCAAATATTTGAATTTTTGTAATTTTATTTAATTGATTCAAAAATTAATTTCTCTCTGAGTTTTAATGATTTTGAGTTGATTCTTTTTTTAATAATTCACAAAAATGTTAAAATATTTTATTTTACCAAAAATATTATTTATTTCATATACTTGATATTTTTGCAAAGAATTAATCTTTTATTTGTTTTTTAACATTTAAAATATTTTTTCCTCCTTGATTTTCCAAACTTAATTGATTTCCAATCATTTTGTGGATAAAAACTTGATTTTTGAAACATTGATCCAAGATCACCACTCATTTTTCACATGTTTTCAATACTTTTTATTAATTTTTTAACAAAATTTATTCTATTTTTAACAAAATTAGGGTTTTGATTAATTCCACCCTCACAAATCTTTTTCAAACACTCATGGGCCTCTATTAGAGTGTAAGACCCATCCCCTTTGTAAATACACCACTTTTTGGGCCTCAGTCATTGTATAAGTCCCACTGTATTTTCAAAAACAACGGCACGATCGTCGCCTTTTTAACAAAACCAATTGGGCCTCTCCTCGAGCTATAAGTCCCATCCTTTTTCAAAAAACAAAAACTTTGGGCCTCTAATAGAGCGTAAGACCCAACCCCTTTTGAAAGCCAAACATTTTGGGCCTCAGACAATTGTATAAGTACCCGACAATTTTCAAAACAACGGTGCGATCACTGTCCACTTGGGCCTCTTCCTGAGTTGTAAGCCCCATCTCTTGTACAAAAATAAACTTTGGGCCTCTAATAGAGTGTAAGACCCACCCCCTTTGTACAGAAAACCTTTTGGGCCTCACTTATTGTATAAGTCCCGCTGTACAGTTCTCAAAATAACGACGTGATCGTCGCCTTTTTAAAAAAATCACCTGGGCCTCTCCTTGAGCTATAAGCCCCAATAATCTTTTCAAAGCACTTTCTCCTTTGATTTTAATTTTAAATATATAGTTGTTGTCAAAACTTTCTTTAATTTCTTTGTTGAACAACTAACAAAACAGCATGGAAGCTCTACAACGGGTAAGTGTTTATCCGCTTTCATTTACTGCTTTCCTATATATAACTGTATTGTGGGGCTGCTTCACTGTAAGTCTTCTTTCACACCTTTTAAATACTCGTCATATATCAACTGTATATATACTAGTATAGTTATTTAGAGTTTTTCCCGGCAACTACGTCTAGAACTAGGTAAAGCTCGTTGGTCACTCTTGAATACAAACAAAACTAGATCCCCATAGGGTTCCAGATACAGTCTTCCCTTCTCTTGGGGTTAAACAATATGGAACAAAGAGAAAGGCAGTATTCTCGGTGAACCTTTTCTCAAACTGCCACCCTTAGAAATTGTCAAAGAAATTCTACTCCCCAGAGTTGATCTATTCTCCACGAATAGCGTCTCTTGAGTTTCTTCCAAACCCTCAAACTTTCCTGGAATGATCTCTTCTCTGTGAATTGCATTTCTTGAACTTCTCTTGGTTTGGGGACTCACAGGCTTCCTAAAAGCATCCATGCCTCCTCTTGGGCGTTGTACAAGGACCCTTCGGCTTCTTAGAAGCTCTCATGCCTTCTCTTGGGCTTAATACAAGGACCCTGAAGACCTCTTACAGGTATAGGAACATAACTTAGTCATCCTTCGTCAGAGCTGTCTTTCTAAAAAGAGTCAACACTCTCAGACCAATTTTAGGGTTGATACTCATCCCTTAAACGAGTCGGCCTCCTCTTGGGCATCATACAAAAGATAAAACTCTACCAATAGGCTTGGACAGTCTAAATATCCTTGAGTCTCAAAGACATTCTCAAGTCCCCTCCAAAACATAGGAGAAGCCCCGGATTCTGGATTAATCTCCAGTAAGAGTTAAAACTTGTGGGTCCTATAACCCCGCCTTTCTTCCGAATTTCCCCAACCAGGGTCAATATAACACTATCTCAAATCATAGCCTCGAGGTTTCTGATCTATCAACTCTTCTGCATTCCCCTACAAGAGTTGATTCCCCATTTGGACCTGCCTCGGGATCTCAAAGAATCCCCTGCAAAAGCTAGCCTCCTCTTAGGCTTCGTATAAGGACCCTTTCCTCAGGATACCCGGCCTCCTCTTGGGCTTTGTACAATGATTCTCCCCGACGGAGTTAACCTTTTTAAACTCTCTTGTTGAGTCGATCAATTACTTTTCAGACTCTCATGTTGAGTCAATCACCCTTTCAGACTCTCTTGTTGAGTTAGACTCTCTTGTTGAGTCAACCACCTTTGAGCACTCTCTTGTTGAGTCATCCCTTTTAGCCTCAGTCTCGGGCTTTGCACGAGACAGATAAAACCCATTCTCTTGTTGGGACAGTCTTCTCTAGCTTCCTTTTAAGCTTGGCATAAATATTTCCCTAACAGAGATAGCCTCCTCTTAGGCTTTGTATAAAGATTCACCCTAGCAAAGTTAGCCTACTCTTAGGATTTCTCCAGCTTGTTCAGCCACTATCTTGGGCTTCGTACATGACATATAAAAGCACTCTCTTGTTGAGTCAAACCTGTTTAGCCTCCGTCTTGGGCTTTGTACAAGACACTCAAAATATTCTCAGTCAAGTCGATTAAATTTCTCATTTTAGCCTCTATCTTGGGCTTTGTACGAGACACATACAAAACTCCCCGGCGGAGTCAAAGTCAAACTTTTAGCCTCCTCTTAGGCTTTGTATAAGGACTTCCCCAGTGGAGTCAATCTACCTCTTAGCTTCAACCTTAGGCTTTGATCAAGGCACACAAAAATCAACAATCCCTCTTTAGAGATATCAAATTCTCTCTAAAGGCCTTTTAGCTTCAATCTTGGGCTTTGAACAAGACACCAAAACATATTTTCCTCCATTAGAATAAGAGGAACTACGATCGCTCTGATTTCCTTGTTTCTTTAAATAGGAATACGTAGGCATAAGATTGTGAAATCTTAGCGAGCATACTAATCAAAAACTTTAGGTCCAGTACCGTCATACATCAATCACGTATAAAAAAAACATCAGATCCAGTACCTTACCAAAATCCTCATGAACCGTCAAGACACTTTATTCTTAAGCAAAATAACCTCGGAGAGACCCACTATTTTGATAGCATATGTAAACCAACAGTCATCTGTTTAAACTCGGTATGCAAGCAGGGTTAATTGGAGACATCTATTTCCCTTCCTTAATCAGCTTCATAGGATAAAAAATGAATCGAACTGTAGTACCAAAGTGATAGTGATTCGAAACCACAAAAACCGCGCTACAGAAAAATGGAGACCACAGTGGGAGGCATTCTTTCTTGCATCCCCGAGCGAGAAAGCCTTAAGCTCCCAAAAGTGTCACAGAAATGGCGACTCTGCTGGGGAGTCATTGCCTGTATAGGATCATAGGATTATAGAGGTCTTGGATGTTAGGACAAATATATATACTGCTTTTCCTAATTGATATCTGGGTTTATTTTTCTGCTAATGGGAATGCGTGTGATGCCGCATCTGGAAAGATTGAGTATACACATAAGATAAGTGATGGCACTAGACGAGTAATCTTAAAGGGAGTGACTCCCAAATAAGAGATCTCGGTCGACCATCGAATCAGTGGAGATGCCCTTTGCGGATTCAATGCCTATACGACTTTGGTTATTGAAAGCAGATTGTTAGATTGGGTTATCTGAGAAGTTGAGGATTTTAGTAGACTGAAACCATTTTGTAGTGTGGAAGCTATCGGAAATAGTTGTCACGTGATACTACCCTCATTTGAGGCTACTCTAAGATACTACAACTTGCTTGGCGATCCACTTGCTGTCGTTATCCCAAGAGGGTCTGTGATTTTGAGGACATGTACAAAAAATACCAGTATAAACCTTTGGGGATGGGTAGAGCCTTGAATTCATGACACCGAACCTTTGACCCCATGTTTTTTCTATGTTTTTGTGTGCTGCATTCATGCATTCATCTAAAAAACATTAAAACAAAGAAAAATTTTTCTTCTAGTCTCTCTTTTTAAAATTAAACTAAGACAATGATTGCAAATGTCAGATAAAGAGATTGCGTTATGGATTTCGGAAGAAGGAAGACTCACAAGTACACCTTCAAGGTTCCAAAACTAGAGGATTTAAGAGGTTTGGCGAGAATGATCACCAACCCTGATGCTTTCAGAGCTAAGTACGGAGGACTGATGTCTCTGTTAAGGGTCCATGTAATTGAAGGGATCCTGTCTACACTAATCCAGTTCTACGATCCGGTCTATCACTGTTTCACATTCCCGGATTATCAGCTAGCACCAACACTGGAGGAGTATTGTCACCTGACCGATTTACCCATTACTGATCACAGTCCCTTTTATGGACTGGAAGAAATTCCAAAGGATCAAACCATTGCAAGAGCAATCCATTTGGACGAGTTAGAAGTCAGGACTCACATGACCACTAAGGGTGGAATCCAAGGTTTGCCAGCCCAGTTTTTGATAAAGAAAGCCCTGTACTTTGCTAGTATAGGGAATGTGCCTGCTTTTGAGAGCATCTTTGTTTTGCTCACCTACGGGTTATTTCTGTTTCCTAACATTGATAATTTCATTGATATCAATGCCATTAAGATATTTCTGATTGGAAACCCCGTACAAACCTTGCTTACAGATGCTTATCATTCTGTACATTTAAGGAATTTGTACAGCGGAGGAATGATCACATGATGTGTACCCCTGATGTACAATGGTTCGTTTCCCATTTGCCAAAGTCAGCTGCATTTTGGGATCAGAAGAGTACTTTACGTTGGTCGCAGAGAATCATCTCTCTTACCAACTCTAGCATCGATTAGTATAATTGAATCTATGACGGGATCAGGATCATTGACCGTTGTGAAAATTTCCCTAATGTACCCCTTATAGGAACTAAGGGAGGAATCAATTATCATCCAGTTTTAGTTCGTCATCAATTCGGATACCCGATGAGGCATGTCCCGCGTAATGCTCATCTGGAAGGTCTTTTCTTCAAGGAAGGAGAAAATGACAGGGCACTAAAGACAGAAATAGTGCATGCTTGGAACCTTATCGGACTGTGTCTCGGTGGAACCTTATCTCCACTGGGTACAAACTAGAGCTCTCAAGCTGAGGATGCCTTACCCTCGTCACGAGGTTCTTCCATTGAAGGAACCTATCCTTTATTTTATGTCTGAGACGGAAAGACTTCAGGTTACTCTCAACAAGGTTCAACAGGAAAGGAGGTCTTGGAAGAACAAATACCGCATTCTCAATGTGGAGTGTAAGAAAATACAGCAACTATTGAAAGATAAAGATGCTCTGATCAAGATTTTAGAGCAACATGCTGTAGAGAATCAAGAAGACCGAAGGAATTTGCTTGCTCCTTTCACTTGGCAAAGGAATGACAACCTGATAACGGCTCAAGAGCCCCGGTCAAAGAAAAGGAAAGTACCAGAACCAGCACCTGAGCTCCCCTCATAGGGGACTCAGGATCCATAAGTTTAGATTTCCTTTTACATCACTTTGTAAATTACTGTATTTCCATTTCCGCAATCTTTGAATTCAATAAAACGGGGTTTCCCCACTGTTTGATATTTGCAATCCAATTGTCGAAGTTTCTTTTGAAAATAACAAAAAAATAACTAAATATAATCATTGCATATCATCCATCATTCTCGCATTAACACCTTTCTCTTATCTACGAATCTCACATTTATGTCTCGATTATAGAGTCAAACTGTCTCATTCGTACAATACTCGGGCCAACATTCAGAAGAAAATGGATAATCTCAAGGAAGATAACAGAGAGTTGAGAGAAGAAATCGACGCTCTGAGAGAGGATCTGAGGAAACTTCACAGTGACATGCAAGCTCTGGCAGCAGCTCAGATACAACGAACTGTGATCTCAGAGATCACATCAACGCCTATAGTGGAAAAGATTGATCCTCGGTATGACATGCCTAAAGATCATCCCTGGGGTATGCCACTCAACTATATCCCGAAAGGATATATTCCGCCGATCACTGAAGATCCAAAAACTGCAGTAGGAGCCGCTGGGCCTGAAGGTTACAAACTTCGGGAAAGCGAAGATGCCAGGGACATGACAACAACTCCTAAAGGTTACAAACTTCGGGAGACGCTAAGAGTCACAACCGTAATGACTGTATCACCGCCCGTGATACACACTGTCCCGGAAGGACAGATTCCATGGATACCTTCTGGTGGAAATGAAAGTATGGACGAGAAAACGAAGGAGTTCCAGGATCAGTTCCTGGAGATGCAGAAGGAACTGCAAGCGATTCGTGGTCAGGATCTATTTGGAAAGGACACTTCAGACCTTTGTTTGGTCCCCAATGTGAAAGTTCCACCCAAGTTCAAGGTGCCCGAATTTGAGAAATACAAGGGTAATTCTTGCCCTCAAAGCCATTTGGTTATGTACGCTTGGAGGATGTCAACTCAGACGGAGAACTAATAGCTACTGATCCATTATTTCCAAGATAGTTTAACCGGTGCCGCACTCAAATGGTACATGGGTTTAAACCGCACTAAGATCGCTACTTTCAGGGATCTTGGCACTGCCTTTTTTCAACAGTATAAGTATAACCTGGACATGGCACCGAACTGAGATTAACTCAGAGCCATGTCGCAGAAGGACAAGGAAACCTTTAAGGAATATGCTCAGAGATGGCGTGAAATTTCCGCCCCGATTTGTCCACCTCTTGAGGAAAAAGAGATGACAAAGATCTTCTTGAAAACCTTAAGCTCATTTTACTACGACAGAATGGTTGCCAGTGCACCCAGCGAATTTACTGAGATGGTCGGCATGGGAGTTCGTCTTGAGGAAGCAGTCCGAGAAGGACGTTTAGTTAAAGATGTTGGATCATCAAGCAGTACCAAAAGATACGATAGTGCTCTCCCTAAGAAAAAAGAGCAAGATATTGGCAATATCTCTCTCTGAAAGCAAAGGCGACGGTACCAACCAGTAGCAGCCGTAACTCCTGCTATTAACCCTGCGCCTGTTCCTACGTATCAACCTCAGGTTGCTCAGAGCCAACCGAATCAACAATAATTTCAGCAAAGGACACAACAACCTCTTCAGCAGGCTCGTCCCCCGTACAACAATAACCGTACAACGCGACCACCAGGGTTCGACCCTATACCCATGTTGTATGCAAAACTGTTTCCATTATTACTGGTCAAGGGGCATGTCCAAACCAGGGCTCCTCTTGCGATTCCGGAGAATCCGCCTTTTTGGTTCAAAGCGGATCAGACTTGCCCTTACCATCAAGGAGGACCAGGGCATAACATAGAAAACTGTCTCAGTTTCAAATCCGATGTGCAAAACCTTGTTAGGAGTGGGGTCTTATCCTTCAAGGATATAAATCCAAATGTTCTCACAAATCCGTTGCCTCAACACGAGAAAGCTGCGGTAAATTTGATAGAAGGAGAGTCTAACCACAGCTATCAAATTCACGATGTACTCTTATTAAGGTCCAACCTGGTTAAGATGCATCGCAGACAAAGCGGATACGGTCATGTACCGGCTCAAAATTATCACCAGTGTGATATCTACTCCAAAAATAATCAAGGATGTTATGTGGTGCAATCAGCTCTACAGGAACAATTAGATCTCAGATGGATCCAAGAGCATTGAGTTCGTGGGGTCAACATGACTTATACGAATTCCAACATCATTCAAAACCATGACATCCGTGCGATGAATGTCAACTTGGTGGCAATGCACTCAAGGCAAAGCCAGTATCATAATCTGCTGCGACAGGATTACAATTCCTGTCTGACTTGCTCGGTAAATAAACAGGGATGCCCTTTTGTAGAAGAGGCCCTCCAGCGTCAGATGGATCTTGGGTGGATCCAGGACTACCATGATAGAAATCCTTATCAAGTTAACATGATTCAAATCTTCGATATTCGTTTGATGAATACCAGCTTGGTGGAGTTACACGCCAAGCAAGTCTAACTCGGTTTTCTCACTTCACATGATTATCTGAGCTGTAAAGTATGTTGTGAGAGTAACCAAGGGTACGCTCTCATTCAAAGAACTTTACAATACTTGTTAAACCATTGGTGGCTTCCGATCTATCTAGACGAAGACACGCAACAAATAAGTGTGACAAACGGGAACCCTACTAGACATCAAAGTCAGGATGTCCGATCTATGGAAATAAACCTAGTAAGGTTACACTGCATTCAAAGCGGACGTGGCCGGGTGCCACCACACGAGCGCTGTAGAGTCTGCTCAGAGAATAACCAAGGATGCTACCTCGTGTGAGCAGCCCTTCAAAATCAGTTAGACCGCAAGGAGATTCAACTGTGTCTGAGTTTTGGATCAATCAACTGGATGCCAGACTATTTCGCTGATCAGATTTAGGATGTTGTCGTAATCTCTGATCATGAAAGGACCAAAGATGTTTGCGCCATCATTCCTTTGCTTGACGAATCAAAAGTTCCCAACCGGGAACTGATTGAAATTACTTACAATGGTCAGAAAAATCAAAAGGCTCCTGTAGTTATTTATCTACCGGGACCAGTACCATATGATTCAACTAAGGCTATCCCTGTCAAATACGGTGCAACAATAATTGAGAATGGAAAAGAAGTTCCATTACCCTCCGTCGTGAATATCGCAGACATCAGTCGAGTAACATGGAGCGGTTGAGTCTTCAACCGAGGAGTTGGAGAACCTACCAGAGAAAAGGAACCTCAAACGGAAGATCCCAATCCACCAGTCGGTCAATCCAGTGATCCCGACCTTTCGAAAAATGATGATGAGATGCTGAAGCTCATCCAAAGGAGTGAATACAACATTGTTGATTAACTACTGCAAACTCCTTCAAAAATATCGGTGCTGTCTCTTTTACTCAGTTCCGAAGCTCACCGAGAAGCTCTACAGAAAGTCTTAGAGTAGGCCTTTGTGGAACAGGACGTAACAATACGACAATTCGAGAACATCATCGCCAACATCACTTCCTGCCACAAATTGGGGTTTAGTGATGAGGAATTGCCAGAAGAAGGCAAAGGTCACAACATGGCGCTCAATATTATAGTTAACTGCCAGGACGATGCTTTGGCCAGTGTACTGATAGATACCGGATTGGCTCTCAACGTTATGCCGAAGTCCACTTTAATGCGACTATCATTTAAAGGACCTCCGATAAGAGGCAGTGAGTTCATTGTCAAAGCACTTGACGGATCCCAAAAAATGGTTATCGGCGAAGTCGACCTTCCCATAACTTTCGGTCCTCACACCTTCCAAGTTACTTTCCAGGTCATAGACATCCGGGCAACATACATTTGCTTATTAGGAAGACCTTGGATACACCAGGTTGGGGCAGTCACTTCGACACTTCACCAGAAACTGAAGTTCGTCAAGAATGACCAATTTGTCACACTCTATGGAGAACAAGCCTTGATCGTGAGTAACCTATAGCTATCTACTTGTGTAGAACCCGAGGAGGTTGTTGGAACCCAGTTCCAAGCACTTTCGGTGAGCAATGAGAATCAATCAGAAAAAGGAACATTGATTTCCTCGTACAAAGATGCTCTCAAGGTAATCAAAAGTAACAATGCAAAAGGATAGGGACAGCTTGTCACTCCTACTGATAACAAAGCAAAGAAGGGCCTTGGTTTTTCTTCAAACTGTGCCCAGACTACTACTAACAATGAAAGTTTTCATCCCATTCAGGACTTCTTCCACATGTCATACCCCAAATTTTGACCACTAAGATTTCCCATCATTGTGCATATCATCATCACGATATGGATGGACCATCATACCTCATTAGTCTCCCCAAAGATGGGTGAGCATCCACTACAATCAAACTTAGGGTTTCAAGCCCTCTCAGAGCTCTAAGACAAAGGATCAATCAAGGAATGACATGATCTTCAACTTGTCTAAACCTCTCAAACATCCACAATGGATCAAGAGGACTCCCACATCAAGGATCAAGCACAAGGCTGCAACATTCCAAGTGGATTAAGCCTCAAGATCGCCAGTATCACCAAATTAGGGTTTTGGTTGACCAGGGCCTCCAGATGGAAATTTTCCTCTGGGCATGAGCCAATGCTTCAAAGCATAACCCAAAATACTCTAAGGGACCTCATAAACCCAATCATCAAGTCAATTTGGCCTCAGGGGATGCATTCATAAAAAAAATCAGGAATTAGGGTTTCTAGACCTAATTCACCCCTAAGTTGACTTTTGGGACAAAACATGAGCCAAGTGTCATACCCTAAATTTTGACCAGGCTTTTTTATTTTTTCTCATTTCATCTGTCTATATTTTTATACTGTGTCGTCTGCATACATTATCATATATTTTCTTCATGAATATTTTTTGAATTATCAGCTGGATTTAACATATAAAATTTTCATGTATTTTTGGTCAAACTGAAAAGTCAACTGACGCAGAAAGTCAAAGTTGACTTTTTGGTCAACATTGAGCTTCGCAAGCCATTACTCAAGCAAATATGATGGATGATTTAATTTGATCAAATTTAAATCAAGAAATCATGCAAAATTGCAAAATTGATCAAATTGAAGGAAACTTAGAAAAATTTTCTAAGTTAAAATCATGTTCAAGTGCACAACTTTTCAAGGTTGTAACTATTGATCCAAGCATCCATTGATTTTGCTTAAGGGCTAATTTTAAAGAAGGTATTTTATACTTTAACATTGTAGAAGGAATCAACTCAAAATATCATAAGGATTGAAAGATATAAGTGATTAAAGTTTGGAATTATTAATGTTTAATGTCTGGTGTTCTGACATTGCATATATGACATCACTAATATTTTTCCAGCAAGAATGTCCCAACTTCAAGGATGTTTTTCTCCATGAGCCAAGTTGATTCAAGTCAAACCTTGAACATCAAAGTTGAAGTACGTCATCTCACCTTTCCAGAAAGTCCTAGAAAGCTCATGTATCATTCTTGAGCAGAAAGTTATGGTCTCTGCAAAAGACATTGATAAAATAGAATTTTCATGACAGCTTTTAGGACAGATTTGACAACACAAGTTCAAGACCATTTTTGATGACTTTGCAAGCTGAACCAAGACCAAAGTCAAACATCAAAGTTAAAGTATGTCATTAGGGCTTTCCAAAATGTACAAGAACTCCCATTGATTCAACTTGAGCAAGGAGTTATGAACCTCCCAACATGCCTTGCTCGAGCTGATTTTTTGGGACAGATTTTGTGCACTTTTCTTGTGCCACACAATTTTCAAGCTTTGTCACCATGCAAGACAAGCATCAAAGATGAAATTCACTTAAACTCAAAATATCATAGTGGATTAAAAGATACAAGTGATTAAATTTTGGAATTATTAATGTTCAAAGTTGGATGTTCTGACATTGCATGGGACATCATTAATAATTTTCCAGCAAGAATGTCCCAACTTCAAGGATGTTTTTCTCCATGATCCAAGTTGATTAAAGAAAAACCCTGGGCATGAAAGTTGAAGTACATCATCTCAGCTTTCCAGAAAGTCCTAGAACGTCCATGTAGTATACTCGAGCAGGGAGTTATGGATTTTACAAAAAAGCTTGCTGCAGCTGAATTTTTCATGGGGAAGATTTGCACATTTCTTGTGCCACACGAATTTCCAAGCCTTGTCATCATCTTGGACACATCTGAGGATCAAATCTAAAGGGGGCAATCACTGAGCCAAGCCTCCAAAGTCCTTGGAACAAGAAGTAGCATGCTATTCCTAAAAATCCCTAAAAGAGGGACAAGACTCCAATTTTGGATTGGAGCATTCAATAGATGCTTAGAGGTGGCATGGACTGACACATTTGCAACTGAATTCAGTCAAGATTCCTCCAACAAGTAGGGAACCAGCAGCCTGTGCCCTAACCTCTAGTCAATGGCTAGAGGAGACTTGGATTTTCATTGGCCAACATTGAACAAACCTCTGCTGCAGTTGCCATTCACTATTGCTGCCAAAACAAACTTGCTCTACTATAAATAGAGCTCATTTGTGCCCAGTTTGAGTACACCAAAGCCATCAAACAGATGCTTTCCTCAAATTCTCTCTTTCACTCCAAAATGCCTTCTTTAGTAAGGAAATTCTGAGTTTTTGAGTTAGAGAGCAATTCCACTCAAACTAATCACACACACACCTCATATATATCATATGCAAGCTGTGTAAACTATCACAAGTGACCTATAATCACAAAATCACAAAGTCACTTCTCAAAACCTCAAAATATCACTTTTTTTGCAATTTTCAAGCCATGTCTTGATTCAGTCACTTTCCAAACCAGATAAAACCTCAAACACACTCCAAATATCATCCTTGAACTATCCCAAATGGTTCCCAACATCTGGAACACCATTTGAGGGAGTTGCTATTTTGGTCACTTTTAACCCCTTTTGCAAGAAAGGGACAGTTTGTGTTTTTGCAGGTACCAGCTGATTCCAACCATCCTAAAAGCTTCTAAGAGGTCATTTGAGGGTGTCCAAAGCATCAAATCATTTCTGGAACAAAGCACTTGGTAGGTTGCACAAAATCTCCAAAAAAAGAGGTAAAATTCATAACTTGAATTCTTTGAATCATGCTTTCCTTTAATGTCCATATACATGCATCATATTGAACAATTCTTGAAGTAAAAATGTAGTCCTTAATGTGTATGTTATGATCCTCCTACTGTTTGCACTTTAACATGTTTATATGTGGAGTTTATGTTGTTTTAAACTTAAGGTGCAGATCTGGTTTTTTGCCTTGTGTGTGCTGTATATTAAGTTTCAGTATGTATGAGTAATACCATTGGATTCCTTGCGAAAAATTGGTCAAGATAGGTTCTTACGGATTTCAATTTCGTTAAAAATTGAGAGAGTTATGAATGTTTGAAAGTTTGATAAGCAAAGATGTTTAAACTTAAGGTGCAGATCTGGTTTTTTACCTTGTGTGTGTTGTACATTAAGTTTCAGTATGTATAAGTGACGCCATTGGATTCCTTGCGAAAAATTGGTCAAGATAGCCTCTTCCGGATCTTAATTCCGTTAAAAATTGAGAGAGTTATGAATGTTTGAAGTTTGATGAAAACATGTTGAAAATCAAGGTGCAGTTCTGGTTTTTGTCTGATGTCGAATGTGATGTTGTGACATCGCCCTTTTTCTCTTATCTTCAAAACTCATGAGTGATGTCGAATGTGATGTTGAGACATCACTCCTCTTTTTCTTAGTTTATCTTCGAAACTCAACCAATTCTTTTACATAGCAAAAATCATCATTTTCCAATTCTGTTTTACACACTTCTTATTCATACTCCATAATATTTTAATCCACCAAAAAATCACAAAAAATATTATTATTTGATATATTTTTAATATATTCAAAAATATTGTTTTAAATTGTTTTAAATGCTTTTAAAATGCTTTCTTTTTCTTGATTTTTAAAACCAAAATGATTTTTAATATTCATGTGGATAAAATACTTTTTCATAAACCTTAATCCTTGTTTATAACATGATTAATGATTTTATTTGATATTTTTTATCATTTTTTACTTGATTTCTCTTTGAAAAATACCTTTAAAAAATGAAATTAGGGTTTCTTTGATTTTTTATCTTTATCAAATATTTTCAAACCTTTTTTGGGCCTCTATTAGAGTGTAAGACCCAACCCCCTTTTAACCAAAACCTTTTTTGGGCCTCTCCTTGAGCTATAAGCCCCAATTTTTCTTTCAAAACAATTTCTCCTTTGATTTTGAATATACTGTTGTTTTCATTCTTTCTTTGTTGAACAACTAACCAAACAGCATGGAAGCTCTACAACCGAGTAAGTGTTTATACGCTTTCATTTACCGCTTTCATATGTATATAACTGTATTGTGGGGCTGTTTCACTGTAAGTCTTCTTTCATAAACTCATATCAACTGTGTAATAATAGTATAGATATTTAGAGTTTCCCCGGCAACTTCGTCTAGAACTAGGTAAAGCTGTTTCGATTACTTGTAGAAATAGACAAACTAGATCCCCCATAGGATCACCAGATACAGTCTTCTCTTCGGCTGTCCTCTTTAGGAATTGTCAAGAAACTCTACTCCCAGAGATGAATGTATTCTCCGTGAATGGCATCTTTGAGTTTCTTCCAAATTCTCAAACTTTCCTGGCTTGATCTATTCTCTGTGAATAGCCTGTCTTGAATTTCTCGGGGTTTGGGGACCCACGGGCTTCTTAAAAGCATCGGCCTCCTCTTGGGCATCGTACAAGGACCCACAGGCTTCCTAAAAGCATCCCCGCCTCCTCTTGGGCTTAGTACAAGGACCCGTCGGCTTCTTAAAAGTTTCCAGCCTCCTCTTGGGCTTCGTACAAATTGTCCCGACGACCTCCTAGAGGTATAGGAACAGAACTTAGTCATCTGCATAAAACAGTCCTTTCATAGAGTCTACTACTGTTTCTCAAAGCATAGTACAAAAGATGAAACTCTAGACTTGGACAGTCTAATTTCCTTGAGTCTCAAAGACATTCTCAAGTCCCCTTCAAAAATAGGAAGAAAACCCGTAGACTCGGACAGTCTCAATACCCTTTGGATTTCCCATTTCCTTAAAGAACAGGAAATAACCCCGATCCTCGAATCAAATCCCTGAGTACAACATTACTCATATAAGAACTGATTTTCTCTTTGAACCAACATATTGGACATGTCACTCGACTGAAACAGTTACCATAGCCTCCTCTTGGGCTTTGTACAAATGATTCTCTCCAGTAGACTTAACCTTTTTAGACTCTCTTGTTGAGTCGAAACACTTTAGCCTCCATCTCGAGCTTCGTACGAGATACCAAAATGACTCTCTTGTTGAGTCAGCCCCTTTCAGCCTCCATCTCGGGCTTTGTACGAGATACAAAAAGGTTCCTATTGAGCCAAACACTTTTAGCCTCCATCTCGGGCTTTATACGAGATACAAAAACACTCTCTTGTTGAGTCAAACCCTTTTAGCCTCCATCTTGGGCGTTGTACAAGATACACATATAAACACTCTCTTGTTAAGTAAGTTAGCCTCCTCTTAGGCTTTGTATAAATAAATCCCTGGTTGAGTCAATCAACCTTTCAGCATCAAAATATGCTTTGCTCACAGCATACAAACATCAACAACTCCTCTTTGGAGATAACAAAACCCCTCTCAATTAGGACACCTTTAGCTTCACGTCTTGGGCTTTGAACAAGACACCAAAGCAACCATTTCCTCTTTTTTAACATCCGACGCTTTCCCGGATATTCCTTTTCTTTACATCCGACGCTTTTCCGGATATTCCCTCTATTTTCATCCAATGTTTTTCCCGGATATTCATATCTCAATTTTTAATCTCTTCACTCTTTTCAATCAATTCCCACAAACACTCTTTTAGCTTCAATCCTGGGCTTTGAACAAGACACAAAATACTCAACCCTTCAGCTTCACATCTTGGGCTTTGAACAAGATACAAACCACCTTTAGCTTCACGTCTTGGGCTTTGAACAAGACACCAAATACCATTTCCTCCCATAGAATAGGAGGAACTACGATCGCTCTGATTTCCCTATTTCGGTAAACGGGAATACGTAGGCATAAGATTGAAAGAAAAATCTTAGCGAGCACACCATATCAAAAACCTCAGGTCCCATACTCTCACATACTCATCAAAAACTCCACATTTAGCACCTGCACACATTAGTCAAGAAAAGAAAATCAGTATCCTAACCAAAATCCTCCCTAACAGACAAAACATTCCCTCCTTAAACAAAATAACCCTAAGAAAGACCCCCCATCTCAGGTAGCATCTGTAAACCAACAGTAATCTGTTTAATCTCAGTATGCAAGCAGGGTTAATTGGAGACATCTATTTCCCTTCCTTAATCAGCTCACAATAGGATAAAAAATGAATCGAACTGCAGCCCAACGGTGTGACTCGCAACCACAAAAACCGCGCTACACCAAGACCTCAAGACATGATTTGAGGGTCCCTAATACACTATATTGATCCATTTGCAATAATGGATTGATCCAAGAAGCTTGATTCACAAGTTTCAAGTTCATCAGAACCACAGTTAGGGTTTCGCGGAAAAAGTCAACTGTGCCTTTGACTTTTGACCAGGACATGCTCCCAAACCTTGGGACATGATTCAATACACCCTATAACACCTATGAAATCAATCCATCAAGTTTTATTTAGGTCAAGGATTTGATTTCATAGAGAATCGCACAGTTTGGAATTCATCTGATAAAAAGTCAACTGTGCCCAAAAGTCAAAGTTTGACTTTTTTATTTTTTGATCAATTATGGTTCCCTAACCCTAAAATGATGTTAATGTGTGATTGGAATCATCATTCATCAAGAAAAATCAAGAAAAGTGGGATAACATGTAAAAGGGGTAACCATAAAAAAACTTAGAAATTTTCGAAGTTATGGAACAAAGTGGCTAGGGTACCAACTTCCAAGGATCATAACTTGAGATCTAAGCAACCATTTGGGCTGATCCAAAGATGGACTTGTAGCTCTCATAGCATACTTTAAAAGTGTCAACTACACCTCATTCCAATTCATCATGGATTTTGAGTTATGGTTGGATCAAAATGGTTGAAAACATGAAATGTCACTTTTTCCAACACTTAGTGAAATTTTCACTAAGTCAGAATCTGTTTCACTTTTTTCAAAATATAGGGGCATTTTTCACTTGGATCCAAAAATTTTCAAAACAAAATATGATCACACATGTGTTGTATCATATAAGGGCTTTCCAAAATGTCCAAGAACCCCATCAAATCCCATCTGAGCTAAGAGTTATGACAATGGCAATATGCCTTGCTGCAATTATCATAACAAAGCAGATTTGTGCATTTTGCTCGATTTGAGAAATTTGTGCAAATGACAAACAAGTTTATCCATCTGAACACCTCAGGGAGAGACCAAGGAGGGACAAACACTGATCCATAAGCCTCCCTAGTCTTTGGAACTAAAAATAGCATGCCAAACCTAAAAAACCCTAAAGAGGGGACAATACTCCAATTTTGTTTTGGAGCATTCAATGGATGCACCAAGGTGGCATGAACTGAGCCATTTCCAACTAAATGAGTCAATGATGATCTCTGAACTAGGGAACCAAAGGTCTGTGCTCTAACCTCTAGTCAATGGCTAGAGGAGACTTGAGATTCCAAAATGCTCTGATTGGCCAAAGGTCTGCAGCAGCCTCCATTCACTATTGCTTGTAAAACAAACTTGCTCTACTATAAATAGAGCTCATTTGTGCTCGGTTTAAGTACACCAAAGCACTACAACACTTGCTTTCCTCAAAATCTCTTTCTCTAGGCAAAAATGACTTCTTTAGTAAGGTAACTCTGAGTTTTTGAGTTAGAGAGCAATTCCATCACAAATCATGATCCAAACACATCCAATATGTCATATCTAAGCTGTCCAAACTCTCACAAGTGACCTGTAACACCAAAACCTCAAAGTCCCTTCTCAAAACCTCAAAATATGACTTTTTTGCACTTTTCAAGCCATGTCTTGATTCAGTCACTTTCAAAACCAGATAAAGCCTCAAACACACACCAAATATCATCCTTGAACTGTCCCAAATGGTTCCCCACATCTGGAACACCATTTGAGAGAGTTGCTATTTTGGTCACTTTTTCCCCTTTTGCAAGAAAGGCCAGTTTCCATTCCTGAGGTTTCCAGCTGTTTCCAATCATCCTAAAAGTTTCCAAGGGATCATTTGAAGGTGTCCAAAGCATCAAATTGTTTCTGGAACAAGGCACTTGACAGATTGCCCAAAAAGCTCCTAAAGAGGTAAGCATCACAACTTGAACTCTTTGAAATATGCATTGCTTTGAAGTCCACTGATCATACACATCTCATACATTTTATATATGTTGTGTTTGGACAAATTCATCATGTGATTCATGCCTGTACCATGAGGTAGCACAAAAAATGCAAATTGAGGCCTATTTCAAAACCACTATCGGGTTTTAAAATGGGGACCTCATCTGAAAAACCCACCACCACCATTGGATTCCTTGTGAAATTCTAGGCAGGATAGACCTAAATTTTGTCCCAATCCATGGAGAAATGAGAAAGTTACAAGCTTCATGTTTTTGGCCAAAACTTTGCATTGCATTGCCTTGGCCAGGCCAAAAACACACCATGCCTTATGTACTTCTAGGGTGGTTTTGATACACGGATGTATCACCACCCCAGTGGTAGGAGGCGCGTACTGCGCACAAGAGGTTTGGGGTTCGAATCCCCCTCGCCCCAGACCCCCTTTTTAATGTTTTTTCCATTTTCTATTATTTTTCTTATTATTTTTAATGATTTGAAAAATTAATAACTCCCTCAATTTTAATTATTTTTTATTGGTTCTTTTTGCAAAAAATCACAAAAATGTTGAAATATTTTATTCCACAAAAAAAAACAAATTTATATTATTTATTTAATATAGTTGGTATTTTTATGAATAAATTCATTTTTAATTATTTTTAAACATTTTAAAAGTGAATATTCATCTTGAAAAATCAAAACCAAATGAGTTTTAATTCATCTTGTGATTAAAACCTCATTTTTCAAACCTTAACCAAAAATCACAAGTTGTTTATTCAAGCTTATTTGGTGTTTTATCATTTTTAATTGATTTTCTTTAAGAATTCACTTTTAAAAATGATGAAATTAGGGTTTTGATCGATTCCACCCTCATCAATCATTTTCAAACACTCATGGGCCTCTATTATAGTGTAAGACCCATCCCCTTTGTAAATACACCACTTTTTGGGCCTCAGTCATTGTATAAGTCCCACTGTATTTTCAAAAACAACGGCGCGATCGTCGCCTTTTTAACAAAACCAATTGGGCCTCTCCTCGAGCTATAAGTCCCCTTCCTTTTCAAAAACAAAAACTTTGGGCCTCTAATAGAGTGTAATACCCAACCCCTCTTAAAAACCAAAATATTTTGGGCCTCAGTGTATTGTATAAGTCTCGATAACGTCAAAAAGTTCGGCGCGATCGTCGCCTTTTTAACAAAACCAATTGGGCTTCTCCTTGAGCTATAAGACCCATTTTTATTCATTGGGCATCTAATAGAGTGTAAGACCCAATCCCCTTTTAACTAGACCATTTTGGGCCTCAGATATTGTATAAGTCCCTCTGCATTAAAAGAAAAATCTCGGCGCAATCGCCAGTTCAAAAATCAAATCATCTGGGCCTACCCTCGTTTTATAAGCCCCATTTCTTTTCTTTAAAACTCTTTGGGCCTCTAATAGAGTGTAATACCCATCCTCTTGTACATAAAAACAATTTTGGGCATCACATATTGTATAAGTCCCTCTGTACAATTTTTAGAACAACGGTGCGATCATTGTCAAAACTTGGGCCTCTCCTTGAGCTGTAAGCCCCCAACAATCTTTTCAAAGCACTTTCTCCTTTGATTTTGAATCCAAATATATGTTATCATCAAAACTTTCTTTAATTTCTTTGTTGAACAACTAACAAAACAGCATGGAAGCTCTACAACGGGTAAGTGTTTATCTGCTTTCATTTACAGCTTTTATATGTAAATAACTGTATTGTGGGGCTGTTTCACTGTAAGTCTCCTTTCACATCCTGTTATATACTTGTCACATATCCACTGTGTAATACTAGTATAGTTATTTAGAGTTTTCCTCGGCAACTACGTCTAGCACTAGGTAAAGCCTTGTTGGTCACTCTTAAATACAAACAAAACTAGATCCCCATAGGATTTCCAGATACAGTCTTCCCTTCTCTTGGGGTTAAACAATATGGAACAAAGAGAAAGGCAGTATTCTCGGTGAACCTTTTCTCAGACTGTCACCCTTAGAAATTGTCAAAGAAACTCTAACTCCCCAGAGATGATCTTTTCTCCGTGAATGGCATCTCTTGAGTTTCTTCCAAATTCTCAAACTTTCCTGGAATGATCTCTTCTCTGTGAATTGCATTTCTTGAACTTTTCTTGGTTTGGGGACCCACAGGCTTCCTAAAAGCATCCCCGCCTCCTCTTGGGCGTTGTACAAGGACCCTTCGGCTTCTTAGAAGTTCTCATGTCTTCTCTTGGGCTTAATACAAGGACCCTGGCGACCTCTTAAAGGTATAAGACAAAACCTAGTCATCCTTTGCTAGAGCAGTCTTTCCCGCGTCAAAACTCCGGCCATTGTAGGGTTGATATTCATCCCTTAATGCTCGTGCCTCCTCTTGGGCATTGTACAAAAGATAAAACTCTAGACTTGGATAGTCTAAACCTCTTGAGTCTCAAAGACATTCTCAAGTTCCTTTCAAACATAGGAAAAAACACCGATCACTCTGGATCAATATCCAGCAGAAACCCGGTCTCTTTCATGAGAGTTCCCCACACATGGACCCGCTTCAGGATCTCAATAATCCTCAGCAGTAAGTCAGCCTTCTCTTGGGCTTTGTACAAATGATTCTCCATAGCAGAGCTAACCTTTTCAGACTCTCTTGTTGAGTCAATCACCTTTAGCCTCCATCTTGGGCTTTGTACAAGACATATAAAAACACTCTCTTGTTGAGTATAAAAGACTCTCTTGTTGAGTCAACCACTTTTAGCCTCCGTCTTGGGCTTTGTACAAGACAGATAGTAAAACACTCTCTTGTTGAGTATAAAAGACTCTCTTGTTGAGTCAAACCCTTTTTAGCCTCAATCTCGGGCTTCGTACGAGACATATAAAACACTCTCTTGTTGAGTATAAAAGACTCTCTTGTTGAGTCAATCTCCTTTTAGCCTCAATCTAGGGCTTCGTACGAGACAGCAAATCACTCTCTTGTTGAGTATAAAAGACCCTCTTGTTGAGTCAATCACCTGCTCAAGACTCTCTTGTTGAGTCAACCTTTTTAGCCTCTGTCTTGGGCTTTCTACAGGACAGATAAAAGTACTCTCTTGTTGAGTGAAACCGTTTCAGCCTCCATCTTGGGCTTTATACAAGATACATTCTCCCTAACAGAGTCAAAATCCCTTTTAGCCTCAATCTTGGGCTTTGTACAAGACAGAAAGAACATTTCCCCCGGAAAAGACAAACTTCCCGCCTCCTCTTAGGCTTCGTATAAAGAAACCCCAGTTGAGTCAATTAACCTTTTAGCATCAAATTTGTGCTTTGCTCACAGCATACAAACATCAACAATTCCTCTTTAGAGATGACAAGTTCTCTCTCAGTCAAACCTTTAGCTTGACATCTTGGGCTTTGAACAAGATACAAATCACCTTTAGCTTTATGTCTTGGGCTTTGAACAAGACACCAAAACAATCTCTTTCCTCCCATAGAATAGGAGGAACTACGATCGCTCTGATTTTCCTGTTTCGTTAAACGGGAATATGTAGGCATAAGATTGCAAAATCTTAGCAAGCATACTAATCAAAAACTCAAAATCCAGTACCTTCATACATCCATCAAAAGCATCAGACCTAACACCTTACCAGAAACCTAGCAAATAGTCTAGACATTGTTTTTAAGCAAATAACCTAAGACAGACCCCCCTTTTGATAACATCTGTAAATCAACAGTTTTGACTGTTTAATCTCAGTATGCAAGCAGGGTTAATTGGTGACATCTATTTCCCTTCCTTAATCAGCTCAACAGGATAAAAAATGAATCGAACTGTAGTACCAAAGCGATAGTGATTCGAAACCACAAAAATCGCGCTACAGAAGAATGGCGACCACAGTGGGAGGCATCCTTTCTTACAGTCTTAGGTAGAAAGCCTTAAATTCACCGAATACCACAGAAATGGCGACTCTGTTGGGGGACGTCATTGTTTGTATAGGATCATAAGACTAGAGGTCTAGGATGTTTGGACAAATATATATATTGCTTTTCCTAATTGATATATGTGTTTACTTTTCTACTAATGGGAATGCGTGTGATGCCGCATCTAGAAAGATTGAGTATACACCTAAGATAAGTGATGGCATTATACGGGTAATCTTATGGGGAGTGAATCCCAGATAAGAGGTCCCGATCGACCATCAAATCAGTGGAGATGCCCTTTGCGGATTCAATGCCTATACGACTTCGGTTGTTGAAAGTAGATTGTTTCATTGGGTTATCTAAGAAGCTGAGGATTTTAGTAGACTGAAACCATTTTGTAGTGCGGAAGCTATCGGAAATAGTTGTCACACGATACTACCCTCATTTGAGACTACTCTAAGATACTACAGCTCGCTGGCGATCCGCTTGCTGTCGTTATCCCAAGAGGGGTCAGTGATTTTGAGGATAGGTACAAAAAATCACCAGTATAAACCTTTGGGGATGGGTAGAGCCTTGACTTTATGACACCGACCCTTTGACCCATGTTTTTTCTATGTTTTTGTGTGCTGCATTCATGCATTCATTTAAAAAACATTAAAACAAAGAAAAATTTCTCTTCTAGTCTCTCTTTTTCAAATTAAACTAAGACAATGATTGCAAATGTCAGATAAAGAGAATGGTAATGGATTTCGGTAGAAGGAAGACTCATAAGTATACCTTCAAGGTTCCAAAATTAGAGGATTTAAGAGGTCTGGCGAGGATGATAACCAACCCTGAGGCTTTCAGAGCTAAGTATGGAGGACTGTTGTCTCTGTTAAGGGTCCATGTAATCGAAGGAATCATGTCCACACTAATCCAGTTCTACAATCTGGTCTATCACTGTTTCACATTCCCGGATTATCAACTGGCACCAACACTGGAGGAGTACTCTCACCTGACTGATTTGCATATTACTGACCAAGCTCCCTTTTCTGGACTGGAAGAGATTCCAAAGGATCAAACCATTGCAAGAGCAATCTATTTGGATGAGTCAGAAGTCAGGACTCACATGACCACTAAGGGTGGAATTCAGGGTTTGTCGGCCCAGTTCTTAATCAAGAAAGCTCTGTACTTTACTAGTATAGGGAACGTGGCCGTTTTTGAAAGCATCTTTGTTTTGCTTACCTACGGGTTATTTTTATTTCCCAACATTGCTAACTACGTTGATATCAACGCCATTAAGGTTTTTCTGATTGGAAACCCTGTACCGACCTTGCTCGTAGATGATTATCATTTTGTACACCTAAGGAATTTGTATAGCGGAGGAATGATCACATGTTGTGTACCCCTTCTGTACAAATGGTTCATTTCCCATTTGCCAAAGTCTGCTGCATTTTGGGATCAAAAGAATACTTTACATTGGTCGCAGAGAATCATGTGTCTTACCAACTCTGACATCGATTGGTATAATCGAATCTATGACGGGATCAGAAACATTAACCGTTGTGGAAACTTCCCTAATGTACCCCTCATAAGAATTAAAGGAGGAATCAATTATCATCCAGTTTTGGTTCGTCGTAAATTGGGATACCCGATGAGGCATGTCCCGCGTAATGCTCATCTGGAAGGTCTTTTCTTCAAGGAAGGAGAAAATGATAGAGCACTAAAGACAGAGATAGTGCATGCCTAGAAACACGTTTAGAGGAAAGGAAGAGAGTCTCTAGGAAAACCATATTGTGTCTCGGTGAAGCCTTATCTCCACTGGGTACAAACTAGAGCTCTCAAGCTGAGGATGCCTTACCCTCGTCAGGAAGTTCTTCCATTAAGGGACCCTGTCCTTTATTTTATGTCTGATACGGAAAAATTTCAGGTTACTCTCAACAAAGTTCAACAGGAGAAGAGGTCTTGGAAGAACAAGTACCGTATTCTCAATGTGGAATGCAGGAAAATACAATAACTGTTAAAAGAAAAAGACGCTCTAATTGAGATTTTAGAGCAACATGCTGTAGAAAATCAAGATGACCAAAGGAATTTGCTCGCTCCTTTCACTTGGCAAAGGAATGACAACCCGACAACGGCTCAAGAGCCCCGGTCAAAGAAAAGGAAACTACCAGAACCAGCACCTGCGCTCTCCTCAGAGAGGACTCGGGACCCATAAGTTTAGATTTCCTTTTACAGCACTATGTAAATTACTGTATTTCCATTCCGCAATCTTTGAATTCAACAAAACGGGGTTTCCCCACTGTTTGATATTTGCAATCCAATTGTTGAAGTTTATTTTGATTAAATAAAAATTAATTAAAATATAATTATTGCATTCATCATTCTCACGTAACGCATTCTTCTTACCTATGAATCTCACGTTTGCGTCTCGATTCTAGAGTCAAACTGTCTCATTCGTACAATACTCGGGCCAATCGAAATAAAAAGATGGATAATCTCGAGGAAGAGAACAGAGAGTTGAGGGAAAAGATCGACACTTTGAAAGAGGATTTGAGAAAGCTTCATAACGACATGCAAGCTCTAGCAGAAGCTCAGATGCAACAACAAAGGACTGTGATCTCAGAGATCACATCGACGCCAATAGTGGAAAAGTATGATCCTAGGTACAAAATGCCGAAGGGCATGCCTATTAACTATATCCCGGAAGGATATGTCCGCCGATCGCTGAAGATCAGGGAATCGCAGCAGGAGCCGCTGGGCCTGAAGGTTACAAACTTCGGGAAAGCGAAGATGCTCGGGGCATGACAGCAACTCCTGAAGGTTACAAACTTCGGGAAAGGGAAAGACCTAGAGTCACTGCCGTAATGACTATACCATCACCCGTGGTACACACTGTCCCGGAAGGACAGACTCCATAGATACATTCTGGTATAAACAAAAGTATGTTTGACAGAATGAATGAGTTCCAGGAACAGTTCCTGGAGATACAGAAAGAGCTGCAAGCCCTTCGCGATCAGGATCTATTTGGAAAGGACGCCGCAGACCTTTGTTTGGTCTCCAATGTGAAAGTTCCGCACAAATTCAAAGTGCCCGAATTTGAAAATTACAAGGGTAACTGTCATACCACAAATTTTGACCACTAAGATCTCCCATCATTATTCAAATCATCATCACAATATGCATGTATCATCATACCTCATTAGTCTTCCCAAGGATGGGTGAGCATTCACTACAAACAGCAATTAGGGTTTCAAGCCCTCTCAGAGCCTTAGACAAAGGATCAATCAAGAATTGACATGATCTTCAACTTGTCTAACCTCTCAAACATCCACAAAGGATCAAGAGGACTCCCACATCAAGGATTAAGCACAAGGTTTCTACCTTCCCGATGGATTAAGCCTCAAGATCGCCAGTGTCACCAAATTAGGGTTTTGGTCGACCAGGGCCTCCAGATGGAAATTTTCCTCTGGGCATGAGCCAATGCTTCAAAGCATGACCTAAGATGCTCCATGGAACATCATAAACCCAATCATCAAGTCAATTTAACCCCAGGGGATGCATTCATCAAAAATAAGGAATTAGGGTTTCTTGACCTAATTCACCCCTAAGTTGACTTTTGGGACAAAACAGGAGCCAAGACCTCAAGACATGATTTGAGGGTCTCTACTAAGCTACATTGATCCATTTTTAACAATGGGTTTATCCAAGAAGCTTGATGCATAAGTTTCAATTTCATCTGAACCACAGTTAGGGTTTCGCGGAAAAAGTCAATTGTGCCTTTGACTTTTGACCCAGGCATGCTCCCAAACCTTGGGACATGATTAAATACACCCTATAAGACCCATGGAACATGTCCATTAAATTTCATTTAGGTCAAGGACTTGATTTCACAAAGGATCGCACAGTTTGGAATTCATTTGACAAAAAGTCAACTGTGCACAAAAGTCAAACTTTGACTTTTTGAGATTTTTCACAATTATGGTTCTTTGACCCTAAAATGATGTTAATGTGTGATTGGAATCATCATTCATCAAGAAAAATCAAGAAAAGTGGGATAACTTGTAAAAGGGGTAACCATAAAAAACTTAGTAATTTTCTAAGTTATGGAACAAAGTGGCTAAGGTAACTTTGGAGGATCATAACTCCTAAACCACAAGGCCATTTTTCCCCATCCAAAGCTGGGTTTGTAGCTCTCATGGCCCTCTACAAAAGCTTCAAACACAACTCATTCCAATTCCTCATGGATTTTAAGTTATGGAATGATCAAAATCACAAAAAGTGAAAATGTCACTTTATTCCAACACTAAGTGAAATTTTCTCTAAGTCAGAATCTGTCTTACTTTTTTCAAAATGTAGGGGCATTTTTCACTTGGATCCAAAAGGTATCAAAACAAATTATGATCAAACAGTTGTTGTATCATATGAGGGCTTTCCAAAATGGCCAAGAACCCCATCAAATTCCACTTGGGCCATGAGATATGACCATGCCAATATGCCTTGCTGCAAAACTGTCATGGCAAGGCAGATTTGGGAGTTTTGCTTGATTTGCTCCAATTTTGCAAAGGGCAAGCAAATATATCCATCTGAACATTTCAAGGGGAGACCAAGGAGGGACAAACACTGATCCATAAGCCTCCCAAGTCTTTGGAACCAAAAGTAGCATGCCAAACCTAGAAATCCCTAAAAGAGGGACAAGACTCCAATTTTGGCTTGGAGCATTTAATGGATGCACCAAGGTGGCATGGACTGAGCCTCTTCCAACTGAATTCATTCAAGACATATCCAAGACTAAGGGAACCAGCAGCCTGTGTCCTAACCTCTAGTCAATGGCTAGAGGAGACTTGGATTCTCATTGATCAACATTGGCCAAACCTCTGCAGCAGTTGCCAATCACTATTGCTCCCAAAACAAACTTGCTCTACTATAAATAGAGCTCATTTGTGCTCAATTTAAGTACACCAAAGCACTACAACTGATGCTTTCCTCAAAATCTCTTTCTCTTGGCAAAAATGCCTTCTTTAGCAAGGTAACTCTGAGTTTTTGAGTTAGAGAGAAATTCCACCATAGCTCATGATCCAAACACGTCCAATATGTCATATCTAAGCTGTCCAAACCTTCAGAAGTGACCTGTAACACCAAAATCACAAAGTCATCTCTCAAAACCTCAAAATATGACTTTTGTGCATTTTTCATGCCATGTCTTGATTTAGTCACTTTCCAAACCAGATAAAACCTCAAACACACTCCAAATATCATCCTTGAATTGTCCCAAATGGTTTCACACATCTGGAACACCATTTGAGAGAGTTTCTATTTTGGCCATTTTTGCCCCTTTTGCAAGAAAGAGCCAATTTCTATTCCGGAGGTTTCTAGCTGATTCCAATCATCCTAAAAGATTATAAGAGATCATTTGAGGGTGTCCAAAGCATCAAATCATTTCTGGAACAAAGCATTTGGCAGATTGCACAAAAGCTCCAAAAAGAGATAAGCATCACAACTTGAACTCTTTGAAATATGCATTGCTTTAAGGTCCACTGATCATGCACATCTTGTACATGTTATATGTGGTGTTTGAACCAATTCATCATGTAAGTCATGCTTGTACCAAGAGATAGAACAGAAAATGCAAATCATGACCTATCTCAAAACCCCTATCGGGTTTTTCAATAGGAGCATGATCTGAAAAAACACCACCACCATTGGATTCCTTGTGAAATTCTAGGCAGGATAGACCTAAGTTTTGTCCCAATCCATGGAGAAATGAGAAAGTTATGGCCTTCACGTTTCTAACCAAAATCTTGCCTTGCTTTGCCTTGGGCCAGGCCAAAAACAAGGCAAGCCTTGTATATTTGTGGTTGTGTTTCAATCAACGGATGTATCACCACCCTAGTGGTAAGGCGCACGCCCTATACACAAGAGGTCTGGGGTTCGAATCTCCCTCGCCCCAGACCCTTTTTTTGCTATTTTTTCCACTTTCTACTATTTTTCATACTATTTTTAATAGTTTGGTAAATTAATAACTCTCTCAATTTTAATTATTTTTTATTGGTTCTTTTTGCAAAAAATCACAAAAATATTGAAATATTTTATTCCACAAAAAAAATCAAGTTTATATTATTTATTTAATATAATTAGTATTTTTGTGAATAAATTCCTTTTTAATTGTTTTTAAACATTTTAAAAGTGAATATTTACCTTGAAAAATCAAAACCAAATGAGTTTTAATTCATCTTGTGATTAAAACCTCATTTTTCAAACCTTAAACAAAAATCAAAAGTGGTTTATTCAAACTCATTTGGTATTTTTATCATTTTTATTAATTTTCTTTAAATATTTACTTTTAAAGGAAAATAAAATTAGGGTTTCTTTGATTTCAAACCTCATCAATTATTTTCAAACTCTTTGGGCCTCTTGGTAGAGTGTAAGACCCAATCCTTTGTAAATACAAACCTTGTTAGGCCTCGGATGTTGTATAAGACCCACTGTATTTTCAAAATCGCGGTGCGATCGCCGCCTTTTAAAAGAAAACCTTGGGCCTCTCTTTGAGCTATAAGACCCATTCCTTAAACCTTTGGGCCTCTTGAGAGAGTGTAAGACCCATCCCTTGTAAATAAATACCTTTTTGGGCCTCAGTGCATTGTATAAGTCCCAATACGTTAAAGAAATCTCGACGCGATCGTCATTTTTTAAATAAAACCCTTGGGCCTACCCTTGTGTTATAAGCCCCATTTCTTTTCCTTAAAATCTTTGGGCCTCTTGAGAGAGTGTAAGACCCATCCCTTGGTACAGAAAACCTTTTTGGGCCTCAGTCACTTGTATAAGTCCCTGTACTATTTCAAAACAACAGTGCAATCACTGACAAAACCTTGGGCCTTTCCTTGAGCTGTAAGCCCCAACAATCCTTTCAAAGTACTTTCTCCTTTGATTTTGAACATAATATTGTTATCAAAGCTTTCTTTGTTGAACAACTAACAAAACAACATGGAATCTCTACAACCGAGTAAGTTTTTACCCGCTTTCATTTATCGCTTTCATATGTATATAACTGTATTGTGGGGTTGTTTCACTGTAAGTCTTCTTTCACAACTTCTTATATACTCGTCAAATATCCACTGTGTAATACTAGTATAGTTATTTAGAGTTTTCCCCGGCAACTACGTCTAGCACTAGGTAAAGCCCTGTTGGTCACTCTTAAATACAAACAAAACTAGATCCCCCATAGGATTACCAGATACAGTCTTCCGTCCTCTTGGGGTTAAACAATATGGAGACGTGAAAGGCAGCATTCTCAGTGAACCCTTTCTCAGACTGTCACCCTTAGAAATTGTCAAAGAAACTCTAACTCCCCAGAGATGATCTTTTCTCCGTGAATGGCATCTCTTGAGTTTCTTCCAAATTCTCGGACTTTCCTGACTTGATCTATTCTCGGTGAATGGCATGTCTTGAACTTCTCGGGGTTTGGGGACCCATTGAATTCTTAAAAGCATCCCCGCCTCCTCTTGGGCGTTGTACAAGGACCCTTCGGCTTCTTAAAAGCTCCCATGCCTTCTCTTGGGCTTAGTACAAGGACCCAGAGACCTCTACAGGTATAGGAACAGAACCTAGTCATCAATTTGCTAGAGCTGTCTTTCTGAGTCAAGTTTCAGACCTGTTAATGGGTTGACCTTCATCCCTTAACATACCAGCCTTCTCTTGGGCATCATACAAAGATCACTCACTATCTGAGAATCGATTTCTCAAAACACCAGTAGACTTGGACAGTCTCAATACCCTTTGGATTTTCTATTTCCTTAAAGAACATGAAATAACCCTAATCCTCTGATCAATGCCAAAGCACAACAATACCTTTAATATTTCCTTCATAAGAACTGATTTTCTCTTTTATCCAACATATTGGACCTGTCACTAAACTAAAACAGTCACCAGCACAGTTAGCCTCCTCTTGGGCTTTGTACAATGATTCTCCCCAGCGGAGCTAACCTTTTCAGACTCTCTTGTTGAGTATAAAAGACTCTCTTGTTGAGTCGATCTCCTTTAGCCTCCATCTCGGGCTTCGTACGAGATAGAAAAACATTCTCTTGTTATGTATAAAAGATTCTCTTGTTGAGTCAAACCTCTTTAGCCTCCATCTCGGGCTTCGTACGAGATATAAAACACTCTCTTGTTGAGTATAAAATACTCTCTTGTTGAGTCAATCACCTGGTCAAGACTCTCTTGTTGAGTCAAACACCTTTAGCCTCCATCTCGGGCTTCGTACGAGATAGAAAACACTATCTTGTTGAGTATAAAAGACTCTCTTGTTGAGTCAAACCTCTTTAGCCTCCATCTTGGGCTTCGTACGAGATAGAAAACACTCTCTTGTTGAGTATAAAAGACTCTCTTGTTGAGTCAAACCTTTTTAGCCTCCGTCTTAGGCTTCGTATAAGACACATAAAAGCACTCTCTTGTTGAGTCAACCCTTTTAGCCTCTCTCTCGGGCTTCGTACGAGACACATGAAAAAGGCACCCTCTTGTTGGGTCAATAGCCTCCTCTTAGGCTTTGTATAAGGAAACCCCAGTTGAGTCAATCAACCTTTTAGCATCAAAGTCATGCCTTACTCACAGTATACAAACACCAACAACTCCTTTTTCCCCCATGTAATTGCTGTAAGCGGCAAGCCTCTAGATTATTTACATCTACGCCACTGTCCCCCTTTTAGCATGAGAAATTCCTAAGGAAAGATGGCATTGCTCTACACTGAGTTAAAGTCTTCTCCTTCAGGTTAAAAATCCCCTATAAAGGAAATTATGACATTTCTGGATTCACATATCCCAGTTAAAGTAATTCTCCTTTATAATCTGTCACCCAACGGTTGTGATAAAAAGACCAAATATCCCTCTTTAGAGATGACAAATTCTCTCTCATCCAGAACCCTTTTAGCTTCACATCTTGAGCTTTGAACAAGATACAAATCACCTTCAGCTTCACATCTTGGGCTTTGAACAAGATACAAATAGACCCTTCGGCTTCACATCTTGGGCTTTGAACAAGATACAAACCACCTTTAGCTTCATGTCTTAGGCTTTGAACGAGACACCAAAACAACCTTTTTCCTCCCATAGAATAGGAGAAACTACGATCGCTCTGATTTCCCTGTTTCGTTAAACGGGAATACATAGGCATAAGATTGAAAAATCTTAGCGAGCATACTAATCAAAAAACCCAAAATCCATTATCTCCACCAAATCCACCCAAAAGCATCAAATCTAAACACATTACCACAAACCTCACAAATAATCCAGACACTGCGCTCTTAGCAAAATAACCAAAGATTGGGCCCCACATCCACATAGCATCTGTAACCTAACAGACCGCTGTTCAAACTCAGTATGCAAGCAGGGTTAATTGGAGACATATATTTCCCTTCCTTAATCAGCTCAATAGGATAAAAAATGAATCGAACTGTAGTACCCAAGCGATCGTGACTCAGGGCCACAAAAATCGCGCTACAGAAAAAATGGCGCCCATCGTGGGGCCCTTTCCTCTTTCTTACAATCTTAGGTAGAAAACCCTGAGTTCGCAAAGTATCACAGAAATGGCGACTCTGCTGGGGAGTCATTGTCTGTATAGGATCAGAAGACTAGAGGTCTAGGATGATTAAGACAAATATATATACTGCTTTTCTTAATTGATATCTGTGTTTATTTTTCTGCTAATGGGAATGCGTGTGATGCTGCATGTGGAAAGATTGAGTATACACCTAAGATAGGTGATGGCAATGCGGGTAATCTTGCGGGGAGTGAATCCCAATTAAGAGTCCCCGATCGATCACCAAACTCAGTGGATACTCCCTTTGCAAATACATTGCCTATACGACTTCGGTTGTTGAAAGTAGTGTGGACGACTGGGTTATCTGAGAAGCTGAGGTTTTTAGTAGACTTAAACCATTTTGTAGTGCAGAAGCTATCGAAAATAGTTGTCACGCGATACTACCCTCATCTGAGATCGCTCTAAGATACATCATCTCGTTGGCGATCCGCTTGCTGTTGTTATCCCAAGAGGGATCAATGATTTTGCGGACAGGTACAAAAAATCACCAGTATAAACCTTTGGGGGGGGGGGTAGAGCCTTGACTTCATGACACCAACCCTTTGACCCCATGTTTTTTCTATGTTTTTGTGTGCTGCATTCATACATTCATCTAAAAAACATTAAAACAAAGAAAAATCTTCTCTTCTAGTCTCTCTTTTTCAAATTAAACTAAGACAATGATTGTAAATGTCAGAGAAAGGAGATTGCGCTAATGGATTTCGGTAGAAGGAAAACTCATAAGTACACCTTCAAGGTGCCAAAGTTAGAAGATTTAGGAGGTCTGGCGAGAATGATCACCAACCACGAGGCTTTCAGAGCCAAGTATGGAGGGTTGATATCTCTGTTAAGGGTCCACGTAATTGAAGGAACCCTGTCCACGTTAATCCAGTTCTACGACCCGGTTTATCACTGTTTCACATTCACGGATTATCAGCTTGCACCAACGCTGGAGGAGTATTCTCACCTGACTGATTTACATATCACTGATCAAGCTCCCTTTTCTGGACTGGAAGAAATTCCAAAGGATCAAACCATTGCAAGAGCAATTTATTTGGACAAGTCAGAGGTCAGGACTCACATGACCACTAAGGGTGGCATCCAGGGTTTGTCAGCCCAGTTCTTGACAAAGAAAGCCCTATATTTTTCTAGTATAGGGAACGTGGCCACTTTTGAGAGCATCTTTGTTTTGCTCACCTACGGGTTATTTTTATTTCCCAACATCGATAACTTCGTAGATATCAACGCTATTAAGATTTTCCTAATTGGAAACCCCGTACCAACCTTACTCGCAGATGTGTATCATTCGGTACACTTAAGGAATTTATACAGCGGAGGAATGATCACGTGTTGTGTACCCTTGCTTTACAAATGGTTCACTTCCCATTTGCCCAAGTCTGCTGCATTTTGGGATCAAAAGAATACTTTATGTTGGTCGCAGAGAATCATGTCTCTTGCCAACTCTGACATCGATTGGTACAATCGAATCTATGACAGGATCAGGATCATTGACCGTTGTGGAAATTTCCCAAATGTACCCCTTATAGGAACTAAGGGAGGAATCGACTATCATCCAGTGTTAGTTCATCGTCAATTTGGATACCCAATGAGGCATGTCCCGCGTAATGCTTATCTGGAAGGTCTTTTCTTCAAGGAAGGAGAAAATGACAGGGCACTAAAGATGGAAATAATGCATGCTAGGAAACATGTTCACAGGAAAGGAAGAGAGTCTCTAGGAAAACTAGATTGTGTCTCGGTGGAGCCTTATCTCCACTGGGTACAAACGAGAGCTCTCAAGCTGAGGATGCCTTACCCTCATCAAGAAGTTCTTCCATTAAGGGACTCTACCCTTTATTTTATGTCTGAGACGGAAAAACTTCAGGTGACTCTCACCAAAGTTCAACAGGAGAAGAGGTCTTGGAGGAACAAGTACCGTATTCTCAACGTGGAGTGTAAGAAAATACAGCAACTGTTAAGAGAAAAAGATGCTCTGATTGAGATTTTAGAGCAACATGCTGTAGAAAATCAGGATGACCAAAGGAATTTGCTCGCTCCTTTCACTTGGCAAAGGGAGGACAACCCGACAACGGCCCAAGAGCCCCGGTCAAAGAAGAGGAAAATACCAGAACCAGCACCTGAGCTCTCCTCAGAGAGGACTCAGGATCCATTAGCTTAGATTTCATTTCGCATCACTTTGTAATCTACTGTATTTCCATTTTTGCAATCTTTGAATTCAATAAAACGGGATCTTCCCCACTGTTTGATATTTGCAATCTAATTGTCGAAGTTTACTTTGAATAAACAAAAACATATAATTAATATAATCATTGCATATCATTCATCATTCTCACTTAACGCATTCTTCTTACCTACGAATCTCACGTTTGTGTCTCGATTCTAGAGTCAAAATGTCTCATTCGTACAATACTCGGGCCAATCGCCAGAAAAAGATGGATGGTCTCGGGGAAGAGAACAGAGAGTTGAGAGAAGAGATCGACACTCTGAAAGAAGATCTGAGAAAGCTTCATAATGATATGCAAGCTCTACCAGAAGCTTAGATGCAACAACAAAGGACTATGATCTCAGAGATCACATCTACGCCCATAGTGGAGAAGTATGATCCTAGGTATAAAATGCTGAAAGATCGTCCCTGGGGCATGCCTATCAACTATATCCCGGAAGGATATGTTCCGCCAATCAATGAGGATCAAGGAACCGCAGCAGGAGCCGCTGGGCCTGAAGGTTACAAACTTCGGGAAAGCGAAGATGTCAGGGGCATGACAGCAACTCCTGAAGGTTACAAACTTTGGGAGGCACCGAGAGTCTCGGCCATGATGACTATACCACCGCCCGTGGTACATACTGTCCCAGAAGGACATATTCCACAGATACCTTCTGGTGGAAACGAAAGTATGTTCGACAGAATGAATGAATTCCAGGAACAGTTCATGGAAATGTAGAAAGAACTGCAAGCCCTTCACGGTCAGGATCTATTTGGAAAGGACACCGCAGACCTTTGTTTGGTCCCTAATGTGAAAGTCCCGCACAAATTCCAGGTGCCCGGTTTTGAAAAGTACAAGGGTAACTCTTGCCCTCAAAGTCATTTAGTGATGTACGCTCGGCGAATGTCAGCTCAGACAAAAAACCAGGCAGGAGCTACTGATCCATTACTTCCAGGATAGTTTAACCGGTGTCGCACTCAAATGGTACATGGGTTTAAACCGCACTAAGATCGCTACTTTCAGAGATCATGGCGCTGCCTTCGTTCAACAATATAAGTATAACCTGGACATGGCACCAGACAGAGATCAGCTCAGAAACAATGTCACAAAAGGACAAAGAAAGCTTTAAAGAGTACACTCAGAGATGGCGGGAAATCGCCGCCCAAGTTTGTCCACCTCTTGAGGAAAAAGAGATGACAAAGATCTTCTTAAAGACCTTGAGCTCATTTTACTACGACAGAATGGTTGCCAGTGCGCCCAGTGACTTCACCGAAATGGTGGGCATGGGAGTTCGTCTTGAGGAAGCGGTCCGGGAAGGACGTTTAGTTAAAGACGCTGGATCATCAGGTAGTACGAAACGATATGGTAGTGCTCTCCCTAAGAATAAGAAGCAGGATATTGGGAATATCTCTCTCAGAAAGCAAAGGCGACGATATCAACCAGTAGCAGATATAACTCCTGCTATTACCCATGCGCCTGTTCCTACGTATCAACCTCAGGTTGCGTAGAGCCAACCTAATCAACAGCAATATCAACAAAGGACACAACATCCTCTTCAGCAGGCTCGTCCTCAGTACAACAACAACCGTACAATGCGACCACCAGGGTTCAACCCTATACCAATGTTGTACGCAGAATTGTTTCCGTTACTACTGGCCAAGGGGCATGTCCAAACCAGGTCTCCTCTTACAGTACCGGAAAATCTGCCTTTTTGGTTCAAAGTGGATCAGACTTGTCCTTACCATCAAGGAGGACCAGGGCATAACATAGAAAACTGTCTCAGTTTCAAATCCGACGTACAAAAGCTTGTTAGGAGCAGGGTCTTATCTTTCAAAGATACAAATCCAAATGTTCTCACGAACTCGTTGCCTCTACACGAGAAGGCTGCAGTCAATTTGATAGAGGGAGAGTCTAACGACATCTATCAAATTCATGATGTACTCTTATTGAGGACCAATCTGGTCAAGATGCATTATAGATATAGTGGATACGGCCACGTACCACCTCATAACTGTCACCAGTGTGATATCTACTCTAAAGACAATCAAGGATGTTCTGTGGTGCAAGTAGCTCTACAGGAACAATTGGATCTCGGATGGATCCAAGAGCATCGAATTTGTGGTTTCAACATGACTTACGCGAATTCCAACATCATTCAGAACCACGACATTCGTGCGATGAATCTCAACCTGGTGGCAATGCACTCAAGGCAAAGCCAGTATCATAATCTGCCGCGGCACGATTACAATTCCTGTCTGACTTGCTCGGTAAACAAACAGGGATGCTCTTTCATACAGGAGGCCCTCCAGCGTCAGATGATCATGGGTGGATCCAGGACTACCATGATAAAAATCTTTATCAGATCATCATGATTCAAATCTTTGATATTCGTTTGATGAATACCAGCTTGGTGGAGTTACACGCCAGGCAGGTCCAACTCGGTTTTCTCACTTCTCACGGTTATCAGAACTGTAAAGGATGTTGTGAGAGTAACCAAGGGTGCGCTCTCGTTCAAAGAACTTTGCAACACTTGTTAAACCACTTGTGGCTTCCAATCTATATTGATGAAGACACGCACAAATCAGTGTGGTTGACGGGAACCCTACTCGGCATCCAAGTCAGGATGTCTGATCTGTGGAAACAGATCTAGTGAGGTTACACTGCATTCAAAGCAGACGTGGTCAGGTGCCACCACATAACTATGAACGCTGTAGAGTTTGCTCGGAAAATAATCAAGGATGTTACCTCATGCGAGTAGCCCTTCAGAGTCAGTTGGACCGCAAAGAAATCCAACAATATTCAGTTTCGGGGTCTATCAACTGGACGCTCGACTATTTCGCTAATCAGATTAAGGATGTTGTTGTGATCTCCGATCATGAGAGGACCAAGGATGTTTGTGCCATCATCCCTCTACTGGACGAATCAAAGCTTCTTAGCCAAGAACTGATTGAAGTTACTTACGACAGTCAGAAAAATCAGAAGGCTCCTGTAGTTATCTATCTACCGGGACCGTTACCGTATGAATCAGCTAAGGTTATCCCTTACAAATGCGGTGCAACAATAATTGAGAATGGAAAGGAAATTCCATTACCCTCCGTCGTGAACATTGCAAACATCAGTCGAGTAACACGGAGCGGTCGAATCTTCAATCGAGGAGTTGGAGAACCCAAAGAAAAGGAACCTCAAACAGAAGTTCCCGATTAACCAATCGGTCAATCCAATGATCCTGACCTTTCAAAGAACAATTATGAGATGCTGAAGCTCATCCAAAGGAGTGAATACAACATTATTGATCAGCTGTTACAAACTCCTTCAAAGATCTCTGTGCTATCACTTTTACTCAGTTCCGAAGCCCACAGAGAGGCTCTACAGAAAGTCCTAGAGCGGGCCTTTGTGGAACTGGATGTAACAATAAAATAGTTCGATAGCATCGTTTCTAACATCACTTCCTGCAACAACTTAGGATTCAGTGTTGAGGAATTGCCAGAGGAGGGCAAAAGCCACAACATGGCGCTCAATATCATAGTCAACTGCCAAGACGATGCTTTAGACAGCGTACTGGTAGACACAGGATCGGCCATCAACGTTATGCCGAAGTCCACTCTAATGTGACTATCATTCAAAGGGTCCCCGATGAGGGGCAGTGAGGTCATCGTCAAAGCATTTGACGGATCTCGGAAAGCAGTTATCGGCGAAGTCAACCTTCCCATAACTATCAGTCCTCACACCTTCCTAATCACTTTCCAGGTCATGGACGTTCGGGCAGCATACAGCTGCTTATTAGGAAGACCTTGGATACACCAGGCTGGGGCAGTCACTTCGACGCTGCACCAGAAACTGAAGTTCATCAAGAAAGATCAACTCATCACGGTCTGTGGAGAACAAGCCTTGATCGTGAGTAACCTTTCATTATCTACTTGTGTAGAACCCGAGGAGGGTGTTGGGACTTAGTTCCAAGCCCTTTCGGTGAGCAATGAGAATCAATCAGAGAAGGGAACTTCTATTTCCTCGTACAAAGATGCTCTCGAGGCAATTGAAAGTAACAATGCAAAAGGGTGAGGACAACTTGTCATTCCTACTGATAACAAAACAAAGAAGGGTCTCGGTTTTTCTGCAACCTGTACCCAGACTGCCACTAACAGTGAAAGTATTCATCCCATTCAGAACTTCTTCCACAGTGGAGGTTTCCTTCACCCAGTGTCTCAAGCAATTCACACTATCAACGGGGAAGATCCCTCCGATGCAGAGGAAGAATGGAAATCCTATCTTAACGAGGATGGTTATATATCTCAGGAGGAGGTGCCTATGCCATTTTGCTATCCCGCACAGAGTCCGAGATTTATACCCAGGTCAGATGTCAGAACGATATACGCAGATTGTGATCTGGAAGGATGCCGTGCTCCACCAAACTCATTAGAGGAAGACACTCTAATGAAAGACAACTTTGACCATGACTATTATGGCCCAATGGATGGCTTTCCTATCTGGCAGCCGTATCCAGGAGACTTGGGGCAAGAAAGTCAGCCGAACAATGAAAATCAGTTGAGCATCATTGAACCGAATACCTGCGTCCCCACAATGTCATGGGATCAACACTCAGGGTATTCAAAAAATATCCAGCACGACGATGAATTTGCAAAGTTTGCAGGACTAGAATTCATCAACTACACTTTTCCTGAGGTCAACGTCATCGAGAGAGATGACTCCTCCAGTTCCACCGAAGTATGGGACACCCTGGGACAACCAAGTGGAAAATACGACTATATGGTCAAGTACACTACTCCTAAGAGCTCTCGCATCAGGCTCAAAGACATTCAGCCAACTGGGTGGGGAGATCCACCTGAGAGCACAAACATTATACAAGATACAACAGAGGAATCCTTCTACGACAACTCTGCCTGGGAGACAGATTCCAATGATCCTGCTCCACCAGAAATCAGTGTTATTTCTGAAGACAAATCAAGGAAGGTACCAGACTTTGTGATTCACCGAGGAGTTCGCCGCCAATGGGTTGCTGTCGATGTTCCGAAGATTGTTCATAAGTCAAAGTAATTGTCGTCTTTAACCTTTCACCCTGCCCAGGTGAAACAGATGTTTTGATAGGGCTCGCTTTCTGTAAATATCCCTCTTCGCTTCGCCCAAAGCGACAGAGTTTTGTTTTATAGGGCTGTAGTTTCAAGAATCGACTTGTTCATAAATAAAATAACGTCGTTCTGTAATTTCCGCATTAATTGTTGTTTTCTCTTTTCGCTTTTCAGAAAATGGTAATCCTAAAAAACAACTCAATAATAAAAACAAGCAGTTATCAGAAAATACACTGCACACACTCTTGCATTCTCTCTATCTCTTCTAAAAAACAATCATTACGTCATGCAAATTGCTTGTTTTAAACCCCGTTGAAACATACGATCCAATGCCTTCTCCCGACTTTGAGTTCCCGGTATTTGGGGCTGAAGAAGAAGGTGACGACAAAATTCCAGAAGAGATCTCCCGATTACTCCGACAAGAGGAAAGGTCCATTGAACCTCACAAAGAGCTGTTGGAAACAATCAACGTGGGTTCAGAAAAAGAGAGAGAAGAAATCAGGATTGGGGCACTGCTCAGTCCAACTGCCAAAGAAAGTTTGATAAAGCTTCTCAAAGAGTTTCCCGATGTATTCGCTTGGTCCTATCAGGACATGCCAGGGTTGGATACCAGCATCGTGAAACATCACTTACCGTTGAGATCGGAATGTCCGCCAGTAAAACAAAGGTTAAGACAGACTCACCCGGACATGGCCATCAAAATCAAAGAGGAGGTACATAAACATATTGACGCGGGTTTCCTCACCACGTCAGAATATCCTCAATGGTTAGTCAATATCGTACATGTTCTGAAAAAGGACGGAAAGGTTAGAATTTGTGTCGATTACAGAGATCTAAACAAGGCTAGTCCAAAGGACGACTTTCCTTTACCACACATTGACATGTTGGTTGACAGTACAACAAAGTTCAAAGTTTTCTCCTTCATGGATGGATTCTCGGGCTATAATCAGATAAAAATGGTGCCGAAAGACATGGAGAAAACTTTATTCATTACCCCATGGGGTACTTTTTGTTACAAGGCAATGCCGTTTGGTTTGAAGAACGCTGGGGCAACCTATCAAAGGGCCATGACTACTTTGTTTCATGACATGATACACAAGGAAATTGAGGTATATGTCGATGATATGATTGCCAAATCTAAAACAGAAGAGGAGCATGTGACCCACCTGTCAAAATTATTCGAGCGTCTGAGAAAATACAAACTCCACTTGAATCCCAACAAGTGCACCTTTGGAGTCCGTTCAGGGAAACTTTTAGGGTTCATCGTCAGCCAGAAAGGAATTGAGGTTGATCCTGACAAGGTCAAGGCCATTCAAGAAATTCCTTCTCCAAAGACTGAAAAACAAGTCAGGGGATTCCTGGGACGTTTGAATTACATTTCCAGATTTATATTCCTCATGACCGCGACATGTGCGCCGATTTTCAAATTACTCAAAAAGAATCAGGACTGCGTTTGGACAGAAGATTGCCAAACCTCCTTCGACAGTATCAAGGAATACCTGTTGAATCCGCCGATTTTATCACCTCCAGTGGAAGGAAGGCCACTGATTATCTACTTAACAGTCTTGGAAGACTCCATGGGTTGTGTACTTGGCCAACAAGACAAAACCAAAAGAAAAGAGTCTGCCATCTACTATTTAAGCAAGAAATTCACCGACTGCAAGACTCGGTACACTATGCTTGAGAAAACTTGCTGTGCTTTGGCTTGGGCAGCCAAACGTCTTCGCCTGTATATGATTCATCACACTACTTGGTTAATCTCAAAAATGGATCCAATCAAATATGTCTTTGAAAAACCTGCTCTCACGGGAAGAATCGCTCGTTGGCAGATGTTGTTATCAGAATATGACATAGAGTGCCACGCTCAGAAAGCCGTTAAGGGAGGTGTTTTAGCCGATCATTTGGCTCATCAATCGATTGACGATCAAGAATCAATCGGGTTTGACTTACCAGACGAAGATGTCATGTACCTAAAAATGAAAGACTGCGATGAACCGCTACCCAGTGAAGGGCCAGAACCAGGTTCCCAATGGGTACTAATCTTTGACGGAGCAGTTATTCATTACGGAAATGGAATTGGGGCAATTATCATAACACCTCAGGGTACCCACATTCCTTTTACTGCCAGACTGACATTCAAGTGCACAAACAACGAGGCCAAATACGAAGCTTGTATCATGGGTCTCGAAGAAGCGATCGACTTGAGGATCAAGAACTTGGATGTATATGGCGATTCAGCCCTGGTTATCAATCAGATCAAAGGACATTGGAACACATACCAATCAGGACTGATTCCTTACAAAGACTACGCAAGAAGGTTGTTACCTTTCTTCAACAGAATCGAGTTTCATCACATCCCTCGTGATGAGAATCACATGGATGATGCATTAGCCACCCTCTCTTCCATGATTAGTGTAGGTCAATGGAACAACCCACCTAAGATCGACATAAGGCGCCTTGAACGGCCCGCTTACATCTTCACGATTGAAGCGGTCATAGACGACAAACCTTGGTATCAAGATATCAAATGCTTCCTTCAGAAACAAGAGTACCCTCCTGGGGCATTAAGAAAGGACAGAAAAACCCTCAGAAGGCTAGCAAGCAGCTTCTTCCTGAGCGGTGATACACTCTATATGAGAAATTTTGACATGGTCTTGCTCTGATGCATAGACAGACCAGAAGTAGACATGTTGATAAAGGAAATTCACGAAGGATCATTTGGCACTCATGCCAACGGACACACAATGGCGAGAAAAATTCTAAGAGCAGGGTACTATTGGTTGACCATGGAATCCGACTGCTACAAGTACATGAGGAAGTGTCACAAGTGTCAGATATACTCAGACAAAATCCATGTACCGCCAACACATCTCAAAGTTCTTTCTTCCCCGTGGCCTTTTTCCATATGGGGAATCGACATGATTGGAATGATTGAACCCAAGGCTTCAAACGGACATCGGTTCATCCTGGTAGCCATTGATTACTTCACCAAGTGGGTCGAAGCAGCGTCGTACGCCAATGTAACCCGACAAGTGGTGGTCCAATTTATCAAAAACAATATCATCTGCCGTTATAGTGTTTCGAGCCAGATCATTACAGATAATGGGTCTAACTTGAACAATAAGATGATCAAGGAGTTGTGTGCTAAATTCAAGATTGAACACCATAACTCATCTCCCTACCGACCCAAGATGAACGGAGCGGTAGAAGCGGCTAACAAGAACATCAAGAGGATTGTTCAGAAGATGGTTATAACCTACAAAGATTGGCACGAAATGCTACCCTTTGCTCTTCACGGTTATCGCACATCTGTTCGCACTTCAACAGGGGCAACCCCTTTCTCTCTAGTATATGGCATGGAGGCAATACTTCCCATAGAAGTAGAGATCCCATAAATCTGGGTATTGATAGAAGCTAAGCTTACAGAAGCTGAATGGTGTCAAAGTCGACACGATGAACTGAATCTGATTGAAGAGAAGCGAATCACGGCACTATGCCACGATCAGTTGTATCAGCAAAGAATGAAGAGGACGTTTGACAAAAAGGTTCGACCTCGCATCTTCAGGAAAGGAGACCTTGTGCTCAAGAAGATACAATCATTTCTCACTGATTCTCGGGGCAAATGGACTCCGAATTATGACGGCCCCTATGTGGTCAAGAAAGCTTTCTCAGGCGGTGCCTTGAGACTCACAACCATGGATGGAGAGGAATTTGCCTACACCACAAATGTTGACGTAGTCAAGAAATACTTCGCCTAAATAAAAAAAAAAGAGAAGAGAAAAAAACGTCTCGGTGGATTGAAAACCCGAAAGGGCGGTCCAGGCAAAAATTAGAGACATAATAAAAAAAATCATCCCGGTGGATTGGAAATCTCAAAGTACAATCCAGGCAAAAGTTAGGGATAATGGCAAGTAACTACGTCCAACAGGGGAAAATCCCTCAGCAGTAGTCACGCCATCCATCAGAAAATTCCAGTTAAGGTCATCTTCGACGGAAGCTCAGGATGTCCAGAATTCAAAGTTGGTAGAAGGATAGTGGTCGTCATGTTTCAATGTAGCCCTTTTCCCTTAAATTACCATTTTCTAAACTTTGTAAATACTCTATGGAATCACGCGTTTGGCTGATTTCCATCCTATCAATAAAATTTGAGCCCTTGTGCTTTTGTTTGCAATTCTTATTTGTTTTAGCTTTATAGAATGACATTTTAATATGATCAACAATTCTTGAAATAAAACAAAAATGAATTTACTTGTCAAACTTTTTCTGCTTTTAAAATAAAAATGGCAATTTCTTTTGACTGTTGAACATCGAAAGAACATCGATCGCTACTCCAGAAGTAATCGAGCTTCAAAGTGCAAAATCAAAGTACTTCTTCTAAACCAGTGCACCTGAAGGTAGGATCAGTTATGTCAAATGGGAATATTTCGTCTGACATCCTCGGCCGAGTTCTTACCTACTAAGCCCGACCAACGGTTGTTCCCCGCAGGGACTATTTCTCCTAAGCAAGGCAGAATTGCTATTTTGAACCAGTGATACTTCTCATCCCCCACTGTGGCCGAGTATCCAGTCGTGTTCATCTACTAGTCTGTATGTCGCGTCAGTTTTGTCAGCATAAACATACATACACCATGAATCATTAATTTTCATTCACATTCATATTGCATCACTATCACTCCAGTCGGTCTTATCCCCTAGTGATAGAAGCCCTCTCAACCGAGTTGTCAGTTCTTTCCTCGTCAGGAAGCAAATCATCTAAGTAATCTCTCTCCAGTTTATTTCTGGGATGGAGACGGTCCTCGACCACTTTGATATCTTGAACCTCTGAGAAGCCAGTGGGCTTTTGACAAACGTCACTCTTCACCATTGAAGATGACATCTTTGCTTTCCCAGATTAAGGAAAATCCCCAGAGAGAGCCTCGCAACTAAAGACTCTCAGCAACACATTGGTTTTTCTCTCTAGAAAGTCAATGTTAATGAAGTCATCGGCACCTTAAAATTGGGGTACATTGTATGGCATTTATCCGAGAAGATCTCGAAGAAAAGTATGATGTAATATCCCCAAGCCAGAAACATTCTTTTGAGAGACTCATTTTCCCCAGTAGAGCCAAAAAATGGCATCTCCAACAGAGAAGTTTGACCACCTCTACAGCTCAGACGAATGGGTTTCCCCAGCAAGTCTGACATCAAAACTTTTTCCGTCATATGTCATCTCCCCAGGAAAATTCGGCGAGAAGTTTGAGGAAAACCGCTACGAGTAGCGTCCCTTCTCAAGAAAGTTTATTGACAAAAGAAACTAAGACCAGTTCCTTGGTAGGAAACCAGGATCGAGGGGAAGTTTATTTTAGAAACTAAGACCAGTTCCTTGGTAGGAAGCCAGGATTGAGGGGAAGTTTATTTCAGCAACTAAGACCAGTTCCTTGGTAGGAAACCAGGATCGAGGCGAAGTTTATTTCAGAAACTAAGACCAGTTCTTTGGTAGGAAACCAGGATCGAGGGCAAGTTTACATCAGAAACTGAGACCAGATCCTTGGTAGGAAACCAGGATCGAGGGGAAGTTTATTGCAGAAACTAAGACCAGTTCCTTGGTAGGAAGCCAGGATCGAGGGGAAGTTTATTTCAGCAACTAAGACCAGTTCCTTGGTAGGAAACCAGGATCGAGGGGAAGTTTTACCTTTTCTAAGTATCAGTGCTTAGCAAAAGAAGATTAAATAGGGGCATCTGTCATACCCCAAATTTTGACCACTAAGATCTCCCGTCATTGTACAAATCATCATCACAATATGGATGTATCATCATACCTCATTAGTCTCCCCAAGGATGGGTGAGCATTCACTACAAACAGCAATTAGGGTTTCAAGCCCTCTCAGAGCCTTAGACAAAGGATCAATCAAGAATTGACATGATCTTCAACTTGTCTAACCTCTCAAACATCCACAAAGGATCAACAGGACTCCCACATCAAGGATTAAGCACAAGGTTGCTACCTTCCAGGTGGATTAAGCCTCAAGATCGCCAGTGTCACCAAATTAGGGTTTTGGTCGACCAGGGCCTCCAGATGGAAAATTTCCTTTGGGCATGAGCCAATGCTTCAAAGCATGACCTAAGATGCTCCATGGAACATCATAAACCCAATCATCAAGTCAATTTAACCCCAGGGGATGCATTCATCAAAAATCAAGAATTAGGGTTTCTTGACCTAATTCACCCCTAAGTTGACTTTTGGGACAAAACAGGAGCCAAGACCTCAAGACATGATTTGAGGGTCTCTACTAAGCTACATGGATCCATTTGTAACAATGGGTTGATCCAAGAAGCTTGATGCAAAAGTCAATTGTGCCTTTGACTTTTGACCCAGACATGCTCCCAAACCTTGGGACATGATTCAATACACCCTATAACACCCATGGAACATGTCCATTAAATTTTATTTAGGTCAAGGACTTGATTTCACAAAGGATCGCACAGTTTGGAATTCATATGACAAAAAGTCAACTGTGCCCAAAAGTCAAACTTTGACATTTTGAGATTTTTCACAATTATGGTTCTTTGACCCTAAAATGATGTTAATGTGTGATTGGAATCATCATTCATCAAGAAAAATCAAGAAAAGTGGGATATCTTGTAAAAGGGGTAACCATAAAAAACTTAGAAATTTTCTAAGTTATGGAACAAAGTGGCTAAGGTACCAACTTTGGAGGATCATAACTCCTAAACCACAAGGCCATTTTTCCCCATCCAACGCTGGATTTGTAGCTCTCATGGCCCTCTACAAAAGCTTCAAACACAACTCATTCCAACTCCTCATGGATTTTAAGTTATGGAATGATCAAAATCACAAAAAATGAAAATGTCACTTTTTTCCAACACTAAGTGAAATTTTCACTAAGTCAGAATCTGTCTTACTTTTTTCAAAATGTAGGGGTATTTTTCACTTGGATCCAAAAGGTATCAAAACAAATTATGATCAAATAGTTGTTGTATCATATGAGGGCTTTCCAAAATGGCCAAGAACCCACCATCAAATTCCACTTGGGCCATGAGATATGACCATGCCAATATACCTTGCTGCAAACTGTCATGGCAAGGCAGATTTGGGAGTTTTGCTCGATTTGCTCAAATTTTGCAAAGGGCAAGCAAATCTATCCATCTGAACACCTCAAGGGGAGACCAAGGAGGGACAAACAGTGATCCATAAGCCTCCCAAGTCTTTGGAACCAAAAGTAGCATGCCAAACCTAGAAATCCCTAAAAGAGGGACAAGACTACAATTTTGGCTTGGAGCATTTAATGGATGCACCAAGGTGGCATGGACTGAGCCTCTTCCAACTTAATTCAGTCAAGACATATCTAAGACCAAGCGAACCAGCTGCCTGTGCCCTAACCTCTAGTCAATGGCTAGAGGAGAGTTGGATTCTCATTGATCAACATTGGCTAAACCTCTGCAGCAGTTGCCAATCACTATTGCTCCCAAAACAAACTTACTCTACTATAAATAGAGCTCATTTGTGCTCAGTTTAAGTACACCAAAGCACTACAACTGATGCTTTCCACAAAATCTCTTTCTCTTGGAAAAAATGCCTTCTTTAGCAAGGTAACTCTGAGTTTTTGAGTTAGAGAGCAATTCCACCACAGCTCATGATCCAAACATATCCAATATGTCATATCTAAGCTGTCCAAACCTTCACAAGTGACCTGTAACACCCAAATCACAAAGTCATCTCTCAAAACCTCAAAATAGGACTTTTGTGCATTTTTCAAGCCATGTCTTGATTCAGTCACTTTCCAAACCAGATAAAACCTCAAACACACTCCAAATATCATCCTTGAACTGTCCCAAATGGTTTCACACATCTGGAACACCGTTTGAGAGAGTTGCTATTTTGGCCACTTTTGCCCCTTTTGCAAGAAAGATCCAATTTCCATTCCTGAGGTTTCCAGCTGATTCCAATCATCCTAAAAGCTTCTAAGAGATCATTTGAGGGTGTCCAAAGCATCAAATCATTTCTGGATCAAAGCACTTGGCAGATTGCACAAAAGCTCCAAAAAGAGGTAAGCATCACAACTTAAACGCTTTGAAATATGCATTGCTCTGAGGTCCACTGATCATGCACATCTTGTACATGTTATATGTGTTGTGTTTGAACCAATTCATCATGTAATTCATGCTTGTACCAAGAGATAGCACAGAAAATGCAAATCATGGCCTATTTCAAAACCCCTATCGGGTTTTTCAATAGGAGCATGATCTGAAAAAAAAAACACCACCACCATTGGATTCCTTGTGAAATTCTAGGCAGGATAGACCTAAATTTTGTCCCAATCCATGGAGAATTGAGAAAGTTATGGCCTTCACGTTTCTAACCAAAATCTTGCCTTGCCTTGCCTTGGGCCAGGCCAAAAACAAGGCAAGCCTTGTATATTTGTGGTTGTGTTTCAATTAACGGATGTATCACCACCCCAGTGGTAAGGCGCGCGCCCTATACACAAGAGGTCTGGGGTTCGAATCCCCCTCGCCCCAGACCCTCTTTTTGCTATTTTTTCCACTTTTCTACTATTTTTCATATTATTTTTAATAGTTTGGAAAATTAATAACTCTCTCAATTTTAATAATTTTTTATTGGTTCTTTTTGCAAAAAATCACAAAAATATTGAAATATTTTATTCTACAAAAAAATCAAGTTTATATTATTTATTTAATATAATTAGTATTTTTGTGAATAAATTCCTTTTTAATTGTTTTTAAACATTTTAAAAGTGAATATTTACCTTGAAAAATCAAAACCAAATGAGTTTTAATTCATCTTGTGATTAAAACCTCATTTTTCAAACCTTAAACAAAAATCACAAGTGGTTTATTCAAACTCATTTGGTATTTTTATCATTTTTATTGATTTTCTTTAAATATTTACTTTTAAAGGAAAATAAAATTAGGGTTTCTTTGATTTCAAACCTCATCAATCATTTTCAAACTCTTTGGGCCTCTTGGTAGAGTGTAAGACTCAATCCTTTGTAAATACAAACCTTTTTGGGCTTCAGATGTTGTATAAGACTCACTATATTTTCAAAATCGCGGCGCGATCGTCGCGTTTTAAAAGAAAACATTGGGCCTCTCTTTGAGCTATAAGACCCATTCCTTAAACCTTTGGGCCTCTTGAGAGAGTGTAATACCCATCCCTTGTAAATAAAAACCTTTTTGGGCCTCAGTGCATTGTATAAGTCCCAATATGTTAAAAAAATCTCGACGCGATCGTCATTTTTTAAATAAAACCCTTGGGCATACCCTCGTGTTAAAAGCCCCATTTCTTTTCCTTAAACTCTTTGGGCCTCTTGAGAGAGTGTAAGACCCATCCCTTGGTACAGAAAACCTTTTTGGGCCTCAGTCACTTGTATAAGTCCCTGTACTATTTCAAAACAACAGTGCAATCACTGACAAAACCTTGGGCCTTTCCTTGAGCTGTAAGCCCCAACAATCCTTTCAAAGCACTTTCTCCTTTGATTTTGAACGTAATATTATTATCAAAGCTTTCTTTGTTGAACAACTAACAAAACAGCATGGAAGCTCTACAACCGAGTAAGTGTTTACCCGCTTTCATTTATCGCTTTCATATGTATATAACTGTATTGTGGGGTTGTTTCACTGTAAGTCTTCTTTCACAACCTCTTATATACTCGTCAAATATCCACTGTGTAATACTAGTATAGTTATTTAGAGTTTTCCCCGGCAACTACGTCTAGCACTAGGTAAAGCCCTGTTGGTCACTCTTAAATACAAACAAAACTAGATCCCCCATAGGATTACCAGATACAGTCTTCCCTCCTCTTGGGGTTAAACAATATGGAGACGTGAAAGGCATCATTCTCAGTGAACCCTTTCTCAGACTGTCACCCTTAGAAATTGTCAAAGAAACTCTAACTCCCCAGAGATGATCTTTTCTCCGTGAATGGCATCTCTTGAGTTTCTTCCAAATTCTCATACTTTCCTGGCTTGATCTATTCTCGGTGAATGGCATGTCTTGAACTTCTCAGGGTTTGGGGGCCCACGGGCTTCTTAAAAGCATCCCCGCCTCCTCTTGGGCATTGTATAAGGACCCTTCGGCTTCTTAAAAGCTCTCATGTCTTCTCTTGGGCTTAGTACAAGGACCTAGAGACCTCTACAGGTATAGGAACAGAACCTAGTCATCAATTTGCTAGAGCTGTCTTTCTGAGTCAAGTTTCAGACCTGTTAATGGGTTGACCTTCATCCCTTAACATACCAGCCTTCTCTTGGGCATCATACAAAGATCACTCACTATCTGAGAATCGATTTCTCAAAACACCAGTAGACTTGGATAGTCTCAATACCCTTTGGATTTTCCATTTCCTTAAAGAACAGGAAATAACCCTGATCCTCTGATCAATGCCAAAGCACAACAATACCTTTAATCTTTCCTTTATAAGAACTGATTTTCTCTTTTATCCAACATACTGGACCTGTCACTAAACTGAAACAGTCACCAGCACAGTTAGTCTCCTCTTGGGCTTTGTACAATGATTCCCCCCAGCGGAGCTAACCTTTTCAGACTCTCTTGTTGAGTATAAAAGACTCTCTTGTTGAGTCGATCTCCTTTAGCCTCCATCTCGGGCTTCATACGAGATATAAAAACACTCTATTGTTGAGTATAAAAGACTCTCTTGTTGAGTCAAACCTCTTTAGCCTCCATCTCGGGCTTCGTACGAGATATAAAACACTCTCTTGTTGAGCATAAAAGACTCTCTTGTTAAGTCAATAACCTGGTCAAGACTCTCTTGTTGAGTCAAACACCTTTAGCCTCCATCTCGGGCTTCGTGCGAGATGGAAAATACTATCTTGTTGAGTATAAAAGACTCTCTTGTTGAGTCAAACCTCTTTAGCCTTCATCTCGGGCTTCGTACGAGATAGAAAACACTTTCTTGTTGAGTCAAACCTTTTTAGCCTCCGTCTTAGGCTTCGTATAAGACACATAAAAGCACTATCTTGTTGAGTCAACCCTTTTAGCCTCTCTCTCTCGGGCTTCGTACGAGACACATAAAAAATTCACCCTCTTGTTGGGTCAATAGCCTCCTCTTAGGCTTTGTATAAGGAAACCCCGGTTGAGTCAATCAACCTTTTAGCATCAAAGTCATGCCTTGCTCACAATATACAAACATCAACAACTCCTTTTTCCCCCATCTAATTGCTGTAAGCGGCAAGCCTCTGGATTCTTTACATCCACGCCACTGTCCCCCTTTTAGCATGAGAAATACCTAAGGAAATATGGCATTACTCTATACTGAGTTAAAGTCTTCTCCTTCAGGTTAAAAATCCCCTATAAAGGAAATTATGGCATTGCTGGATTCACATATCCCAGTTAAAGTAATTCTCCTTTATAATCCGTCACCCAACCGTTGTGATAAACAGACCAAATATCCCTCTTTAGAGATGACAAATTCTCTCTCATCCAGAACCCTTTTAGCTTCACATCTTGAGCTTTGAACAAGATACAAATCACCTTCAGCGTCACATCTTGGGCTTTAAACAAGATACAAATAGACCCTTTGGCTTCACATCTTGGGCTTTAAACAAGATACAAACCACCTTTAGCTTCATGTCTTAGGCTTTGAACGATACACCAAAATAACCTTTTTCCTCCCATAGAATAGGAGGAACTACGATCGCTCTGATTTCCCTGTTTCGTTAGACGGGAATACGTAGGCATAAGATTGAAAAATCTTAGCGAGCATACTAATCGAAAAACCCAAAATCCATTATCTCCACCAAATCCACCCAAAAGCATCAAATCTAAACACATTACCAAAAACCTCACAAATAATCCAGACACTGCGTTCTTAGTAAAATAACCAAAGATTGGACCCCACATCCACATAGCATCTGTAACCTAACAAACCGCTGTTCAAACTCAGTATGCAAGTAGGGTTAATTGGAGACATCTATTTCCCTTCCTTAATCATCTCAATAGGATAAAAAATGAATCGAACTGTAGTACCCAAGCGATCGTGACTCAGGACCACAAAAATCACACTACAGTAACTCTTGCCCTCGAAGCCATTTGGTGATGTACGCTCGGCGAATGTCAACTCAGACAAAGAACCAAGAGCTACTGATTCACTACATTCAGGATAGTTTAACTGGTGTCGTGATCAAATGGTACATGGGTTTAAACCGCACTAAGATCGGCACTTTCAGAGATCTTGGCGCTGCTTTCGTTCAACAATATAAGTATAACCTGGATATGGCACCGGACAGAGATCAACTCAGAGCCATGTCACAGAAGGACAAGGAAACCTTTAAGGAGTACGCTCAAAGATGGCGTAAAATTTTCGCCCAGATTTGTCCACCTCTTAAGGAAAAAGAGATGACAAAGATCTTCTTAAAAACCTTGAGCTCATTTTACTACGACCGAATGGTCGCCAGTGCACCTAGTGACTTCACCGAAATGGTAGGCATGGGAGTTCGTCTTGAGGAAGCAGTCCGAGAAGGATGTTTAGTTAAAGACGCTGGATCATCAAGCAGCACCAAACGATACGGTAGTGCTTTCTCTAAGAAGAAGGAGCAAGATATTGGAAATATCTCTCTCAGAAAGCAAAGGCGACGGTACCAACCAGTAGCAGCTGTAACTCCTGCTATCAACTCTGCGTCTGTTCCTAATATCAACCTCAGGTTGCTCAGAGCCAACCGAATCAACAGCAATATCAGCAAAGGACACAACAGCCTCTTCAGCAGCTCGTCCTCCATATAACAACAACAGTACAACGCGACCACCAGGGTTCGACCCTATACCGATGTTGTACGCAGAATTGTTTCCACTCTTACTGGTCAAGGGACACGTCTAAACCAGGTCTCCTCTTACAGTACCGGAAAATCCGCCTTTTTGGTTAAAGGCGGATCAGACTTGCCCTTACCATCAAGGAGGACCAGGGCATAACATAGAAAACTGTCTCAGTTTCAAATCCGATGTGCAAAATCTTGTTAGGAGCGGGGTTTTATCTTTCAAAGATACAAATCCGAATGTTCTCACGAACCCGCTGCCTCAACACGAGAAAGTTGCGGTAAATTTGATAGAGGGAGAGTCCAACAACAGCTATCAAATTCATGATGTACTCTTATTGAGGGCCAACTTGGTCAAGATGCATTGTAGACAGAGTGGATACGGCCATGTTCCACCTCATAATTATCACCAGTGTGATATCTGCTCTAAAAACAATCAAGGATGTTCTGTGGTGTAATCAGCTCTACAGGAACAATTGGATCTCGGATGGATCCAAGAGCACCGAGTTCGTGGGGTCAACATGACTTATATGAATTCTGTTAGTTCTTGTATTGGCTGGAATTTTGGTAAAACAAAGTTGAACAATGATAATGTCATGTGTCTGATGTCTTAACATTGAGTCATAACATTAGTGAATGTTAAGGTGTTAAAGAGTTAAAGTGCTGAAGAGTGATGTCACATGCGATGTCTGGACATCACTATACCAGAACATTAGAACATCAGGTGGTGATGTTTTAGGGCTGCGCGTTTAAGTTTGATTTGATCAGATCTGTTAAAGATTTAGTGTGCGAATATCTTGGGAGAAATATTTTCTGTTGCAATTTGATTTTGTGCAGATTTGTTGCTGTGTTTAAGGGCTGAAGATTTAAAAAGATTTGAAGATAAAATCTGTTTTTAAATTCAAATCAAATAAGATATTTTTATGGAGAAGATCTTGCAGCTGAATAAAAAAGTGAAGATTATTGAAGATTAGTTTGTTACTATGGAGAATAGTTTGTTACTATTTTAGTGCAAAAAAATATGGAGAATAGTTTGTTACTATTTTTGTGCAAAAAGATATGGAGAATAAATAGTTCTAATTATGGAGATAAATTAGGAAGAGTTGATTGAAGACCTATTTTGTAGGAGAATCTTTTGCAGATTTGTAGCAGCTGATATGCTGTGATTTGAAGGCCCAAATCTAGTTGGGAAAGAGTTATAAATAGATTGCTTGTAATATAGAAGAGGCACGGGTCCAAGATGTAGATCATTAGGGCTTTGTCTATGTGAACCACTCGGGTTGTGAGATGGTCACTGTGTCTTTACTCAGAAACCTGTAGGTAATGAGTATGGTATTGTTCTTGGAGGAAGCTTGGAAGCAACTCCAATGTGTGTCATGGAAGTGTTTATTCTATGTGTCTATGATTGAACAGTTGTTGGTAATCAAGTTGTTGATGCAGTGGCGGTGAAGTTGACTGCTAGACATCATTGTGTTGATTGGAAGTGAGATGGAGTCTCTTACCTAGGGAGGACTTAGGTAGAAGGGTCATTGGGTAGTGATTAAATTAGGTAGATTGTCAACTGGTCTGTTGAGTCTGTAATTTGATACTACTAATAGTGGACTTCCTTCCTGGATTGGTATGCCCCCAGACGTAGGTTGTTGAACCGAACTGGGTGAATAATTCAGTGTGTTCTTTACTGTTTCTATTATTGCCTTGTTCATATAGCAGATTGCGATGTTGTGACATTGCACGAGACATCACACATCTGTACCAGAATTTTAATTGGTATCAGAGCCTGGTTGGTTCTTGTATCTCTGTCAGAACAGTGATTCCTTCTTCAACATATTTCTTGATGGTGAATGAAGAGGGGAATGCCAAATCAAAAGAGTATCACTGTCAAATATTTCATGCGGGAGTGAAGATCTTGATAAGTTATCTCTTAAGCTTGTTGTGGTGACCCAATTAGGAGGATCTTCCTGGTTATGGTGTAAAATGGCGTATCTGAAGATGATTTCTTTTGTGAAGATACATGAACTGAAAGAAGAAAGAAGCTGAGCTTTATATGTCACTTGTGGTAAATGCTAAGTCAATGTCCTATCAGATTTGAAGGATCACTGAAGCTGAGAAGTTGAACATTTTATGAGATGGTGTTGAGGAACATATTATAGGGTAAATGCATCCAAGACTTTGTATGCAGTAGCAGTATTTATCAGCCTGTGGTCAATTGGTGTCTACAGTTTTGTGGCTCAAAAGTAGCAGTTTGTCTCTGCAGAAGGATGGTAGTTATTACTCTTTGGTTAGCCAGGAGGTCTGAACCTTGTGCTTATAAGAAGAAGCTTCTGGAAGAGTGTGTTATGCAAGTTACTGCAGTTTGGTTGGTCCTATCTTAGAAGTTGATCAGATGCTCTCTTGTGTCCCCTACAAGAGATATGTGTGGATTAATATGATTAGGAGATGTAATGTCAGAACTAATGTTGAAACATCACTTCAGTTCTTTGCTCAGGGTAGAGTAAAAGATCAAGACACTGAAGGGTTTTGTGGTATGAGTGGTTGTCATGATGGGTTGACAGCAGATGGCGGTTATGTGTTGATAAGGGTGTGCTTTCAATAAATGACAAAATACATTGACGGGAGACTTTGTATATGTCTGTTGTAAAAGTGCAGGACTGCCGAAGTGTGGAGAATTTATATTTCTATTTGTGGCTTGTTGGTGTGTAATGACCTGAATTATGTTGTTGAAGATGGAGATGGAAGACTATGAAGACATCAGAATCTTGATGGGTGGATAAGTTTATTTCTGATCTAGGTGCTTTGGAGCATGGTTTGTTGTGAAAGTCGAGGATATGTGGTTGTTATCTCTAGCTTTCTACTGACAGCTCTACTAAGGGAAGTGGCATTCTTTGGTATAGCTATGGGGTAGTCTTGGACTACTTATTTTCTGAAGATTCAGATTTGAAGTCTTTGGAGTTTCTAAGCAGAATGGAGGTTGTCTACTCAAACTTGATTGTTAAATCAAGTCTATGAGAGCATGGAAATCTGTTTCTGCAAAGGGAGAAGGTTCTTCTAAGTGGCAGAAGGAGGAGCTGAATTTAACAGTTGGATGTCATAATGGTCTGACATCTAGCTTAACATCAGAAGTCTCAGCTGGTGATGTGGCACATCAGCTTAAGATAGAGGTGATCTAAAGTAATGGAAGTTATGAATGCTTCGAAAAGGTCTGTCTCATACAGTTTGCGGGAGCTGTGGTTTGAGAAGATGTTACATGACGAAGAGGCTTGGTGAATCCAAGATGTATTTCTATGGAGCAAGTAGTTCATGTGACTTGAAGATCTGGTTTCATAGGTGGATCAGGATATCTTGTGGGAGTTCTGAAGAAGATTGAGATCAATCAAAAGGTGGAATTTGGTTGGTTTCATTGTGTGGATTCAAGCAGGATGCTTGAAACTGATTGCTCTTATGCAGAAGAGTATTTAGTTGAAAATGTAAGGAGGTTCTAATTCCCTAGGAGCTTTTGGCAGAAGTTCTAGGTTGAGGATGGAAGTATACCTTCTTTTGGTGGATGAGAGTTTAGTCCTCTCTGACTTTCTGAAGCTCTCTTTGTTCAAGCTGGTGACGCAGTGTTCAGTTTGGATTACTATGCTGATAGTAAGTAGAACCATGGTGTGTGGTATATATGATGTGTCAAGAATGTCCTAACAGATGTTAGAACATTTTTTTTGGGTTGGATATCCTTGGTAAAGGATGATGTTGTTCTGGTTCTGGAGTTTGGTGCATACATTATGCCTAAGGAGCGTCTACATAGTCATACTGGAGAATGATGAAGTAGAAGGACTACCTTGGATGGAGAATGTAGAGAAGACTGAAGTAGATCAGGAAGTCTGAAGATGAAGAGTATGATAGGGACAATGGTAACAAAAATGCATGTGCTAAGTAAGTGTGCTCAAATGTTCATCTTCATCTAGAGCATTGGTTAACCATGACAGGGGGAGTATTAGTCTATGGATTCTGCAGAAAAGGTACATATATTGGGAAGATTGCAGATTGGTTGAATCTTATGAGGATATAATGTCAGATAACATGGTATGTCATTAGGCTGTTGGATGGCATGTTGGTGTGGACATGAATGGTTCTAGCCATGTGAAGCTAATTGTTTGAATCATATGTGCACATGCTTCTGTGGAGGAGTCTGAAGAACAATTTTATTTGTGCAGATTTTGGAATTACTTTGTGAGGGTCTTTGTTGATGGGAGATGTCACACTTGTCTTGGTGTGTGAGTTCAGTGGAAGGCATTGTGTGTGTGCTTCATAACTTGTGGATGATTGTGTGAAGCATTCCTGACTGGATGGATGAAGACTGTGTCTGGATTTTCCAAATGTTATGATCAAGGAGTTCATTGTGATCATTCCTATGGATATTACAGAGAGAAGTTGATCAGCTTGGCCAGATATGAGTTTTGGAGCATGAGAAGATAACAAACCAAGAGGGAATCATGTGAGTATTGGTATTTGGATTGTTTGAGGATTAAGCATTAAGTGAATGCGTTCAGCAGGTGTGTTGAACAGAGGGTGCGCTCTTGAAGACATGAAGATGAGTCTTATGTTTTCCATTCATTTAAGGTGTTCTTCTTGCAAAGGAGCACTAGTTATCTTAGATAGGGGAAGTTGATCTTTTGGTGAAGAAGTTGTTTATCCAGATTGTAATGTCAGACAAGATGTCGTGACATTGTGTTACTGGTGAAGTTCATGGTGTACTTGACAGTTTAGACCTGGTTCTATAGATTTGTGTGTCAATGGATTGAATCAGAAGTATACATTTACACAAATGTTTGTCAATTTTTGGACAAAAAGAGGGAGAGAATGTACAGTAGTAGCTGCTGAGTCTGGATTTTGTTCTGAGTATATTGGTTGGATGATTCAGAGTTTGATTTTGGAATTTTTTGTGCTTGCTGCGATGTTCAGAGTTTGTCCAATTGTGGCTAAAAAGGGGGAGAGAGTAGCCAAGGTGTGGTTGTGAAGCCTTTTCTGATATGGTGTAGCAGTTGAGGGGGAGAGTGTATGAACAGCTGTGAGCTGGTTCTTGGTTTGAGGGGGAGATTGTCCTATGCTGATGTGAAAGTGAGTTTATGCAGCCTGTTGGTTTTTGCTGTTGATGTTAGCTGAGATTGTTTTAGCCAAAATTAGCCAAAGGGGGAGATTGTTAGTTCTTGTATTGGCTGGAATTTTGGTAAAACAAAGTTGAACAATGTTAATGTCATGTGTCTGATGTCTTAACATTGAGTCATAACATTAGTGAATGTTAAGGTGTTGAAGAGTTAAAGTGCTGAAGAGTGATGTCACATGCGATGTCTGGACATCACTATACCAGAACATTAGAACATCAGGTGGTGATGTTTTAGGGTTGCGCGTTTAAGTTTGATTTGATCAGATCTGTTAGAGATTTAGTGTGCGAATATCTTGGGAGAAATATTTTCTGTTGCAATCTAATTTTGTGCAGATTTGTTGCTGTGTTTAAGGGCTGAAGATTTAAAAAGGTTTGAAGATAAAATCTGTTTTTAAATTCAAATCAAATCAGATATTTTTATGGAGAAGATCTTGCAGCTAAATTAAAAAGTGAAGATTATTGAAGATTAGTTTGTTACTATGGAGAATAGTTTGTTACTATTTTAGTGCAAAAAGATATGGAGAATAGTTTGTTACTATTTTTGTGCAAAAAGATATGGAGAATAAATAGTTCTAATTATGGAGATAAATTAGGAAGAGTTGATTGAAGACCTATTTTGTAGGAGAATCTTTTGCAGATTTGTAGCAGCTGATATGCTGTGATTTGAAGGCCCAAATCTAGTTGGGAAAGAGTTATAAATAGATTGCTTGTAATATAGAAGAGGCGTGGGTCCAAGATGTAGATCATTAGGGCTTTGTCTATGTGAACCACTCGGGTTGTGAGATGGTCACTGTGTCTTTACTCAGAAACCTGTAGGTAATGAGTATGGTATTGTTCTTGGAGGAAGCTTGGAAGCAACTCCAATGTGTGTCATGGAAGTGTTTATTCTATGTGTCTATGATTGAACAGTTGTTGGTAATCAAGTTGTTGATGCAGTGGTGGTGAAGTTGACTGCTAGACATCATTGTGTTGATTGGAAGTGAGATGGAGTCTCTTACCTAGGGAGGACTTAGGTAGAAGGGTCATTGGGTAGTGATTAAATTAGGTAGATTGTCAACTGGTCTGTTGAGTCTGTAATTTGATACTACTAATAGTGGACTTCCTTCCTGGATTGGTATGCCCCCAGACGTAGGTTGTTGAACCGAACTGGGTGAATAATTCAGTGTGTTCTTTACTGTTTCTATTATTGCCTTGTTCATATAGCAGATTGCGATGTTGTGACATTGCACGAGACATCACACATCTGTACCAGAATTTCAATTGGTATCAGAGCCTGGTTGGTTCTTGTATCTCTGTCAGAACAGTGATTCCTTCTTCAACATATTTCTTGATGGTGAATGAAGAGGGGAATGCCAAAGCAAAAGAGTATCACTGTCAAATATTTCATGCGGGGGTGAAGATCTTGATAAGTTATGTCTTAAGCTTGTTGTGGTGACCCAATTAGGAGGATCTTCCTGGTTATGGTGTAAAATGGCGTATCTGAAGATGATTTCTTTTGTGAAGATACATGAACTGAAAGAAGAAAGAAGCTGAGCTTTATATGTCACTTGTGGTAAATGCTAAGTCAATGTCCTATCAGATTTGAAGGATCACTGAAGCTGAGAAGTTGAACATTTTATGAGATGGTGTTGAGGAACATATTATAGGGTAAATGCATCCAAGACTTTGTGTGCAGTAGCAGTATTTATCAGCCTGTGGTCAATTGGTGTCTACAGTTTTATGGCTCGAAAGTAGCAGTTTGTCTCTACAGAAGGATGGCAGTTATTACTCTTTGGTTATCCAGGAGGTCTGAACCTTATGCTTATAAGAAGAAGCTTCTGGAAGAGTGTGTTATGCAAGTTACTGCAGTTTGGTTGGTCCTATCTTAGAAGTTGATCAGATGCTCTCTTGTGTCCCCTACAAGAGATATGTGTGGATTAATATGATTAGGAGATGTAATGTCAGAACTAATGTTGAAACATCACTTCAGTTCTTTGATCAGGGTAGAGTAAAAGATCAAGACACTGAAGGGTTTTGTGGTATGAGTGGTTGTCATGATGGGTTGACAGCAGATGGCGGTTATGTGTTGATAAGGGTGTGCTTTCAACAAATGACAAAATACATTGACGGGAGACTTTGTATATGTTTGTTGTAAAAGTGCAGGACTACCGAAGTGTGGAGAATTTATATTTCTATTTGTGGCTTGTTGGTGTGTAACGACCTGAATTATGTTGTTGAAGATGGAGATGGAAGACTATGAAGACATCAGAATCTTGATGGTTGGATAAGTTTATTTCTGATCTAGGTGCTTTGGAGCATGGTTTGTTGTGAAAGTCGAGGATATGTGGTTGTTATCTCTGGCTTTCTACTGACGACTCTACTAAGGGAAGTGGCATTCTTTGGTATAGCTATGGGGTAGTCTTGGACTACTTATTTTCTGAAGATTCAGATTTGAAGTCTTTGGAGTTTCTAAGCAGAATGGAGGTTTTCTACTCAAACTTGATTGTTAAATCAAGTCTAAGAGAGCATGGAAATCTGTTTCTGCAAAGGGAGGAGGTTCTTCTGAGTGGCCGAAGGAGGAGCTGAATTCAACAGTTGGATGTCATAATGGTCTGACATCTAGCTTAACATCAGAAGTCTCAGCTGGTGATGTGGCACATCAGCTTAAGATAGAGGTGATCTAAAGTAATGGAAGTTATGGATGCTTCGAAAAGGTCTGTCTCATACAGTTTGCGGGAGCTGTGGTTTGAGAAGATGTTACATGACGAAGAGGATTGGTGAATCCAAGATGTCTTTCTATGGAGCAAGTAGTTCATGTGACTTGAAGATCTGGTTTCATAGGTGGATCAGGATATCTTGTGGGAGTTCTGAAGAAGATTGAGATCAATCAAAAGGTGGAATTTGGTTGGTTTCATTGTGTGGATTCAAGCAGGATGCTTGAAACTGATTGCTCTTGTGCAGAAGAGTATTTAGTTGAAAATGTAAGGAGGTTCTAATTCCCTAGGAGCTTTTGGCAGAAGTTCTAGGTTGAGGATGGAAGTATACCTTCTTTTGGTGGATGAGAGTTTAGTCCTCTCTGGCTTTCTGAAGCTCTCTTTGTTCAAGCTGGTGACGCAGTGTTCAGTTTGGATTACTATGCTGATAGTAAGTAGAACCATGGTGTGTGGTATATATGATGTGTCAAGAATGTCCTAACAGATGTTAGAACATTTTTTTGGGTTGGATATCCTTGGTAAAGGATGATGTTGTTCTGGTTCTGGAGTTTGGTGCATACATTATGCCTAAGGAGCGTCTACATAGTCATACGGGAGAATGATGAAGTAGAAGGACTACCTTGGATGGAGAATGTAGAGAAGACTGAAGTAGATCAGGAAGTCTGAAGATGAAGAGTATGATAGGGACAATGGTAACAAAAATGCATGTGCTAAGTAAGTGTGCTCAAATGTTCATCTTCATCTAGAGCATTGGTTAACCATGACAGGGGGAGTATTAGTCTATGGATTCTGCAGAAAAGGTACATATATTGGGAAGATTGCATATTGGTTTAATCTTATGAGCATATAATGTCAGATAACATGGTATGACATTAGGCTGTTGGATGGCATGTTGGTGTGGACATGAATGGTTCTAGCCATGTGAAGCTAATTGTTTGAATCATATGTGCACATGCTTCTGTGGAGGAGTCTGAAGAACAATTTTATTTGTGCAGATTTTGGAATTACTTTGTGAGGGTCTTTGTTGATGGGAGATGTCACACTTGTCTTGGTGTGTGAGTTCAGTGGAAGGCATTGTGTGTGTGCTTCATAACTTGTGGATGATTGTGTGAAGCATTCCTGACTGGATGGATGAAGACTGTGTCTGGATTTTCCAAATGTTATGATCAAGGAGTTCATTGTGATCATTCCTGTGGATATTACAGAGAGAAGTTGATCAGCTTGGCTAGATATGAGTTTTGGAGCATGAGAAGATAACAAACCAAGAGGGAATCATGTGAGTATTGGTATTTGGATTGTTTGAGGATTAAGCATTAAGTGAATGCGTTCAGCAGGTGTGTTGAACAGAGGGTGCGCTCTTGAAGACATGAAGATGAGTCTTATGTTTTCCATTCATTTAAGGTGTTCTTCTTGCAAAGGAGCACTAGTTATCTTAGATAGGGGAAGTTGATCTTTTGGTGAAGAAGTTGTTTATCCAGATTGTAATGTCAGACAAGATGTCGTGACATTGTGTTACTGGTGAAGTTCATGGTGTACTTGACAGTTTAGACCTGGTTCTATAGATTTGTGTGTCAATGGATTGAATCAGAAGTATACATTTACACAAATGTTTGTCAATTTTTGGACAAAAAGAGGGAGAGAATGTACAGTAGTAGCTGCTGAGTCTGGATTTTGTTCTGAGTATATTGGTTGGATGATTCAGAGTTTGATTTTGGAATTTTTTGTGCTTGCTGCGATGTTCAGAGTTTGTCCAATTGTGGCTAAAAAGGGGGAGAGAGTAGCCAAGGTGTGGTTGTGAAGCCTTTTCTGATATGGTGTAGCAGTTGAGGGGGAGAGTGTATGAACAGCTGTGAGCTGGTTCTTGGTTTGAGGGGGAGATTGTCCTATGCTGATGTGAAAGTGAGTTTATGCAGCCTGTTGGTTTTTGCTGTTGATGTTAGCTGAGATTGTTTTAGCCAAAATTAGCCAAAGGGGGAGATTGTTAGTTCTTGTATTGGCTGGAATTTTGGTAAAACAAAGTTGAACAATGTTAATGTCATGTGTCTGATGTCTTAACATTGAGTCATAACATTAGTGAATGTTAAGGTGTTGAAGAGTTAAAGTGCTGAAGAGTGATGTCACATGCGATGTCTGGACATCACTATACCAGAACATTAGAACATCAGGTGGTGATGTTTTAGGGTTGCGCGTTTAAGTTTGATTTGATCAGATCTGTTAGAGATTTAGTGTGCGAATATCTTGGGAGAAATATTTTCTGTTGCAATCTAATTTTGTGCAGATTTGTTGCTGTGTTTAAGGGCTAAAGATTTAAAAAGATTTGAAGATAAAATCTGTTTTTAAATTCAAATCAAATCAGATATTTTTATGGAGAAGAGCTTGCAGCTAAATTAAAAAGTGAAGATTATTGAAGATTAGTTTGTTACTATGGAGAATAGTTTGTTACTATTTTAGTGCAAAAAGATATGGAGAATAGTTTGTTACTATTTTTGTGCAAAAAGATATGGAGAATAAATAGTTCTAATTATGGAGATAAATTAGGAAGAGTTGATTGAAGACCTATTTTGTAGGAGAATCTTTTGCAGATTTGTAGCAGCTGATATGTTGTGATTTGAAGGCCCAAATCCAGTTGGGAAAGAGTTATAAATAGATTGCTTGTAATCTAGAAGAGGCACGGGTCCAAGATGTAGATCATTAGGGCTTTGTCTATGTGAACCACTCGGGTTGTGAGATGGTCATTGTGTCTTTACTCAGAAACCTGTAGGTAATGAGTATGGTATTGTTCTTGGAGGAAGCTTAGAAGCAACTCTAATGTGTGTCATGGAAGTGTGTATTCTATGTGTCTATGATTGAACAGTTGTTGGTAATCAAGTTATTGATGCAGTGGCAGTGAAGTTGACTGCTAGACATCATTGTGTTGATTGGAAGTGAGATGGAGTCTCTTACCTAGGGAGGACTTAGGTAGAAGGGTCATTGGGTAGTGATTAAATTAGGTAGATTGTCAACTGGTCTGTTGAGTCTGTAATTTGATACTACTAATAGTGGACTTCCTTCCTGGCTTGGTATGCCCCCAGACGTAGGTTGTTGAACCGAACTGGGTGAACAATTCAGTGTGTTCTTTACTGTTTCTATTATTGCCTTGTTCATACAGCAGATTGCGATGTTGTGACATTGCACGAGACATCACACATCTGTACCAGAATTTCAATTGGTATCAGAGCCTGGTTGGTTCTTGTATCTCTGGTGGTGAGATTCGAGGAAGGTATTCTCTTGGAAAGACATTAGGGTTTGGTCTCCTCAGCAGGATATTCTATGATGTTGTAGTTTATGCAAGACAGCTTCAACCGCTTGTTAGATACTTGAGGATTATCTCATATCCTTGTTTTGGGAAAGAAGTGACCAAAATGTGAATGGATCTTTTAAAGACTGTATGACATGGAAGTTTCAGTTTTTGAAGAAGATTATATTTCAAGTCAGACATTGAAAACCAATCTGGTCAGAACAGTGATTCCTTCTTCAACATATTTCTTGATGGTGAATGAAGAGGGGAATGCCAAAGCAAAAGAGTATCACTGTCAAATCTTTCATGCGGGGGTGAAGATCTTGATAAGTTATGTCTTAAGCTTGTTGTGGTGACCCAATTAGGAGGATCTTCCTGGTTATGGTGTAAAATGGCGTATCTGAAGATGATTTCTTTTGTGAAGATACATGAACTGAAAGAAGAAAGAAGCTGAGCTTTATATGTCACTTGTGGTAAATGCTAAGTCAATGTCCTATCAGATTTGAAGGATCACTGAAGCTGAGAAGTTGAACATTTTATGAGATGGTGTTGAGGAACATATTATAGGGTAAATGCATCCAAGACTTTGTGTGCAGTAGCAGTATTTATCAGCCTGTGGTCAATTGGTGTCTACAGTTTTATGGCTCGAAAGTAGCAGTTTGTCTCTACAGAAGGATGGCAGTTATTACTCTTTGGTTATCCAGGAGGTCTGAACCTTATGCTTATAAGAAGAAGCTTCTGGAAGAGTGTGTTATGCAAGTTACTGCAGTTTGGTTGGTCCTATCTTAGAAGTTGATCAGATGCTCTCTTGTGTCCCCTACAAGAGATATGTGTGGATTAATATGATTAGGAGATGTAATGTCAGAACTAATGTTGAAACATCACTTCAGTTCTTTGATCAGGGTAGAGTAAAAGATCAAGACACTGAAGGGTTTTGTGGTATGAGTGGTTGTCATGATGGGTTGACAGCAGATGGCGGTTATGTGTTGATAAGGGTGTGCTTTCAACAAATGACAAAATACATTGACGGGAGACTTTGTATATGTTTATTGTAAAAGTGCAGGACTACCGAAGTGTGGAGAATTTATATTTCTATTTGTGGCTTGTTGGTGTGTAACGACCTGAATTATGTTGTTGAAGATGGAGATGGAAGACTATGAAGACATCAGAATCTTGATGGTTGGATAAGTTTATTTCTGATCTAGGTGCTTTGGAGCATGGTTTGTTGTGAAAGTCGAGGATATGTGGTTGTTATCTCTGGCTTTCTACTGACGACTCTACTAAGGGAAGTGGCATTCTTTGGTATAGCTATGGGGTAGTCTTGGACTACTTATTTTCTGAAGATTCAGATTTGAAGTCTTTGGAGTTTCTAAGCAGAATGGAGGTTTTCTACTCAAACTTGATTGTTAAATCAAGTCTAAGAGAGCATGGAAATCTGTTTCTGCAAAGGGAGGAGGTTCTTCTGAGTGGCCGAAGGAGGAGCTGAATTCAACAGTTGGATGTCATAATGGTCTGACATCTAGCTTAACATCAGAAGTCTCAGCTGGTGATGTGGCACATCAGCTTAAGATAGAGGTGATCTAAAGTAATGGAAGTTATGGATGCTTCGAAAAGGTCTGTCTCATACAGTTTGCGGGAGCTGTGGTTTTAGAAGATGTTACATGACGAAGAGGATTGGTGAATCCAAGATGTCTTTCTATGGAGCAAGTAGTTCATGTGACTTGAAGATCTGGTTTCATAGGTGGATCAGGATATCTTGTGGGAGTTCTGAAGAAGATTGAGATCAATCAAAAGGTGGAATTTGGTTGGTTTCATTGTGTGGATTCAAGCAGGATGCTTGAAACTGATTGCTCTTGTGCAGAAGAGTATTTAGTTGAAAATGTAAGGAGGTTCTAATTCCCTAGGAGCTTTTGGCAGAAGTTCTAGGTTGAGGATGGAAGTATACCTTCTTTTGGTGGATGAGAGTTTAGTCCTCTCTGGCTTTCTGAAGCTCTCTTTGTTCAAGCTGGTGACGCAGTGTTCAGTTTGGATTACTATGCTGATAGTAAGTAGAACCATGGTGTGTGGTATATATGATGTGTCAAGAATGTCCTAACAGATGTTAGAACATTTTTTTGGGTTGGATATCCTTGGTAAAGGATGATGTTGTTCTGGTTCTGGAGTTTGGTGCATACATTATGCCTAAGGAGCGTCTACATAGTCATACGGGAGAATGATGAAGTAGAAGGACTACCTTGGATGGAGAATGTAGAGAAGACTGAAGTAGATCAGGAAGTCTGAAGATGAAGAGTATGATAGGGACAATGGTAACAAAAATGCATGTGCTAAGTAAGTGTGCTCAAATGTTCATCTTCATCTAGAGCATTGGTTAACCATGACAGGGGGAGTATTAGTCTATGGATTCTGCAGAAAAGGTACATATATTGGGAAGATTGCATATTGGTTTAATCTTATGAGCATATAATGTCAGATAACATGGTATGACATTAGGCTGTTGGATGGCATGTTGGTGTGGACATGAATGGTTCTAGCCATGTGAAGCTAATTGTTTGAATCATATGTGCACATGCTTCTGTGGAGGAGTCTGAAGAACAATTTTATTTGTGCAGATTTTGGAATTACTTTGTGAGGGTCTTTGTTGATGGGAGATGTCACACTTGTCTTGGTGTGTGAGTTCAGTGGAAGGCATTGTGTGTGTGCTTCATAACTTGTGGATGATTGTGTGAAGCATTCCTGACTGGATGGATGAAGACTGTGTCTGGATTTTCCAAATGTTATGATCAAGGAGTTCATTGTGATCATTCCTGTGGATATTACAGAGAGAAGTTGATCAGCTTGGCCAGATGTGAGTTTTGGAGCATGAGAAGATAAAAAACCAAGAGGGAATCATGTGAGTATTGGTATTTGGATTGTTTGAGGATTAAGCATTAAGTGAATGCGTTCAGCAGGTGTGTTGAACAGAGGGTGCGCTCTTGAAGACATGAAGATGAGTCTTATGTTTTCCATTCATTTAAGGTGTTCTTCTTGTAAAGGAGCACTAGTTATCTTAGATAGGGGAAGTTGATCTTTTGGTGAAGAAGTTGTTTATCCAGATTGTAATGTCAGACAAGATGTCGTGACATTGTGTTACTGGTGAAGTTCATGGTGTACTTGACAGTTTAGACCTGGTTCTATAGATTTGTGTGTCAATGAATTGAATTAGAAGTATACATTTACACAAATGTTTGTCAATTTTTGGACAAAAAGAAGGAGAGAATGTACAGTAGTAGCTGCTGAGTCTGGATTTTGTTCTGAGTATATTGGTTGGATGATTCAGAGTTTGATTTTGGAATTTTTTGTGCTTGCTGCGATGTTCAGAGTTTGTCCAATTGTGGCTAAAAAGGGGGAGAGAGTAGCCAAGGTGTGGTTGTGAAGCCTTTTCTGATATGGTGCAGCAGTTGAGGGGGAGAGTGTATGAACAGCTGTGAGCTGGTTCTTGGTTTGAGGGGGAGATTGTCCTATGCTGATGTGAAAGTGAGTTTATGCAGCCTGTTGGTTTTTGCTGTTGATGTTAGCTGAGATTGTTTTAGCCAAAATTAGCCAAAGGGGGAGATTGTTAGTTCTTGTATTGGCTGGAATTTTGGTAAAACAAAGTTGAACAATGTTAATGTCATGTGTCTGATGTCTTAACATTGAGTCATAACATTAGTGAATGTTAAGGTGTTGAAGAGTTAAAGTGCTGAAGAGTGATGCCACATGCGATGTCTGGACATCACTATACCAAAACATTAGAACATCAGGTGGTGATGTTTTAGGGCTGCGCGTTTAAGGTTGATTTGATCAGATCTGTTAGAGATTTAGTGTGCGGATATCTTGGGAGAAATATTTTCTGTTGCAATCTGATTTTGTGCAGATTTGTTGCTGTGTTTAAGGGCTGAAGATTTAAAAAGATTTGAAGATAAAATCTGTTTTTAAATTCAAATCAAATCAGATATTTTTATGGAGAAGATCTTGCAGCTGAATTAAAAAGTGAAGATTATTGAAGATTAGTTTGTTACTATGGAGAATAGTTTGTTACTATTTTAGTGCAAAAAGATATGGAGAATAGGTTGTTACTATTTTTGTACAAAAAGATATGGAGAATAAATAGTTCTAATTATGGAGATAAATTAGGAAGAGTTGATTGAAGACCTATTTTGTAGGAGAATCTTTTGCAGATTTGTAGCAGCTGATATGCTGTGATTTGAAGGCCCAAATCCAGTTGGGAAAGAGTTATAAATAGATTGCTTGTAATATAAAAGAGGCACGGGTCCAAGATGTAGATCATTAGGGCTTTGTCTATGTGAACCACTCGGGTTGTGAGATGGTCACTGTGTCTTTACTCAGAAACCTGTAGGTAATGAGTATGGTATTGTTCTTGGAGGAAGCTTGGAAGCAACTCCAATGTGTGTCATGGAAGTGTGTATTCTATGTGTCTATGATTGAACAGTTGTTGGTAATCAAGTTGTTGATGCAGTGGCGGTGAAGTTGACTGCTAGACATCATTGTGTTGATTGGAAGTGAGATGGAGTCTCTTTCCTAGGGAGGACTTGGGTAGAAGGGTCATTGGGTAGTGATTAAATTAGGTAGATTGTCAACTGGTCTGTTGAGTCTATAATTTGATACTACTAATAGTGGACTTCCTTCCTGGCTTGGTATGCCCCCAGACGTAGGTTGTTGAACCGAACTGGGTGAACAATTCAGTGTGTTCTTTACTGTTTCTATTATTGCCTTGTTCATACAGCAGATTGTGATGTTGTGACATTGCACGAGACATCACACATCTGTACCAGAATTTCAAATTCCAACATCATTCAGAACCACGACATTTGTGCAATGAATGTCAACTTAGTGGCAATGCACTCAAGGCAAAGCCAGTATCATAATTTGTCGTGGCACGATTACAATTCCTGTCTGACTTGCTAGGTAAACAAACAGGGATGCTCTTTTGTACAAGAGGCCCTCCAGCGTCTGATGGATCTTGGGTGGATCCGGGACTACCATGATAGAAATCCTTATCAGATTAACATGATTAAAATCTTTGATATTCGTTTGATGAATACCAGCTTGGTGGAGTTACACGCCAAGCAAATCCAACTCGGTTTTCTCACTTCACATGATTATCTGAGCTGTAAAGTATGTTGTTAGAGTAACCAAGGGTGCGCTCTCGTTCAAAGAACTTTACAACACTTGTTAAATTATTGGTGGCTTCCGATCTATCTAGATGAAGACACGCAACAAATCAGTGTGACAAATGGGAACCTTACTAGACATCAAAGTCAGGATGTCCGATCTATAGAAATAGACCTTGTAAGGTTGCACTGCATTCAAAGCAGATATGGCCAGGTGCCACCATACAACTACGAGCGCTGTAGAGTCTGCTCGAAAAATAATCAAGGAAGTTACCTCATGCGAGCAGCCCTTCAAAGTCAGTTGGCTCCCAAGGAGATTCAACTGTGTCCAAGTTCTGGATCAATCAGTTGGACGCCAGACTATTTTGCTGATCAGATTAAGGATGTTGTCGTGATCTCTAATCACGAAAGGACCAAAGATGTTTGTACCATCATCCCTCTACTTGACGAATCAAAGGTTCTTAACCAGGAATTGATTGAAGTTACTTACGATAGTCAGAGAAATCAGAAGGCTCCTGTAGTTATCTATCTGCCAGGACCGCTACCGTATGAATCAGCTAAGGCGATCCCTTACAAATATGGTGCAACAACAATTGAGAATGGAAAGGAAACTCCATTACCCTCCGTCGTGAATATTGCAGACACCAGCCGGGTAACACGGAGCAGTCGAATCTTCAACTGAGGGGTTGGAGAACCCACCAAAGAAAAGGAACCTCAAACAGAAGTTCCCAATCAACCAGTCGGTCAATCCAATAATGCCGACCTTTCAAAGAACAATGATGAGATGTTGAAGCTCATCCAAAGGATTGAATACAACATTGTTGATCAGCTGTTGCAAACTCCATCGAGAATCTCTGTGCTATCACTTTTACTCAGTTCCGAAGCCCACAGAGAGGCTCTACAGAAATTCTTAGAACAGGCCTTTGTGGAACCGAATATATCAATACGACAGTTCTATAGCATCGTCTCTAACATCACTTCCTGCAACAACTTGGGGTTTAGTGATGAGGAATTGCCAGAAGAGGGCCCAAGTCACAACATGGCGCTCAATATCACAATCAACTGCTAGGACGATGCTTTAGCCAGCGTACTGGTAGATATCGGATCGGCTCTCAACGTTATGCCGAAGTCCACCCTAATGCGACTATCATTCAAAGGATCTCCGATGAGAGGCAGTGAGTTCATCGTTAAAGCATTTGACGGGTCCAGAAAAATAGTTATCGGCAATGTCGGCCTTCCTATAACTATCGGTCCTCACACTTTCCTAGTCACTTTCCAGGTCATGGACATCCGAGCAACATACAGTTGTTTGTTGGGAAGACCTTGGATACACCAGGCTGGGGCAGTCACTTCAACACTTTACCAGAAGCTGAAGTTCGTCAAGAATGACCAACTTGTCAAGGTCTGTGGAGAGCAGGCATTGATCGTGAGTAACCTATCATTGTCCACTTGTGTAGAACCCGAAGAGGTTGATGGAACTCAGTTCCAGACACTTTCGGTAATCAATGAGAATCAATTAGAGAAAGGAACATCGATCTCCTCGTACAAAGATGCTCTCAAGGTGATCAAAAGTAACAATGCAAAGGGATGGGGACAGCTTGTCATTCCTACTGACAATAAAACAAAGAAGGGTCTTGGTTTTTATGCAACCTGTACCCAGACAGCTGTTAATGATGAAAGTCTTCATCCCATTTAGAACTTCTTCCATAGTGGAGGTTTCCTTCACTCAGTGTCTCAATAAGTACATACCATCAACGAGGGAGATTCCTCCGATACAGATAAAGAGTGGAAGTCCTATCTTAACGAGGACGGTTATATGTCTCAGGAAGAGGTGTCTATGCCATTTTACTATCCCGTACAGAGTCTGAGATTTATACCAAGGTCAGATGTCAAAATGATATACGGAGATTGCGATCCGGAAGGATGTCGTGCTCCACCAAACTCATTTGAGGAGGACACTCTGATGAAAGACAGCTTTGACCACGACTATTATAGCCCAATGGATGGCCTGCCTATGTGGCAGCCGTACCCAGGAGACTCGGGGCAAGAGAATCAGCCCAACGATGCTTATCAGCTCAACATCATCGAATAGAATACATGTGTCCCCACCGTGTCATGGGATCAACACTCAGGTCATTCAGAAAATATCCAGTGCGATGATGAATTTGCAAAGTTTGTAGGACTAGAATTCATCAACTATGCCTTTCCTGAGGTCAACGTCATCGAGAAAGATGACTCCTCCAGTTCCAAAGAAGTATGGGACACCCTGGGACAACCGAGTGGCAAATACGACTTCTTGGTTAAGTATACCGCTCCCAAAAGCTCTCGTATCAGGCTCGAAGACATCCAACCAACTGGATGGGGGGATTTGCCTGAGAGCACAAATACTATGCAAAATACAACTGAGAAATCCTCCTATGACAACTCTACCTGGGAGACAGATTCCAATGATCCTGCTCCACCAGAAATCAGCGTTATTTTTGAAGATAAATCAAGGAAGGTACCAAACTTTGTGATTCACCGAGGAGTTCACCGCCAATGGGTTGCAGTCGATGTTCCGAAGGTTGTTCATAAGTCAAAATAATGGTCATCTTTGTTTTAACCTTTCACCCTGCCCAGGTGAAACGGATGTTTTGATAGGGCTCACTTTCTGTAAATATCCCTCTTCGCTTCGCCCAAAGTGACAGAGTTTTGTTTTATAGGGCTGTAGTTTCAAGAATCGACAAGTTCATAAATAAAATAACGTCATTCTGTAATTCTCGCATTAATTATTGTTTTCTCTTTTCTCTTTTTCAGAAAATGGTAATCCTAAAAAACAATTCAAATAATAAAAATAAGCAGTAAAAAAAATACACTGCACACACTCTTACATTTCTCTATTTCATCTAAAAAGACAATCATAACGTCATGTAGATTGCTTGTTTTAAACCCCATTAAAACATATAATCCGATGCCTTCTCCCAACTTTGAATTCCCGGTATTTGAGGCTGAAGAAGAAGATGACGAAGAAATTCCAGAGGAGATCTCCTGATTACTCAGACAAGAGGAAAGGTCCATTAAACCTCACAAAGAGCCGTTGGAAACGGTCAACTTGGGTTCAGAGGAAGAGAGAAAGGAGGTCAAGATTGGGGCACTGCTCAGTCCAACTGTCAAAGAAAGTTTGATAAAGCTTCTCAAAGAGTTTCCCGATGTATTCGCTTGGTCCTATCGGGATATGCCAGGGTTGGATACTAGCATCGTGGAACATCATTTACCGTTAAGATCAGAATGTCCGCCAGTAAAACAGAGGTTGAGACGGACTCATCCAGACATGGCCATCAAAATCAAAGAGGAAGTATAGAAACAGATTGACGCGGGTTTCCTCGCCACATCAGAATATCCTCAATGGTTAGCCAACATAGTACCAGTTCTGAAAAAGTACGGAAAGGTCAGAATGTGTGTAGACTACAGGGATCTGAACAAAGCCAGTCCAAAGGATGGCTTTCCCTTACCGCACATAGACATGCTGGTAGACAGTACAGCAAAGTTCAAAGTTTTCTCCTTCATGGATGGATTCTCGGGCTATAATCAGATCAAAATGGCGCCGAAAGACATGGAGAAAACTTCGTTTATCACCCCATGGGGCACTTTTTGTTACAAGGTAATGTCGTTCGGTTTGAAGAACGCCGGGGCAACCTATCAAAGGGCCATGACTACTCTGTTTCATAACATGATACACAAATAAATCAAGGTATATGTCGATGATATGATTGCCAAATCTAAGACGGAAGAGGAGCATGTGACCCATCTGTCAAAGCTATTCGAGCGGTTGAGAAAGTATAAACTCCGCTTGAATCCCAACAAGTGCACCTTTGGTGTCTGCTCAAGAAAACTGCTAGGGTTCATCGTCAGCCAGAAAGGAATTGAGGTTAATCCTGACAAGGTCAAGGCCATTCAAGAAATACCTTCTCCAAAGACTGAAAAACAAGTCAGGGGATTCCTGGGACATTTGAACTACATCTCCAGATTCATATTCCTCATGACCGCGACATGCGCGCCGATCTTCAAATTACTTAAAAAGAATCAGGACTGCATTTGGACAGAAGATTGCCAAACCGCTTTCGACAGTATCGAGGAATACCTGTTGAACCCACCGATTCTATCACCTCCAGTGGAAGAAAGGCCACTAATCATTTACCTAATAGTTTTGGAAGACTCAATGGGTTGTGTACTTGGCCAGCAAGACGAGACGAAAAGGAAAGAGTCTGCCATTTACTATTTGAGCAAGAAGTTCACTGACTGTGAAACTCGGTATACTATGCTTGAGAAAACTTGTTGTACTCTGGCTTGGGCAGCCAAACGTCTTCGCCAGTACATGATTCATCACACTACTTGGTTAATCTCAGAAATGGATCCAATCAAGTACGTCTTTGAAAAACCTGCTCTCACGGGAAGGATTGCCAGGTGGCAGATGTTGTTATCAGAATATGACACAGAGTACCATGCTTAGAAAGTCGTCGAGGGAAGTGTTTTAGCCGATCATTTGGCTCATCAACCGATTAACGATCAAGAATCAGTCAGATTTGACTTCCCAGACGAAGATGTTATGTATCTAAAAATAAAAGATTGCGATGAACCGCTACCCAGTGAAGGGCCCGAACCAGGTTCTCAATGGGGACTTATCTTTGACGGAGCTGTCAATCATTATGGAAATGGAATTGGGGCAATCATCATAACACCTCAGGGTACCCACATTCCTTTCACCGCCTGACTGACATTCAAGTGCACAAACAACGAGGCCGAATACGAAGCTTGTATCATGGGTCTCGAAGAAGCGATCGACTTAAGGATCAAAAACTTGGATGTGTATGGCAATTCAGCCCTGGTTATTAATCAGATCAAAGGAGATTGGAACACATACCAATCAGGACTGATTCCTTACAAAGACTACGCGAGAAGGTTGTTACCCTTCTTCAACAGAATCAAGTTTCATCAGATCCCTCGTGAGGAGAATCACATGGCTGATGCATTAGCCACTCTCTCTTCCATGATTAGTGTAGGTCAATGAAACGACTTACCTAAGATTGACATAATGCGCCTTGAACGAACCGCTTACATCTTCACGATTGAAGCAGTCATAGACGACAAACTTTGGTATCATGAAATAAAATGCTTCCTTCAGAAACAAGAGTACCCTCCCGGGGCATTCAGAAAAGACAGAAAGACCCTCAGAACATTGGCAGGCAGCTTTTTCCTGAGCGGTGATACACTCTATAAGAGAAACTTCGACATGGTCTTGCTCCGCTGCGTAGACAAACCAGAAGCAGACATGTTCACAAAAGAAATTCATGAAGGATCCTTTGGCGCTCATGCCAACGGACACACAATGGCGAGAAAAATTCTAAGAGCAGGGTACTATTGGTTGACAATGGAATTCGATTGCTACAAGTACATGAGGAACTGTCACAAGTGTCAGATATATTCAGACAAGATCCATGTACCGCCAACGCATCTCAAAGTTCTCTCTTCCCCATGGCCTTTTTCCATATGGGGAATCGACATGATTGGCATGATTGAACCCAAGGCTTCGAACAGGCATCGGTTCATCCTGGTAGCCATTGACTACTTCACCAAGTGGGTCGAAGCAGCGTCATTCGCCAATGTAACCCGGCAAGTGGTGGTCCGATTTATCAAAAACAATCCCATTTGTCGTTATGGTGTTCCAAGCCAGATCATTACCGATAATGGATCCAATTTGAACAACAATATGATGAAAGAGTTCTGCGCTGAGTTCAAGATCGAACACCATAACTCGTCTCCCTACCGGCCTAAGATGAACGGAGTGGTAGAAGCGACTAACAAGAACATCAAGAAGATTGTTCAGAAGATGGTTGTAACCTACAAAGACTGGCACGAGATGTTACCCTTTGCCCTTCACGGCTATCGCACATCTGTCCGTACTTCAACAGGGGCAATCCTTTTCTCTCTAATATATGGCATGGAAGCAGTGCTCCCCAAAGAGGTAGAGATCCCATCAATCTGGGTATTGATGAAAGCTAAGCTAACAGAGGCTGAATGGTGCCAAAGTCGACATGATGAGCTGAATCTGATCGAAGAAAAGTGGATAACGGCACTATGCCATGGTCAGTTGTATCAACAAAGAATAAAGAAGGCGTTTGACAAAAAGGTCCGACCTCGCGTCTTCAGGAAAGGAGACCTTGTGCTCAAGAAGATACAATCATTTCTCACTGATTCTCGGGGCAAATGGACTCCGAATTATGACGGCCCCTATGTGGTCAAGAAAGCCTTCTCAGGCGGCGCCTTGAGACTCGCAACTATGGACGGAGAGGAATTTGCCTACCCCACAAATGTTGACGTTGTCAAGAAATACTTCGTCTAAATAAAAAAAATGTCTCGGTGGATTGAAAACCCGAAAGGGCGGTCCAGGCAAAAATTAGAGACATAATCGAAAATCATCCCAATGGATTGGAAATCTCAAACTACAATCCAGGCAAAAGTTAGGGATTCATGGCAAGTAACTATGTCCAGCAAATGAGCAAATCCCTCAGCAGCAGTCATGCCATCCATCAGGAAAACTCCGGTCAAGGTCATCTTCGACAGAAGCGCAGGATGTCTGGAATTCAAAGTTGGTAGTAGGATAGCGGTCGTTATGTTTCAATGTAGCCCTTTTCCCTTAAGTTACCATTTTCTAAACTTTGTAAATACTTCATGGGATCACGCGCTTGGCTGATTTCCTTCCTATCAATAAAATTTGAGCCCTAGTGCTTTTGTTTGCAATTCTCATTTGTTTTAGCTTTACAGAATGAAGTTTTAATGTGATTAACGACTCTTGAAATAAGACAAAAATGAATTTACTTGTCAAAATTTTTCTGCTTTTCAAAATAAAGATGGCAATTTCTTTTGACTGTTGAACATCGAAAGAACGTCGATCGCTTCTCCAGAAGTAATCGAACTTCAAAGTGCAGAATCAAAGTACTCCTTCTAAACCAGTGCACCTGAATGAAGGGTCAGCTGTGTCAGATGCGAATATTCCGTCTGACATCCCCGGAAGAGTTCTTTTCTCCTAAGCCCGACCAACGTTGTTCCCTGCAGGGACTATCTCTCCTAAGCAAGGAAAAATTGCTATTTTGAACCCAGTGGTACCTCTTCATTCCCCGCAGTGGCCGAGTATCCAATCATGTTCATCTATTAGTCTGTATGTCATGTCAGTTTCGTCAGCATATACACACATACATCATGCATTATTAATTCATATATGTTCATATTGCATCACTATCACTCTAGCTGGTCTTGTTCCTAAGTGATAAAAGTCCTCTCAATCGATTTATCAGTTCTTTCCTTGTCAGGAAACGTCGTTTCTGAACAACCTCTCCTCTAGTTTATTTATGGATTGAAGGTGGTTCTTTGACCACTTTGATAACTTGAACCTCTGAAAAACAAGAATGACTCTCGATAAATGTCACTCTTCACCATTGAAGATGATATTTTTGCTTTCCCGGATTAAGGAAGATCCCCAGAGAAAGCCTTTTAATCAAAGATTCGGCAATACAGCAGTTCTCCTTCGGAAAATTCACTGACAAAAAAGGTCATCAGTACCTCAAGATTGGATTGCATCACATGGCATTCCTCCGAGAAGATCTCGAGGAAAAGGGTGATGTAATATCCCCAAGCGACAGCAGTCTCTCAAGAGACCTGCTTTCCCCAGTAGAGTCGACAAATGGCGTATCCAAAACAGAGAAGTTTGTGCACCTCTATAACTCAGACGAATAGGTTCCCCAGCAAGTCTGACGTCAAAAGTTTTTCCATCAAATGGCATCTCCCCAAGAAAATTCGGAGAGAAGTTTGAGGAAAACCGCTACTAATAGCGTCCCTTGTCAATAAAGTTTATTGACAAAATAAACTGAGATCAGTTCCTTGGTAGGAAACCAGGATCGAGGGGAAGTTTATATCAGAAACTGAGACCAGTTCCTTGGTAGGAAACCAGGATCGAGGGGAAGTTTACACAAGAAACTTAGACCAGTTCCTTGGTAGGAAACCAGGATCGAGGGGAAGTTTACATCAGAAACTGAGACCAGTTCCTTGGTAGGAAACCAGGATTGAGGGGAAGTTTATATCAGAAACTGAGACCAGTTCCTTGGTAGGAAACCAAGATCGATGGGAAGTTTACAAAAGAAACTTAGACCAGTTCCTTGGTAGGAAACCAGGATCGAGGGGAAGTTTACATCAGAAACCTAGACCAGATCCTTGGTAGGAAACCAGGATCGAGGGGAAGTTTACATCAGAAACTGAGACCAGTTCCTTGGTAGGAAACCAGGATCGAGGGGAAGTTTTACCTTTTCTAAGCATCATCGCTTAGCAAAAGAAGATGAATGTGAAAGCTACCATTCATAACCACCATCAAAATTTCGGGTATTTCGATATTTAATCCTCTTGCACCCCGAATACCTTCGCCATTCACACCTTCGGGTCCAAGAAGATTAAATAGGGGCATCTGTCATACCCTAAATTTTGACCACTAAGATTTCCCATCATTGTGCATATCATCATCACAATATGGATGGACCATCATACCTCATTAGTCTCCCCAAAGATGGGTGAGCATCCACTACAATCAAACTTCGGGTTTCAAGCCCTCTCAGAGCTCTTAGACAAAGGATCAATCAAGGAATGACATGATCTTCAACTTGTCTAAACCTTTCAAACATCCACAATGGATCAAGAGGACTCCCACATCAACGATCAAGCACAAGGCTGCAACATTCCAAGTGGATTAAGCCTCAAGATCGCCAGTATCACCAAATTAGGGTTTTGGTCGACTAGGGCCTCCAGATGGAAATTTTCCTCTGGGCATGAGCCAATGCTTCAAAGCATAACCCAAAATACTCTAAGGGACCTCATAAACCCAATCATCAAGTCAATTTGGCCTCAGGGGATGCATTCATAAAAAATCAGGAATTAGGGTTTCTTGACCTAATTCACCCTTAAGTTGACTTTTGGGACAAAACATAAGCCAAGACCTCAAGACATGATTTGAGGGTCCCTAATACACTACATTGATCCATTTGCAACAATGGATTGATCCAAGAAGCTTGATTCACAAGTTTCAATTTCATCAGAACCACGGTTAGGGTTTCGCGGAAAAAGTCAACTGTGCCTTTGACTTTTGACCAGGACATGCTCCCAAACCTTGGGACATGATTCAATACACCCTATAACACCTATGAAATCAATCCATCCAATTTTATTTAGGTCAAGGACTTGATTTCATAGAGGATTGCACAGTTTGGAATTCATCTGATAAAAAGTCAACTGTGCCCAAAAGTCAAAGTTTGACTTTTTGATTTTTTTGATCAATTATGGTTCCCTAACCCTAAAATGATGTTAATGTGTGATTGGAATCATCATTCTTCAAGAAAAATCAAGAAAAGTGGGATAACTTGTAAAATGGGTAACCATAAAAAAACTTAGAAATTTTCTAAGTTATGGAACAAAGTGGCTAGGGTACCAACTTCCAAGGATCATAACTTGAGATCCAAGCAACCATTTGGGCTGATCCAAAGATGGATTTGTAGCTCTCATAGAATAATTTAAAAGTGGAAACTACACCTCATTCCAATTCATCATGGATTTTGAGTTATGGTTGGATCAAAATGGCTGAAAACATGAAATGTCACTTTTTCCAACACTTAGTGAAATTTTCACTAAGTCAGAATCTGTTTCACTTTTTTCAAAATATAGGGGCATTTTTCACTTGGATCCAAAAAGTTTCAAAACAAACTATGACCACATATGTGTTGTATCATATAAGGGCTTTCCAAAATGTCCAAGAACCCCATCAAATCCCATCTGAGCTAAGAGTTATGACAGTGGCAATATGCCTTGCTGCAACTGTCATAACAAGGCAGATTTGTGCATTTTGCTCGATTTGAGCAATTTGTACAAATGACAAACAAGTTTATCCATCTTAACACCTTAGGGAGAGACCAAGAAGGGACAAACACTGATCTATAAGCCTCCCAAGTCTTTGGAACTAAAAATAGCATGCCAAACCTAAAAAATCCTAAAGAGGGGACAAGACTCCAATTTTGTTTTGGAGCATTCAATGGATGCACCAAGGTGGCATGAACTGATCCATTTCCAACTGAATGAGTCAAGGATGATCTCTGAACCAGGGAACCAAAGGTCTGTGCTCTAACCTCTAGTCAATGGCTAGAGGAGACTTGAGATTCCAAAATGCTCCAATTGGCCAAAGGTATGCAGCAGCCTCCATTCATTATTGCTTGCAAAACAAACTTGCTCTACTATAAATAGATCTCATTTGTGCTCAGTTTAAGTACACCAAAGCACTACAACACTTGCTTTCCTCAAAATCTCTTTCTCTAGGCAAAAATGCCTTCTTTAGCAAGGTAACTCTGAGTTTTTGAGTTAGAGAGCAATTCCATCATAGCTCATGATCCAAACACATCTAATATGTCATATTTAAGCTGTCCAAACTCTCACAAGTTACCTATAACACCAAAACCTCAAAGTCCCTTCTCAAAACCTCAAAATAGGACTTTTTGCACTTTTCAAGCCATGTCTTGATTCACTCACTTTCAAAACCAGATAAAGACTCAAACACACTCCAAATATCATCCTTGAACTGTCCCAAATGGTTCCCCACATCTGGAACACCATTTGAGAGAGTTGCTATTTTGGTCATTTTTCCCCTTTTGCAAGAAAGGGCCAGTTTCCATTCCTGAGGTTTCTAGCTATTTCCAATCATCCTAAAAGCTTCCAGGGATCATTTGAGGGTGTCCAAAGCATCAAATTGTTTTTGAAACAAGGCACTCGACAGATTTCCCAAAAAGCTCCTAAAGAGGTAAGCATCACAACTTGAACTCTTTGAAATATGCATTGCTTTGAGTCCACTGATCATACACATCTCATACATGTTATATATGTTGTGTTTGGACCAATTCATCATGTGATTCATGCCTGTACCATGAGGTAGCACAGAAAATGCAAATGGAGGCCTATTTCAAAACCACTATCGGGTTTTAAAATGGGGACCTCATCTGAAAAAACCACCACCACCATTGGATTCCTTGTGAAATTCTAGGCAAAATATACCTAAATTTTGTCCCAATCCATGGAGAAATGAGAAAGTTACAAGCTTCACGTTTTTGGCCAAAACTTTGCCTTGTCTTGCCTTGGCCAGGCCAAAAACACACCATGCTTTATGTACTTCTAGGGTGGTTTTGATACACGGATGTATCACCACCCCAGTGGTAGGAGGCACGTACTGCACACAAGAGGTCTGAGGTTCGAATCTCCCTCGCCCCAGACCCCCTTTTTAATGTTTTTTCCATTTTTCTATTATTTTTCTTATTATTTTTAATGATTTGAAAAATTAATAACTCCCTCAATTTTAATTATTTTTTATTGGTTCTTTTTTTAAAAAATCACAAAATTGTTGAAATATTTTATTCCACAAAAAAATCAAATTTATATTATTTATTTAATATATTTGGTATTTTTATGAATAAATTCATTTTTAATTATTTTTAATCATTTTAAAAGTGAATATTCATCTTAAAAAATCAAAACCAAATGAGTTTTAATTCATCTTGTGATTAAAACCTCATTTTTCAAACCTTAAACAAAAATCACAAGTTGTTTATTCAAGCTTATTTGGTGTTTTATCATTTTTTATTGATTTTCTTTAAGAATTCACTTTTAAAAATGATGAAATTAGGGTTTTGATCGATTTCACCCTCATCAATCATTTTCAAACACTCATGGGTCTCTATTAGAGTGTAAGACCCATCCCCTTTGTAAATACACCACTTTTTGGGCCTCAGTCATTGTATAAGTCCCACTGTATTTTCAAAAACAACGGCGTGATCGTCGCCTTTTTAACAAAACCAATTGGACCTCTCCTCGAGCTATAAGTCCCCTTCCTTTTCAAAAACAAAAATTTTGGGCCTCTAATAGAGTGTAAGACCCAACTCCTCTTGAAAACCAAAATATTTTGGGCCTCAGTGTATTGTATAAGTCCCGATACCGTCAAAAAGTTCGGCGCGATCGTTGCCTTTTTAACAAAACTAATTGGGCTTCTCCTTCAGCTATAAGACCCATTTTTATTAATTGGGCCTCTAATAGAGTGTAAGACCCAATCCCCTTTTAACCAAAACCATTTTGGGCCTCAGATATTGTATAAGTCCCTCTGCGTTAAAAGAAAAATCTCGGCGCAATCGCCAGTTCAAAAATCAAATCATCTGGGCCTACCCTCGTGTTATAAGCCCCATTTCTTTAATTTAAAACTCTTTGGGCCTCTAATAGAGTGTAAGACCCATCCTCTTGTACATAAAAACAATTTTGGGCCTCACATATTGTATAAGTCCCTCTGTACAGTTTTTAGAACAACGGTGCGATCATCGTCAAAACTTGGGCCTCTCCTTGAGCTCTAAGCCCCCAACAATCTTTTCAGAACACTTTCTCCTTTGATTTTGAATCCAAATATATGTTGTCATCAAAAATTTCTTTAATTTCTTTGTTGAACAACTAACAAAACAGCATGGAAGCTCTACAACGGGTAAGTGTTTATCTGCTTTCATTTACCGCTTTCATATGTATATAACTGTATTTTGGGGCTGTTTCACTATAAGTCTTCTTTCACATCCTGTTATATACTTGTCACATATCCAATGTGTAATACTAGTATAGTTATTTAGAGTTTTCCCCCGGCAACTACGTCTAGCACTAGGTAAAGCCTTGTTGGTCACTCTTAAATACAAACAAAACTAGATCCCCATAGGATTTCCAGATACAGTCTTCCCTTCTCTTGGGGTTAAACAATATGGAAAAAAGAGAAAGGCAGTATTCTCGGTGAACCTTTTCTCAGACTGTCACCCTTAGAAATTGTCAAAGAAACTCTAACTCCCCAGAGATGATCTTTTCTCCGTAAATGGCATCTCTTGAGTTTCTTCCAAATTCTCGAACTTTCCTGGAATGATCTCTTCTCTGTGAATTGCATTTCTTGAACTTCTCTTGGTTTGGGGACCCACAGGCTTCCTAAAAGTACCCCGCCTCCTCTTGGGCATTGTACAAGGACCCTTCGGCTTCTTAGAAGTTCTCATGCCTTCTCTTGGGCTTAATACAAGGACCCTGACGACCTCTTAAAGGTATAAGACAGAACCTAGTCATCCTTTGCTAGAGCAGTCTTTCCCGCGTCAAAACTCCGGCCATTGTAGGGTTGATACTCATTCCTTAATGCTCGCGCCTCCTCTTGGGCATTGTACAAAAGATAAAACTCTAGACTTGGATAGTCTAAACCTCTTGAGACTCAAAGACATTCTCAAGTTCCTTTCAAACATAGGAAAAAATACCGATCACTCTGGATCAATCTCCAGCAGAAACCCGGTCTCTCTCATGAGAGTTCCCCACACTTAGACCCGCTTTGGGATCTCAATAATCCTCAGCAGTAAGTCAGCCTCCGCTTGGGCTTTGTACAAATGATTCTCCCCAGCGGAGCTAACCTTTTCAGACTCTCTTGTTGAGTCAATCACCTTTAGCCTCCGTCTTGGGCTTTGTACAAGACATATAAAAACACTCTCTTGTTAAGTATAAAAGACTCTCTTGTTGAGTCAACCACTTTTAGCCTCCGTCTTGGGCTTTGTAAAAGACAGATAGTAAAACACTCTCTTGTTGAGTATAAAAGACTCTCTTGTTGAGTCAAACCCTTTTTAGCCTCAATCTCGGGCTTCGTACGAGACATATAAAACACTCTCTTATTGAGTATAAAAAACTCTCTTGTTGAGTCAATCTCCTTTTAGCCTCAATCTCGGGCTTCGTACGAGACAGTAAATCACTCTCTTGTTGAGTATAAAAGACTCTCTTGTTGAGTCAATCAATCTTCAGACTCTCTTGTTGAGTCAATCACCTGCTCAAGACTCTCTTGTTGAGTCAAAATTTTTAGCCTCTGTCTTGGGCTTTCTACAAGACAAATAAAAGTAATCTCTTGTTGAGTCAAACCATTTCAGCCTCCATCTTGGGCTTTATATAAGATACATTCTCCCCAACAAAGTCAAAATCCCTTTTAGCCTCAATCTTGGGCTTTGTTCAAGACAGAAAGAACATTTTCCCTGGAAAAGTCAAACTTCCCGCCTCCTCTTAGGCTTCGTATAAAGAAACCCCGGTTGAGTCAATTAACCTTTTAGCATCAAATTTGTGCTTTGCTCACAGCATACAAACATCAATAATTCCTCTTTAGAGATGACAAGTTCTCTCTCATTCAAACCTTTAGCTTCACATCTTGGGCTTTGAACAAGATACAAATCACCTTTAGCTTTATGTCTTGGGCTTTGAACAAGACACCAAAACAATCTCTTTCCTACCATAGAATAGAAGGAACTACGATCGCTCTGATTTCCCTGTTTCGTTAAACGGGAATACGTAGGCATAAGATTGCAAAATCTTAGCGAGCATACTAATCAAAAACTCAAAATCCAGTACCTTCATACATCCATCAAAAGCATCAGACCTAACACCTTACCAGAAACCTAGCAAATAGTCTAGACACTGTTTTTAAGCAAATAACCTAAGACAAACCCCCCTTTTGATAACATATGTAAACCAACAGTTTTAACTGTTTAATCTCAGTATGCAAGCAGGGTTAATTGGAGACATCTATTTCCCCTCCTTAATCAGCTCAACAGGATAAAAAATGAATCGAATTGTAGTACCAAAGCGATAGTGATTCAAAACCATAAAAATTGTGCTACACCACAGTGGAGGTTTCCTTCACCCAGTGTCTCATGAAGTACATACCATCAATGAGGGAGACTCCTTCGATACAGATGAAGAATGGAAGTCCTATCTCAATGAGGACGATTATATGTCTCAGGACGAAACGCTTACGCCATTTTTCTATCCCGCACAGAGTCCGAGATTTATACCGAGGTCAGATGTCAAAATGATATACGGAGATTGTGATCCAGAAGGATGTTGTGCTCCACCCAACTCATTAGAGGAGGACACTCTGATGAAAGACAACTTTGACCACGACTATTATGGCCCGATGGATGGCCTGCCAATGTGGTAGCCGTACCCTGGAGACTCGGGGCAAAAGAGTCGGCCCAATGATGATTATCAGCTAAGCATCATCGAAAAGAATACCTGCGTCCCCACAGAAGCATGGGATCATTACTCAGGGTATTCAGACAATATCCAGTACAACGATGAATTTGCAACGATGGCAGGACAAGAGTTCCTTAACTATGCTTTTCCCGAGGTCAACATCATTGAAAGAGATGACTCCTCCAGTTCCAAAGAAGTGTGGGACACCTTAGGACAACCAAGTGGAAAGTACGACTACTTCGTCAAGTACACCGCTCCTGAAAGCTCTTGCATCAGGCTCGAAGACATCCAGCCGACTGGATGGGGAGATCTGCCTGAGAGTACAAACATTATGTAAGATACAACAGAGGAATCCTCCTACGACAACTCTGCCTGGGAAACAGATTCCAACGATCCTGCTCCACCAGAAATCAGTGTTATTTCTAAGGACAAGTCAAGAAGGAAAGTATCGGACTTTGTGATTCACCGAGAAGTTCGCCGCCAATGGGTTGTTGTCGATGTCCCGAAGATCGTTCATAAGTCTAAGTAATTTCCATCTTTAACCTTTCACCCTGCCCAGGTGAAACGGATGTTTTGATAGGGCTCAGATTCTGTAAATGTCCCTCTTCGCTTCGCCCAAAGCGACAGAGTTTTGTCTTATAGGGCTGTAATTTCAAGAATCGACAAGATCATAAATAAAATAACGTCGTTCTGTAATTTCCGCATTAATTGCTGTTTTCTCTTTTCGCTTTTCTTAGAAAATGGTAATCCTAAAAAACAATTCAAAATAAACAAGCAGTAAAAAAAATACACTGCACACACTCTTGCATTTCTCTCTGTCTCTTCTAAACATAAATCATCACGTCATGCAGATTGCTTGTTTCAAACCCCATTGAAACATACGATCCAATGCCTTCTCCCAACTTTGAATTCTCGGTATTTGAGGCTGAAGAAGAATATGACGAAGAAATTCCATAGGAGATCTCCCGATTACTCAGACAAGAGGAAAGGTCCATTGAACCTCATAAGGAACCGTTGGAAATAGTCAACTTAGGTTCAGAAGAAGAGAGAAAAGAGGTCAAGATTGGGGCACTGCTCAGTCCGATTGTCAAAGAAAGTTTGATAAAGCTTCTCAAAGAGTTTCCCGATGTATTCGCTTGGTCCTATCAGAACATGCCAGGGTTGGATACCAGCATCGTGGAACATCATCTACCGTTAAGATCATAATGTCCGCCAGTAAAACAAAGGTTGAGACCGACTCATCCAGACATGGCCATCAAAATCAAAGAGGAAGTACAGAAACAGATTAACGCGGGTTTCCTCGCCACCTCCGAATATCCTCAATGGTTAGCCAACATAGTGCCAGTTCCAAAAAAGGATGGAAAAGTCAGAATGTGTGTAGACTACAGGGATCTGAACAAAGCCAGTCCGAAGGATGACTTTCCCTTGCCACACATTGACATGCTGGTAGACAGTACAGCAAAGTTCAAAGTCTTCTCCTTCATGGACAGATTCTCGGGCTATAATCAGATAAAAATGGCGCCGAAAGACATGGAGAAAACTTTCTTTATCACCCCATGGGGCACCTTTTGTGACAAGGTAATTCCATTCGGCTTGAAGAACGTCGGGGCAACCTATCAAAGGGCCATGACTACTCTGTTTCATGACATGATACATAAAGAAATCGAGGTATATGTCGATGACATGATTGCTAAATCTAAGACATAAGAGGAGTATGTGACGTATCTGTCAAAGTTATTCGAGCGTCTGAGAAAGTACAGACTTCGCTTGAATCCCAATAAGTGCACATTCGGTGTCCGTTCAGGGAAACTTTTAGAGTTCGTCGTCAGCCAAAAAGGAATTGAGGTTGATCCTGGCAAGGTCAAGGCCATTCAAGAAATGCCTTCTCCAAAGACTGAAAAAACAAGTCAGGGGATTCCTGTGACGTTTGAATTACATTTCCAGATTTATATTCCTCATGACCGTGACATGTGTGCCAATCTTTAAATTACTCAAAAAGAATCAGGACTGTGTTTGGACAGAAGACTGCCAAACCGCCTTCGACGCTATCAAGGAATACTTGTTGAACCCATCAATTCTATCACCTCCAGTGGATGGAAAGCCACTAATCATTTACTTAACAGTCTTGGAAGACTCCATGGGTTGCGTGTTTGGTCAACAAGACGAAACAAAAAGGAAGGAGTCTGCCATCTATTATTTGAGCAAGAAATTCACAGACTGTGAAACTCGGTACACTATGCTCGAGAAAACTTGTTGTGCTCTGGCTTGGGCAGCCAAACATCTTCGCCAGTACATGATTCGTCACACTACTTGGTTAATCTCAGAAATGGATCCAATCAAGTACGTCTTTGAAAAACCTGCTCTCACGGGAAGGATTTCCCGTTGGCAGATGTTGTTATCAGAATACGACATCGAATATCACGCTCAAAAAGCCATTAAAGGAAGTGTTTTAGCCGATCATTTGGCTCATCAACCGATTGACGGTCGAGAATCAGTCGGATTTGACTTCCCAGACGAAGATGTCATGTACTTGAAAATGAAAGATTGCGATGAACCGCTACCCAGTGAAGGGCCAGAACCAGGTTCCCAATGGGGACTAATCTTTGACGGAGCTGTCAATCATTATGGAAATGGAATTGGGGCAATCATTATAACACCTCAGGGTACCCACATTCCTTTCACCGCCCGACTGACATTCAAGTGTACAAGCAACGAGGCCGAATACGAAGCTTGTATCATGGGTCTCGAAGAAGCGATTGACTTAAGGATCAAGAACTTGGATGTTTATGGCGACTCAGCCCTGGTTATCAACCAGATCAAAGGAGATTGGAACACATATCAATCAGGATTGATTCCTTACAAAGACTACGCAAGAAGGTTGTTACCTTTCTTCAATAGAATCGAGTTTCATCACATCCCTTGTGAAGAGAATCACATGGCTGATACATTAGACAGTCTCTCTTCCATGATTAGTGTAGGTCAATGGAATGACATACCTAAGATTGACATAATGCGCCTAGAAAGGCCCGCTTACATTTTCACGATCGAAGAAGTCATAGACTACAAACTTTGGTATCACAATATCAAATACTTCCTTCAGAAACAGGAGTACCACTTGGGGCGTCCAGAAAAGATAGAAAGACCCTCAGAAGGTTGGCAGGAAGCTTCTTCCTGAGCGGCGATACACTCTATAAGATAAACTTTGACATGGTCCTACTCCGATACGTAGACAGACCAGAAGCAGACATGCTGATGAAGGAAATTCACGAAGGATCCTTTGGCATTCATGCCAACAGACACACAATGGCAAGAAAAATTCTGAGAGCAGGGTACTACTGGTTGACCATGGAATCCGATTGCTACAATTACATGAAGAGGTGTCACAAGTGTCAGATATACTCGGACAAAATCCATGTACTGCCAACACATCTCAAAGTTCTCTCTTCCCTATGGCCTTTTTCCATATGGGGAATCGACATGATCGGCATGATCGAACCTAAAGCATCAAATGGACATCGGTTTATCCTGGTAGCCATTTACTACTTCACCAAATGGGTCGAAGTAGCATCGTACACTAATGTAACCCAACAAGTGGTGGTCTGATTTATCAAGAACAATCTCATCTGTCGTTATGGTGTTCCAAGCCAGATCATTACTGATAATGGATCTAACTTGAACAATAAGATGATGAAAGATTTATGTGATGAGTTCAAGATCGAACACCGTAACTCATCCCCCTACCGACCCAAGATGAACGGAGCGGTAGAAGTGGCTAACAAGAATATCAAGAAGATTGTTCAGAAGATGGTTGTAACCTACAAAGACTGGCACAAAATGTTACCCTTTGCTCTTCACGGTTATCGTACATCTGTCTGCACTTCAACAGGAGCAACCCCTTTCTCTCTAGTATATGGCATGGAAGCAGTGCTCCCCATCGAAGTAGAGATCCCATCAATCCGGGTATTGATGGAAGCTAAGCTAACAGAAGCATAATGGTGTCGAAGTCGAAACGACGAATTGAATCTGATAGAAGAAAAGCGAATAACGGCTTTATGCCATGGTCAGTTGTATCAACAAAGAATGAAGAAGGCGTTCGACAAAAAGGTCTGACCCCGTGTCTTCAGGAAAGGAGACCTTGTGCTTAAAAAGATACAATCATTTCTCACTGATCCCCGGGACAAATGGACTCTGAATTATGACGGCCCCTATGTGGTCTAGAAAGCTTTCTCAGGCGGCGCCTTGAAACTCGCAACCATGGATGGAGAGGAATTTTCCTACCCCACGAATGTTGACGTAGTCAAGAAATACTTCGCCTAAATAAATAAATAAAACACCTCGGTGGATTGAAAACCCGAAAGGGCGGTCCAGGAAAAATTTAGAGACATAATCAAAAATCATCCCGATGGATTGGAAACCTCAAAGTACAATCCAGGCAAAAGTTAGGGATTTATGGCAAGTAACTACGTCCAATAAAGGGGCAAATCCCTCAACGGCAGTCATGCCATCCATCAGGAAAACTCCAGTCAAGGTCATCTTCGACAGAAGCTCAGGATGTCCGGAATTCAAAGTTGGTAGAAGGATAGTGGTTGTTATGTTTAATGTAGCCCTTTCCCCGTAAATTACCATTTTCTAACTTTGTAAATACTCTGTGGAATCACGTGCTTGGCTGATTTCCATCCTATCAATAAAATTTGAGCCCTAGTGCTTTTGTTTACAATTCTTATTTGTTTTAGCTTTACAGAATGACGTTTTAACATGATCAACGATTCTTGAAATAAAACAAAAATGAATTTACTTGACAGATTTTTTCTGCTTTTAAATAAAGATGGCAATTTCTTTTGACTGTTGAACATCGAAAGAACATCGATCGCTACTCCAAAGGCGAGTAAGCTTCGAAGTGCAGAATCAAAGTACTCTTTCTAAACCAGTACACCTGAATGAAGGATCAGTTGTGTCAGATGTCTTGTTCCGTCTGACATCCCCGACAGAGTTCTTACCTCTTAAGCCCGACCAAGGTTGTTCCCCACAGGGACTACCTCTCCTAAGCAAGGTAGAATTGCTATCGTGAACCAAATGGTTTTTCCTCGTCCCCTGCAGTGGCCGAGTATCCCGTCGTGTTCATCCGTTAGTTTGTATGTCGTGTCAGTTTTATTAGCATATACATACATACATCATGCATTATTTATTTGCATTTACATTCATATTGCATCACTCTCACTCTAGTCGGTCTTGTTCCCAAGTGATAAAAGTCCTCTGTCAATCGAGTTGTCGGTTATTTCCTCATCAAGAAGTGAATCCTCTAAGCAATCTCTCTCCAGTTTATTTCTGGATTAAAGACGGTCCTCGACCACTTTGATAACTTAAACCTCTAAAAGACAAAGAGAACTGTCGACAAACGTCACTCTTCACCACTGAAGATGATATCTTCGCTTTCCCGGATTAAGGAAAACCCCCAGAGAAAGCCTCTTAATCAAAGCTTCGGCAATGTAGCAGTTTCTCTCTGAAAATTTGCTATCAAAAAGGTCATCAGCACCTCCAAATTGGATTACATCACATGGCATTTCTCCGAGAAGACCTCGAGAAAAAGTATGATGTAGTATCCCTAAACAGGAAACAGTCTCTCAAGAGACTCGTTTTCCCCAGTAGAGTCAACAAATGGCATCTCCAAACAGAGAAGTTTGTACACCTCTACAGCTCAGACGGATGGGTTACCCAACAAGTCTAACATCAAGATTTTTTCCGTCAAATGGCATCTCCCCAGGAAAATTCGGCAAGAAGTTTAAGGAAAAACTGCTACGAATAGCGTCCCTTGTCAAGAAAGTTTATTGACAAAAGAAACTAAGACCAGTTCCTTGGTAGGAAACCAGGATCGAGAGGAAGTTTATTTTAGAAACTGAGACCAGTTCCTTGGTAGGAAACCAGGATCGAGGGGAAGTTTATTTCAGAAACTGAGACCAGTTCCTTGGTAGGAAACCAGGATCGAGGGGAAGTTTATTTCAGAAACTAAGACCAGTTCCTTGGTAGGAAACCAGGATCGAGGGGAGGTTTATTTCAGAAACTAAGACCAGTTCCTTGGCTAAAAACTAGGGTCGAGGGGAAGTTTTTACCTTTTCTAAACATCATTGTTTAGCAAAAGAAGATGGATGGGCAAGCAGCCGTTCATAACTACCATCAAAATTTCGGGTATTCTGATATTTAATCCTCTTGCACCCTGAATGCCCGAATACCTTCGGAATTCACACCTTCGGGTCCAAGAAGATTAAATAGGGGCATCTGTCATACCCCAAATTTTGACCACTAAGATTCCCATCATTGTGCAAATCATCATCACAATATGGATGAACTTTCATATTCATTAGTCTCCCCAAAGATGGGTGAGCATTCACTACAATCAAAGAATTAGGGTTTCAAGCCCTCTCAGAGCACTTAGACAAAAGATCAATCAAGAAATGACATGATCTTCAACTTGTCTATCCTCTAAAACACCCATAAAGGATTAAGAGGACTCCCACATCAGGGATCAGGCACAAGGCTACAGCATTCCATGTGGATTAAGCCTCAAGATCGCCAGTGTCACCAAATTAGGGTTTTGGTCGACCAAGGCCTCTAGTTGGAATTTTTCTTCTGGGCATGAGCCAATGCTTCAAAGCATACCCTAAAATACTTCATGGGACCTCATGGACCCAAGCATCAAGTCAATTTAACTTCAGGGGATGTATTCAGCAAAAATCAGGAATTAGGGTTTCTTGACCTAATTCACCCCTAAGTTGACTTTTGGGACAAAACATGAGCCAAGACCTCAACACATGATTTGAGGGTCTCTAACACACCACATTGATCCATTTGCAACAATGGATTGATCCAATAAGCTTGATCAACAAGTTTTAATTTCATCTGAACCACCATTAGGGTTTTGAGGGAAAAAGTCAACTGTACCTTTGACTTTTGACCAGGACATGCTCCCAAAACTTAGGACATGATTCAATACACCCTATAACACCTATGGAACATAGCCATTAGGTTTGATTTAGGTCAAGGACTTGATTTCCCCAAGGATCGCACAGTTTGAAATTCATCTGATAAAAAGTCAACTGTGCACAAAAGTCAAGTTTGACTTTTTGAGATTTTTCACAATTATGGTTCCTCAACCCTAAAATGATGTTAATGTGTGATTAGAATCATCATTCATCAAGAAAAATCAAAGAAAGTGGGATAACTTGTAAAAGGGGTAACCATAAAAACTTAGAAATTTTCTAAGTTATGGAACAAAGTGGCTAGGGTACCAACTTCCAAGGATCATAACTTGTGATCCAAGCAACTATTTTGGTTGATCCAAAGATGGATTTGTAGCTCTCATGGCATACTTCAAAAGTGTCAACTACACCTCATTCCAATTCCTCATGGATTTTAAGTTATGTAATGATCAAAATGGCTGAAAACCCAAAAATGACATTTTTCCAACACTTAGTGAAATTTTCACTAAGTCAGAATCTGTTTCACTTTTTTCAAAATGTAGGGGAATTTTTCACTTGGATCCAAAAAGTTTCAAAACAAACTATGATCACACATGTGTTGTATCATATGAGAGCTTTCCAAAATGTCCAAGAACCCCATGAAATTCCATTTGAGCTAAGAGTTATGACAGTGGCAATATGCCTTGCTGCAACTGTCATAACAAGGAAGATTTGTGCATTTTGCTCGATTTGAGCAATTTGTGCAAATGACAAACAAATTTATCCATCTAAACACCTCAGGGGGAGACCAAGGAGGAACAAACACTGATCCATAAGCCTTCCAAGTCTTTGGAACTACAAATAGCATGCCAAACCTAAAAACCCTAAAAAGGGGACAAGACTCCAATTTTGTTTTGGAGCATTCAATGGATCCACCAAGGTGGCATTAACTGACACTATTCCAACTGAATGAGTCAAGGATGATCTCTGAACTAGGGAACCAAAGGTCTGTGCTCTAACCTCTAGTCAATGGCTAGAGGAGATTTAAGATTCCAAAGTGACACAATTGGCCACATACCTGTACCAGTTGCCATTCCATATTCCTTGCAAAACAAACTTGCTCTACTATAAATAGAGCTTGTTTGTGATCAGTTTAAGTACACCAAAGGCCTGCAACACTTGCCTTTCTCAAAATCATCTCCTCACTCTCAAAAATGCCTTTCTTAGCAAGTCACTATCGAATTTTTCAGTAGAGAGCAATTCCACTCAAACCAATTGCTCTAACACCTCATAAACATCATATGTGAGCTGATCAAACACTAAACACACAACTGTAACACTGATTTCTCATAATCACCAGCCAGTTGCTCAAGTTTTCAACCAAGTTGCAGTTGAGATGCCATGAAGTGATCCAGCCATTTCCAATCAAGTCCAAGCATTCAAACACACTCCATATGGTGTAGGGAAGCTGTTTAGATCATCACAACTCATATGTAACACCTCTAACTCAAAAATCACAATGCTCTTGCTGTCACGACCTTCAAGTAAGCCTAAACTTGGTCATCTCTTAATCTATGCATATTTCCTCACACAATACTTTTGCCAAATGTTCATAATCATGCATAGAATGTTTCCCCTCAAGTAGTTGCTTTGTTTGAATCGTGTATCAAAATTCTCAGCCTTCATGCAAATTTTAGGGTTCTTGAGGTTTTGTCTTGATTTCTTATTCCATGCTTAAAATAAATGAAATTAAAGACCATAGACATGATTGTGAGGTGAAAACGAGCAGATTGATATGTGGATTGTGTAATTTCATCAAGTATTCAGTGAGATTGGAGAGAAAATGCAAATCTGGGCAAAACTCAGAACACGCACGTGTTCTTGGGTGTTCTTGGCGCCCTTTTTCCAAAATTCAAATATTTGAATTTTTGTAATTTTATTTAATTGATTCAAAAATTAATTTCTCTATGAGTTTTAATGATTTTGAGTTGATTCTTTTTTTAATAATTTACAAAAATGTTAAAATATTTTATTTTACCAAAAATTCCCAAAAATATTATTTATTTCATATACTTGATATTTTTGCAAAGAATTAATCTTTTATTTGTTTTTTAACATTTAAAATATTTTTTCCTCCTTGATTTTCCAAACTTAATTGGTTTCCAATCATTTTGTGGATAAAAACATGATTTTTGAAACATTGATCCAAGATCACCGCTCATTTTTCACATGTTTTCAATACTTTTATTAATTTTTTAACAAAATTAATTCCATTTTTAACAAAATTAGGGTTTTGATTAATTCCACCCTCACAAATCTTTTTCAAACACTCATGGGCCTCTATTAGAGTGTAAGACCCACTGTATTTTCAAAAACAACGGCGCGATCGTAGCCTTTTTAACAAAACTAATTGGGCCTTTCCTCGAGCTATAAGTCCCATCCCTTTTCAAAAAACAAAAACTTTGGGCCTCTAATAGAGTGTAAGACCCAACCCCTTTTGAAAGCCAAACATTTTGGGCCTCAGACAATTGTATAAGTCCCTGGTGATTTTCAAAACGACGGTGCGATCACTGTCCACTTGGGCCTCTCCCTGAGTTGTAAGCCCCATCTCTTGTACAAAAATAAACTTTGGGCCTCTAATAGAGTGTAAGACCCATCCCCTTTGTATAAAAAACCTTTTGGGCCTCACTTATTGTATAAGTCCCCCTGTACAGTTCTCAAAATAATGACGCGATCGTCGCCTTTTTAAAAAAATCACCTGGGCCTTTCCTTGAGCTATAAGCCCCAACAATCTTTTCAAAGCACTTTCTCCTTTTATTTTGATTTTAAATATACAGTTGTTATCAAAACTTTCTTTAATTTCTTTGTTGAACAACTAACAAAACAGCATGGAAGCTCTACAACTGGTAAGTGTTTATCCGCTTTCATTTACTGCTTTCCTATATATAACTGCATTATGGGGCTGCTTCACTATAAGTCTTCTTTCACACCTTTTAAATACTTGTCATATATCAACTGTATATATACTAGTATAGTTATTTAGAGATTTCCCTGACAACTACGTCTAGAACTAGGCAAAGCTCGTTGGTCACTCTTGAATACAAACAAAACTAGATCCCCATAGGGTTCCAGATACAGTCTTCCCTTCTCTTGGGGTTAAACAATATGGAACAAAGAGAAAGGCAGTATTCTCGGTGAACCTTTTCTTAGACTGTCACCCTTAGAAATTGTCAAAGAAATTCTACTCCCCAGAGTTGATCTATTCTCCGTGAATAGCATCTCTTGATTTTCTTCCAAACCCTCGAACTTTCCTAGAATGATCTCTTCTCTGTGAATTGCATTTCTTGAACTTCTCTTGGTTTGGGGACCCACGGGCTTCCTAAAAGCATCCCCGCCTCCTCTTGAGCATTGTACAAGGACCTTTCGGCTTCTTAGAAGTTCTCATGCCTTCTCTTGGGCTTAATACAAGGACCCTGAAGACCTCTTATAGGTATAGGAACAGAACTTATCCATCCTTCGTTAGAGCTGTCTTTCTAAAAAAAGTCAACACTCTCAAACCAATTTTAGGGTTGATACTCATCCCTTAAACGAGTCGGCCTCTTCTTGGGCATCATACAAAAGATAAAACTCTACCAATTGGCTTGGACAGTCTAAACATCCTTGAGTCTCAAAGACATTCTCAAGTCCCCTCCAAAACATAGGAGAAGCCCGGGATTCTGGATTAATCTCCAGTAAGAGTTAAAACTTGTGGGTTCTATAACCATGCCTTTCTTCCAAATTTCCCCAACCAGGGTCAATATAACATTATCTCAAATCATAGCCTCGAGGTTTCTGATCTATCAACTCTTCTGCATTCCCCTGCAAGAGTTGATTCCCCATTTGGACCTGCCTCGGGATCTCAAAGAATCCCCTGCAAAAGCTAGCCTCCTCTTAGGCTTCGTATAAGGACCGTTTCCTCAGGATACCCGGCCTCCTCTTGGGATTTGTACAATGATTCTCCCCTGCGGAGTTAACCTTTTCAAACTCTCTTGTTGAGTCGATCAATTACTTTTCAGACTCTCTTGTTTAGTCAATCACCCTTTCAGACTCTCTTGTTGAGTCAGACTCTCTTGTTGAGTCAATCACCTTTTAGCACTCTCTTGTTGAGTCATCCCTTTTAGCCTCAGTCTCGGGCTTTGCACGAGACTGATAAAAACCATTCTCTTGTTGGGACAGTCTTCTCCAGCTTCCTTTTAAGCTTGGCATAAAGATTTCCCTAACAGAGATAGCCTCCTCTTAGGCTTTGTATAAAGATTCACCCTAGCAAAGTTAGCCTACTCTTAGGCTTTCTCCAGCTTGTTCAGCCATCATCCTGGGCTTCGTACAGGACATATAAAAGCACTCTCTTGTCGAGTCAAACCCGTTTAGCCTCTGTCTTGGGCTTTGTACAAGACACTCAAAATATCCTCAGTCAAGTCGATTAAATTTCTCATTTTAGCCTCTATCTTGGGCTTTGTACGAGACACATACAAAACTCCCCGGCGGAGTCAAAGTCAAACTTTTAGCCTCCTCTTAGGCTTTGTATAAGGACTTCCCCAGTGGAGTCAATCAACCTCTTAGCTTCAACCTTGGGCTTTGATCAAGGCACACAAAAATCAACAATCCCTCTTTAGAGATGGCAAATTCTCTCTAAAGGCTTTTTAGCTTCAATCTTGGGCTTTGAACAAGACACCAAAACATCTTTTCCTCCCTTAGAATAAGAGGAACTACGATCGCTCTGATTTCCCTGTTGCTTTAAACGGGAATACGTAGGCATAAGATTGCGAAATCTTAGCGAGCATACTAATAAAAAACTTTAGGTCCAGTACCGTCATACATCAATCACACATAAAAAAACATCAGATCCAGTACCTTACCAAAATCCTCATGAACCGTCAAGACACCATATTCTTAAGCAAAATAACCTCGGAGAGACCCACTATTTTGATAGCATCTGTAAACCAACAGTCATCTGTTTAAACTCGGTATGCAAGCAGGGTTAATTGGAGACATTTATTTCCCTTCCTTAATCAGCTTCACAGGATAAAAAATGAATCGAACTGTAGTACCAAAGCAATAGTGATTCGAAACCACAAAAACCGCGCTACACATATCTACTATTGAAGAGACACCTCGAGCGTTGTGATTTAATGAGACTAGGTTTCAAGTAATTTTTTTCCTATTACTCCTTAATATCACTAATCATGTTTAACACATTGGATTTGAAAATTTACTTGATAACTGTTTAAATCTTTACGTCTTCCTTCCTCATTAGGCATTCATAAAGATGCATGTAAGACAAAGATTTCTTGGAACTGAACACTTGATTTTCTTCCTTTATTCTTTGTCAGTTTATGCCCTCTCACTTTCGAGTATACATTTATTTGTATTTATTGACTGATGTCATAATATGAATAACGTATATTGATCTGTGATCTTTTGGAGACTGATACACTCATTCATCATTCCTTATTCTAGTTTGTATCCCTTGTATTGGAAATGATGAATTTCTCTTTTCAATTCATCTAGTCTTTATTGCTATCACTCTTTGTTCTCTTTATATACCACACTTCTCCTCTTAACTATTCATCTGTTTCTACTTGCTATTCACTTCTATCCTTCTTACTTTCACCATGTATATCAAAACCTTTCCTGGCAATGAAGAAATCCTGGAGGTCATTAATGAGAAAAGGCCACGTCTCCCAAGACTAAGAGACGCAGGCATTTTCATTTCCACCAGCATGGAAATCCAATGATGGTCATGATACTTTGCAATTTTGCATGGACCCATTTATCCTGTCATGATAAAAGAGTTCTAGAAATATGCACGGATATGTGAAGATAACAATTCGGTTTGGTCATCTATTTTCGGTGTTCCAGTCATCATAACACCTACCTTCATCGCCCAAGCCATAAACTGTGTTCAATCAGGAGTGACTGTTGAAGACTTTCATCTGAACTATTCCTTTGTTGAGGATCTCATTAGGATTCATGATGTGTCTCGAGACAAGTATGAACCCTATAATCCTGAAGGACTTCTCCCTGATGGAAAATTGTTGTTTCAACTACTTCTCACCAACTTTCGCCCCAGAGGATTGGTCAAAAGCACATTGACTCATGATGATAAACTGTTTATCTATTTCATGATGTACATTGTTAGGGTGAATCTTCCGCAAACCATCTTTAATCATCTGAAGAAATGTGTTGAAATCTCCAGAAATCAACATAAGTCCTTCATACCTTATGGAAGAATTCTGTCTGAGTTATTCTACAGGGCTGAAATCATCACTTTAGCTAGAATCTTGGACCAAAAGATGCTACTGCTGAAGAAAGGTGTGAAAGGGTTGATGAGGTGGAGGATTTCTGATAGCTGGTTGGCGTGTGTTTCATCACTGTTGGTCTCTTGGTTGCTGAATGCTTGGTCTTTCTTCCGTTTATCATTGCTTTTCTCGTCTATTGTCCTTGTTGTTGTTCTTTTTATGTTTTGTGGTTCTGTTCCTGTACTGCACCTCCAGCATTTTGTTGTTTTATCAATGAAGCTTTTCTTTCCTTATTTGCATTTATCTTGTCTTACTGCATTCCATTATGATTACCATAAAAAGGAAGAAAATGACTAAATTTAACTTATCTAAATTCCTTCAAATCAAAATAATTTAGTTAAATCATGGTTACCCTTTTTTATTATGACAAAAAGGGGGAATATTAATATGGAAAAATTATTTTGATAAATATCTTGTCTCCAATCATAGCTTTAACATTCTAACACTTTAAATATCATATCTTTTTAGAATGTTTTTTTTCCAGGAAAAGTTATTATATTGGTAAAATGACTCTGATATCAATCAGGCTCTGAATTAGTTAATCAAGCTCTGTTATTAGAATGCATCACCACTATAATCAAGCTCTGATATTTTGGATCTATCTATGATCTCTGCAATCAGGCTCTATATCCCAAATCTTATAAGATTGTGTTAAGTCTTAGTTTCAGGGGAAGCTTGACAAAGGAAAACTTACTTTGAACTTATCTGAGTCAATTCTGATTATCTTCATACAAAATTGTGCTATCAAAATACATTGTTTTGTCATTATCAAAAAGGGGGAGATTGTTAGAACAAGATTTGGTTCTGCAAGTTATCTCTTTGTTTTGATAATAACAAAGTTGTATTTGTGTGAGAACAATTTTGGTACTCTAACGTGTACTTTCTTAAGAATTGACAAACAGGTTCTGACTCTGATAGAGAAAGTTTTGACTCTGATAGAGATCATGTGTTAAGTCACTCTGAAGTTCTCAATAAACGCTTATGCGTCAAGAAGTAAGGCTGCTTCTGATCTACTGTGTGTCAGAAAGACTCCAAGAAGACACTATATTGCTGCTGCAATGTTCTCTTGGATTCTGGCTCTGAATTTAACTCTGATACTTATCTTCTGAAGACTCTGAAGACAAGGTTCTGATGAACAGCGTTCTAAAGACTCTGAAGACTTAAGTTTCTGAAGACCAAGTTCTGAAGACTTTGAAGACAAGGTTCTGCTGAACAAGTTCTGAAGACTCTGAAGACTTATGTTTCTGATAACCAAGGGTTCTGAAGAAGGAGTACTGAAGACTCTAATGACAAGGTTCTGCTGAACAAGTTCTGAAGACTCCAAAGACTCAAGACTATGAAGACCCAATGATTCATTTTTCTAATCATGCTTCGATCATATCAACTCAGAAGCCTCTGATGAACAGAAGAAGATGAAACGTTTGCGTGGGAAAATAGTACATAGTACAGATCAAACACGTTCTTTTCCACTACCATTCCACTACCTTGATTTGGTGGTACAAAGGACAATTTCAATGTACGATTTTCATCCCAGCATAACGACATTATTTTAAGTCGCCAATATTTTTCTGATATTACTGATCTACCCTTCAATGGATCTTTTTCTGGCTATATAAAGACTTGATCTTTCAACGAATCATGTGTGACACTGAGTGTGAAAAAAATAAATATTTAAAACACTGATTCATACGAAGAAAGAACTCAAGAAATAGAGAAATACGTGGGTGAACAGTAAAGCACCACAATACAAAGAAGAAGATTGTTCTTACTGTGTAGATTCGCTCTAAGTTAGATTGAGCTAGAAATAGTGTTTATATCAGCTTATGTAAGAAGCAATTCATTGTAAACATTTTATTTGATCAAACAGTTGTTTGAATTCCTTAAGGGACCAGTTAGGTCAGAAGCCTTAAGAAGAGACGGTTAGTATGTGTATTGTTAGTCACCAGCAGTTGCTAGTACAATTGTAATCAGTTTAGTTATAATGGATTAAGTCCTTGTGTATAAGGCGAAATCACCTTGGCGGGTGGACTGGATTAACTTGATCGTTTTCAAGTGAAGCGGGATATATTGTGTGTCTTTCTCTATTATTAGTCTATTTTTTATCTTTGTTTGAGTTTCACAAAAAGCTTTGATTTTGAAAACCCAATTCACCCCCCCCCCCCCCCCCTTTCTTGTGTTTTTCTCACACCTTCACGTTCATCTTCCTTTGGCTAAGTAATGCAAGTTAGAAAAGGGTAAAACTTCCCCTCGATCATGGTTTTTAGCCACGGAACTGGTCTCAATTTTTTTTTGAAATAAACCTCCCCTCAATCCCGGTCTTCAGCCATGGAACTGGTTTGGGTTTCTTTGAAATAAACCTCCCCTCGATCCTGGTCTTCAGCCATGGAACTGGTCTCAGTTTCTTCTTGTCGAGTTCTTCTCTTGACAAGGAATGCTATTTGTGATGGTTTTCATCAAACTTCTCACTGAGATTTACTGGGGAGATGCCATTTGATGAAAAAAGATTTGATGTCAGACTTGCTGGGGATAACCACTTATCTGAACTGCAGAGATGTGCAAACTTCTCTTGTTGGAGATGCCATTTGCTGGAGAAATTATATCATATTTCCCTTCAAGATTTTTCGGAGAGACACCATGTGATGTAATTCAGTTTTGAGGTGCTGATGACTTCTTTGAAAGTGTGAAAAATTTCTCAGGGAGAGATTGCCATTTGTCAACTTATTTGGAAATCTACGAGGGCAAGAACAAACTTCTCTGTTGGCAAGAGTCTTTTGTTGAGAAGCTTTCGCGGGGGATTTTCCTTAATCTGGGAAAGCAAAATATCATCTTCAATGGTGAAGAGTCATGTTCCAAAGGTGCATATCCAAATGTCTCCTTGTCTTTCAGAGATTCAAGTTATCAAAGTGATCGAAGACAAATTTCAATCTAGGAATAAATTGGAGAGAGATTGTTTAGACGATACATTTCCTGACGAGGAAAGAACTCAAACTGGGATTTTGTCCTATCTGACGTGGAAAGGAAAGCTGACAACTCTAATAGAGAGAGAACATTTATCACTTAGGGATAAACGTGACCCAAGTGATCGAAATATGATATTCAATATGAATATGAATATGAATCAATTATGCATGATGTATGTATGAAATGCTTATGCTGACAAGACAGACATGACATACGGAATGGTGATGATCACAATTGGATACTCAAACACTGCGGGGGATAAAAAGTATCAATGTATGACAAGTATTTAGGGACGCAAAGCTCTATAGTTGATCCTCAACTACCATTGGTAGTAACAAGATGTGACTCCTAAAGAGTGAAAACTTTTACCGGTGTTTTCTGAAGGTAGCAGCTTGTCATAGGAAGGAAATCTTGTTCCTACCTTTATTCTTAGGGATAGAAACCCTACCGGGGATGACAAATGGGACATTCCATCTGAAGTAATTGATCCTTCATTCAGGGCGTACTGATCATAAGGAGTATTTTGATTCTGCATTTTGAAGGTTTGATCACTTCCGGAGAAGCCTTCGATACTCCCTTTTGTGTTCAGTAATAAAAAAGAAATTGACATCCTTATTTTAAAAGCATTTTGAGATTAAATTCATTTTTTTAAGAACTTTGATTATATTAAAATGTCATTTTGCAAAGCAGAATAAATGAGAATTGCAAACAAAAGGCACAAGGGCTCAAATTTATTGATAGAATGGTAATTAGCCTAACGCGTGATCCCATGGAGCATTACAAAGTTTAGAAAATGGTAATTTAAAGGGAAATGGGTTACATTGAAACATAATGACCACTATCCTTCTACCAACTTTGAATTCTGGATATTCTCGAGCCTCTGCTGAAGGTGACCTCTGATTGAGGATTTCTTAACAGATGACATACCCTCTGATGAGCCAATCTTGTTGGATGCAGTTACTTGCCAGGAATCTCTAATTTTTGCCTATATTGCCTTTTCAGGTTTTCAATCCATCGGGATGATCATTGTTTATGTCTCTAATTTTTGCCTGGACCGCCCTTTTGGGTTTTCAGCCCACCGAGACGCTTTTTTTTTGCTTAAGTCGGCCTTTCAGGTTTTCAACTTAGCGAGCTGTTTTTTATTTATTTAGGCGAAGTATTTCTTGACTAAAACAACATTTATGGGGTAGGTAAACTCTTCTCCATCCATGGTTGCGAGTTTTAAGGCACCGCCTGAAAAGGCTTTCTTAACAACATAGGGGCCATCGTAGTTTGGAGTCCATTTGCCTCTAGGATCAGTGAGAAATGATTGGATCTTATTGAGCACGAGTTTTCCTTCCCTGAATACACGAGGTCGGACCTTTTTGTCAAAATCTTTCTTCATCCTTTGCTGATATAACTGACCATGGCATAAAGTCGTCACTCTCTTTTCTTCGATTAGGTCCAGTTCTTCGTATCTACTTTCACACCATTCACCTTCCGTTAGCTTGGCTTCGATCAAGAATCTTATTGATGGGATCTCTACTTCTATGGAGAGTACTACTTCCATGCCATATACTAAAGAGAAAGGGGTTGCCCCTATTGAAGTTCAGATGGATGTGCGATAACCGTGAAGAGCAAAGGGTAGCATCTCATGCCAATCTTTGTAGGTTACAACGATCTTCTGAATAATCTTCTTGATATTTTTGTTAGCTGCTTCTACCATTCCATTCATTTTAGGCCGGTAGGGAGATGAGTTATGGTGTTCAATTTTGAACTCAACACATAATTCTTTCATCATCTTGTTATTTAGGTTCAATCTACTGTCAGTAATGATCTGGCTTGGAACACCATAACGGCATATGAGATTGTTCTTGATAAATCGGACCACCACTTGTCTGGTCACATTGGTGTATGACGCTGCTTTAACCCATTTGGTGAAGTAATCAATGGCTATTAGGATGAACGGATGTTCGTTAGAGGCTTTGGGTTCAATCATGCTAATCATGTCGATTCCCCATATAAAAAAAGGCCATGGAGAAGAAAGGACTTTGAAATCAGTTGGCGGTACATGAATTTTGTCGGCGTATATCTAACACTTATGACATTTCCTCATGTATTTGTAGCAATCAGATTCCATTGTCATCCAATAATATCATGCTCTTAGAATTTTTCTTGCCATTGTGTGTCCATTGGCATGAGTGCCAAAGGTTCCTTTGTGAATCTCTTTCATCAACATGTTTGCTTCGTGTCTGTCTACGCATCTGAGCAAAACCATGTCGAAGTTTCTTTTATAGAGTGTATCATTGTTCAGGAAGAAGTTGCCAACCAGTCTTCTGAGAGTCTTCCTATCTTTTCTTGATGCCCCAGGCAGGCATTCCTGTCTTTGAAGGAAGCATTTGATACCGTGATACCATGGTTTGTCATCTATGAATGCTTCAACTGCAAATATGTAAGCAGGCCTATCAAGGCGCATTATGTCGATCTTGGGTACGCCGTTCCATCGACTCACACTAATCACGGAGGATAGGGTAGCTAGTGCATCCGCCATGTGATTTTCTTCACGAGGAATGTGATGAAACTCAACCTTGTTAAAGAAGGGTAGCAACCTTCTTGCGAGTCTTTGTAAAGAATTAATCCTAATTGATATGTGTTCCACTCTCCTTTGATCTGATTTATAACCAGGGTTGAGTCTCTATACACATCCAAATTCTTTATCCTTAGGTCGATTTCTTCTTCGAGACCCATGATGCAAGCTTCATATTCAACCTTATTGTTTGTGCATTTAAATGTCAATCTGGCGGTGAAAGGAATATGGGTACCCTGAGGTGTAACAATGATTGCCCCAATTCCATTTCCATAGGCATTGATAGCTCCGTCGAATATTAGTCCCCATTGGGAACCTGACTTTGGCCCTTCGCTTGGTAGCGGTTCATCGCAATCTTTCATTTTCAGGTACATTACATCTTCATCTGGGAAGTCAAATTTGATCATTTCCTGATCATCAATCGATTGATGAGCCAAATGATCGGCTAAACCACTTCCTTTGACGGCTTTCTGAGCATGGTACTCGATGTCGTATTCTGATAACAACATCTGCCAACGAGCAATCCTTCCCTTTAAATTAGGCTTTTCAAAGACGTATTTGATCAGACCCATTTCGGAGATTAACCAAGTAGTGTGACAAATCATGTACTGGAGAAGACGTTTGGCTGCCCAAGCTAGAGCACATCAAGTTTTCTCGAGCATAGTGTATCGAGTTTCATAGTCTGTGAATTTCTTGCTTAAGTAATAAATGGCAGACTCTTTTCTTTTTGTCTCGTCTTGTTGGCCAAGCACACAACCCATAGAGTCTTCCAAGACTGTTAAGTAGATGATCAGTGGCCTTCTTTCCACTAAAGGAGACATGATAGGTGGATTGAACAGATATTCTTTGATGCTGTCAAAAGCTTTTTGGCAGTCTTCTGTCCATATATAGCTTTGGTTCTTTCTGAGTAACTTAAAGATTGACGCGCATGTCGCAGTCATGAGAGATATGAATCTTGAGATATAATTCAGACGTCCCAAAAATCCTCTTACTTGTTTTTTGGTCTTTGGGGGAGGCATTTCTTGAATGGCTTTGACTTTGTCGAGATCAACCTCAATTCCCTTTTGGCTGACGATGAATCCCAAGAGTTTTCCTAAACGAACACCAAATGTGCACTTATTAGGATTCAAGCGGAGTTTGTATTTTCTTAGACGCTCGAATAGTTTTGATAAATTCTCCACATGTTCTTCTTCTATTTTAGATTTAGCAATCATGTCATCGACGTGCACTTCAATCTCTTTGTGCATCATGTCATGAAACAGAGTTGTCATAGCCCTTTGATAAGTTGCTCCTGCATTCTTTAGACCGAACGACATCACCTTGTAACAGAAGGTGCCCCATGGGGTGATGAATGAAGTTTTCTTCATGTCTTCTAGTACCATTCTGATTTGATTATAGCCCTAGAATCCATCCATGAAGGAGAATACTTTGAATTTTGTTGTGCTGTCAACTAGCATGTCTATGTGTGGTAGGGGAAAATCATCCTTTGGACTTGCTTTGTTTAAATCATTGTAGTCCACACACATTCTGACTTTTTCGTCTTTCTTGGAAACTGGCACTATGTTGTCCAACCATTGGGGATATTCTGAGGTGGCAAGGAAACCTGCGTCGATCTGTTTTTGCACTTCCTCCTTAATTTTGATGGACATATTTGGGTGAGTCCTTCTCAATTTTTGCTTAACCGGAGGACATTTTGATTTTAGCGGTAAGTGATGTTCCACAATGTTGGTATCCAACCCTGTCATATCTTGGTAGGACCAAGCAAACACATCTGGAAATTCTTTGAGAAGTTTTATCATATTTTCTCTGACAGTTGCATTGAGCAGTGCTACAATCTTAACTTCTTTCCTTTCTTCTTCTGAACCCAAATTAACCGTTTCCAACGGCTCTTTTTGGGGCTCAATTAACTTTTCCTCCTGCCTGAGTAGTTGGGAGATCTCTTCTGGAATTTCTTCGTTCTCTTCTTCTTCGGCTTCAAATACCGGGAACTCAAAGTTGGGAGAAGGCATTGGATCGTATGTTTCAATGGGGTTTAAAACAAGTAATCTGCATGACGTGATGATTCCTTTTTTTAGAAAAGACAGAGAGAATGCAAAAGTGTGTGCAGTGTATTTTTTTAAAACGCTTGTTTTAATTTTGGTCTGTTTTTTAGGATTACCATTTTTTGAAAAAGAAAAAAGTGAAAATAGCAATAAGATGCGGGAATTCAGAATGACATTCTTTATTTATGATTTGTGGATTCTTGAAGCACAACCCTATAAAACAAAACTCTTTCACTTTGGGCGAAGCGAAGAGGGACATTTACAGAAAAGCAAGCCCTATAAAACATCCTTTTCACTCGGGAAAAGTCAAAGGTCAAAACAAAGATGCGGCAATTACTTTGATTTATGAACGACATTCGGGACATCGACTGCAACCCAATGGCGACGAACTCCTCTGTGCATCACAAAGTCCGGTTATTTTCTTCTAGGTTTGTCTTCAATAATAACACTGATCTCTGGTGGAGTTGGATCACTGGAGTCTTCTTCCCATGCAGAGTTATCATAAGAGGACTCTCATGTGGCATCTTCAACAGTATTTTCATTTTCCAGAGGATCTCCCTATTCAGTTGGCTGGATGCCCTCATATCTGATGCGAGAGCTTTCGGGAGCAGTGTACTTTACTAGAAAGTCGTACTTGCGCTTGGCTGCCGCAAAGTATCCCAAGATTCCGAGGGGATAGATGAGTCATCTTCCTCAATGACATTGACCTTAGGAAATGCAAAGTTGATAAATTCTTGTCCTACGATTTTTGCAAATTCATCAACATGGCGTTTGACATCCCTGGAATGTTCTGGGTAAGGATTCCATGATTATGGGAGAACAGTGTAGCGGTAAAAATCGTGAGTGTAAGCTATTGATTAACTTAACTCAAGGAAAATAGAGTCGCCACCCGCGCTTTTATTTATTCCACAAAGGAAAAGGAAAAAAGTGCGAATAAATCCTAAGAAGTCTAAAAAAAGTAAAAGCTAAAAAAGACAAAGAGAAATGGGTAAGGGGGGTTGGTTACGCAATGGGAAGGTGATAGCACCCAAAACGTCTATAGTACTCTATAGGAACCCTTTGAAATATCTACGCTTTTTGGTCTGAAAATGGTTTGCTTGAAAATAGATTGAGGAGATGAGAGGAGAATTATTTTTTATGATTTTTGTGTTTGGAGAGACTTATAGCCTCATGCCTACGTACCCGCGATGTGCAATGTAGGATCAAAACCCCGTAGTTCGTGGTACAAAGAACAAAAAAATTGTTTGTTTTGGTTGATTTTAAGTGTAAAGACAAGTCGTCATTTCCAAGCGAATAATTCCGCTTAAAGAAATGAATCATGTCTAAACTTATGAAAAAGAGTTTAAAAGAAAAAGTGCACAAAGCACAAAAAAGATTTGAATGAGTTTTATATTTTTTATGTTTTTATGAAATGGTCAAAATATGATTAACATGGATTGACATTTATTAAAGAAAACAAAGTTTAAAAATCGCTAGACCGAAGTCAAGGTTTTATTATGAAAGCGGTTTTAAGTTTGAAAACAAGAAGGTTTTGAAAAAGATAGGAGATTTTGAAAATTGAAGAAGGGGTGGAGAAGAAGTGACTATCCTAGTGCATAAAATAAAAGCTAAGGATAAGAAAGATCTAACTACATGGACAAACTCCATAGCATAAGCAATTTTCCTTTTTTGATTTGGTCTTGATTCAAAATAAGTCTTCAAAAAAAAGACTCCAAGTATCCAAAATCCAAGGTTTTCCATCACAAACTCCCAAGCATGGGTTAGGATCCTAATTCTAAGTCCAAAAGTCCATAATCAAGAGTATAGGTCCTCCAAAGCAAGGGATAGTGGCCATAGTCCAACAATTAAGAGCACAAGTCTTTTAGTGGTTTAATCCTTTATTAATGTTTTAAGTCCAAAATGGACAAAAGAAAAATAAAGCACAAGATAAAATGGTCCAAGTGGACAAAAGAAAAATGACATAAATATAAACATGATATGATAAATGGCATAAAGCATAAAAAATAAAGAGAGATAAGGAGCGAGAAAGAAATGTAAAGAAGTTAGAAATTAGTGGTTAGTAGCACAAGGCTCTAGTGCCATAAGCCTTCACCGATTATTCTGTTTCACGTTATGAACTATAGCGATTAAACAATGCACTTAGGCCAAAGTTAATGAACTTGTCAGAAGATTGGTAGAACCAAAGCCTCTACAACACCAAGTTTAAAAGATTATGGACCTAATGCAAAAGACCAATCACCATTGGGTTGACACGACCAATCAACGTCCGGACCACGAAAGTTCAATTTCCGAATTGGATAAAGAGGGACAAATGTTGCGCTATGTTAAGCAATCGCCGAGTAATTTATGGAGTAATTACCCTACAATGAGGCCGGTCAATAGCTCTTTATGCTAATGCATGCTAGATGAACGATATGTAGATCGTCATCCGAAAGCAATACCGCACGAAAAGAAAATAGGTAACGATCTAGTCTTGATCAAGAATTCAACAAAGAAATTCTAAGATCCATAAGACTTTCATCGATCAAAATAAAAAAGGAAATAGATGAAGAGAAAGCCAAATTGAATTACAAAGTCAAGAACCTTTCATCTTCAAGTTCAATCACCTTTAATTGATAGATTTAAGTGTGAAAACATATCACTAATTCAAAGCACCTCAAATGAATTCAACAATTAATTAAAAGATAGATTTGAACTAATGAATGTTTAATTACTTTAACCATATCCAAAGTCCATTGAAATTGAAGAGAAATTAATCTCAACAATGTGTTTCAAGGCTAAAATAAGAAGAAAGGGGAAGAAGAAGGAAGAAAAACCAAAACAGCCCCAAAAACAAGTGAAAATCATATTCTGGAGGCTGGTTAATCGATTAACCAACTCACAGTGTAATTATGTTAATCGATTAACCAGTGCAAACTTCCAATTTTTTGCGCAGAGCAAGTTGTTAATCGATTAACCTAGTTGTGCTGGTTTTGGTTAATCGATTAACACTGTAAAAACAGCAGAAAATCAGTTTGAAAATTGCCAAATCCTTGATCACTCATTTCTTCAAACATCTTAGGATCAATGATTCAATTGTGCACGGATTTTTTAGTAAAACAGTAGCAAAAACCAGCAATTAAACACAATTACAAGATCCAAAGGATCAAGTAACAAGGATCCACCAAGGATCTACATTATGGAAGATGAAGATGAAGCTTCAACAATGGTGAGAGATGAATTACCACTTCAAATTTTGAAAATTCCTTCCAATTGCTTCAAGATCTACACTCCAAAGCCTTGATCTACTATAATTGATGAACAAAAACAAGAGTGGATGAAGGTTTAGCTCAAAGTTGAACAAGATTTAATGTGAATTCTTGTTAACTTTCAAAAGAAGAAAAGTGAGCTTTGGTGAATTTTGTGGTTGGGAAGAGAATTTGCAAGAGGTTTGTTGGCTATCAAAAGCTTGAAGAATGAATGAAATGAAGGCTCTATTTATATAGTTTAGGCTTGGAAAATTTGGTGGTTTGGAATTAGGATTGGAAGATCAAAATTAGGATTGGAATTCAAATTTGGAGGGAAATCACAAAAGAGTGGTGATTAGTGAAGGTACATGGTGGGAATTAATTATGATGATGTAGGGAATTAAAATGAGATGGTCTAGAATATTCCACATGTGATCAAAATGGTGAATATTGGTGCCAATTGCTGCAGAATTTGAATTTGGCACATTTGCACGTGTTAATCGATTAACCACTTCACAGTGCAATTAGGTTAATCGATTAACACAGTGAAAAATGAGAAAAAAATGGCTTTTTGATGTGTTGTCTTGGCTCTTGCTCGATTTTCTTGCTTGTCAAAGAAGGCATGGAAATAAACACATGAACCTTGGAGTCCCTTGAATAATAATCAATTAAATCTTGGAAACTCTTGATCAGATAGTTTTTGAATTAATTGCAGATCAACTTTGACTTTGTTCAGATGAAATTCATTCAAGCTGCAGGACTGATTTTTTGTATTTTTAACCTGTTCTTCCCCTGAAAATGTTAGTGAAAGAAAACAAAATATTTTTGGATTTTGATTAAAGGTTAGTAAACATAAACAATTAAACAATAAAACAACTAACAAAACACACACAAACCCAAAGATCCCCGCAAGGCACAATCCTATAAAAGAAGGAACCAATGTGTGATCTTGTTTGTATGAATGCACATGAAAAGCAAAGAATCTTAGGGGCAAAAATTAGGGTATTACAGCTGCCCCTATTTAAGTTTCTTCTATTCGGAGATATGAAGATTGGCATCTTTGTCTCGACGAGATAGAAGATACTTAAATATAACAACAACCCAATTTTTGGCCCTAAGAGACCACAAAATGATATGATCATGCAAATGATATGCAGACACAAGACCTCAATGGGGAGAAAATGCCACAGGAGCCAAACAAGCTGGGGAGCAAAGAGAAAAGACTCCACCGGAGGAAAACAAAAGAGGGAAAACACATCCCAACAGGGGAGGAAACGAATCTCCACTGGGGAAGAGCAAGGAGTAAGATTCCAACTGAGGGAAAATTACCGACACCAGGGATAAAAAAGGGATAACACCGTCCCAACATGGAGAGGAAAATGTCCGCTGGGGAACAAATCGTCTAACACCAGACATCCGGTAATAGCATGATCAAAAGGAAAGATTGCCAACTACCAAGCAAGTGATAGTTACAACAAGGCAGTCAATAAAAGGATATGAGAAGAATTACCTACTACCAGCAAAGGGCAGGACGACAAAGGTAACGATCTCACAAAGAGGATAAGGTTACCAGCTATCAACCAAGTGACAACTATAACAAGGCAACCAAACCGGGCTATATTACCTACCACCAACAAAGGGCAGGACGACAAAGGTAAGAAGCCAGCTAAAGAAATAATACCAACCACCAACCAAGTGACAGCTACAACAAAGTAAACAGCTAAGGGTATGAGAAAGATTACCTACTACCAACAAAAGGGTAGGACGACAAAGGTAATAACCTCAAAAGGGGTCGAGAAGTATCACCTACTACCAACACAGGGCAAGACGACAAAGGTAATAAACTCGAGTGTGGAGAGATTACCAACTATCAAATGAGTGATAGCTACGACGAGGTAACCAAACCGGGCTATATTACCTACTACCAACAAAGGGCAGGACGACAAAGGTAATAAACCGGCTATATCACCTACTACCAACAAAGGGCAGGACGATAAAAGTGATAAGCCAAAAGAAAGATTACCAACTATCAACCGAGTGATAGTTACGACGAGGTAATCAACCAAGGGTGTGAGAAAAATTACCTACTACCAACAAAAAGGTAGGACGACAAAGGTAATAAATCTGAAAAAAGGATCGAGAAGTATCACCTACTACCAACAAAAGGTAGGACGATAAAGGTGATAAACTCGAACAAAATGGCATGTTTGTTTCTTCCTGAGATATATAACCTTCCTCGTTAAAATAGGATTTCCATTCTTCATCTGGATCAGAGGAATTATTTTCCTCAATGGTGTGGACTTCTTGAGATATTGGGTGAAGGAAACCTCCATTGTGGAAGAAATCTTGAATGGGACGAAAGCTTTCATCCTTTTTTGTAGTCTTGGTGAGTGCTGAAGAAAAGTCGAGACCTTTTATTATCTTGTTATCAACAGGAACCACAACTTTCCCCCATCCTTTTATGTCACTTCTTCCCATTACTTGGAGAGCGTCTTTGTACGAGGAAATTGACGTTCCTTTTTCTTGGTGATTCTCATTGCTCACCGTGAGTGTTTGAAATTGAGTTCCAACAACCTCCTCTGGTTCTAAATATGAAAATGATAATAGGTTGCTCACAATTAATGCATGTTCTCTGCATACTATGACTAACTTGTCGTTCTTGACAAACTTCAGCTTCTGGTGAAGTGTCGAAGTGACTGCCCCTACTTCATGTATCCAAGGTCTTCCTAATAAACAGTTGTATCCTGCTCGGATGTCCATGACCTAGAATGTGACTTGGAAAGTGTGGGGACCAATGGTTATGGGAAGGTCGACTTCGCCGATAACTTTTTTCCTGGATCCGTCAAAGTCTTTGACGATGATCTCACTGCCTCTCATTGGAGTACCTTGAAAAGTTAGCCGTACCAAAGTTGACCTTGGCATGACGTTCAAGGATGAACCTGTGTCTACCAGTACACTGGCTAAAGCATCGTCCTGGCAATTAACTGTGATATGGAGTGTCATGTTATGGTTCTTGCCTTCCTCTAGAAGTTCTTCATCGCTAAAACCCAAATTGTTGCAAGAAGTGATGTTGGAAATAATGCTGTCAAACTGACCTACTGTCATATCTTGTTCTACAAAGGACTGTTCCAATACTCTCTGTAGAGCTTCTCTGTGAGCTTCTGAACTGAGCAGGAGAGATAACACGGATATCCGAGAAGGAGTTTGTAATAATTGATCCACGATGTTATACTCACTCTTCTGGATGAGCTTCAACATTTTATCGTCATTTCTCACAGGCTCTGTGCTGCTGGATTGACCAATATGTTGATTAGGAACTTCAGCTTGAGGTTCCTTTTCTTTTACAGGCTTTCCAACTCCTCTGTTGAAGATTCGGCCGCTTCGGGTGACCCGACTTATATCAGCAATGTTGACAATGGATGGTAGTGGAATCTCTTTTCCACCTTCTATTGTAGTCGCACCGTATTTGTACGGAATAACTTTCTCTGACTTGTATGATATTGGTCCTGGCAAGTAGATGACCACATGGGCTTTTTGGATTTTTTGACCATCATAAGTGACCTCAATCGGTTCCAGGTTAGGAACTTTTCTACTGTCAAGAGTGATTTCCACGTGCTTTGGTTCCTTGAGCAAAGAAATTATGGTGAAAACATCCTTGTTAATTCTATAATTAACAGGTTCTTTTTTATCGGAGACGGTGATAGTCCTTTTGTATTGTAGTCCCTGCATCTTGTTTTGGACGAGGAGACAACCTTGCACCATGCTGATTGGCTGAGAATTCAGGCGAAATTGGGTTTCCCCTTGGTTTACCTGATGCTGGAGAGCTGCCCGCACGAGGTAGCATCCCTGGTTATTTTCTGAACATACTTGACAACGTTCATAATTGTGAGGTGGTAGCCTGCCATACCCACTCTATATGCAGTGCATCTTTACCAAATCCGTTTCCAGCAAGCGGATGTCACAACTTTGGTGTCTGCCTGGATTTCCATTAGTTATGCTAACTTGTTGTGTGTCTTCATTATGGTAGACTGGGAGCCACCAGTGATCCAATAGATGTTGAAGAGTTCTTTGCACAAGTGTGCAACCTTGATCATTTTCGGAGCAATCTTTACAGTCTTGATAATTATGCAAGGACAGAAAACCGAGTCTGACCTGCTCGGCATGTAATTCCACCAGACTGGTATTCATTAAACAAATGTCGAAGATCTGAATCATGTTGACCTGATGATCATTCCTTTCATGGTAGTCTTCGATCCATCCAAAATCCATTTGAGGCTTGAGGGCCTCTTGTATAAAAGAGCATCCCTGATTGACTTTTGAGCAGATTGGACAAGCGCTGTAATCGTGCAACGGAAAATTGTAGTACTGACTTTTTCTTGAATATATTGCCACTAGATTGACATTCATTGCACGGATGTCATGATTTAGAACAATGTTTGGATGTGCATGGGCCATATTTACTTCATAAATCATGTGATCCTGAATCCAGCCTAGATCCATCTGTTCTTGAAGAGCTGCTTGTATGATAACACATCCTTGATTGTTCTTAGAACAGATATCACACTGGTGATAGTTGTGAGATGGTACATAGCCGTACCCCGCTCTTTCTGTAATGCATTTTCTCCAGATTTGCTCCTAGTAGGCGTACATCGTGGATTTGATAACTGCTGCCGAGTTTCCTTCTATCAAGTTTACTAAAGTTTTTCAAGTTTCGGCAACGGATTCGTCTGAACATCTGGGTTCGTATCTTTGAAGGATAAAATCCTGTTTCTGACGAGCTTTTGTACATCAGATTTAAAGCTGAGTGTAATACCCCAAATTTTGACCACTTAGATTTCCCATCATTGTGAAAATCATCATCACAATATGGATGTACCTTTATGCTTCATCAGTCTCCCCAAAGATGGGTGAGCATCCAATACAATCAAAATTAGGGTTTCAAGCCCTCTCTGAGTGCTTAGACAAAGGATCAATCAAGAAATGACATGATCTTCAACTTGTCTAATCTCTTAAACATCCACAATGGATCAAAAAGGACTCCCACTTCAAGGATTAAGCACAAGGCTGCTCCCTTCTAGGTGGATCAAGTCTCAAGATCGACAGTGTCACCAAATTAGGGTTTTGGTCGACCAGGGCCTCCAGATGGAAATTTTCATCTGGGCACAAGGCAATGATCCAAAACATAACCTAATATACTTCATGGAACCCCATGAACCCATGCATCAAGTCAATTTTTCCTCAGGGGATGCATTCATAAAAAATCAGGAATTAGGGTTTCTTGACCTAATTCATCCCTAAGTTGACTTTTGGGACAAACCATGAGCCAAGACCTCAAGAGATGGTTTGAGGGTCTCCAACATACCATATTGATCCATTTGGAACAATGGATTAATCCAAGAAGTTTGAGCAACAAGTCTCAATTTCATCTGCACCACAATTAGGGTTTTAAGGGAAAAGTCAACTGTAACTTTGACTTTTGACCAGGACATGCTCCCAAACCCTAATACATGATTGAATATACCCTATGACACCCATGGAACATGTCCATCAAGTTTGATTTAGGTCAAGGACATGATTTCCTGAAGAATTGCACAGTTTGGAATTCATCTGATAAAAAGTCAACTGTGCACAAAAGTCAACTTTGACTTTTTGAGATTTTTCACCAAAATGGATTTTTAACCCTAAAATGATGTTAATGTATGATTTGAATCATCATTCATCAAGAAAAATCAAGAAAAGTGAGATAACTTGTAAAAGGGGTAACCATAAAACTTATAAATTTTTCTAAGTTAAAAATAAAGTGGCAAAGGTACCAACTTTGAAGGACCATAACTCCTAAACCACAAGGCCATTTTTTCTCATCCAAAGATGGATTTGTAGCCCTCATTATCACCTACAAAAACTTCAACTACAAGTCATTCCAATTCATTAAGGATTTTGAGTTATGGAGTGATCAAAGTGACTGAAAAGTGAAAAAGTCACTTTTTCCAACACTTAGTGAAATTTTCACTAAGTCAGATTTTGCCTCACTTTTTGCCAAATGTAGGGGGATTTTTCACTTGGAATCAAAAGAGATCAAAACCAAACTTGTTCAAACAGTTGTTGTATCATGTAAGAGCTTTCCAAAATGGCCAAGAACATTGCCAAATTCAACCTACACCATGAGATACAACATTGCCAAGTTGCCTTGCTGAAATCTGTCAAGGCAAGGCAGAATTTGCAACTTTGGTCGATTTGCCAAAATCAGCCAAATTCAATTGCTCCTATCCACTTGGACACCTCAGAGGATTGAATCTAAAGGGGACAATCACTGAGCCAAGTCTCCAAAGTCCATGGAACAAGAAATAGCATGTTGAACCTAGAATGGCCAAAATAGGGACAAGACTTCAAATTTTGAATGAGGCATTCAATGGAACCATCAAGGTGGCATGGACTGAGCCATTCTCATCTGAAATCAGTCAAGACTTATCCAAGACCAAGGGAACCAAAGCTCTGTGCCCTAACCTCTAGTCAATGGCTAGAGGAGACTTGGATTTTCATTTGCCAACATTGGCCAAACCTACTTACCAGCTGCCATGCACTATTCCTTGCAAAACAAACTTGCTCTACTATAAATAGAGCTCAATTGTGATCAGTTTGAGTACACCAAAGCCATCAAACAGATGCTTTCCTCAAAATCTCTTCTTTCACTCCAATTTTGCCTTCTAAGGCAAGTCACTATCGGGTTTTGAGTTTGAGAGCAATTCCAATCAAACCAATCACTCACACACCTCACATACATCACATATGAGCTGATCAAACACTTAGATTACTTCTGAAACATCAATTTCATGAAATCACCAGCTGGTTGCTCAAGGTTTTAACCAAAGTGCAACTGAGGTACCACAAAATGATCCAGCCAATTTCAATCAAGTCCAACCATCCAAACACAATCCATAGGGTGTAGGGAAGCTGTTTAGATCATCACAACTCATCTGTAACACCTCCAAATCAAAAATCACTTTGAACTTGCTGTCACGACTTGGAGGTAAGCACATACTTGGTCATCTCTCAATCTATGCATATTTCCTCGCACAATAATTTGGCCATATGTTCATAATCATGCATGGAATGTTTTCCCTCAATTAATTGCATTGTTTGAATCGTGTATCAAAAATCCTAGCCTTCATGCAGAAATCAGGGTTCTTGAGGTCTCTTCGTGATTTCTTGTTGTATGTTTAATTTAAATGAAATTAAAGTACATAGACATGATCGTGAGGTTGAGACGAGCATAATGATATGTGGATTGCATGATATGATTACGTATTCATGGAGATTGGATAGAAAATGCAAATCTAAGAATCCAAGAACACGCGCGTGTTCTTCAGCTTGTTCTTGGCGCCATTTTTAGAAATTCAAATATTTGAATTTTGTGATTTTGTTTAATTGATTCAAAAATTAATTTCTCTCTGAGTTTTAATGATTTTGAGTTGATTCTTTTTTTAATAATTCACAAAAATGTTAAAATATTTTATTTTCCCAAAAAATCCCAAAAATATTATTTATTTCATATAATTGATATTTTTGTAAAGAATTAATATTTTGATTGTTTTTGGCATTTTAAATATTTTTTCTACATTGATTTTGCAACTTTTAATGCTTTCTAATTATTTTGTAGGTCGATACTTAATTTTTGAAGCATTAATCCAAGGTCACAATTTGTTTTCCATGTGTTAAACAATTTTTGATCATTTTAATTGAATTTTTATTCAATTAAATACATTTTGAAAACAAATTAGGGTTTTGGATTAATTCAACCCTCATAAATCATTTTCAAAAAACCTTTTTGGGCCTCTTGAGAGAGTGTAAGACCCATCCCCCCTTGTACAAAAACTTTTTTGGGCCTCACTCATTGTATAAGTCCCTCTGTACAAGTAAACGGCGCGATCGTCGCCCGTTTAAAAAATAAAAATCATTTGGGCCTCTCCTTGAGCTATAAGACCCATTCAAAACACTTTGGGCCTCTATTAGAGTGTAAGACCCAATCCCCCTTTTAACCAAAACATTTTGGGCCTCACTTATTGTATAAGTCCCTCTGCGTTAAAAGAAAACCTCGGCGCGATCGCCATTTTTAAACGAAAAATCAATTGGGCCTACCCTCGTGTTATAAGCCCCACTCTTTTTCTTTAAACCTTTTTGGGCCTCTTGAGAGAGTGTAAGACCCATCCCTTTGTACAGAAAACCTTTTTGGGCCTCAGTCACTTGTATAAGTCCCTCTGTACAAATTCAACAGTGCGCTCACTGATAAAACCCTGGGCCTCTCCTTGAGCTGTAAGCCCCAAATCTTTCTTTTTCAAAGCACTTTCTCCTTTGATTTTGAATATACTGTTGTTTTCAATCTTTCTTTGTTGAACAACTAACCAAACAGCATGGAAACTCTACAACCGAGTAAGTGTTTATCCGCTTTCATTTACTGCTTTCATATTATAAACTGTATTGTGGGGCTGCTCACTGTAAGTCTCCTTTCATAAACTCATATCTACTATGTAATAATAGTATAGATATTTCAAGTTTCCCCGGCTACTACGTCTAGAACTAGGTGACGCCGTTTCATTTATTCGTAGAAATAGACGCCTAGATCCCCAATAGGAGCACCAGATACAGTCTTCTCTTCGGCTGTCCTCCTTAGGAATCGTCAAGAAGCTCTACTCCCCAAGATGAATGTATTCTCCGTGAGTGGCATCTTTGAGTTTCTTCCAAATTCTCGAACTTTCCTGACTTGATCTATTCCTTGTGGATAGCTTGCCTTGAATGTCTTTGGGTTTGGGTACCCACTACGGTCATAATCTTGGACCTTAACTAAGGAACCCTCTTTAAAAGCTAAAAGTCGCTGGATAGTAAACCTCACACGTTTACCAGTGGTTTTTATCTTTAAAGAGTTATCTCTCCTAATGGAAAGGAGATGATAGACCCACGGGCTTCTTAAAAGCATCGGCCTCCTCTTGGGCATTATTCAAGGACCCTACGGCTTCTTAGAAGTATTCACAACCTCCTCTTAGGCTTCGTATAATGATTTCTTCCTTCGGGAATGATAGCCTCCTCTTGGGCTTCGTACAAGGACCCGTCGGCTTCTTAAAAGTTTCCAGCCTCCTCTTGGGCTTCGTACAAATTGTCCCGACGACCTCCTAGAGGTATAGGAACAGAACTTACTCATCTTCATAGAACAGTCCTTTCATAGAGTCTACTACTGTTTCTCAAAACATAGTACCAAAAGATAAAACTCTAGGCACGAACAGTCTAACTTCCTTGAGACTCAAAAGACATTCTCAAGTGACCCCTTCGTTAAATAGGAAGGAAACCCGCAGACTCAGACAGTCTCAACACCCTTTAGATTTCCAGTTTCCTCAAGGAAAAGGAGACCACCCCGATCCTCAGATCTAACCCATGAGTACAGTGATGCTCATATAAGAACTGATTTTCTCTTTCAAAATCAGTATACTGGACCTGTCACTTAACTGACATAGCCTCTATCTCGGGCTTCGTACGAGATACAAAGACTCCCTCGTTGAGTCAATCACCCTTTTCGCCTCCATCTCGGGCTTTATACGAGATACACAAAGGTTCTTAATTGAGCCAAACAAACAACAACCTCCATCTCGGGCTTCGTACGAGATACAAAAAACACTCTCTTGTTGAGTCAAACCTTTTAGCCTCCATCTCGGGCTTCGTACGAGACACAAAGACTCCATCGCCGGGTCATAAACTTTTAGCCTCTCTCTCGGGCTTTGTACGAGACACAAAATAGCCTCCTCTTAGGCTTTGTATAATGATTTTCCTAGCGGAAATTAGCCTCTCTCTCGGGCTTTGTACGAGACACAAATTAGCCTCCTCTTAGGCTTTGTATAAGAAAACCACTGGTTGATCCAATTAACCTTTTAGCACTAAAGTTGTGCCTCGTTCACAGTACACAAACATCAACAACTCTTTTCCCTTCATCTAATCGCTGTAAGCGGCAAGCCTCTGGATCATCGATATCCACGCCACTGTCCCTCTTTTAGCATGAGAAATTCTTAAGGAAAGATGGCATTGCTCTACACTGAGTTAAAGTCTTCTCCTTCAGGTTAAAACCCTTTCTTCGGAAATTATGGCATTGCTCGGATCCGCGTATCCCAGTTAAAGTAATTCTCCTTCTGCCCTCTTTAGAGATGACAAATTCTCTCTAAAGCCGAGACCTTTCAGCTTCACATCTTGGGCTTTGAACAAGATACAAACTACCTTTCGCTTCACGTCTTGGGCTTTGAACAAGACACCAAAAACCAATTTCCTCCCATAGAATAGGAGGAACTACGAACGCTCTGATTTCCTTGTTTCGGTAAACGGGAATACGTAGGCATAAGATCGAAAGAAAAGATCTTAGCGAGCGCAATCAACAAAAAACCCAAATCCCATATCTTCATCAATCAAAAGCAGTATTTCAAAAGCATCAGTCCTAACATTCTAATCCTCGTTCCCCGCTAGAAAGTCCTAGAAAGAAAGAAAACCGTATTGGCGAAAATACAAATAACCAGTACAAAGGCCCCACACATTGATAGCATCTGTAACCTAACAGACCGCTGTTTAAACTCAGTATGCAAAGCAGGGTTAATTAGAGACATCTATTTCCCTTCCTTATTCAGCTTATAATAGGTTAAAAAAGGAATCGACCTGTAGTTTTAAGCTCAACCGCAGAGAGCGACCAGCGCTTAAGAACCGCGTCCAAAATCGCTCGCTACATTGAGGCCATTCTCAATGTTATGTCCTGGTCCTCCTTGATGGTAAGGGCAAGATTGATCGACTTTGAACCAAAAAGGCAGATTGTTTGGTACTGTAAGAGGAGTCCTGGTTTGAACGTGCCCCTTGGCTAGCAGAAGTGGAAATAATTATGCATATAACATTGGTATGGGGTCAAACCCTGGTGATCGTGTAATACGATTGTTATTATTGTACTGCGGACGAACCTGCTGAAGAGGCTATTGTTGCCTTTGCTAATACTGTTGTTGACTTGGCTGGCTCTGAGCAATTTGTGGTTGATATGTCAGAGCTGGCATTGAGTTGATGGAGGGAGTTACTGCTGCTACCTGCCAAGGTTGATACCTTCGTCTTTGCTTGCTCAGAGAGATATTACTGATATCTTGCTCTTTCTTCTTTTGGAAAGCACTACCGTATCTTTTAGTACTACTGGATGGTTCTGTATTTTTGACTAATCGGCCTTCTTGGACTGCTTCCTCAAGGCGTACTCCTATGCTCACCATTTTGGTGAAGTCACTAGGTGCACTTGTAACCATTCGGTCATAATAAAATGAGCCCATTGTTTTTAGGAATATTTTTGTCATTTCCTTCTCCATAAGAGGAGGACAGATCTGGGCGGCGATTTCACGCTATCTTTGAGCATATTCCTTGAAGGTTTCTTTATCTTTCTGGGACATTGCCCTGAGCTAGTCCCTATCTGGTGCCATGTCTAAATTATATTTGTACTGCTGAACAAAAGCTGCCCCAAGATCTCTGAAGGTACTGATCTTTGTACGGTTTAACCCCATGTATTATTTGAGCGTGACACCGGTTAAATTGTCTTGAAATTAGTGGATTAGTAGCTATTGATTTTATGTCTGGGTAGACATTTTCCGGGCGTACATCACCAAGTGACTTTGAGGGCAAGAGTTGCCTTTGTATTTTTCAAAGTCAGGCACCTTGAATTTGTGCGGTATCTTTACATTAGGGATCAAACAGAGGTCAACGACGTCTTTGCCAAACAATTCTTGTCCGCGAATGGCATGCAGTTCTTTATGCATTTCCAAGAAATGTTCGTGGAATTCATTCATCCTTTCATATACTTCTTCATTTATGACAGAAGTGGCATGCAGAATCTGTTCCTCTGGGATAGTATGTACCACCGGTTGTGGTATAGACATTATTGCGGTAACTCTTGGCGCTTCAGTGATCTGAAGTTTGTAACCTTCAGGTAGAGGAGTCTCCATTGTAACCCTCACGTCTTCATTTACCTAAAGTTTGTAACCTTCAGGTCTAGAGGTTCCTGCTATGGCTTCTAGGTCTTCAGTGAAAACCTTTAGGCATGTTGTACTGAGGATGACTTCTAGGTGTTTCAAATAATGGTGTAGACATGATCTCTGAGATTGCAGTCCTTTGAAGTTGTTGATCCTGAGCTGCTGCCAGGGATTCAATCTTGTTGTGGAGTTTCTCCATACTCTCCTTCAAAGCGTTGATTTCTTCTTAGTTCTCTATTTTCTTCCTCTAGATCTTCCATTTTCTTTTGCCGATTGGCCCGAGTATTATACGAATGAGACAGTTTGACTCTAGAGCGTGACACATGTGTGAGACTCAATGACAAAGATGTGTTATGTAAGAATGATGAATGATATGCAAAGAACGAGAATGACATTTTTAGTTTTTGTTTTCAAAAGAACTTTTAACAATTATGCTGCAAATATCGTACAGCGGTGGAAACCTTTTAATGAACTCAAAAGATTGCGGTATCTTATAGGGAAAAGTACATTATCTTACAAAGTGCGAGAAGGAAAACTAGGCCTATGGATCCTAAGGTATTTCCGAAGAAAGTTCAGATGCTGGTTACTGAATTTTTCTCTTCTTTGATCGGGCCCCTTCAATCGTTGTCGGGTCGATGATCCATTGCCATTTGAAAGGAGAGAGCAAGTTTCTTCGTTCTTCTTGACTTTCTATAGCATGTTGTTCCAATATCTCAATCAGAGCATCCTTTTCTTTCAAAAACTCTTAGATCTTTGTGCATTCCAAGTTGATAATCTGGTACATGTTCTTCCAAGAGTTCTTCTCGCGTTGGACCTTGTTGAAAGCGATCTGAAGCTTTTTCGTGTCATTCATGAAGTAAATAATGGACTCTTTCAGGGGAAAAACTTCCTGACGGGGTAAGGCATTTTCAATTTGATGGCTCTAGTTTGCACCCATCGAAGGTAAGGCTCTGCAGAGATGCAATTTGGCCTTCCTAAGGACTCTCTTCCCTTCCTATGAACATGTTGCCAGGCATGCATAATTTCTTTCTTTAATGCCCTGTCATTTTCTCCTTCCTTTAAGAAAAGACCTTCCAGATGAATGTTATGTGGTACATTCTTCATCGGGTATCCAAGTTGATGGCGAGCTAAAATTGGATGATAGTTGATTCCTCCTTTAGTACCAATGAAGGGTACATTAGGGAAATTTCCACATTTGTTGATAATTTTTATTTCGTCATAGATCTGATTGTACCAGTCTATGTAAGAATGGGTAAGGGACATAATCTTCTACGACCATCGCATACCACTCTTGGGATCCCAAAAAGCAGCAGACTTGGGTAAGTGGGAAATAAACCACTTGTAGAGTAATGGTATACAGCATGCGATCATCCCTCCACTGTACAAATTCCTTAAATGTACAGAGTGATAAGCATCTGTGAGCAAAGTTGGGATTGGATTCCCAATTAAGAATATCTTGAAAGCATTAATATCGACAAAGTTGTCAATGTTGGGAAAGAGGAATAACCCATATATAAGCAGAACAAAGATATCCTCGAAAGCAGTTACGTTCCCTATACTGGCAAAGTACAAGGCTTTCTCCATCAGGAATTTAGCTGGTAAACCCTGTATTCCTCCCTTGGTGGTCATGTGAGTTTTGATATCTGACTCTTCCAAAGAGGTGGCTCTTGCAATGGCTTGATCTTTTGGAATTTCTTCCAGTCTAGAAAATGGATCTTGATTAGTTATAGGTAAATCATCCAGATGAGAGTATTCTTCCAGTGTCGGTATGAGCTGATAATCTGGAAATGTGAAGCAGTGGTATACTGGATCATAGAACTGAACTAATGTAGACATGACTCCTTCTACCATGTTGACCTTCAAAAGAGAAAATAGTCCTCCGTGCTTAGCTCTGAAAGCCTCAGGATTAGTAATCATCCTTCCCAATTTCCTTAAGTCTTCCAGTTTTGGAATTTTGAAGGTGTACTTGTGCATTTTTCTTCTACCGAAATCCATTGTACGACCTCTGATATTTGCAAAGATTGTTTTAGTTCTTTTAGGAAAAGATTTTTTCTTGTTTAAAAAGTTTTTCAATGAATGAAATGCATGGATGCACGAATGCAGCAAACAAAAACATTTGAAAACATGTGTTTAAGGGTTCATCGTCACGAGCATGGAGTCATGGATCTACCCATTCCCAAGGTGTGTACTAGGGTCTAATTTTTGTACCTGTAGAACGAGTTATAACAAAGGTTCTCAAAATCATTGACCCCTCTCAAGAATATTAATAGCAAATCGACTGACTCATGATAGCTGTAATATCCTCAAGATGAATCTCTTTTGAGTGTAGTATCGTGTATCAACTATTCCCTATAGTTACCGCACTACCTAATGGTCAAATGGTTAAATGTTTACTAATCCTCAGTTTCAAGTGTGCCCAGTGGAAAAAATAATGTTTTCACGACTTGCTCGTTCAACATCAGTAATTCCAAAAGGGTACCTCCACTGATTCGACAGACTTTCAAGTTAGCTTGGTCGAGACTCACTCCCTATAAGCCTTCCTAAGTATGCCACCACTTATCTGAAATTCTGGCATAGCGGACAGCAGATGTCCTAACACATGTCACGACATTGTTCTACATAATTATTAAACAAGGAACAGAACAACAAACTGAAATCCAGAATATCAGTAACTACAGAAACATAGATGTTTCGATATCTGTTCCAATATGTTAATCAAAACTGAACTGTAACTTGCAGAATGATAAACAACACAAAATATGATGACCCAGTTCAATGTAAATCACCTACATCTGGGGGATATCAATCCAGGAAGAAGAATCCACTATCGGTAGTATAGTTTTATTTAAACAACCTCAGGTTTATAGTAAACACCCACGCTTACCTATCACTACCCAATGAAAACTTTATCTAAGAACTCCATCCCAGATAAGAGAAACCCATCTCACTCCCTAAATCACAACTTGTGATTATCTAACAGTTACTACACCATAACTGCATTATCCTATTGAAAGACACCCCTTTCAATACAAAGTTCAGTCAAGCATCCTTGACTAACAAGTTAACTTGGATTTGCTTAAAAGCTTCATCCAAGAACAATACATGATTCATTACCTATGAGTTGCTGAATCTGTACAAGTATCTATGTCTACCATAATGTATCAAATCGATACAGAGGGAGACTTGCAAGAAAGCCTACGACTCCCTAAACCCTATTTTCTACTTTACAAAAGTGTTACAATAGGGTCAGTTGTTTAGTCCTAGGTCTTGATCTTCTTTTACAAGCTTCTGCTGCGTTGGGCTTCAAACCTGCCATTTATTGATCCCTTGATCCACTGCTATAATTATTCCTTAATTCTTGCACCAGATTTAGAACCTGCTACATTTGCCGAGTCAGAATGTTAGGACATTGTATTCAACATCTTTGTCTACATCATTCTTCATTAAGTTTTAACCAAAATTTAGTCAAACCTTTTAGTCAAACCTCAGGAGATTTCAATCTCCCCCTTTTGACAAATTTTGGCTAAAACTTCGTTTGGAGAATAAACCCAGGGTGCTCCTTACGTCTCTTCACCCTGAGTGGCAGTTATGATTAGAATATTGATGTGACTCCAATCATGTTGGTGTACATGAGGAAGAGGATGACATCCATTCTCCCTTTCCCCATGAATCTATACTTCCTCACCCGGGGGGAAGAATTTTGCTACTGAAGCAACCAAACACCAACCTGGGTAACTCAGAACACAAGGCACAACTGTGTTCATAAATCATATCACAAGACACGAAAGAAGGACTCAGAACATATGGGAAACCTGAGACTCAGTTAAAATGTCATAACATTCTGTCCAACATCCATGCAAACCAACTGCAAGGACAGACTCAACCCTTGTACTTTTCTCCCCCTTTTTAGCCAAAAATTGACAAACATGTCCAAGATAGACCCATACCCAAACCTAGGAAAGCCACAAACGAACAAACCCCATGAGAACCCAGCACAATAGAAAAGACAACTTGCGACAAGATGAGGACTAGAACACCCTTTATATACAAGAGCGTTTCTCTTAGGATGTAACAAACCATTGGAAGTAACACATGTCCATTCAATGTGAGCATTGAATGAAATTGTGTATCTTCATAGACAAAAGTGCTTCGGTCAAACCGTATTTGACTGTTTCTTCCTTTTAACAAGGAACATTCAAGGAATGCGTATTTTCTAAAACACATGTTTAACACGCGTTCCCTAAAACATAATTTCTCCACCGTCCAAAGCAATTAAGAGTACAACCATACATCCTAACCAATGTTCTGACATCTTGTCAGACTTTGTTTAGTCCCTCTTGTAACATCTATTTAATCCCTTTCACCCAGAAGACCAAGAGTAACTGACCCAGATGTTAAGACATTTCTTCAAACATCTCCCAGCTAGCGGCAAAGATTCTTCAACGACTTTATCTGCTACTGCAGAGAAAAATAAATTCTCCCAGAAACAGAAAATGACTCTCAGAACACTCCCAAGATACTTGTATCACTTCTAATTCAATCCATTGACACCAATGACGAAATTAGAATAACTTGATAAGTTCACCCATAACTTATATCACAAGAGCAATGTCACGACATCTCGTCTGACATATCATCCTCACAAGAGGTAATCTATCATAAACTGCTTGAAACCACAAACAATCTTGATAACCAATTGCACTACTACAATAACATATCCATAACCGAAGTCTAACTCCCCCTGTCGTAGATAACCAGTGCTTTTTTGCTCGAAGAACACCCTGAATGAATGGAAAACACAAGACGCATCTTCATGTCTTGAAGAGTGCACCCTTTGTTCAACACATCTGCTGAACGCATTCACCTAATGCTTGACCCTCAAGCAATCCATGTACCACACTAATACATTTAACAGACATAAGTTCTCCCCCTATCTTCCTCAAATGATGCTTCTTCAGCAAGAAACACCCAAAATCACTACATCATATCTCATGATAACTTCATGTTCATACAGTGAGGGTACGAGGTACGTATCCTTGTACCACAACCAATAAACTCTTGGATTGAGAACAAAACACCATTGATCCCTCTCGTCCAGAAACCATCCATACACCACACGAATTCCTCCTGAATTCTCATGTATAGATCTCCTTGTTCCCTGAGATACAACCCAATTGAATCTGAATGCTTCACATTCCTCAAAGAGACATACAAAGCCCCTTAGTTTGCTAGCTCGCCCAGATGTTCTTCATACTTGAAGGACATCAAACACATGCTCTAGAAATCCTCAGCTTATTTGCTCCATGAGCACCAAACTGGTCCATTTTTCTATAGCATGCCACATTCACATCAGACTTCCACGACAATCCTTTACCCATCATTCTCCCGTATGACAAGATAAATACCTCTTAGACAAGATGTGAGTGTCAAGTTCCACACACAGAACTAAGGATCTTACACCAAGGATAACCAACCCAGAAGATGTTCTAACATCAGTTAGGACATCCTTCACATATCACTGACACCAACCAACTTGGTTCTTGATATGCTCCACCAATGGACTTACTATCTGCATAGTACTCCAACTGAAGATCTTTAAATAATACTGCGCCACCAGCTTGATCAACAAGAACTCCAGATAACCAAATAGAGAAATAAACTCTCATCCACCAAAAATAAGGTAATCTTCCATCATCACCTTAGAACTTCTACCACAAGCTCCAAGATAGAACTGAACCAGAACCACCTTAAGTCTTTAACCAACTACCCTTCTGCCGAAGAGTAATTAGTTCCAAGCTCCCTGCTTGAATGCATAATAAAGATCAACCAAATGCCATTATTTGGTTCATCTTAACTTTTCTTCAGAGTTTCAGACAATCTTTTGATCCACCAATGAAACCTAATCTTCAAGTTACATGATCTACTTACTCCATAGCAAGCCATCTTAGATCCACCAAGCCTTAGACATGTAACATCTTCTCCTTCCACAGCACCCGTAAACTGTATGAGATAAACCTTTTTGAAGCATTAATTCCATTTCTTTCTGAGAAGATCAACTTATCTTACGATGATGCGCCACAACATCAACTAAGACCCTGAAGTTTCTGCTTTATGTCATGACATCTGATCAGACATCTAGCTGAGGAATTTAGCCCTTCCTTCTTCCACTTAGAAGAACCTCCTCCCTATAACAGAACAAGAGTTCCACGTTCTCATAGACTTGATTCAACAACCAAGTTTGAGTAGACAACCTCCATCTCGCTTAGTCATATCACAGGTATTCAATTAAAGCTCACACCTTGATGAATATCTGCTTCACAACTCCAAAGAACTGAAACATGCCAAGTTTGATTCTTCAGAAGAGAAGTAGTCATAGACTACACCACAACTATACCAAAGAATTCCATTTTCCTTAAGTAGAGCAGTCTGTAGAAAGTCAGAGATAACTGCCACTTAACCTTGACTTCCAAGATGAACAAGATCACATGCTCTTATGTACCTAGATTAGAAATAAACTGACCCAAGTTGTGCCATCACCAGCACCATATTCTAGACAAGTCTCTTGCCAGGACACTTTCCAGATAAACATCAGATGCTTCTAGTAACAACTGAAACACACCTGCTGCACTCCAATACTCCTAGATCAGAAATAAACTGATCCAAGAACTATTCATCAAGATTATGATGTCTTCTTCTTCATTTTCCACATCACCATTCTCTATACCAGTTTCTTGCCAGGAAACTCTCCAGAGATCAGATGCTTCTGCCACACCAAACTGAAGCAGATTCTTAGGTCAACGCCCAAGAGAAATAGATCCAAAAGCATATGCAGTACCCCTCCCATGATTCTGCACAGACCCAAATGGAGAGATGTTTCAACATCGTGTTGAACATTAGCAATCTTGAGCTTCACATACAAGGATAATCAATTAAATACTTGTGAATATCACAAATAGCAATTGATCTTAATTCCTTGTTCAATAACCCTGTGTCACTGTTAAAGCCATACTTCAACAGATCACTCAATCTTTGCAAGTATTTTCCTTAATAAACAAAGTGTTAAGATACCAAGGTTGCCACCCTTGACTCAAGTAACTAAGATTATCTCTGAACGAACCCTATTTACCTCAACAGTTCTGAAATCTCCATTCAGATTGGATCCATCCTTAGGATTAAGAGAGATGAATCCTTCCTTGCACTTTTAGACGGTGAAAATAAATCACCTTCACTTTCTTCAGGTTTATGTTTCACATAAACACACTCTAGTCAGAAGAATAACTAGAAGACTCCAGATGCACGACTGATATGCCTTTATGAGTGGACTTGAGAGAATTCTCAAGTATCTTTGACAACTTAGCCGATCAATAATTTATCAAATTCCTAAAGCAAGAACTTGATAACCTTAATATCAATTCCCCTTCTCTTTAACTGACTTCAAACTGCACAATGGAACCAAGCTTCCAAGTACCAAGTCACCATAACAGACATCTACCAATAACTCTCTCCATTCCATCGCTCCCGACTTTGGAATAAAAGGATGCAGATATCTTCAAATATAGAGGCCGCCAATTGAGATCTTCCACCATCTGTCTTCAGTAACAACTCCAGAATCCCATAAATCCCAGAGTTCTTCCATCAGAAATATATGCAGCAGAATCACCAAGGAACAAATTCAACATGCCCTAATAAGATGTCAGAACATCTTATAAGACACCCAACAAGAGAACTAGCCGCTTCTCCTACAATTGTTATAGAACCTCCTCAGAAACATGAACAACCACCAAGTTGCTACCTTCAATCCAAAACATCCATCCCATCCATTAATACCCTTAAGTATTTCTGAGTGAATGATCTGATCTCCAAAACTCCTCTTTGTTTAAAACGCCAGAAAGTATCTCCCAAAGATCTCATCCAGAAACAGATAGGAAACAAGGCTCTGATACCAATTGAAATTCTGGCATAACAGACAACAGATATCGTAACACATGTTAAGACATTGTTCTGCATAATATTTAAACAAGAAACAAAATAACAAACTGATATCCAGAATATCAGTAACTGCAGAAACACAGATGTTTTGACATTTATTCCAACATGTTAATCAAAACTAGAATGTAACTTGCATAATGATAATCAACACAGAATATGATGACCCAGTTCGGTGCAAATCACCTACATGTGGGGGATACCAATCCAGGAAGAAGAATCCACTATCAGTAGTATAGTTTTATGTAAACAACCTCAGGTTTACAGTAAACACCCACGTTTACCTATCACTACCCAATTAAAACTTTATCTAAGAACTCCATCCTAGATAAGAGAAACCCATCCCACTCCCTAAATCACAACCTGTGATTATCTAACAGTTACTACACCATATGCGTCATCCTATTAAAAGACACCCCTTTCAATACAAAGTTCAGTCAAGCATCCTTGACTAACAAGTTAACTTGGATTTCCTTAAAAGCTTTATCCAAGAATAATACATGATTCATTACCTACGAGTTTCTGAATCTGTACAAGTACTTATGTCTACCACAATAAATCAAATTGATACAAAGGGAGACTTACAAGAAAACCTACGACTCTCAAAACCCTAAACCCTATTTTCTACTTTACAAAAGTGTTACAATAGGTTCAGTTGTTTAGTCATAGGTCTTGATCTTCTTTTATAAGCTTCTGTTGCGTTGGGCTTCAAACCTGTTGTTTATTGATCCCTTGATCCACTGCTATAATGATTCCTTGATTCTTGCACCAGATTTAGAACCTGCTACATTTGTCGAGTCAAAGTGTTAGGACATTGTATTCGACATCTTTGTCTGCAGCATTCTTCATTAAGTTTTAACCAAAATTTAGTCAAACCTCAGGAGCTTTCATTATCGTAATGTGCTCTCGGACTCACCACATGCGTATTAATCGCATTCCCAAATAACGGTAATTTAAATAAGTATAGCAAATAGACAAATAGGATAATAGCAAATGATATAAAATGAGAAAGCAAAATAAAAATAGCAGAAAAATAAATGCATGCAAGGCCTAAACCTCTTAGGAAATCTAATTCTTTCTCATCCCCAACAAAGTCGCCATTTTTCTGTAGTTGTCGGTTTTTTCTTGTGACGCGACCACAACCGCTCTTGGTGCTACTTTCTGATTTCTATATTTATCATATGAAGCTTAAAAGGAAGGGGAATATATCTTAAACTAACCTTGTTGTGCAAGTGTTTTCTTTAACAAATGCGAAGAGATCGGGGATCGGGGTTTGGTTATACAAAGGGAAGCTATTAACACCCAGAGTATCTATAGTAATCTATATGAACCTTCGTTTGCATATATTTTCTAATATTTGAAACACTTTCTTAATTCTATCTGCTATTGATTGGGAAAGTTTCTCCTTTGGGAGGACTGAGGAAATGTTTTTGTTGTTTTTGGTTTTTCTATTATTTTTGGGAAGGTACTGGACCTAAGATTTTGATTTGTGTGTTTTGATATGTGATGTATAGAAGGGATATCCTCCTGCAGATATGACTCATGGTCTCATCTGTGGGGATGATAGATTTTGTGCCTTGATCAAAGCCCAAGGTTGAAGCTAAAAAAGATTTGGTGTAACTCCACTAGAGATGTTTGAAGCCCAAGATGATGAAGCTGAAGAGTTTGAGTGTAGTTTCAAAGGAGACTAACTCAACTGACGAGTATGATATTTGTCTTGTATAAAGCCCAAGATTGAGGCTGATTGGAGGGAAAATCATTATATGAAGCCTAAGAGGAGTCTGACTCTTGCTGAGGATTATTAAAATCCAGGAGAAGGTTTAAACTGTGTTGGGAAATCCAAAAGGAAACTAACTCTTGCTAGAGATTTGAGCAGAGTTGATTTATTCATATACCGTAAGGCTCTGATTCTTTTGAGGATTTATTGATGTCAATTTAACCCTGGCTGGGGATTTTAAGGTGAAAGTCAAGCCTTGTTGGGGGTCAGGAGGGATTTAAAGATGAGTTTGAATACCTTAGAGACTTTAACTCTTCTGGGAATTGATGTATTGATAAAGATGATTAGGATTTATCCTATGCTTTTAGGAAGCCTGTGGGTCTTTGTACTAATCTCAAGAGGAGACTATGAGGGTGAGACTTTCCAAGTCTACTTGTATGAAGCCCAAGAGGAGGATGTGAGGGTGAGACTTTCCAAGTCTACTTGTATGAAGCCCAAGAGGAGGCTATGAGGGTGAGACTTTCCAAGTATACTTGTATGAAGCCCAAGAGGAGGCTGAGACTATCCAGGTCTTTTAAGAAGAGGTAGACTCTGGTTGGAGAGAGATCATTGTATGATGCCCAAGAGGATGCTGAGGGTTCTAGAGATGAGATCAATTCCCGACTGATTGGATGTTCTAGAGTTTTGACTTTCCTGGGGGTTGAACTAGTCGACTTGACTGAATTCTATCCTATGCTTTTAGGAAGCTTTAGGGTCCTTGTATTAAGCCCAAGAAGAGGCTGGAGAACTTCTAGGAAGCCTGTTGGGTCCAAGCCTAAGAAAAGTTCAAGAAAGGTTTCACCGGGAATTAGTGTTTTCTTTATTGAACAGTTCTAAGGTTTGAAGAAATTCAAAAGAGGTTTCACTGGGAATTAATCCTCTCTAGGGAAATGAATTTCTTTTATATGTTTCTAAGTTTTGGCAGTCTTAAGAAAAGCTTCACCGGGAATAATGCATTTATTTGTTCCATATTGAATAAATCCCAAGAGAAGGCAGACTGTATTGAGGGAGTTTCCTATGAGGGAACTAGTTATTGAACTAAGTTATGAGTATCCTATCTGTTTATCCTAAGTGTGAATTGAGGATGGCCTAACTGCTGGGAAACTTTAAACAGATATGCAAAAGTATATACAGGTAAGTGAATTAGCAGGTATATAAACAAGTATGCATTGAATTGAAAAGGTGTTGGGTCTTACACTCTGATAGAGGCCCAAGTGTATTGTGATTGGTTGTATTAATGTTTTAAGATTGGTGGTATTGATGATGACTGTATGATTAGGGTTTTAAGAAATTGAAGAAAGATTTGAGAAAACTTTGAATTTGAATTTGAATTGAAAGAAAGTTGTTGTTATTTGAATTAAAAGAAAAGAATGTTTGGGGCTTATAACTCAAAGAGAGGCCCAAGTGGTCTAAGATCAGTTTCACCGGGAATAATGCTCCTCTTAGTACCAGTTTAAAATAGACAGATGATTTTGAAAAACAGAGGTATGGGGCTTACAACTCAAGGAGAGGCCCATAGAGGTTGTTTATTGTTTAAAAAAAGTTTATGTACAAAAGATTGAGGCTTATACTCAAGGAGAGACTCAAGTGATTTATTTTGAAAACAGTGATCGCACCGCGATACCAAAAGACGTTGTGGGACTTATACTCTAGCAGAGGCCCAAAATTTATTTATGTACATAGGGTGTTGGGTCTTACACTCTAATAGAGGCCCAAAAATGATTATTGAAGGAAAGAAAAGTAGGGCTTATACTCAAAGAGAGACCCATTTGAAAAAAACTGTGGATGCACCGTTATTTTGAAAATCGTACTGGGACTTATACTATGACAGAGGCCCGAGATTATTTATTTACAAAGAGGTTGGGTCTTACAATCTATTAGAGGCCCAAAATTAATTATTGAAAGTTTGAAGATTTAAAAACCAAGGAAAACCCCTAATTTTAAATAAAAATGCATTTTTTCAAAGAAAATCAAATAAAAATCATACAAAATATCAAATATATTTAATAAACATGTTATGAACTTTGATTGATGTTTGAAAATGGATGTTTTTATTCACATGATGGTTTGAAACCCATTTGGTTTTGAAAAATCAAGAGAAAGAATTTATTTAAAATGTTTAAGAAACAATTAAAAGGAAATTCTTTAAAATATTCAAATATATATCAAACAAAAGCATTTTTTTTATTTTTTTATGTAATAAAATATTTAAATATGTGAAGGATTTATGTTTAAAAAATCATTTGAAAAAGATTAAAAATTAGAGAGAAATTAATTTTTGAAGTTGTAAAGAAAATGTGAAGAAAATGTAAAGAAAATGTGTGATAAAAAAAATAGGATAGCCCTCCCAAGGGTTGAACCCACGCCCTTGGGGTGGAGAGTTTAAAACTTTACCATCTGAGCCATGTGTGTTGCTGCTAGAGAATGGAAAATGAAAATAATATAGGAAACTTCCTTTTGAAAATGGTTTTAAAAAATAAAACCAAAAGGTCTGGGCGAGGACGATTCGAACCCCAGACCTTGGACACACTCACACACAAATACTAGTGTTTCCACTAGGGCATAATGCCAATTCAAGTATTATATTGGAAGTGAAATAATATATAGTAAAACTTCATTTTATTTTGAAAAATGGCGTCATGGCCTTCATCTTCAACCTCGTGTCAGACCAACTTCAACAACTTTGCAAAACCAATGCTATCTCACTCGTTTCTTGATTATTTTGAAAAATGTAAAAACGAAAGTTGTGTATTTTTTTAACAAGGAACGTGATGGTGGCCTTTAATTTTATTTAAATTAAGTGTAGCAAGAGATATCATGTTATAATCAGATGAACCCTAAAAAAATGCAAGAACTATATGAAATCTCATACACGCAAGATAAATGGTAATTAATTGAGGGTTAATGATCTATGAACACCCAGAAACATGTTGGTAATTTGAAAACACATTTATGATGCATGATTCATGGAGTTTGAAAGTTCAAGGCTTACCTCTGCAAGAAGGAATCAAATTCTACTTTGGAGGTGTTATAGATGCAAGATGATGATCTTGATAGCTCCCCTAGGCCTCAAGGAAGGTATTGAAGTGCTTGGAATGGTTTGAATCCTTCTGAATTGAGTAGCTCGAATCCAACTACGACTTATAATGTATTTTGAGCAAATGGGGGTATGACTTGGTGATTCTAATGTTACAGAAGTGTTTTGAGGTTATGGATCACTTCTATAATGTTAATGTGAAGTATTTGAATGCTTGGTTTGAGTGAAAATCGGCTGGTTTGAGAATTCCAAGTTTTCACTCTTTGAGAACTTTGAATTTGGCAAGAAGGGGGATTTGTGAGAAAACAAGCAATGTAGTTATTTTGGTGTGTTCTAAATGAGGCAATGTGGCCTCTATTTATAGGTCAATGGTTTTTTCTTGGTGAACAACTTCAGATTGGAGGATAAGGGCTTGGTTTAATGGTTTTGGATTTATGCCATTACTTCTCAAACAAGGTACAATAGCTCTCTCAAGTGGCATAGCCAACTTTTGACTAATTCCACATTCCTCAGTCATTTTTATTGTTGTTTATGTGAGCATCTTGACTGAAATAAGTGGAATCTTTGAATGTGCACTATCGCACATAAATTCCATTTGAATTCAAGGCATAAGGTGGCAAAGTTCATCATTCTAATTTGAGATTTTCCTTGATTCTTTGACTCAATTCTGCAGGTTTGTTGTGAGTCACTCTAATCACATTGAATTAGTGTAGCTCCATGATTATTTCACTTGACAAAACAATCGTGGCTAGCAAGAAATGACCAAAACTGTCTTGCAAAACAGTTGCAGCAAGGTGTTTTGCAACCTCCATAACTCCTTGCTCAAGTGAAGTTATCTCATGCTCTTGGACTCTTTGGAATGCTGAGATTATGTACTTCAACTTTGATGTTCACCATTGAATTTGATTTATCTTGGATCATGGTGAAAAATCCCCCCACATTTTGATGTTTTGACGGATTTCACTTAGGCAGATTTTCACTAAGTGTTGGAATTCATTTTACACTTTTCTTGATTTTGATCACTTCATAACTCAAAATCCAAGTATTTTTTGACCATGGATCAGTAGGAAACTTTTGTAGTATGTAATGAGAGCTTTCATTTGAGCTTTGGATGGAATAAAATGGTTGCTTGGATCACAAGTTATGGCCTTGCAAAGTTGGGTAAAAATCACCTTTTTTCATAACTTTGTGAAATTTCAAGTTTCTCAAGATTGCCCTTTTTGCAAGTAACCCCATTTTTCTTGATTTTTCTTGATTGATCATGGTCCAAATCATAAGTTAACATTGTTTTTTACTTGAAGATGCCATATATTTGTAAAAAAATCTTAAAAGTCAAACTTGGTTTTGATCACAGTTGACTTTTTATCAGATGAATTTTAAACTTTGTGATCCTTTATGAAACCAAGTCCTTGGGCTAAATTGAACCTAATGGATGGATTCCATAGGTGTTTTAGAGTGTCTTGAATCATGTCCCAAGGTTTGAGATCATGCCTTGGTCAAAAGTCAAAGGTATGGTTGACTTTTTCCTAAAAACCCTAATTTGTGGTTCAAATGAATGTGAATCTTTATATTGCTCATGAATCAAGTTCTTTGTGTCAATCTAAGCTTGCGAGTGGATCAACATGAGATATTTGAGGTCCTTAAAGAATTTCTTGAGGTCTTGGCTCATGCCTTACTCCAAAAGTCAACTTAGGGGTGAATTAGGTCAAGAAAACACTAATTCCTGATTTTTGGTGAATGCATCCCCTGAGTCTATTTTGAACTTATGAATGGACTCATGAGGTCCTTTTGAGCTTCTTGAATCATGTTTTTGAAGTATTGGCTCCCCAGAGGAACAGTTCTCTCTGGAGGCCTTGGTCGACCAAAACCCTAATTTGGTGACACTGATGATCTTGAGACTTGATGAACTTGTAATATTGCATTCTTATGCTTGATTCTTGATGTGGGAGACCTCTTGATCCTTCATGGATGTTTAAGAGGTTGGACAAGTTGAAGATCATGTCAATTCTTGATTGATCTTTTTCCTGGATGCTTTGGGAGGGCTCAAAACCCTAATCCTTGGTTGAGGTGAATGATCAACAATCTTTGAGAGGATTGATGAGGTATGAAGGTACATCCATATTGTGGTGATGATTTACACTATGATGTGAAATCTTGTGGTCAAAATTTAGGGTATGACAGGTATTTATGTGATTCTGGAGTTGTGATAGAAGAAAGATGGTGGAAGATTTTGACTTTTGGCTTCTATTCTTGAAGATATCAGCATCTATGAAAGCTCTAGTCGTTCCAAAGTCGGGAGTAATGGAATGGAGAGAGTTGTTGATTGATGTCTGTTATATTGACTTGGTACTTGGAAGTTTGGTTCCATTTTGTATCTTGAAGTCAGTTTGAAGAGAAGATGAGTTGAGATCATGTTTAACAAATTCATGATCTATGAATTTGGTAAACATTCTCTTCGACAAATTTGCCAAAGATACTTGATTTTTCACTCAAGTCCACTCATAAAGGCATCTCTGGTCATGTTTAAGAGCTTTTTCAGAAGGATAATTTGGTTCTCATGCTGAAGATGGATTTTTGAAGATCTCTAGTGATGATGGAAGTGAAGATGAAAACTTTTTTTAGATCAGTTTATTTTTTATCTAGGTGCATAGGAGTGCTGCAGGTGTGTTCCTGTCTCTACTATAGGAGCATGTGATCTTGCTCATCGTGAAGATCAAGGATAAGTGGTAGTTATCTCTGACCTTCTGAAGAAGTCTCTACTTAAGGAAAGCGAGATTCCTTTTGTAAAGATCTTGTGTGACTAATCTCTTCTGAAGTATCAAGCTTTGGCATGTTTGGTTTCTCTGAAGATGAGATGGTTGTTGTAGTACAGTAAAGCAGGATGGAGGTTGTCTACTCAAACTTGATATCATTAATCAAGTCTATGAGAACATGGAACTCTTGTTCTGTTATATGGAGGAGGTTCTTCTAAGTGGTAGAATGAAGGACTGAACTCTCCAGCTGGATGTCTTATCAGATGTTCTGACATCAAGCTGAACTTCAGGGTCTTCGTTGATGTTGTGGCACATCATCTTCAGATAAATTGATCTTTTCAGTATGAAAGGTGTTGATGTTCAAAAAGGTTTATCTCATGCAGTTTGCGGGGGCTGCAAGAAGGAGTAGATGTTACATGTCTGAGTCTTGGTGTATCTAAGATGGCTTGCTATGGAGTAGGTGGAATATGTAACTTGAAGATCAGGTTCCATTGGTGGGTCAGTGGATCTTTTGGAGCCCTGAAGAAAGCTGAGATTAACCAAACAGTGGCATTTGGTTGATCTCTAATGTGAATTCAAGCAGTGTGCTTGGAACTAATTACTCTTGTGCAGAAGGGTAGTTGGTTGAAAATCAAAGGAGGTTCTGGTTCTGTTCGTATCTTCGAGCTTGTGGTAGAAGTCCTAAGTTGCTTATGGAAGATTACCTTTTTTTGGGAGATGTATGAGAGTTTATTTCTCTCTTTGGTTGTCTGGAATTTTTATTGATCAAGCGGGATGAGTTGTGTTATATGAAGATTTTTAGTTGGATTACTAGGCATTAGTAAGTCCAATGGTAATTGTATCAAGAACCATAGTGTATGGTGTCTGTGATATGATCAGGATATCCTAACTAATGTTATAAAATCATCAAGTTTTCTGAACTTGGAGTTCAGATTATGGAAGCCGATATTCACCAATTGAATCAGAAGTGTTCCAACTTATCATATGGCTGAATGATGAAGTGAAAACTGTCTTAAATCATGGGGTGTTTATCTGGTTGTCTGACTCTTGTGGAGAGGTGGTTTCTTCTACTGCAAGTAACTCTAGAAAGAAGTGGTTCAGTTTGGTGCTTGTGAAGCAAGTAAGTTGAGGATTTCTGGAGCGTGTATTTGATGTTTTTCAAGTGTGAATGACATCTGGGCTAGCTAACAAACTAAGATATTATGTAAGTCTCTTTGAGGAATGTGAAGCATTCCAGATTCAATTGGATTTATTCTCACAGAACAAGGATATCTATGGCTGTAAAATTCAAGGTGGATTTGTACAGGGTGTTGATGGTTTCTGAATGAGAGGGATCAATGGAGATTTTGGTCTCAATCCAAGATTTTGTTGTTTATGGTACAAGGATGTGATCCGGGTACTCTATCATTATATGAACATGAAGTTTGTCATGTGTTATCATGTGGTGATTTTGGGTGTTTCTTGTTGGAAGGAGCATCGTTTATAGAAGATAGGGGAGAACTTCTGTCTGTTTGGTGTACTAGTGTGGTACAAAGATTGCTTGTGGAATAAGCAGTAAGTGAATGTGTTCAGCATGTGTGTTGAACAGGGAGTGCGCTCTTGAAAACATGAAGAAGAGTCCTATGTTTTCCATTTATTTTAATGTGTTCTTCTTGCAAAGGAGCACTGGTTATCCTTGATAGGGGGAGTTTGACTTCTGTCTTGGATCTGTTGATGTAGTAGTGCAGTTGTTTATCAAGATTGTTTGTGGTTTTAAGCAGTCTGTGATAGAATACCTCTGGTGAGGGTGTAATGTCAGACAAGATGTTATGACATTGTGTTACTGGTATAGTTCTGGGAGAACTTGACAGGTTGATTCTGGTTCTGTCATTGAGTGTCAATGGATTGAATTAGAGTTGTACAAGCGTCTTGGGAGTGTCCTGAGAATCATTGCTTATTTATGGGAGAATTTATTTTTCTCTGCAGAAGTAGATAAAGCTTCTTGGGAGTCTTTGTTGCTAAATGGAATATGTTTGAAGGAATGTCTTAACATCTTGGTCAGTTATTCTCTTTCTTCTGGTTAAAAGGGTTAGTGTCGGGGCTCATTGAAAGACATTGTGACTATGCTTCAGAGTCTACAAGAGGGACTAAACAAAGTCTGACAAGGTGTCAAGACATTGGTTAGGATGTATGGCTCTTTCTTGATTGTTTATCTTGGACGGTGGAGAGAATGTGTCTTAGGGAACGCATGTTAAACATGTGTCTTGATACAAGTGCATTTTTTGGAAGGTTTATCCTAAAGTTGAAACAGTCAACTCCTAGGTGGGCGATGCACATTGATTTATGTTGAATTGACATACCTAAACTTATTTCTCCATTGAATTGTTCAGCAGTAACTTCTATGGACCGTAAATTTCTAAGAGAAACTGCTTGGGTATTTAAAGAGCGTGTCTGCTTTTGGATTCTCAGGTTGAGGTTCTTGTTCTAGGTTACGTCTTCATATCTTTTGTCCGGGTTTGGGTAAGTACCATGTGGGTATGGAACTGTGCTGGCTACTTTTGCCAATTTTTGGCTAAAAAGAGGGATAATGGATGTGTATTCATCTCGGTTGTGTGTTGGTTCTTACAACACACAAATGATATTCTTCTTGGTGAGGAGTTCATTCTTGCAATTGTTTTGAAAGGATGTTAGATGGGATGTTCTAACATCCTTGATTATTTCCCTTGTGCCTTGTGATCTGAGTTATGCAGCAGGTTGTGTCTTGTGACCTGAGTTACATACTCTATGGACTCTGTGTTACGTATGATACATCTGTTTCTTCTTAAGCCCTTTCTCGGTCTTCTTATGGGTTATCTTATGCCCCTTAAGAGGAAGATTTATCCCTCCGTAGCAAGTATAGGTTTGAGGGGGAGTGTGTTATATACTTTTCCTCATGTACACCAACAGGCAGCTAGGAATTTCAGGGGAAAGTGGGAGTCTCATAAGTGTGCCAATCATAACCACCATTCTCTGAATGAAATTCAATGACGTTTGGACTTTTTTTCCTACCTAAGAAGTTTTAACCAAAAATATGTAAAAAGGGGGAGATTGAAGGCTCTACAGATTTGAGCAAATTTTTGGTAAAACAGGATGTTGTGCAAGATGTTCCAACATGAAGAAGTCTGGTGGAAGAAGACTTGTCAGACATAATGTCTTAACGTGTGTCTCGACATCTTGACCTGATATAGCAGGTAATTACTAATCTGGTCGAAGATTTAAGGAGCAATCATAACATGGATCAAGGAAGAAATAAACAGATATCTCGAAGCCCAAGACAGAAGACTATAAAAGGAAGACTAAGACCTAGGATAGAGACAGACTTAGGAATCCTTATTGTAATACTTGTAAAGTAGAAATTAGGGTTTATAGTTTTGAGAGTTATAGGACTTTCTTGTGTTGTAAGTTTCTCTTTGTATCGGTTTAATACATTGTGGTAGACATAGTTGTTTGCACAAATGCAGAAACCTTTAGGTAATGAATCATGTATTGTTCTTGGATGAAGCTTTGAAGCAAATCTAAGTTGTGTTGTTAGTCGAGAATGCTTGACTGAACTTTGTATTGAAAGAGGTGTCTTTCAAGTAGGATGATAAAGTTATTGTGACTATAACTGTTAGATATCACAGGTTATGATTTAGGGAGTGAGATGGGTTTCTCTTATCATTTAGATGTGACTTTTAATGATAAAGTTTTCATTGGGTAGTGATAGGTAAACCAGAGGTTGTTTACATAAAACTATACTACTGATAGTGGATTCTTCTTCCTGGCTTGGTAGCCCCCAGATATAGGTGATTTGCACCAAACTGGGTCATCATATTCTGTGTTGTTTATCATTCTACAATTTACAGTTCAGTATTGATTAACATATCGTAATAGATGTTGAAACATCTGATATGAATCTGTTGCATATATTCAATGTATCAGTTTGTTTGTTATGCCCTTGTTTTAATGTTATGCAGAGAACAATGTCGTGAGATGTGTTAGGACATCTGCCATCTGCTATGCCAGAATTTCATAGAATTTTGGGATAAAAAAATAATTAAGAGTAAAATGGTAGAACAAGGAGAGAGAGAAGGTAAAAGTGTGGAGGAGCAAAACATATTTATTTAAAATAATAGAAAAATAAGGTTTTTTTAAGAGAAAATGGAGGAAAAGAAACAAAGGTTTTGTATTAAGAGAGTAAAACATGAAAACAGAAAAGAGGCAAAGTTGGACGAAAAGAGGCAAGCTCTAGGAATCACAAGACACGCAAATTTCATCACTTTTCTGCAAATCAAGGTAGGAGCGATTACTCTAATATTAGTGTCAAATGCATGAAGGGTAGAGAGAGATCCTCACCCTCTCTAGGTTTTTATCTTATTTCTTCCATGGTTGACGCTTTATGTATTTTTAGAAAAGGTTGTGTAAAACTTGTTGTAATTGGTGTGAATGATATGAAATTTGTGCACTATTTTACTATTGATTTCTGCGTGTTTCTGTATGTGGAAATTGATTGGGTTGTTGTTCATGGTTCTGATTTTTGGGTGATGAACAGAATCACATATTTGGGATAAATTAATGAATTATATGATTAATTAGTGGATCATTGATGCAATGAGCATTATATGGTATATGTAATGTTTATGTGTGTATTGGATATTGTGGGATCAAAATCAAGCTTTGAATGAGCTTCCATGGCAAAAATTGCGTTATGAATTTTCTGCAACTCGGTGAAGGAGGTCACTGGCGTGACCATTCTTGACTTCTTCAGAGTCTAGTTTGCTCAGAGTTGACTTCTTTAGAGTCAGATCCTGCTTTCTATGATCTGCGCACTTAACAAAATAGTTAGGGTACAACATTGTTCTATATACAAAATAAGCTTTATTATCATCAAAACTCAAGGATAGTTGAGAACCAAACTTGTTCCAACAACTAGCAGTGAATCATGGCTTCAGTGGAGGCTAGGGCTTAGTCAGATGATTTTCTTTAGTGTGAAGAAAATCAACCTAAGTTTTAGAATCTTTGTGTAATTTTTTTGCGCCCATCTTATATGTAATCCTTAGGGTTTTTATAGGTAAAAAGTAGGTCAGATTCATTAAGTTTTTGTTCTGTTTTAGGAAGTATTTCATTAAGTTTGATCTGATTTTGATTCAGATTTGTCTTAGGGTTTAAGTTTTGGGCAAGTTAGAAAATAAACCACAAGCTTTCTGTTGTAATATATTCTTATGTAATTGTGCTTTAATGAATGAAATAAAAATTTGATTTTTTTCCATTTTTGCGTGATTAAATCCAATTTTGGTAAGTCTGAACGCGTTTTTGGTGTTTGTGGATTTTTGGACTCAAGACAAAAACAAAATACTAATAGTAAAATAAAATAGTTAGGGTACAAAATAGTCAGAGTTGACTTCTTTAGATTCAGACCCTGCTTTTTATGATCTACGCACTTAACAAAATAGTTAGGGTACAACATTGTTCTATATACAAAATAAGCTTTATTATCATCAAAACTCAAGGATAGTTGAGAACCAAACTTGTTCCAACAACTAGCAGTGAATCATGGCTTCAGTGGAGGCTAGGGCTTAGTCAGATGATTTTCTTTACTGTGAAGAAAATTGACCTAAGTTTTAGAATCTTTGTGTAATTTTTTTGCGTCCCTCTTATATGTAATCCTTAGGGTTTTCATAGGTAAAAAGTAGGTCAGATTCATTAAGTTTTTGTTTTGTTTTAGGAAGTATTTCATTGAGTTTGATCTGATTTTGATTCAGATTTGTCTTAGGGTTTAAGTTTTGTGCAAGTTAGAAAATAAACCACAAGTTTTCTGTTGTAATATGATTCTTATGTATTTGTGCTTTAATGAATGAAATAAAAAATTGATTTTTTTTCCATTTTTGCGTGATTAAATCCAATTTTGGTAAGTCTGAACGCGTTTTTGGTGTTTGTGGATTTTTGGACTCAAGACAAAAACAAAATATTAATAGTAAAATAAAAATAGAAAAAGATATAAAAAAGGATTGCCTTAAAAAATAAATGCATAATAATAATAATAATAATAATAATAATAATAATAATGAAATTGAAAATTGATTGGTAAAAGGAAAAATCAAAATAAATAAATAAGGAAAAGGATAAAAGTCAAAATGGTCCCCTTTGACTTTTATTCAACTGGGTTGACCTTTGACTTAGACCAATGCCAAACATATTCAGATGACTTAGATGAACCAAAATGACTCAGACAAGGACCAATGACTCAGAAAAAAATGCAAATTATGTATTCAATGGCCCAATGTCTTAGATAAATACAACTGACTTTGACAAACTCCAATGACACAACAGATGATCTAAAAATAGAAAGATCATATAAAAATGATGGGATAAATTTAGGGTGTGACAATTGTCTATGAATCAATTTCTCCGATAGAAATTTGATGTATAACTGAAATTTAATTCTCCTTATATCTCTCATACACGTTATCTTCATCTTAAACTCAAAAGTTATGATCCTCTGAGTCTTCTTGGACCAACTCTTGATCATTGTGAATCTTTATTTTTCTTTTTTTCACATCTCCATTATTGCTATTGCTGATTTCCTTACTCATGAATCTTTCTGGCCTTTGTAGGAACATGTGTTTATCGTCATAAACCAAATCAAGGCTTGAACTAGGTCTTTTGCCTATTTCAACGGATCTGTGGATATCCATGGCGATGACAACACAGAAATAGCTAGACACCAACGTAACAACAAGCAACAAAAAACATGCATACCAAATCATAGGCAGAAAAAGGCAAAGTGAGACTAACAAAGGTAGAGACACAAGAAAAAAAATGAACTTCGAATTGAGCAAAACATATAACAACCACACCCTAAGATCGCACCAGAAGAAAGCATGATGGAATAGAAAGACTCTCACACCAAAATTAGTTGAGGAGGAAAGGAAAAAAGACTAGCATTAATCAGAACGAACGATGAAGGAAGAACAAACCAAGAAATGGTCTTTAAGTAATGATCTTAGAAGAATTTCTTTCAGTCTAATCCTAATTATTATAATCATTAAAATCAATATGTTTATTCAAGAGCATTTTAAAAAATGTTAAAAGAGCCATTCAATTTAACCAAAAATCTTGATGAATCCCTAATGGATTTTGAAGAAATCACAACCGTAGCAGAAGACGAGGACGTATGCTCCATAAATTCAAATGACACTTGCATTCCTCCATTAATGGCGTCCTTAGAAGATGAAGAGATGTTGAAGAAAGTAGAAGAAAACTATCAGCATTTAATTGAGCCGGCAGAGGCATCGAAGAAAGCAGAAGAAAACTTTGAGCACCTAACTGAGGCGGCGGTGGCGTCTGAAACTTTCAAGAAGACCACGCATGTAGAAGAAACATTTAATCACATCATTAATGAAGGTACAAATGCTCCATTTACCATGCCAATACCTCCACAGAAACTAACCACCAACGACGACTTGTCTACTTCAGAATTACTAAAGGACACGTGTCAAAACTTAAACCACCAAATAAGCAATAAGCCTAGCGCGAACTTGGGTATAGGTGAACCTAATTTCAATTTCACAAGTGACAACAATCCTAGTAATATCTTTGACAAAGCCGAAGAGATCAGACGCAACAAATCACGTGAACACTTGCCAGTGGATGACTCAGCAAAAATTGATGTGGATCAATCAATCACCAAACAGGCCCATCAAAAAAGAAACGACAACCAAGCCCATTTTGAAGCCAACCGTAACACATACAATAAAGCCAAAAAAGACAGTGACTCCAACAATAAAGCTGGACATGCTACCATTAATCTAGATTCAGGTGAGAAGTCATACACCTTGAAGCAAGAAAACCTGAAACCTCTAATATCAGTTGATGAATCATCCATCACTCCAAAAGACAGAAGGAAGAGAAGGTCAGAAATTCTAGAAAGGAAGAGGAAATTGTTAAGAAAAAGAAACAAAGAGGCAACTAGTTGTTCTTGTAGCCAAAGAACCAAGCAAAATCAGGTACTAGCAAAAGACAACTTTGTTTTGACAGAAAACAAACTAGACAAAAACATGTGGGTTCTTTTACATGGAGAAGCTAAACAAGTGGCAAAAGATGTCTGAGACTTGGGGGAAGAATATGAACTCCTACAAAAAGGAGAGGAATATGAAATTATCTAAGAGTTAGTGTTTGGGGTGGGGGGGAATCGGAGTAGGAACTTCCTAAGTTTGGAACGTTTCTACCGCAGGAGCTGAAGCCTTAATTAATTATAATCATGAAACTCATAAGCTACAACATTAGGGGTTTAGGTGGTCTAGTCAAGAAAAAAGATATCCAACAGTTAATTCAAAACCATAGTCCTGATGTCATTTGTATCCAAGAGACCAAAATGGAAAGCCTGGAGAAAAACCTATGTCTTCACATGTGGGGAAATTCATAGTTCAATTTTGCATTTAAACCTTCAGAGGGCAGGTCTGGAGGCTTACTGACTATGTGGAACAGCAACACCTTAACAGTTTTGAAAACAACTATTTTGGAACATCTCTTATGGATCGAAGCAGAATGGGGAGAAGAAAAGAAGAAAATCAACATAATGAACGTATATGCTCCCTGTGACGCTAGAAAAAAGAGACTCTTATGGGCAACTTTAAAGGCTATAATCATCCCAAAGAAAGAAGAAATATGGTGCCTCTCAGGAAACTTCAATTCTATTAAGGATACCTTAGAAAGAAGAGGCTCTAAAGAAGCCACTCGCAGAGAAGAAATGGAAGACTTCGACGATCTCATCACAGAAACCGATTTGATCGATCTACCTCTTCACGGTAGGAAATTCACTTGGTCCAGAACTGACGGATCAGCCTCAAGTAGGATCGACAGGTTTCTCCTCTCAGCTTCTTGGTGCAATGATTGGCCGACAAGTAAATAATGGTGCCTCGATAAAAGCATGTCGGATCACTGCCCAATCATGCTTTGTGAGACTCAAAAAAACTGGGGTCCAAAACCTTTCCGAATGCTAAGATGCTGGCAGAATTTAGAAGGTTACCATAATTTCGTTCGTGATCAATGGCGAGTCTTAAAGGAAGAAGGTTGTGCCATGTATGTTCTAAAAGAAAAACTGAAATTGATAAAGGAGCGAATTAAAGTCTGGCATAAAGATCATACGCGAAATATTAGAGACAAAATCAAAGAAGCAAAGAAGGAGCTTAACAAACTCAAACAAAAGGCCGAATCTGTTGGCTTGTCCAAAGAGGAGATGTTAGTTAAGAGACAAAGATGAGATAATATATTCAAACTCTCAAACCTCAATTGCAACATCCAATGGAAAAAATCAAGAGTGAGATGGCTAAAAGAAGGATACGCAAACATCAAGTACTTCCACAGCTGTATCAATAAGAGAAGAAGAGATAATGGAATCTTAAGTTTGGAAGAAAACGACAATATTCTGACGAGGTGAACGACATAAAAAGTACAATCGTCAACCACTTCCAAATGCACTTTTCGGCCATAGGGACGAGACCTCTACCAAGCAACATGAACTTCAAGAGAGTTAATAACGTCAAAAACGAGGAACTGACCAAAGAATTTACAGAAGAGGAAATCCAAAGAGCAATTTGGAAATGTGACAACTTTAAAAGTCCAGGGCCAGATGGTGTGAATTTTGGATTCATAAAAGAATTTTGGGAAGATCTCAAATCGGATTTCATTCGTATCATGTCAGAATTTCACGCTAATGGAAGGATAGTTCGAGGGGCAAACAGTTCGTTCATAGTCTTAATCCCTAAGAAGAAGAACCCAACAAACGTGGGAGATTTCAGACCTATATCACTAATTGTATGCATCTACAAAGTCATCTCCAAGGTTCTCACAAATAGGCTGAAAAAGGTTATCGGGTCGGTAATGTCAGAATCACAGTCTGCTTTCATAACCGGTAGACAAATCCTTGACGGAATCCTCATTGCGAATAAAATCGTTAATGAGGCAAAAAGAAAGAATAAAGAAGTGTTGATGTTTAAAGTAGACTTCGAAAAGGCATTTGACTCCGTCAATTGGAACTTCCTTTTATTCATTATGCAAAAGATGGGTTTCCATGCGAAATGGAGGAGTTGGATCTCAGAATGCTTGAATTCGAACTCCACATTTGTTCTCGTGAATGGCAGCCCCACGAAAGAATTCAAGATGAAAAGAGGGCTCAGACAAGGAGATCCATTATCTTCATTTCTCTTCCTACTGGCTGGTGAAGGATTGAACCTATTAATGAAGAAGGCAGTGGACTTAGGTGATTTTTTAGGCTATAGGTTTGAAGGCGGTGACGAGTGCTTTTCGCACCTCCAATACGCCGATGACACAATCATCATTGGCAAAAAAGGATGGGGGAACATTCGGATCATAAGGGCCACCCTTAAGTTATTCGATTTGGTGTCAGGCCTAAAGGTGAACTTTCAAAAAAGTTCGTTGATTGGGATTAACATTTCTAAAACCTGGTTAGAAGAGGCGGCAAATATTCTGAACTGTAAAGTCAGATCCACTCCTTTCAAATACCTCGGCTTACCAATCGGGGCAAACCCGAGGAGAATCTCGACTTGGCGGCCAATGATAGACACGGTAAGATCCAGACTATCAAGGTGGAAGCATAATCATCTGTCCATAGGGGAAAGGGTGATCATCATCAAATCGGTTTTGTCTGCTGTCTAGGTATATTACCTTTCATTTTTCAAAGCTCCGACAGGTATCATCTCGAAACTTGAATCTTTGTTTAAACAATTCCTATTGGGGGGAGTGAGGAGGAGAGAAAAATCTGCTGGATTAATTAGAATAAGGTTTGCCGTCCCCTAGAAGAGGGATGTTTGGGTTTAAAAAACTTCAGAGTCTTTAATGTCGCACTTTTAGGTAAATGGAATTAGAAAATTAGATCGATTAAAGAAGGTATCTGGTATAAAGCTTTAGTCAATAGATATGGGACGAACATTGAGACAACTAGTGATGGAGGATTAGGCAATTCACTTTGGTGGAGAGATTTAATTAGAATAGATTTAGGAGACCGAGTCTTAACTGATGAATATTCAGTAAAAGGAACTTATAATAACATATTGGGGTCTAGCCATAACACAACCAATCCTGCGTGGTCGAAGATTTAAAATAAATATGTCCCGCTAAAGGTCTCCTGTCTTATTTGGAGAATCCTTCAAAACAAAATTGCCACCAAAGATAACCTAATTAAGAGAGGTAACATCAATCATGACTCTGTTTTTTGCTGCAGCGGATGCGGGACTGAGGAATCGGTCCCCCGTCTATTTTTTCAATGTTCAATTTTTGCAGGTATTTGGTACCATATATCTAAGTGGTTAGGTATCTCAACGGCCATGCACAAGGATGGGTTCGACCACCTATTGTCGCACCTCGAAAAAAATCACTTCATCGAAGACACGACCCTCGCGCGAAAGGCGCGGAAAACGGTTCGACAGAGTCGCCACCGAACTTTATTTATCCCAAAATAGGGAAAGGAAAATATCGAGAAAACCTTTAAAGGAGGGATAAGAACATGGTCATCGCAACCACATTCTGGGTTCGGGAGTCGATTACGTGAGGGGAAGGTACGCGCACCCCCTCACGTCCGTTGTACTCAACGGGAACCTCTTGATTCGAATCGTGATACTCGTTAGCTAATTTTGTTTGTTTTCTTCTCAAAAATAAATGCGGAAAGGTAAGATAAAAGGGAAAAGATGCTAAAGGAAAATGGGTGGTTTAAGGATAGGGTGCTCGGCAAGATTATCGCAATCTTGTGCCTACGTATGCTCATTCGGACGAGAATGAGTAATCAGAGCAATCGTAGTTCGACTACGGGGTTTGACGGAAAAAGATGGTAGTGTGGACGCAAACGGGGAGAAAATAAAAAAGTGTGGACGCAAACAGGGAAAAAAGAAAAAGTGTGCTCACCAAGATCATCGCAATCTTGTGCCTACGTATCTTTACTCAGACGAGAATAAAGAATTAGAGCAGTCGTAGTTCGTGGTACGGCCACAAAAAGAGAAGTTGGTTGATTTTTAAAAGAGGCGTCAATTACTCACACACGAGTAAGAAAACTCGCACCCAAACAATCGAAGGAATATCAAAGACTTGAACCCTCATTTTTCACCTTGAAAAAGTTTCGATAATTGTTAGTCATTTTGAGGTTTGATTATGAAAGTCCGCTTGACGTGGGATCAAGGGTTTATTGTATGCGCTTGGTTATTTTGAAAAGGATTTGATTTATTAAAAGAAGAGGCGTCAATTGCTCACACACGAGTAAGAGAACTCGCACCCAAACAATCGAAGGAAGATCAAAGACTTGAACCCCCATTTTCACCTTAAAAGATTTGCGATAGTTGTTAGTTGTTTTTGAAGTTTGATTATGAAAATCCACTTGACGTTGGATCAAGGGTTTATTTGTATGCGAAGAGGTTAGTTTGAAAAAAAAATTGTTAGAGGTTGATTTGAAAATGGCTCGACGACGAGTCGAGGGTTTAGTTAAAAATGGGTTTGTTTGAAAATGGCTCGACGACGAATCGAGGATTTGATGGAAAAGAGATTTGTTTGAAAATGGCTCGACGACAAGTCGAGAATTAGTTTGAAAATGGGTTATCTATGCTAGTCCCTAGGGGTGCTCCTAGTAAACAAACCACACTAAAAAGAAAGCTAAGTGCGTACATCGGAATGGGGAGCGGGGTACATGTAAATTACAAGGGATGACATGAAATAAAGGGTCTCATTGTAAGGTAGCCCAAGAGAAAGCCGTGTGTGTGCAAGGTGTCCTAAACTAACACTTGAACCAAATCTCCAAGCGAAGTATAGTAACCAACAGTCCATCAAATTATTGTTTTAGGATTTCGATATTTGTTAATGTTTTTTTATTAAAGGTGAACAAATGAAACGGTTAGATGAATAAATATGAATATGGTATGGATAATATGAATAGGAATAATATTGACAAGTAATTAAAGTTGACATAAAATAAAGTTGGTCTCGTCTTAATAACGATTTAATCGACAAATCGATAATCAACGATTTTTGACTTTCATGGACCAAAAATGAAAATAAAAGAATATGTGAAATGAAAATCATAAGAAATGAGATAAAATCGAGAAAAAGAAGAAAGGTCTCACCTTTATCAAGATTTTAAATCGAAAATCGATAAATCTTTGATGTTTGGTTTTCATTGACCCAAAAAAAATGGTAAAAACAAATAAATCGAAAATAAAATAAATAGGCCTCATATTAACCAAGATTATAGATCTATTTGAAATAAATCAACAAATCATGATGTTTTTGATATCATCGGCCAAAAAAATAAAATGAAATTGAAATAGAATTAAAGTTAGAATAGACTAAAACTAAATGAAACTCAAGGAGATTAATAAAAATATTCAAGATTTTTCTTAAAAAAAACATAAATTGATAAAAAAAGAAATTATATTTTAGAAAAAAAGAGAGGGGAGACGCAGGAATGTAAAAGGGTGTGAGTATAGAGAAAAAAATAGAAGTCATTTGGGCTAAAGAAAAGCCCATTATTCCAACGAAACTCGGTTGTTCTAAAAAATGATGGTGTGATTAGCAAATCCTCATGGGTCTATGAAAACCCACTAAACCAACACGGTCCAACTCTGATCCAAAGGCCATGTTTAAAAACATCATTCAACAATTTAAGACAAAGAAAAATAGGCTAAACAGCAACATCAATATCTACAAATCAACTCACGATGAAAACACCCAAAAGCATCTGATTAAGACAAAAGCAGAAACTTTCAGAGAAAGGGAAATGAGGTTAACGTTACAAACTAAAAAACAGGGAAGAAAAAAAAGTAAAGTATCAATTAGAAAGTCCAAGTGGACCGAAATCATTTCAACCTTCTTAGAAAACAAACTCGCTCCGTCTCTCTCCCTCAGGTTTGGTTTTGATTTGAAATATAGGTTTGTTCTCTCATCTTCTTCTCTTTCTGTTCTTATTCTGGGTTTGGTTTTGAGGTTTTATTGTTGATGGTGATGATGTTTAGGGGTTGCTTATTGATTGAAGAAGGAGCTTGGTTGTGGTGTGGCGGATTAAGGTTGAAGGAGGTTTGAGGTTGATTGAAGAGAGAGATTTCAGTTGAGGCAGGTTAAGGAGGAAAGGGTGAGTGAACGAAGGAGGAAAGAGAATTCGTAGAAAGTTTGAGGGAATTTTGGCAGGGTGTCAAAGGCTTCGTGAGCTTTTTTCGAAAAGTGAGAAATTGGGGTCCTTTTATAGGAGAGGGAGAGGGTATAATGGGAAGAATTGTTGTGTACAAACTGTTGCTGCGTTTTCATTTCACGCTGCGCATTTTGTAACAGTTTTGTGTGAGCTGGAAGTGGTCCATATGGGGCCAGGGATTGTAATTGCAGTGTATTTGTGTTTTGTGAAATTTCAATTTTCTACAAACAATTAATGTTGCTGTGGTGTTTTGGCTGCAGATGCGTGAGGTGCGGAGATGATGGTTGAGGTGGAATTGAGTGGCTTGGTGGTCGGTTTGTCGTGTGAGGTTTCAGTGTGTGGTGCGTTTTATGTACGATTTGGCAGGGATTTTGTTTGGTTGTGGAGCTATAGTACGCTGCGTTTTGCAAGTTGCTATGATTTTCATAATTTAGTGGGGTCACTTGCTTTATGGAATGGACCTGAAAATGTGGTACTGTGTGAACTTCGGCAAGGCTGGAAATTGGTTGTCAAGGTTTGTGAGTCATGGCTGGAAGATATTATGGAAAGGTTTGAGGTGGTTCACGTCGTAGCTTGCGTATTTGGTGCGGTTTGTTGGTTTTTTTTATTGTGCAGGGTGTTTGTGTTTGACAATACGTATGGCTTGTGGCCAAGAAGGAAAAGTTGATGATGCGTGAATTCTAATTCTGTTTCCCTTTTCGTATCGTGCAGGTGGGTGTGACGGTTTCAAGTTGTGTGGTTACTTTGGCTGATATTGGTTCTGTAGGTTCATGACAATAATTACAACCTGGTGTGTGCCTTGTAAGATGGGAAATTGACCATGTGAAATAGCAGGCCATTTTATTTCATTCTTTGACTTTGGCATGTAACTTAATGCATATATTGTAATTTGTGTAGATGGACTTTCTAATGACATTTCTTTGAAATTCCTTGTTGCAAATGGGCTTTCAATTTGAAGATGGCAATGGGCTCAACTACATTTTTGTATGGTCTTTTTTTTTTTGGTTTTGTAGAACTTAGGATGACTTCTTGTGATAAATTCCTTTTGTAGCATATAAATTTGTGAATGGAATGAACTTTGGCATTTTTGTGTAATTGAACCTTGGCAATAAAGAACAATGGCTTCGAAGGCTTTGTAATTGAACCTTGAATTGTGATGCTTGAAATTTCCTTTTTGCACCTTTGATCCTATTTTGCAATGCCTAAAACCTTAACCACGAGAAATCTTGCAATTCATTTTTTATTAAAGACTATGGCACTTAGAATCGAGCTTTCACATTAACTCCATGTTACTATACACCAATCATGAACTTTTGATCTTAAAATCTTGAATCATTTCTCAAGGAATGAATCGATCACCAATCAATCTTGAACCTTGCCACTCGCAATAATGAACCAGATCTTGAACCAACTGAGTAACAGATGCAATGAAATCATAAGATAACGAACTGAACTACAACCATTCCGGAAAACCTTAATTGAGAAGAATAGATTTCATATGATTCTCCATTGTGAAATCTCTTAACCAAGTATAACCTGTTATCTTGATCCATACACTTGTAACTGAATTCATTCCACTTTAGGTCAAACTCTATTGTACTTCAACTATTACTGCACACATTTGGCCTGACACCCTGCCAGAAGCATGATTCAAACCATCAATGCCTTGGACTTTGGCAACAAGGAAACAACATATTTGAATTTTTGAATAATGGTTAATGGACGAGATGTACAGATGAAAGATATACAAGTAGGACAAATTTGGGGTATGACACCTATCCCAATTCGAAGGTCTTATTGGTGACAGCAAAGTTCTTTCGGAGAGAGTCAGGGTCATTTGGTTAGCGTGTATCTGGTGTATATGGAGAGCATGAAACGAGAAGCTGTTCGAAAACAAGGAAATCAATGTAATGAGCATAGCGGAATCTATGAAACGCCAGTCTTGGAATTGGCTAAAATTAAAATCCAACAACATAGACTACATTTTCTCTCTTTGGTATTTGAATCCTATAGTCACTCTTGGATCTGTAGAACCATATTGAATTGCAGGTGTACATATCTCTCAGCATTTGTTCTACACTCTGAATTGGAGATCTCATTTGTTGGAGGAAGCTGGTATCCTTTTGGTGGTCGCACCAGTCCTCCAACACATCAATTGCAGACCAATTGCAGTCCCTAAAATTCTTATTAGCGTCCTGCAGCTTAATAGTTCCGAGTTATTGATCTGCTAACTAATTTGGATTGGCTATTGTTAGTCTTGAATTGAAACTTTACCAATGAGGTTTTATTGTATTTTGCTGGTTGAGATTTCCTTTTTGCTTGGAATTTGATTGCTGCAGTTTGCATGATGGGGAAACATTCAACCTCATTTGGTTAGTGGTATTTGGGTGCTGCTGCTCTTTGTCAGCTATACCTCAAAAATCCATCAACAGACCTATTTCTCTTGGCAGGATCAGTTTGTGTAAGCCATTGCGGTTGTTGTCGGGTACTTAATCGTAGTCGTAGCTGTTTTATTAATTGGGCAAGGATTTTCCTGAGGCTGCCTCAAATTTCTGTTGCATTTTGGGTCCCTGATGGCGCTCCTTCGTCTTATTATCCGTTCTTCTGCTGGTGCTATAGCCTCATCTTCAGGCTCAACTCGTGACATTCTTGAAGGAATTGCAACCCTTGGAGTTGTTATTTGAAGCTTTCACCCCAATGAAGATATGTTGCATCAAGTCTATTTGTTCGTCTGTTAGAGAATTCTGGTATCTTCATCCCATAGCTGTTGCTCATCGTTTTGAATCTGTACCAATTTGGAGAATCAATCATCCTCATCGCAGTGTCGTCTGTGTTCATGGCTGGTGCACTTGAGGCCCGTAAATATTTGTTAGATGAGGTAATAGCAGCCGTTCTGTTCGAAAAAAAAGGTCTATTCAATGGAGAGGTTTGGAAAGAGAACATTGAATTCTCGGAGAGAAGATATGAGCTTAGTAAAAAGGTTGTAGTCGTGGTTTGCTCAGAAATAGTTAGTTGTGGTGGTCAGAGCTTCAGATGTTCATTTAGTGACCCTATAGTTTGTATGTGCTGTTTAGTTTTAATTAAGTTGGAGTTTTCAAATTAATCGGTTTTCTGGTGTGGCTTTCTATCGCAGCAGCTGTCGGATCCAAGGTTTCATAGTATCAGTTAACTTTCTGCTGCTCTGGTTATAGATCGCAGGCGATTTTATTTCTCTGCAATATCAGTTCATTTTTTGTATTGGCCTGGTGTCTTAGTTTGTTTTATAGTTACATATACTGTTTTAATGCTGGAAGTTGCTTTGCTTTCTGTTTGTTTCAATCTGTTGAACATATTCAGAAACTCTTGTGTAACTTTTATTGGCATTTCTTGTGCCACTCCCATTAATATCATCTTTTGCCTTTTCTAAAAAAAAAAAACTCTTCTCGCACATTAATTTATAAAAAAAATCTTAAAAAAGAAATTGAGAAAGCATGAAAATAAAATTGGTAATATCATTATTCGTAAAAAAAATCCGGTAACACCCTTTTGCATTAAGACATTATAGTGCAATGAAATCCAATTGGAGGTAATCAATTCCCTTCCACCTTTTTGGCGTGCAGTGAAAAGCAATTAGTAGATCCTACAAGGAAAATGAGAGAAAAGCTTTCTTAGCGAAATCGTGACCGTGTGTTACTGTGTATCCTCTAAGGAAAAAAGCAACGGCTAATGGAACTCCACGTCACCGATCCGCAAATAACATCAGTAGCCAATGGTATCGCGAGAACACTCTCTATATATATATCAAACATCACCGCTGCAAAATATTCATTCCCAGTTTCTCAATCTACATCTCACATCTGCTTTCAATTTCCAGTTTTCAAATTCCGAAATAGAAATGGCACCAAAAGGAGAGAAGAAGCCAGCGGAGAAGAAACCCGTGGAGGAGAAGAAGTCCACCATAGCAGAGAAGACTCCTGCCGAGAAGAAGCCCAAGGCCGGAAAGAAGCTGCCCAAGGACGGTGGAGCCGCTGCCGGAGACAAGAAGAAGAAGAGAAACAAGAAGAACGTAGAGACATACAAGATCTACATCTTCAAAGTTCTGAAACAAGTTCACCCTGATATTGGTATCTCAAGCAAGGCCATGGGAATCATGAACAGTTTCATCAACGACATCTTCGAGAAGCTAGCTGCAGAATCTTCAAGACTTGCAAGGTACAACAAGAAGCCAACAATCACTTCAAGGGAAATTCAGACCGCGGTCAGGCTAGTTCTACCCGGTGAATTGGCGAAGCATGCCGTTTCTGAGGGTACCAAAGCTGTAACCAAGTTCACAAGCTCTTAAATTTAATCTAGGTTTTTACTGGGTTACTATGTAGGAACCGTTAGTCTTATTTATATTCAGCTTTTACCTTTCTAATGTTATGTACTATTGGGATCGTGCTGATCCCTTTTGTGTATGAAAATGATGGAATCAATGATATTGGACTTCAAAATTGCTTGTATTAATTCAAGTTTGCATACTCTTATTCTTCAGTTTGTTCCCAATCTTTGCCAAACTTATTCTGTCCAAAGTTTGCGGTTCCCTTTTAGAGAACCCGACTGATTCTTATGCTTAAAAGAGCAAACCTAACATTTATCCGCATCATTTTGTGTCAATGTCAGTTTGCTTGACCTGCTATTTTTTATGCAGTCTTAATGTTACTGATATGGTGTTTTCATGCACTCTGGAGAAACTTAGTAAATCTTTGTTAATTTGTTGATATAATAATACATTTCTTTTGGTAAAAAGTATTAAGAGTGAAGCAAAGAGCCTTAGCCAAGGGGTTCAACTCTGCTTCTCGGTGTTATGAACTGTTAAAGCTTTGAAATGAGACTTTTTAGTAATGGGATTATGAATTGCAACTTCTTTGTATATTTACACAGGCTTTGGTTTGAGAAGAAAGATAGAGAGTATAAAGAGAAAATAAAATAAAAATTAATGTATTGTAGTTTAAAAAAATAAAAGAGAAATAGAGAAGAAAATTATTGATATAACGAAATGAAAGTTCAACTACTACAAAAGAAATTTTCTTGTTTAATTACTACTATTTAATTATTGATATAGTTAAATGGAAAGTTCAAATTAATTGATAATGTGTGGAGTGTCTAATGGGGGAGAGATAACATAATAGAACATTAAGGTTTTATTTTTGTTATCCACATTTTTTAAGTTTAGGTGCATTAGTTCCAAAAGATCTAAGATTGTTATCTTTCAATCTTTTTAATTTGTCAAAACAAAAAGACTAAATTGTCAACTTTTTTTACAGTGGGTGCATTTATAAACGGAGTGATATTTTTTCTTGTGATCAATACCTTTATTAGGTTTTCTATCATTTTTAAATCATAGTCCATTTTTGTTTGAGGAAGACCTTAGACTTGATAAGATGAAGGCACATTTTCCTTTCCCTTGGGTAAACTTACCCAGAGTTTCTTGTAAGTCATTGACTTCCTTTTTCAAAAGGACATAAGTTTCACAAGTTTTTATTGAGTTTCTAATTTTAGTTATCTCTATTTTGAATGATTTAATAAAATTTTCAAGATATCTTACATACTCCTTAAGACCTAAGTTGTGTTCTCTAAGTTTATCATTGGCTTTAACTAACTGAGTATTCATTCTAAACAATTGCTCGTAAGGTGGTTTGGTTACCTTAACAGTTTCTTTCTCGTAGAATGCCTTCAAGCAAACTTCATCTTCTTTGTTGGAAGAAAGTTCTTTTATATTTCTCCCCTAGGTTGATGTCTTTTCTTGTTCTCTTGTTTCGAAGATTTCACTTAAGGATACATCTTCTTCACAGTTCTCAAACATGAGGTTCTTTCATTTAATGTTTAATCTTCCAAAGATCGTTCAACCACCGAGTATGTTCTTTTGAAGGATTTCATCGGAGTTGTATGATAGGATTATGATGAAGTTGATGAATCTTGGTTTTTTGTTTCTTCATCTTTGAGCAATTGAACTATCGTTCATTTTTTCTATGATTTTCTTCTTTCTAGAGTTTTCCTGAAATTCATGAAGGCTCCCATATTTTGATTTAAGGATTGAATTTAACTTCCAATTCTTAACTCTTAGACATTGGTTAACAACAAACTTTCCAATATAATTTCTAATGTTTCTTAACTTTTAGAAACAATTAAAACCAGTATCTTCATCTTCTTTACCTCGTGTGTTCATCTCCTCTTCCTCGACACTTGGAGAAACTCCATGTATCATATCAAGAGTATCCTGCATTTCTTTGGCGATTATGCAATGATGAACATAGAAAAATTTACTATCATCTAGAGACACTATTATAAAACTCTTGGTTTTAAAATCTATCTCAAACTTTCTCTTTTTCTATTTGGTTCAAAGGAAACTAAGTTTGTATAATACTTTTTTATTTACTTGGTAAGTAGGGTTAAATAGACCATTGATTATAGTTTTTTAAAATTCATGATTTATACTTTGAATAAAAATTCTAAGCCTAGCTTGCCATATATAAAATCTACTACTATTAAAAAGTGGTGGTGTGTTTAGAAAGGAACTCTTGTTGGAAGTCATCTTCCTCGTGATACGATTAGTCATTAAACAAGAGTTAGACTCTGATATCACTTGTTGGACATATGACTTTGCACACAAGAAAATGTGCGACTTTTAGAAGAGTCAGAGTTTGAAAACATTTTAGAAAAAGCTTTAGAGTTATGCAGCGAAAAATAAAATTACAGAAGGTAAAATGCGACAATATAAAAAGTTAATAGAAGAGAGAAGACACTAAGAGTTATACAGGTTTCGTAAAAAATGACTTATTCCTGTCCCAATGATTTGAACTTGAGAGTATCCAATAAACTTAAGAGTTTTTAGTTGTTTGAACTCCCGAACCCCTTATACAAGGAAAAATAAAGTTTGTAGCTAACTTCTAACTAAAAAGCAAACACGGGAGAGAAGCAGTGAGTCTTCCTTCCAAATGATGGATCAAACGCTTATTATCCTTTCCACAAGAAACTTGGAGAATTTGGTCTTCAAGCATCAAATAAACCTTGGGATCCTTTAACATCAGGCTGAGCTCGTGACTTTCTCTAAAAAGTACTACGGCTGAACTTTTAGTGAGAGAAAATAAACAAAAAGAATTTTTAGAGATAGGTTGAGAAGTGAGAAATAAAATCACATTTCTGGATGATGAAAAGAGTTGGAAATGACCTTTATTTATCAGCCAGAGGTTGGCACAAAAATAGAAACATTTTAAGGCCAATTATGATGTGCTAATCAATTGGCATCATGTCCCAATCGGTTGGTAAAATGCTAAGAAAATATATTTAGCCATTACCAATCATTAAGGCGTTGTCCTAATCGATTAGGGTGCATTTATGAACTTCTCCAATCGATTAACAAGAGCAAAAACTTGCCCATATCTTTTCTAGCAGTTCTTAACTAGTTTGGCACAACCTCAAAGCATTTTTAAAAATGTTTTCTTGAGATAATTAATTTGAAAACTTCTTTATGTCTGTGTGATTTAGCCATGCACTTTTACGAAAAAAATCCCTTATGTTTTTACAATGTATTCACTCAGACGTGTCGAGGCAGACTTTCATATACTTAAAGACTTGTCAGATTCTTCATCCTTATAGACACTTGCTTTAGTTTACTTTGAGAAGTGGCTTGAGTTATATTCCATTAGGTTGCCATCATCAGAGAGTCAAGTCCATCAAACCTTAATATCTTGGTTTGCATCTTTAATTGCTTAACCGCTTTATGCTTGACTTTTATTGTCATCAAAGACTTGTTGTTATCATTAAGCACTAGTTGTCATCATCAAAAGTAGTTGTCCTCATTAGAGGTATATCACCAAAAAGTGATATGCAAAATAGGGTTTCACAATAAAAATAAATGAAACATTGAAATAATAGAATCAAGAAGAGATATAGAAAGAAGCTGTGGAATAAATAAAAAATAAAAGAGAAAGGAATATAAAGATCACACATGAGAATTATCCTAGTTCGTCCTAAACCATTTGGCCTACTCTAGTCCCCAAAAGTTTCCACTCGAGATTTCCAATAAAACAATCTTGATATTTTTCAACATATTAACCCAAAAAATGTTATAAAAGAGCTTGAGATTTTGAACATGATTAACCCAAAAACCTCTCACAAACAACCCAGAGCTTTTATACATACCCAACTCATAAACCTTTCAAAAATAACTATAGCTTTTATAGAGGCCCGAATCAATAATATTAAACTAAGATTTTAATAGACTTAACTTACAACATTCAAATATATTACAAAAGGATCACAAGAGAACCACACAGTTGAATAAACAATTACAACACAACACTAGTAGAACATAACTCAAATGAAAATTTTTACTCTCTTGGCACAAAGACAATTCTAGTGAAAAAGTATTTATAAAAGAATGAGAGATAGAAAGATATGAATGAGTTTCTATTTATAAAATTATTATATTTTTAAATAAGGATAAACCTCTTTATATAAGAAAAAGTCTGGCTAAAAAAGGAAACAATCCATTAGCTTTTTAACATTTTAATCGATTAGCTTAACCATAAAAGGAAACTTCGACTTTTGACGTCACTTAATCGATTAAAATCCTTTTTAATCAATTAGAAGGAATTTAACTTTGTTTTAATCAATTAAAAGCAAAGCTTAATCGATTAACTAATGTGTTTTGCCTTCCTAATTGATCAAACAAGCTTCTTGATCATTTAAGAACTTTCCCGAAATGGTTTTAATAGGTTTTATAAAAAGATAAGATTTTGAAATACTTGTGTGTGTGTGTGTGTCTGTGTGTGTGTGTCTGTGTGTGTGCGCGCGCGCGTGCATGTGCACGCACATGCATGTATTTCCTTAGTACCCCAAGACATACTCTTGCTTCATTTAAAATTATCTGATAAAAAATTAGATAAACTTTAAGCATAAGACCATGTGACCTTTCACACTTTCACATCTTCAAGATCATAACTTCATATCTTAAAGTCCATTTGCTTGATTAAACTTTGATTCACTCTTTCATCTGAAACTTTACCACTTGACCTTGTGGTTGCTTTTTTTTACTTAATGAGATTTTAGATATATTTTTCTTGTTCAGTTGTCATCATCAAAACCATTGGAAAACATTACATGCACATAATAGAACCCCAAGTATTTCCCTACTTCATTCCATTGACATAGAGGTCGACTGTTTTTTTAAATAGAGATACATATGATTATAATTTAATAAACCTGCTTAATTTGAGTGAATTAACACCCAAAATGGCTATTAAAGTGCATTATAAGCAAGGTTATGAAAACCGGACCGGACCGGCCGGTTCAACCGGTTAGACCGGGAACCGGCTGTATGTCCGGTCAATTAAAACCTTTAAACCGGCCTGTCAAGGAACCAGGGTAAAAACTAGAAAACCGGATGAAAACCGGGAAAATCGGTCAAAACCGGGGGTTCGTCTAACTACATGGGTTGAACCGGATTTTAACTTTTTCAGTTTTTTTTTTAAATTTATTTAAAATAAAAATATAATAAAAGATGAAAAAAACCAATTTAATACTATTGAACCAAATGGGTCTTATAATTGAAGACCTCACTCTAATCCATTCAAAATTCAGATTTTCTTGATAATAAGGGCTATAATTCTAATATTCTTTGGCCTAAATCAAGCACCATCTAATATATTTTACATAAGATACAAAATTCTATCATTTTTAACTCTTTCTCAAACTGATTCTAGTTAAAAAATTATAGGAAATAAAAGTCACCAATCCAAATGATAAAAAACTAGTACTAAATCATATAACATATACAATAACGGTCCGACCCTCGGTCCGACCCGGTCAAACCTTTAAACCTTAAACCTAAGGCTGTCAATGAACCGAACAAACTCGAAAATAGTTCGGAACTCGATTCGTCAATTAAATCGTTGAACCAGGTTCATGAACCAAATGAGCTGAATATGAGCGAAAAATTAAGTTCGTTAACTAAATGAGCCGAACTTAAACTATACATAGTTCGACTCGTTAGATTCACGAGTCAACTCGATTACATATGAAAAGGATTATATTGTCTTTAAGATTAAGTTTAAAGATTTACTCCAAATCTTAATTCTAAATATATCCCTTCTAATAGTTATAACAGTAAAACCAACATTTGCATTTAGAGTCATACTTGTTGAAGGCATAATGACATTTGCTAAAATAACATATGTAGTGAAGGTTGCAAGTGGTGTAATCATTCTGTGATGAAAATATGTCAATTTCTAGTAATTCTTGGTGTACTATTTCATTAAAATTGTATGGTTCCTAAATATTTAGATGAAGTTGTGGATTTTTTATACAAATTTAAACTTCAATTGAGTAGTTTTTTAATTAGACTTTCAAATGTATCTCTTGAAAGTTGTGTAGTTTTTGAATTAGTAGATTTTTGAGATAAAGTTAAATTTCAATCAAATAAATTTTATTTTATTTTAACATTTTTTTAAATAAATGTTAATTTAAAATGTCAAATATATAAAAAACAATAGACTTAAAAAATGGCTTTTAATTTTGTGAACCAGGTGAGCTGAACCTAATGAGATGAACCTAACGAGTTGAACCGAACTGTTCGTGAACTTATAACGAGTCAAGTTTGAGGTTAAAAAAAGTTTGTGTCGAACTCGAACCAAGATATGAGCTGAACCAATTCTTAATGAGTCGAGCCGAGTTAAGGCGAGTTCGACTCGACTCGACTCATTTCCAGCCCTACTTAAACCCTAGTCTATACCGGTTCAATATCCGGTCCGGTTTTAATTATCTTGATTATGAGTACAAAAGGATACAAAACGGTACCTGTATAATTGTATTGTGACCTATACCAAGATATGTGTACTGGTTTGGAAGGAAAGTAAAAGTTCATTGAGTATAGTCAAATAGATAACGCTTTCCAAGATGAAGTTCTAGCTGCCCATTTATCGTAAAATGTCCCCTTGGCTGAAATACTCGCCCGTGGGCCACATTATTCGCCCTCTATTGGGCTTAGGGTAAAACCACCCTTTACATACCCATGAAATGTGGGGAGTGTTATGTCCTTGGGTACTTACAGTATGAAAGATTAGTTAAAAATGAAAGCCATGTTGTCCAGAAGGATAAGGGGAATAACGACTTTCCACGCTCATGAGAGAAGTAGAGTAACCACCCTCTGGGTCCAAGTATCCAGGCCCAATAGACTTTTATAAATACCTCAACCATAGGGTTGCGATGGGAATTCAATTTCACTTAGAAACCATACTGATACAAAGCTTCTCTCTCACCATCCATCATAAGCTTTATCTAACACCAATAACAACCCTAAAACCCTCAAATAATACTACACAACTTTGGTTTGTCGCTCATTGTACTTTAATCAAGTCCAATTGGCACCCGTTATGGGGCCCCGATAAAACTAGCTTTGACCACAATTGCATCATAATGTCAAGTTGCTATCCACTTTCTCAATCCGTATATCAACTATGGTGAATAAGCAGGTAGCAACTCCGACCAATAGTAGCTACAATGGCGATCAAGAAGCTATGGCAGAAATGCAAGCCGCCATGGAAGATTTGCATCGCCAGAATCATACTTTGGAGGACAATGTCTTCCACTTCTAATATCGTTAACAAGAGGCTGACCCTCTTAAGGAGATAGAGGTTCTAGATCCCTAACCTTTCTCTAATGAAATATGGGGGGGTACTAGTGCCAGATAATTTCAAGCCGCCATCACTGGCCAAGTTTGACAGACGTATGAATCCCTTAGAGCATATTGCATCCATCAACACACAAATGGAAATTATTGGAGCCTATGATCCCTTGAAATTCATGATTCTCTCTTTCACCTTAAAGGACGCGGTGTTAAGGTGGTACATGAGCTTGCCACAACTCTCAGCCACCAACTACCAGGACCTAGTAAAGAAGTGGGTCAATTAGTTTTTAATGAGCAGTCATAAAAATATGTCTATCATCAGCCTTTTCAATATTCATGAAGGCTATATAGAGTCTTTATGGGGTATCTCTCCCGATTCAACAAGGCGACAATTTGGTCATCCACCCAACTAGGAGATGTTTGTAGGAGCTTTCTAGAACAAACTGAGGGCTGGGCATTTTAATTAATTCCTCGCCCAAAGGCTCAGTGTTTCCCCATTGGAGGTAGAGACGTGCAGGCATAGTGTTACATAAAGGTTGAGGAGAGTCATATCGAGAAGAGGGCATAAGACGTTAAAGAGGTGATAATTGACAACCTTGATAACTCGCAATAGTCACACACAAGCCACGATACCTAACCTGTTAGAGACAAAGCGAGCTTCAAACGGAGTGGAAAGCCTACAAAGAACTTTGCTCTCTTGAATACTATCCGTGAGTATATATATCGTGAAGTCCTCTACACATGATATTCATTTTCCGCCAGCCCTTAAGTTATACATTATGGGGCCTGAGCTCGACAACTAGTGTAAGTTTCACAAGGTCAAATTCCATCACTCAAAACACTGCGACCATCTCAAGAGGTGATTGAAAAATTCATTCAAGAGGGTCACTTGAATAAATACATTAGAGGCAGCTCCACCCAAACAACATGCAAATCTAGTTCTCAATCAATCTAGTAATAAAATCAGTTATGGTTATATAGATATCATTTATTTAAACTCAGTTTTATATTGGTTATTTTCTCAAAATATTTTTTAGACCAGTTATTTATAAACTTAGATGAAAATCTGTTTTTTTTTTGGGTTAAAAATTCAATTATTATTATTATTTTCAAAACTATTTTTTAAGCCAATTTTTTAAAATGAAATTTGGTTCGGCCAGATCGACTTGGACCATTTAAGATGATCTTACTTGGTCCTGCCTCACAGATGGCTTAAATCGGGGTAGGTTATGTTAAATATGGATTCAGATCTGGCCCAAATCATTGGAATGTACACAATCCCTTGATGACAATTTACTAGCAAGTGTACTAGCATTGTAATCGAAGTAATAAAATAAATTTGTCTCCACAGGGATTGCAAATTTAGAACAAGGAATGTTGTGTGATGTAAATAAAAATAATAAACAAGGGGTTTTTTCAGGTTGATAGGTCGAAAACACAAGAGATAAGTTTTTAATAACAATGATGATAAAGGCGGTCGTGTATTATTATCAAAATTCTCTATTTCTACCTGATTGATGAAACACACGTTAACAGACATGCAATGACTACAGAGTTACACGAAGGACTAACTCTACCACTACCTCTAATCCCTTGACATGTAACTCACTAATATAGGCGTCAACTCCTCGATCCCTCATGCCAATTGTACTGTCATACTAGGCAACATAGCACGTTAATCCCTAAGCCACAATTCCTAATTATCCTATACCTAAGGTCAGTAGTCAATACTTATCAAAATCAAATTGAATGCCTTAACAAACAATAGGCAATGTGCATAATCTATAACTGAGTAATAGAAGAGAGTCAAGAAAATTACATTAACATGATCTAATCATATGTCCCAATCATATACAAATAGGTTCATCATCAAATAAGACATAACCTAGGAGAAATCAAGCTACACAAGTTGAAATTAATCAATAACATAAGCGTTGATTTGAAGAGCTTGAAGAATCACCGAAGAGAAAGATCTCTAATGGCTTCATGGCCTCAAAAACCGCCCAAATACGTCACTTTTCTCACTAGGGAATCAAGCCCCTTTTTCTCCTAAACTTTTTCCTTTTAAATCCCTCAAAAGTGTGTCAGAAAAGCGCCTTAATGCATCCTCCCCGAGGTGTAATGCTGGCGCATTGATTCTAGTGGCTAGATCTTCTTTTTAGCTTTCTTTTGCAAAAAAACCCATCTGAATCCAAGTTATGAAACTCCATATATGATAAAACTACTGGACATACGTCATGATTTAAATTGTTTTGAAAAATGCCCATTTCTTCGCAATTTCATCACAATTTCTTCAATAATTCACTAAGTTCCTATTTCTTCCTCTTGATAGATTTGTCCTCTCTTCTTCACACTTTGGTTTAAATTTTGTTCATTATTCCTTACATTTCATCCTAAATTGCTTGTAAAAATCACGTAATGATGACTGTCATCAAAACCCCAAATTTGAACTATTACTTGTCGTCAAATAACATGTCTTCACACTGAAAGTTTGTCGGAAATAAATTACAAACTTTAGGAATTGAATGTCACTTACTTTTGCTGATTGAGACATCTGTTCTCTGCTTTTATCCAGTCAACTTAGATCGGTTCTTCCAACACTAGTACTCAACTTATCTTTATACTCACCATCATGCATTCAATTGCAAAGGTTTCCACTCAATCAACATATAAGAACTAAAAAATCAATGAATTTGTAAGTTATTTGCAAAATCAGTCAGATCATATTTAAACACACATATTTGAGGACTTTTAAGGTTGTAACGTGACTTATGTCAGGGTAGGATAATTTTGGGATAATAGGCTTAAACCTTGGAGCTAGGTACCTCTTTGTCCTTCAGTTATCTTTTTCCTTTCATATCACTCTTTCTTTAATATTGGGTATTAAAGAGTTTCCTTATTTTTGGTTCTATTCTTTTTTATTTCTTCTTTCTCTTTTTTTTTTTGAAAATGTCATGTTTTTGACATCTTATTTTTCTCTTTCTCTTTCCATTTATTTTTATTTAACCAATTTCTCTAGTACCCCCAATCCAAACTTAAATGTTGCTAACTTCCAAGAGCAACCCTAAACTTAGTGATTATCATATACTGAAAATGAAATCTATCTACCTAACTTCAAAGAGGGTGGAAATATTTTATCTTTCATGTCAAAGGCTCACAATTGGCTAAGTCACCAAAGGAAAGGTTAAGGTTCAAATTGGTTAACAAGGGATATCAATTATCATGCAAGGGTAGTATACAAGGCCACAATGTTTTCACAAACAACTGCCTCTATGTATGTTTATCAGATCAACTAATTAAAATAGATAAAATGAAAATTTTAGATATTACAAATGCATGGATACACCCAGAAAAATAAATAAGTAAACAATTGAAATATTTGGGCTCAAACCTCACTTGCTTAGATATCTGAAGGTTGAGTACGATGTGTTGGTTTCCCTTTTCTTCATCAATCTTCAATCAGCAGGGGAACCTTTGTATCAATCACTTTTATTCATTTTTTCTTGTGAATTTTCTTTTCATTCACTGGTAAGGTAACAACTTAAATTGAAAAAAAATAATAAACAGTAGCAAACAAGTTCATTAATTTAAAACAAAAAAGTAGTACAACAAGGGGAAGAAAGATTTTCGAGCTAGTTCTGCACTTCTAAGACACTAATGCAAAAGGTAAATAATTGAAAACAAAAACTAAAAAGTGAAAACCAATCTATGGGTTACCTCCCACACAACTCTTATTTAAGGTCCTTAGCTTGACCACTTGCTTCTGTGTTAGGGAGACATATATGATACAAAGAACACATCATTCTTCTTCTTCCTCTTGTTTGGTAGGATTCACATGAACTTGAGGAATCAATGATGTGGTTCCCAAATCTTCTTCAGATCATTAATAGAGAATAAAGCATATAGATGGAGTCAAATACTTAATCAATTTATTCGTTTCCTTCTGCTTTGTTGCCAAAATAGATCTTGGGGACATGCTATTTTTGAAGATGTTCAGGTTGAATATCTATGTCTAAGCAAATTTTTGCCTTTAAAACTTCATCCATAACCAGACCATCCTCTCTTGGTTTTCTTGCTCTTTTCCTAAGGATATTGTTCACTTCTTCACACCTTGGTATGACATTTGCTTATTATTATTTTGATTTCATTCGAAATTGCTCATAAAAATAATGTAATGATGATTGTCAACATCTCTCAAGCATGGGACCTATAAGGGAGAAATGATTTAGGTGAGATATATGAATGTACATAATCCCTTTAGCATAAAGCCTGAAGGGGGCGAGAAGATTTAGGTGAGAGACCATAATATACATAGTCCCTCAAGAATGAGGTTTATACGAGAGAGATGCTTTGATTGAGAAAGTAGAATGGACACACATTTTTTCTAGCATGGGGGTATGTAAGGGAGAGATGCTCTGTGTGAGACACCGATTTACACACAACCCCTCAAGAATGAGACATGTAAGAACGAGATGCTTTGAGCGAGGTACCAGATAGTCCACAGTCTTCTAATGGATATTTCCTGTAACGTCCCAATTTTAATATTTTATTTTTAATATAATTTTGGAGATTTAAGTTTAATTATTTAATTTTATTAGATAGTAGAATTATTAAGAAAATTAGAGATATTTTATAGTAGGGAGACTATAGAATTTTACTTAAAATTATGGAGTGATTGGTGAGTTGAGTAAGAGTTGGGGGTATGGTGAGAGTTGATGAAATAATTGAATTAGAATAATAATTTAATTTAATTAATATAATGATAGTGAATATAAAATTAAAATAAAATATAAAATAGTAAGATTAGGGGTATGAGGAGAAATGAAGGGTGAGAGAAGAATGAGTTAAATTAAGGTGAATAAATAAATAAGTTGTTAGGGTAAAGTTTTCATAGTACGTGAAAATCTTGGAAGAAAGAGGCGAAGAGGCAGAATCTAGAGAGAGCTTAGGAAGGAGAATGGAGAAAGATTCCAAAGGGCAAGAACTCAATTGATCTGCAATTTGAGGTAAGGGGGACACATTATTCAAGTATGGGTGTTTAAGCAGATGGATAGTAAGGGTTCGTTACCCTCCTTCCTTCTTCCTTCTTTATTTACATTTTGATAATGTTTGAGGCCGAAGAAGGTTTGTACAAAACCTACTAAGGCAATTGTTATGATATGATTTTTGTGCTCTATTAAGTGATCTGTGTGCATTATTGTATTTTGATTTGATACATATGTTGACGCCTTGTGATAAAGTGAGTGCATAAATGTTGAATTTGCCTTTTGATAAGGCAATGGTTGATTGATGTGTATGCTAATGCCTTTTGATAAGGCAGGGGTAATTGATAATATTCATGGATGACTTTTTGATAAAGCGAGAGTCAATTAAGTTGTTACCTTATGATAGGGCATGAGTTAGAATATTTAATTTTTAATGGCTATGTTTATCGATATGTTTTTGGGCGGTTGGAACTCAAATAGAAGAAGTAAGTGAGTTTTGTATCTGTTTAATAGGGAGAAAAACACAGATAAATTGCAGGTAGACTGGAAGAGGATTGACCGCCTTATTTCAGGCGTAACCTAAGTTTCGTAAGTCTGTTTGAGGAGCCATCAGTTGCGTTGGAAAGCTAACGTAATAATATTTCACGCCTAATTTGAGTTTTGTAAGTCTATTTGAGGTGCCTTCAGTTGAGTTAGAAAGATAATTCAATTTTTTTTAATCTGGAGAGTTTCATAATTTTATCAGAAGTCTATAATTTTTGTACTATTTTGAAGTCAGACTAAACTTTCTGCTCGATGTCAGTACAAGTTCTTATCATTTGACTAAATTGAAATAATTGGGGTATTAAGTGCTAAAATAAAAATTAGTTTCTTAAAATAGACATTTTTAGCAGGAAACGTGACTTCGATGCGTTTTTAATGTTGTTGATGAGTATTGATGAGAAAATAATATATTTTAATTATTATGATGTAGGACTATGGTCCAATGTTGAAAGACTCTGTAGGAGGTTCGGATTGAAATTGTTTGCATTTGTTTATAGCCTCATACATCATGTATATTAGAGATTAGTTTAGGAGTTCGGTCCAGTGTTGTAGGACTTCAGTCCAGTGTTAAGGATCCCTCGATAACATAACTCTAATTTCCAGTGTTGTATGACTTCGGTCCAGTGTTATAGGATGGTACCACATGCATTGGAGTAAAGGATATGAGTACATTGTATACATAAATTGCATTTGTGAATGATTGTAGTGGGGAAGGTATTGTGTAAATGATTAGTTGTCCTAATTGTCCACCATTGCTGTTTTATGCACCATTATCATATATGAATGTATTCTACCCCCTGTTTGTCTTCTGTGTTGTTCTTTACGCCTATGGTGCAGATACTTAAGTAGAGCCCGAGGAGCATTAGATGTTGTATATGTTGGAGGATGGTGTGGTTGGCCTTCTTTATTTATTGTTTTTGCGTTGTTTAGTTTCCACAAGTCGCTCTGATAGTGTAACACTTGGGTTGAGATTGTTTGATGATGTTTTATGCGAATTGTTGAGTTTATTTGACTTATGATTTTAATAAAGTTGAGTTTTATTTTATGAAACAATTGGAGATGGTTTTAAATATTTATTTCTGCTGCAATTGCACTTTTTAAAGATATTTATGCTGAGAAAATGTGACACCCCTTTTTAGTTTTATTTCTGCATTATAATTTAAAATCCTATTTTGGGGTTTAGGGTGTTACATTTCCTCTTTATAGGGGTCAAACTTATTTTAGACGCGTTGAACTCAATATTGAGGGCCGAGTTGTTGGATGAGAATATGGAAACAACAATGTCTAGAATGAGGGGTTGAATAGACCCCAAATCCCTTTAGGAAATTTGAAAAAAATTTTAGATCCCATAAAACGAAGTCAGAGATTTTAAGAAGCGCGGAAGTAAAACACAAAAAGAGAGAGCATGGAAGCATCTCAATGAATCAAACCATATGAAATGGTACCAGAGGTTACCATGAGGTTAGTGCAAGTAATTTACAAGTCAATCAAAGTTACTTTAAATGAAGCGATTTAAAAACACATTACTTAAATGTTATTGCCAATGCATAATTGACTTCATGATGATTCCTTAAGATTGATACACCACAGACCTAAGCTTATACATTAAATCGCTATAAGCATGACCTAATCTATATGATATACAATCAATGCAATCTTGCAAATATGCAACAACAAAATATGAATGAATGAATGAATGCTTGTAAAGTTAAAGGACAGGGAAAGGGAAAGTTACACAGATATATATAGTGCTTCAGCATTCGTCCTTACTTTGCCTACATGCACTATTCAAAGGATGATGCCATCGAAACATAATCATGGTCTTCCACTATGATGATAAAATGTTTACAATGTTTTGATTACAAAGAACTATCACACAATAATTCCCTCTGATGATGCAGACATTAAACTGCTAACAAAATACAAAATCCCTCAAGATCTTGATCCAATAAACTCACTATCCACAATAACCCGCTCCAAGTATTCGTGTGCGGCGATCCCCCTGATCCCATCGATTTCTTATCCGAGCAATTAACTAAGTGTATATTGGACAACTCCCAACTTTGTTTGCAATAAATCTTTTTCCAACACCACCAAATAAGGACAACTTCCTACTCCGCCTTACGAACCATTGATACTCAATGTCAAACTGCACAGAAAAAACGATATCTGCACCCGTTACAAAAAAAAATAGTTACACGTAAAAATATTAAATACCCTAATGTACCTTTAGTCTCCATTACACTCAATCTTTAGAGAGAGTCCATGAACAAGGAAAAAGACTAAGGATGAATATTGTGAATAGTGTTAGATAATCTCAACAATCATTGACATTATGAGCAATTAGTCAAGTAATTTAGTTATGATGAATCATGAACATACACACATAAGGTTTAATAGAGTTTTTAGATGAATGGGTGTTGGTTCTTGATTATGATCAAGCGCTTGATCAATTTTCATTAATATTGATCAACTAATTCTCAAAATCACATAAGAAAAACAACCAAATTGCACAAAACAAGATGCAAATTAAAAGATAGATAATTGACGGTGTTTTTGTAAAAGAATAGAGAAGAATGGTGTAAATAAGAACACACTAAGAAGAGAAGAAAAAAATCACAATTTTTGTCTCTATGGATCACCATAGGTTTCCCATAATTGTTGCTTTCACCAAAAGAAGCAATCATTTAAATAAGTGATGTAAAATTGGATTTTTTAAGGGTTGATTCAAATCAAGAAGGATTTGTGATTCGAATCAATCTGGACAGTGCCAAAAGGGTGTTTTTTATAGCTAATGATTTGAATCATTATTTGCACTTGATTCGAATCAAATGAGGTTATGATTCAGATCATGTCCAATTTTTAATCAAACTTTGATCCATAATGGTTTTCCAATTTTCAATAGGTGATTGATTTGAATTAAATATAACAAATGATTCGAATCAAATACCAAATCATCAAAATTCAAATATTCTAACTTGTGATTCAAGCTACTCATGTGGAGATGACAAACTAGTAACTTTCAAGGGCTAAAAAACGAATTTCCAACAAGGATCAAATGAATATAACATGAAATATAAATGGTTCCTAGTGGTACAATTTAGTAGCCAAAGCGTTTACAATAAAATGGAAAGAATAGTACAATCACATATGAATTGAGATAACCTACAAATTACAAATACACAATAAAATAATAATCAATTGTAAAACATCAAAACACAAATCATACTTAAAGCACGTAAATGATACCAAATGGTAGTATGTGCTTTCAGTGTCTCTCTTTTTTATGTTTGGAAAATCTGTGAGATTATTATTGATGAATTAATCCAAAGCGATATTTGGAATTCGATGGAACATAGTCAATCTGACGATTATCATATAATACTTCCTTTGAGTCTTAAAAGCTATAAAGCTCCCCATGCATTAAACACTTAATGCTCATAAATATCAACAATATCTCAGCTACTTCTCCCCCTTTGTAAAATATCTCAGCTACTTCGCCACTTCTATTGTGGTGAGAATCGGATATCAAGCTATTAATTAACTTGAATCACAAAACATGAAATTCACCACCGAGCTTTGATTTATCCAAAGGAAAGGGTAAAGAAATACCATTAAGCAACACATACTACACATAATATTAATTATTCAAACACACACAAACTTACATTACTGTTTACAACACACACAAAATACATACTTTACTTTATAACAAACAAACATAACTACCACTAAAATACATAGCACAATATATAAAATTTATAAAATAAAAGAGAGTGTACCAGAGGTTGTATGAAGATGATGAAGACAAAAATATAGGAGGGAGGTTTGTGGTGACGTTAAAGATGGTGAGTTGTTCCAAGAAATAAGATAAAGTTTGTTTTGAAAAATAACAGGTGTGTGTTCTAGCAGGTGTAGTTTATATTGGGTAGCATTGAGAGGGAGATGGGGTCTTACGTTTAAAAATGTAATATGTGGTTTGTTGTATGTATAGTGAAGAGGAAAAAGAAGGTGTGTACTTGCAGGAAGATTATGAGTGACGATGGTATTATTTTTCAATGAAAAATGAAATATATGGTGAGAGGAACAAATGTAGCCGTTGGACTTTAATTAATCTGTTCGGTCCTTTCAACGAGAGAGAAGAATGCTGCTAATTGTCTCCTTTTTCAATTTTCATATTATTGTTTCATTAAACATGGAAAGAAAGCATCTAGGCATTAAGCCCAATTCTGTGAGCTGTACGCGTGGGGAGAGAGAATAGTGGTGTGATGTCCTCTTTTATACAGTCTGCTCTGCTCTCATAATGGTGCAGATATTTACATCAAACAAGTAGTAAAAACAAAGAGCCATAAAACTTAAGTATTAAGTTTTGTCCAAAATGGAATAAAACAAAGATTAAATATATATATATATATATATATATATATATATATATATATATATATATATATATATATATATATATATATATATATAAAAGACAAAAAGTAAAAAAATAAATTAAAACAATTAATAAAAAACTTAAATGAATTATTTCTAAATTTAAAAAAAAATCTGAATAATAAAATTGATTTTTTTAACACAAAAGAACAAACAAAAAAAATTATAATTTGAAAATAAACTAAATTAAATATAAATTGTATAAAAAAGATAAACCAAATTGAAATTAACCACATAAATTTTAAACAAATCTAAAATAAATATTTAACTAAATACAATAATAATAATAATAATAATTAAAATCAAGAAGGACATGGAATGACAAAATGCATGATTAATGAAATGTTTAACTAAAAATGCGAAAAATGACCTAAAATAATATGCACACGGTCAAAGAATCTGAGGGTAAAATTTTGGGTACAACACCAAGCTAACGCAAAAGCCAATACTCAATATCATACTTAGTGACTCATGAACACAACCCATACAAATCACATATAAGAGATAACTCAAATACACAATTTGAAAATGATAACAAGATAAAAATAGTAAAATAATGAATATTATAGATACCAAAGCAATGTGAATTAAAATCATAACAATTACATCGTACACAAAAGTTGTTAAATAAACAAAATACGATCATCAAATCACAACATAGCTGTCCAAATCATACAAGACCAAAATAACATAATTATAAATTAAAATGCTAAATTAGATGCATGGAAAATGATATCATGAAAGAGAATAAAAAAATAAATAAGAAGAAGGTGGAAGATGTGCAACAACAATGTCTTCCAGAACATGAATGTTTGCTACAACAGTATCGTGATGAAAGATGAAATTGTTACTACCAGGATAATAAGCGGAGCTCTTCAATCTCAGTAACCAGATGTCCTTCTGAAGCTTCAATATCTTCCTTTAACACAACCTTTAACTCAATCTTCATCCTCAATCTGCTCTCCTCACTAACATGGGCAAGTGCACCAATGCATTCTGTGATCCGATCCTCTCTGATTAGATGATCTACAAGTAATTTATGAAGCATGTCATCAATGAGCATCTTCACCTCAGGTGATGTAGAAGAGGCAACACCAACACCGGCATTAGATGCACCAAACACCTCAGCAGCTTCTTTCACATGCTCAACAATCTTATCATTATAAATTTACCTACCTGAGTCCTCTAGATAATAGTAGTCATTGTCGTACCTCGGAAAATACGATCCTTTGCGATGGGACGCGGAAAAAATTGTTCGAACAGAGTCGCCACCGAACTTTATTCATTCCAATGAAGGAATAGGAAAATATCGATAAAACCTTTAAGATAAGAGCATGGCCATCACAACCAAATTCTAGGTTTGGGAGTCGATTACGCAAGGGGAACGTATTAGCCCCCCACATCTGTTGTACTCAACGAGAACCTCTTAGTCCAATTTGTGGTTGATTGTTAACTAATGTTATTTGTTTTCTTCTAAGCGGATAATGCGAAAGGTAAGAGAAAAAGTTTATGTGCTAATAAGAAATGAGTGTTTTTTTATTAGGATGTTCGCCAAGGATTGGGGCTCTTGTGTCTACAGATCTTCATTTGAAAGAAATGAAGAATCAGAGCGCCTGTAGTTTGTGGGACTACGGGTTGTTGGTTCATTTTATCGAACGAATGTTTATGTCGCATTCTAAGGGAGAAACGTTATCTTGTCTACTCTCGGAGGAGGCTTAAGCATTTAGTTTGTATGCGCATTAGAAAGGACTAAACATCGTTCTTTTGAGAAAAAGTTTTAATCGCACGACGGCGAGAAGTTAAGTTAATGTGTTAATGTTTTGTTTGGATGACGATCACTTGGATGGCCAAGGAAGGCTCCTTGTATCCAAACAATCTAAGAGAAGAATTAAAGGCTTGAGACTAACACTATTTTCATCCATAATTATGAAAGGGTTCAATATGATTAGAGTGTTTTGAGCTGATGGCGATGTCATACCCCAAATTTGTCATACCTGTGTATAAATAACCTCTGTACATCCTTTTTTCTTCCAAACCATTTTCAATCCAAACTTTTAATCCATGTCCACTTCAAAATTATTTATCCATATCCATAAAAATCCACTTCATTTTTAATGTCCATAATTACCCATTCTCTATTATTATCCTTTTTCATTTTATCATTTTCTAAATCCATTTTATTTTATTATATCCATTTTCTAAGCCAATTTACCAAGCCACTTGTCCATTTTTAAACTCAATCCATTTCATTCATATCCTATTTCTATTGTCCAAAATTCGTATTTGTTTTCCCACATTATCCTTTTTCTCATTACCCATTTTTCAAATCGATTTCCAATATCCATTTTTTTAACCATTTTTATCCAATTTCATTAATCCAAACCGTAAACTATTTTTGTTCATCCAATTAACCATTCTTTTTTATGTCTTTATTTCTTTAATCAATTTTTTTCATTATACCTTTTCAATTTTTTCATCCATCCCATTTGCGATTCAAGTTTCAAGTACGTTCACATTCATGTCAATTTCCAAAATCATTCATATTAATTTCCAAGATTGTGAGTCTCATTTTTATATTTCATTTTTTAGAATCCCAAAACCATTACTTCTTTTTTAAGCCCATTACCGAAAAGTTGTACCAAAATCAACCAAGTCCATACAATAGTAAAAGTCCATTTACAAAAGCTCATTTTACAAAACCATGAAAAAATAGTACAAAAAATATAAGATAAATGTTGCTCCAAAACAGTCTTCACGTACATGTTCCCACAAACCAAAACAACAAACTCTACATCCCACATCCTAAGCCATGCGCACCATTGACCAAGCACAATAGTCCAAAATCTTTAATACTCTCCACGCCAAAACCGACCATGAACCACTGCAGTACAGCGACGTTTCAACACGACCTGCTTCACAAACCACTGAACCACTACCTGCATCAAAACAAAGACCCTACAAGCAAACCAGACAAAAATCTGTAAATTGAAAGTGACAATACAACAAATCAGACAAGACTTGAAAGAAGATACAACATTGGTTTGAATTTAAAAGGAAGAAAGAGAGGTTATAAAAAACAGGGGGGAGAGCCGTTCGGAGGGGATAAGAAAATTTCTGAGAAAAAACTTTGCAAAACACAAACCTTATTTCTAGTCTGTTTTAACATCAACAACCACCACTTTGAAATTTTTGGCAAAAAACATCCATCACAACAACAACTTCTTACCTTCAATAAATTGTTTTCTTCATCCAAATCTGAACCTCACATTCCTGCAATTTCAACTCTTCACAAAACCAACATTTCAGAAACACACTTTCCTAATGTTTCCATCCATTTTTCATCTCACAAACATGACATTATCTCCTTTTTTTTTCACCAAATAGCACAAATTCATTTTTCGCCATAAACACAACATAAACCTGTTTTCAACCTTCTATCTCAAGCCTCCTACTTCGCCGACGCGATTCCGCCACGTTCGCACTTTCAATCGCTTGATTCCACAACCAATGCGAACAACACCCAAGAATCTCTTCTGCCATTGTTACGACGCATCAGCTCCGCCCTGAACTACAACAAGCTACCACACACCACCGCCAGAAAAGCCGCTAAACAAAAGAAACGCGACCGAGAGAGAGTAGATCGAAGGAAAATCAATGCAGAAAATGAGTGAGATCGAGCGAAGAAAAGAGAAAAAAGGGTAGCGAGTTGTTGTCTTCCACGTTGAGTTTCTGCGTTGATTTTCTTTGAACGCTTTTCACCAGCCGTTTTCTTTCGTTCCTTTTGTATCTTTAGGTTTTAATCCCATTATAAAACAAATCGGGTCTGGGTCGGGTGGAATCCAGCCCGGGTAGAACCTGATCCGCCTCCCCTTGGGCCTCCACCATCATTTTATTCTAATACCACCTTCACTTTTCATTATCTCCTTTCCTTTTTTTATTTCTTTAAAATTTTCATTAATTATTTAGTTAATATATGTGTTAAACTTTGCTTATTTATTTCGTTAAAAAAAAAATTTTGTTAAGTATTTTGGTTAGATATTCTTGTTAATTACCTTTATCAAATACTTTGTTAATAATTTTTGTTAATATTGTTCACTTTAATTTATAAGATCTTATTTTATTTAGTTAACATTTTTTGTAAATAATCTTTTAAAAAACTATTTGTTAATATTTTAGTTTTATTATTTATTTTTAGGAATTTGTTCTAACAATTTGGTTTATGATTTTATTTTCTTTTTTTTCATTTCTATTTTACGTTTTCTTTTCAGTTTTCTTCTCACTTCGATATTCTTTTCAATTTTTTTATTGGCCAATGATATAACACAACTCATGATTTAGTCAAACCGATTAAATTTTGATTTATTTGAGGCCTACTACCTTTTATTTATTTTTATTTAGATTTATTTCATTATTTTATTTTTATTCATTATTTTGGGTCAATGAATACCAAATATCAATGATTTATCGATTTCTCGATTAAATCTTGATAAAGGTGAGACCTTTATTCTTTTTCCTATCAATGTTCGATTTTATTTCATTTTTATTGTCCTTTCATCATTTTTATTCATTTTGGGTCAATGAAAACCAAAATATCAAGATTTATCGATTTTCGATTTTAAATCTTGATAAAGGTGAGACCTTTATTCTTTTAATATCTATTCCGATTTTATTACCATTTATTTATTTTGGTCAATGAAAGTAAAAAATCGTTGATTATCGATTTCTCAATTAAATCTTGATTAAGACAAGACCGATTTTATTCTTTTATTTACTTTTCATTTTTTATGGGTCGATGAACATCTAAAACCAAATTTTGTCGGTTAAGATGAGACTTTTCTTCGATTTCGATTTTATTTCACATTTTACTTTGCACTATATTCTTTTCATTTCCGATCAATGAAGGTCTTAAACATCATGGAACCTTTTTTTAGAGTTCTTGATTAAGACGAGGCCGTCACCTTTTATTTCCCGATTCACCCGATTAATCATTATCTTGTTTATTTTCCATCAAATATTATCTCGATTATATTTTTATTCATACTATTCATATTGTCCATATCATATTCGTATTCATGTTTATCTAACAATTTTCTTTGTTCATACACTTAATCTAAATACACTAAATTGGAGACCTTTTATTGCATGTCACCCTTTTTTCAATCAAACTTTCGAAAGGAGGAGATTCTTGGAATCTAGCATTCCTTGGGTCTTCGAATGGATGGCTCTCGAGGCACGCCCCTTAGGTTGTCATTCATTCAATCTTTCGACCTTTTCAACTAAACCATTTCCAAACCAGTCCTCGATTCGCCATCGAGCCCAATCGTAAGTCGAGCGCCTTTTGCCTCGCCATCAAACGCACACTTGCACATCTCGAGGTTTCGTTACTAGGAGCACCCCTAGGGACTAGTATCGATCCTCACTTCTTTTCGTAACCAATCCGATTCAACCTATTTCAAACACTTTCTTAATCAACTAACGAAAGGAGGAGATTTTTGGAGTCTAGCATTCCTTGGATCTCCGAATGAATGGCTCCTGAGGCACGCCCTTGGGTTGTTGTTCATTCAACCTTTCGTCTTAAAACACTTAATCATTATCAAACAATTTCATAATTAATAGAATGAAAAAGGTGTCGTTGAGATCTAGCATCTCAGTAATGCCCCGATTAATTGGTTGCGAGGCCGACGTCTCGTTTATCGAATAGTTGTCATTCTTCCCTCAAAAATATTTAACAAACCAAACACTTCTTACGCGATCGAAACCCTAAAACATACGCATATCAAACTCTTTTTTTTCAATCAAATCTTAACACACTTAATCCAAATCAAACAACTTTTCACAAAAAGAACACTGTTTAGTCCATTCTTCCGCGCATATGAAATAGTGCTTCAGCCTCCCTTGACGAGCAGACAAGCCAACGTTTAGCAGTTAGAATGCGAATTAAACACTCGTTCGTTTAAAAAATACAAACCAACCATAGTCCCATGAACTACGAATGCTCTGACTTTCCCATTGCACGAGTACTCGAATGACCAAGGAAGGCTCCTCGTATCTAAGTATTCAGGAGAGAGAATAGAAGGCTCTAGACTCTCTTTTTCATCTAAGTGTTTAGGAAAATAAGTTTGATTCAATTTATTATGAAAATGGTTTGAAAAGAATCGGATTATAAGTTTTTTAGAGATGACAATTGTTTGAATAGTAAGGAAGGCACCTCGTACCCAAATAATCGAGGAGAGGAATTGAAGGCTCCAAACCATATCCCTTTTCACCTTTAATGAAATATTGTCTAAGTATGGTTAGGTGTCTTAATTTGATTTGAAAAATACTCGTTGTTGATCGATGTTTGAATTTGCATGCCAAGCGTGGTAAGGATTTGAAAATAATTGAAATGGAGGACCTAGTGGCATTAAGTTAAGGTTGATGGAGATGAACGAGGCAATCGACTTACAATGGTGTAAAATGACTCGATGTTGAATCGAGAATTAGTTTGAAAATGGTTTAGGTGATGTAACGGCAAGACATTGACAAAATAAAGGAAAGCGATAAAATTATTACACGTCATGGGAGTTGAGGAATTATTTTCGAATGGTGATAAGAATAAGCAACGAACACACAACCGAAACAATAAACTACACGTGTACTAGCAAAGTGGGCTAGTCTTTTAGACAACCAACTAGAAATAATTGATCGAATAAGTCTCATTGTAAGAAAGCGCAAGAGTAAGCTATGAATGATGTGCAATGGTGTCCTAAGCTAAGACAATAAAGAATAAGGAAGTCCAAGATCCAAGTCTCCTTTGCTAGGGTTTATGTACAAGGTCCAAACTTCATGATGCTAGGGATAGTAACCATAGTCCAAGATTAGGTGATTTTTTAAAGGGTTTTTGATCATTTTATCATGTTATTTTGTATTTTAAATGAGATGAATAAAGATGAATAAGATAAAGATGACATAATGAGCAATGAAATAAATGAATAATGAAATAAATGAATAATGAAATAAATGACAGAAAGGTAAATGACAAAAAGTAAATAGCAAGAAAATAAAGAGCGGAATGTAAAGTTAGATGTTAGTTGTTAATGGTTATTGATCGAATGATCACTTTCTCAAATCGGGACCAATTTAGAGTTATGTTAACCAATCATAGCACAATCTATGAGGAATGTCATACTATGGAAGGCCAGTCAATAATAATATTTGTGTTAATAGGTGCTAGAGAAATGATATGTAGATCATTCTCCTAAAGTCATGCCACATAAAAAGAAAAAGAGAACGATCTCATCTTAATCAATAATTTCTATTGATTAATCAAAGGCAACCTATCATTATCCCAAAGTGTAGAGAATGATCCAAATGATCATTCAACCACATATTTGAAATAATGAAGATTCAGTCTCTTCGATAGTCAATATTCCATGATATTTAGATTTCTTGGACCTTTTGTCAAGCCTTCCTTTGTAGCCAAGCCCATATGCCATTGTTGATGATTGATAGAGATAATGAAGAATGCAAATGATAGATGATGATGATGATGATGATGATGATGATTTGAGATGAGGGTGATGATGTTTTGAAAGATTTGCTCAATTTAGGGTTCTTAATGGTCAAAAGAGAAAAATGATGGAATGAGTTTTGAAAAGTTGAAAACTCAAAAGAAATGAGTTTCAACGTGACCTTTCAATTTTTGATTCAGATAAAGTTAAAATTTGATTTGAATCAAATTGAACAGTCTTGAACCTCAAAGAAAATTATACGAATCAAGGGACCAATTGAAATTTTTTTATTCGAATCAAAAGTGAAACATCTCAAGTCTCAAGGAAATGATTCAAATCACGGATTTAATTGTTGTTCGACGATATGCTTCGATCTAGAGGGGGTGAATAGATCACAAGTTAAAAACTTTTGGAAAAAACTGATTTAAAAAGTTTTATGGCACAACAAAAATAACCCGAATTGAATCGTCTAATCGAACCTCTATCGAAAAGCTCGGGTGTCTATAAAGGTACATAAACGTATGATAATGAACACAAATTGTTCAACAACTATTAATCAAAACCAATTGAATGCGAAGCTATGCGTAAAGCTTATTCACAATGATTAAAACACACAAAAACACAATAAGGCAATTTATCGAACACTTTGTGGGCAATCGATATCGTTTGAAAATTTGTTTGGTTTTGTTGATCATAAAGTCCAATCACAATCAAACGGATTGTGATTAACTCAATAACACCTATTTCAAAATGTGATGAAAAATACTTTTCAAACGAATTAATCAAACGAACAATGAATTCAATAATTTGCAAACACAAATTAAAAGAGATTGAGATTGAGATAGAGAGAGAGAGAGAGTACACAAGTATTTGTTTAGAAAGTTCCCTAATCGGCCTCGCTATGGGTACGTATGCCTTCAATTTGAATTCAAATTGAGATAATTGCAAATAACCTTACTTTACAAAAGTATGTATGCAAGAGATATAGCAATCCAACCCTACAAACCTTAAGTTTGATATTGACTCTAGCACCTCCAAAACCCTTGATCAAAGATTGATCAAGTAACCAACAATGCCGCTTTAATTCACTTGTTGTTACTACTTTCGTACAAGGTACCCTTTGTCCTAAGACTTTCACCCGACCGAATTAATCCCAAGCACACACTTGTTGAAACTCGTAATTTACCAATACGATCCACCATCTCACGCTACTCCCTTGCAAAGCACCCCTTGTCCCAAGGCTTTCACTCGATCGAATCTAAATTGTGTAATCTTGTCCAAAACTTTCAAATCCCTTAACGATCTTGAAGAAAAATCCCAACTCAGTTTTCTTATTTGAAACCCTCGAAGAACTCAACCCAATTTACAGTACAAACAACCTAAATTAGGCGTTATCAACCATATCTAGATGGCACCCAATAAAAAAATAATTAAGTGTATTTTGATTGTGTGTATGCATAGAAGAGAGGTTGAAGATGATGACTATGCTTTAAAATTCCGATTTCGTATGGGTTTTACTCTAGAACCTTACTAGAAATGATCCATGTATCAAGTATTTATATGTATACAAGTTTGAAAGCAAAAGGAATGCAAAAGAATGGAGAAAATTGTGAATTTTGGAAAAATGCATTGCATGAGTCGACCTATGAAAGTAATGAGTTGACCTATGAAGGTCTTGTGTCGACCTATGAAGGTCTTGTGTCGACCTATAGGAGTCAGCACATGGACAAAGCCTACAAGCTTTAATACTGCAACATGTGTGTCGACCTGAAAGATGGATGTGTCAACACATAGGAAAGTTTTCCTTCTATGTGTCGACTTGAAATCTCTATGTGTCGACCTATGATATAATGCTTTCATAAAATTTTAGTTTCAATGCATTTTTTATGTATGAACTTTTCCAAAACATTTTAATGCTTTCTAATGCAAAGATGCACATTTAGAATCAGGGGATACCGTCCAATATACATTAACGCTAAAGTATCCTAGTTTTGACATCATGTAAAATATATTTAATGAAAAGTTGCACTCACAGTTGTAACTCGTTGATTCAAATCAAAATACCAAGCTTCCATGTTGTATTGTTAGTTGTTCAAAGAAATTAAAGAAAGTTTTGATAACAACTGTATATTTGAACCTAAATTAAAAGAGAAGTTGTTTTTGAAAAGATTGTTGGGGCTTATACTCAAGGAGAGGCCCAGGGTTTAACAGTGATCGCACCGTTGTTTTGAAGATCGTACCAGGACTTATACAACGACTGAGGCCCAAAATGGTTTTGGTTAAAAAGGGATTGGGTCTTACACTCGATTAGAGGCCCAAAAGAGTTTTTTGAAAAAGAAAGATGGGACTTACAACACGAGGGGAGGCCCAATGAAAGACAGTGATTGCACCGTCGTTTTGAGAATCACAGAAGGACTTATACGACGACTGAGGCCCAAAAAGGTTTATTTACAAAAGGGTTTGGGTCTTACACTCTATTAGAGGCCCAAAGATGTTTTTGTACAAGTGATGGGGCTTACAAGTCAGGGAGAGGCCCAGATGATTTGATTTTGAACTGGCGATCGCGCCGAGATTCTTTGAAAATACAGTGGGACTTATACAATGTCTGAGGCCCAAAATGGTTTTTGTATTTACAAAGGATTGGGTCTTACACTCTATTAGAGACCTAAAGATTTTTGAAAAAGGTTTGTTAGGGTGAAAATCAACGAAACCCTAATTTCATCATTTTTTAAATTAATTATTCAAAGAAAATTAATTAAAATGATAAAAACACCAAATAAGTTTGAATAAACAACTTGTGATTTGTGGTTAAGATTTGAAAAATGATGTTTTAATCACAAGATGAATTAAAACTCATTTGGTTTTGATTTCCAAGATAAAAATTCATTTTTTGAAATGTTTAAAACAATAAAAAATGAATTTATTTGCAAAAATATCAACTATATTAAATAAATAATATAAATTTTATTTTTTGTGGAATAAAATATTTTAACATTTTTGTGATTTTTTTCAAAAAGAACCAATAAAAAATAATTAAAATTGAGAGAGAAATTAATTTTTCAAATCATTTAAGAAAATAATATGAAAATACAAAAAATGGAAAGAAAAAAAAATGATAAAAAAGGGTCTGGGGCGAGGGGGATTCGAACCCAAGACCTCCAAGCCAAACACATGAGTGCGCAACCACTGGGGTGGTGATACATCCGTGTATCAAAACCACCCCATAAATATATAAGGGGTGCCATGTTTTTGGCCTGGGCAAAGCAGGGCAAGGCCAACGTTTGGGTCATTTACGTGAAGCCTCTAACTTTCTCATTTCTCCATGGATTGGGACAAAATTTATATGCATCTGGCCTAGAATTTCCCAAGGAATCCAATGGTGGTCATGGTTTTTTCAGATGAGGTCCCTATTTTAAAACCCGATAGTGGTTTTGAAATAGGCCTATATTTGCATTTTCTATGCTACCTCATGGTACAGGCAAGAATTACATGATGAATTGGTTCAAACACAACATATACAGCATGTATGAGATGTTTATGATCAGTGGAGTTCAAAGCAATGCATAATTTAGAAAGTTCAAGTGATGATGCACTTACCTCTTGGAGCTTTTTGGGCTATCTGCCAAGTTCTTTGTGCCAGAAGTAATTTGATGCTTTGGACACTCTTAATTAATCCCTTAGAAGCTTTTAGAATGGTTAGAACCAGTTGGAATCCTCAGGAACAAGTTTGAGCTCTTTCTTGCAAAAGGGGCAAAAGTGACCAATATGACAACTCTCTCAAATAGTGTTACAGATGAGGGGAACCATTTGGGACAGTTCAAGGATGATATTTGGAGTGTGTTTAAGGTTTTATCAGGTTTTGAAAGTGACTGAATCAAGACATGGCTTGAAAAATGCAAAAAAGTCGAATTTTGAGGTTTTGGAAGTGGACTTTGTGATTTTGGTGTTACATGTCACATGTGGGAGTTTAAACAGCTTAGGTACAACATATTAGAGGTGTTTGGATCATGAGCTGTGATGGAATTGCTCTCTAACTCAAAAACTCAGAGGAACCTTGCAAAAGAAGGCATTTTGGCCTAGAGAAAGGGATTTTGAGGAAAGCAAGTGTTGTAGTGCTTTGGTGTACTCAAACTGAGCACAAATGAGCTCTATTTATAGTAGAGCAAGTTTGTTTTGCAAGCAATAGTGAATGGCAGCTGCAGCAGGCCTTTGGTCAATGTTATGCAAAAGGAATCTCAAGTCTCCTCTAGCCATTGACTTGAGAATAGGGCACATGCTTTGTAGCTTTGGTTCCGAGATAAGTCTTGACTGAATTCAGTTGGAATAGGCTCAGTCCATGCCACCTTGGTGTATCAATTGAATGCTTGGAAACAAAATTGGAGTCTTGGCACTTTTTAGCCTTTTTAGGTTTGGCATGGCTACTTGTAGATTCTTGGACTTGTGAGGCTTGGAGATCAGATCACCCCCCTTGGATTTGATCCTCATATGTGTCCAAATTGATGACAAGGCTTGGAGTTATCAGATTTGGACAAATCGAGCAAATGTGCACAATTCTGCCTTGTAAAAACAGTCCATGATGCCATGTTTCAAGGGCTGTATCTCCTTGCTCAAATTGAATTTGGAGATGATCTGGTACTTGTTGGAAAGCCTTTATGACATACTTTAACTTTGATGTTCACCCCTAGACCTGGTTTGACTTGGATCAAGGTGAAAAATATCCCTACATTTTGGAAAAAGTAAGGCGGATTCTGACTATGTGAAAATTTCACTAAGTGTTGGAAAAATGTCATTTTCATGTTTTTAGCCATTTTGATCACTCCATAACTTAAAATCCATGAAGAATGGGAGTTTGATGTAGTTGAAGCTTTTGAAGTATGTAATGAGAGCTACAAATCTAGCTTTGGACCATCCAAAATAGTTGCTTGGATCTCAAGTTATGGTCCTTGGAAGTTGGTACCCTAGCCACTTTGTTCCATAACTTAGAAAAATTCTAAGTTTTTTATGGTTACCCCTTTTACAAGTTAACTCATTTTCTTTGGTTTTTATTGATGAATGATGATTCAAATCACATATTAACATTGTTTTAGGGTTAAGGAACCTTGGTTGACCAAAAATCCAAAAAGTCAAACTTTGGATTTTTGTACAGTTGACTTTTTATCGGATGAGATCCAAATTGTGCGATCCGTTGTAAAATCGAGTCCTTGAACTAAATCAAACCTAATGGATGGACTCCATAGGTGTTATAGGGTGTATTGAATCATGTCCCAAGGTTTGGAAGCATGTCTTGGTCAAAAGTCAAAGATACAGTTGACTCTTTCCTCAAAACCCTAATTGTGGTCCAGATGAAATTGAAACTTGTAAACCAAGCTTCTTGGGTCAATCCATTATTGCAAATGGATCAATGTAGTGTATTTGAAGTTTTCAAATCATATCTTGAGGTCTTGGCTCATGTTTTGCCTCAAAAGTCAACTTAGGGGTGAATTAGGTCAAGAAACCCTAATTCCTGATTTTTTATGAATTCATCCCCTGAGGCTAAATTGACTTGATGATTAGGTCCATGAGGTCCCTTGGAGTATCTTGGGTTATGCTTTGAAGCATTGGCTCATGCCTAGATGAAATTTTTTATCTGGAGGCCTTGGTTGACCAAAACCCTAATTTGGTGACACTGGTGATCTTGAGGCTTGATCCACTTGGAATGTTGCAACCTTGTGCTTGATTCTTGATGTGGGAGTCCTCTTGATCCTTTTTGGGTGTTTGAGAGACTAAACAAGTTGAAGATCATGTCATTTCTTGATTGATCCTATGTCTAAGTGCTCTGAGAGGGCCCAAAACCCTAATCTTTGATTGTAAAGAATGCCTAACAATCCCTGAGGAGATTGATGAGGCATGAAAGTACATCCATATTGTGATGATGATTTGCACAATGATGAGAAATCATGGTGGTCAAAATTTGGGGTATGACACTCATCTTAATAAATAATTTCTATTGATTAATCAAAGGCAACCTATCACTATCCCAAAGTGTAGAGAAGATTCAAATGATCATCAACCACATATTTGAAATAATGAAGATTCAGTCTCTTCGACAGTCAACATTCCATGATATTTAGATTTTTGTCAACCAAAAAATAAAAATAAATCAAAACGGAAATAATAATAAAAAAATGGAACAAGATATTAATAGCATAAAAAAACCAAAAAAAATTGGAATTGAAGATATAAGAAAATTTTAAAACAAAGGAGTAAAAAAAACAAAAGAAGTTAAAAGAAAAAGAAAATGAGGTGAAGGGTGCATGTATGAATCTAGTGGTATGGGAATAAATCCATATTGGATTTGAAAAGCCCACACAACCAACAACACAAAAAAAAAAGTTTTTCAAAATAAAAACAAACATCAGATTTTTAAAGCAAACAAAAATCAAAGTCTTCTTCCCTTATTCTCTCACACGATGCATTCCCTTACCTCTCAAAATCAAAACGCCGGATACACAGTAATTTCTCAATCTCGTTCTCTTGGTTTCTCTCTTAATCTCGATCTCGCTTCATCCATCTCGTGTTTATGCTTGAAGTAGTGGTTGTTGTGAGTTGCGATTTGTGGTTCTTGAATGGTTTGGAGGGTGATGAACAAAGGTTGGGGTTAAAGATTCACATGGTGGTAAAATGATATTGTTGTGTTGTTGAGGTTATTTGCAGGTTCGAGTGAGGATTTGTGATGGTTTATTGAATGGATTTGTGAATTAAAGGTTGGAGTTTGAAGAAATTGGACAGAGTGATTTTGGCTGCTAAGAGCTTGAGTTTGTGAAGGAATGAGGTTGATATTTATAGAGTTGAGGTGAGGATGAAATCGTAATTGTTGTTTTGCGTTTTGGCGTATTGAAAAGTTTGTGACGTTTTTGCTGCAAGTTTTGTGTATTGTGTAGGTCGTTTGTAGGGTCACTTGGAATGTTGTTTTGATTGTGCAGCAGTGTTACACAAGTCATTTTGCAGGTCGAAAGTAATGGCAGCATGTGTTTGTAGTTGTGTACGTTGTGGGGTCAGTTTGTGTGCGTGGAAGCTTCATAGGCTTGGTTGAATGGGTTGGAATGTAATGTGCCTTTTTGTAGCTCGTGTGTATTCATGAGCTTTGGCTAAGTCTTGGCATGTGGTTTTGTGGAAATGGCTTTGGAAAGTTGTGTAGAAGGTTGCGCTTGCATTGGCTTGATTATGTGCTTGTTGTAGTTCGAGGCTGGCTTGCATTTCGCTGAAGCTTGTGTGTTTCTCATGTTGGCTGGCTCTGAATTGTAGCGTGTGGCTTTGAAGCATATGGCTTGCGTTGGAAATTTTGTGACGTTTGGAAATGTAGTAGCTTTGTGGAAAATGCTTGCTTTGAAAATGCTTTCAACCGTTTAAATCATCAAAATTCAAATGTTTTAACTTTTGATTCAAGCTACTCATGTTGAAATGACAAACTAGTAACTTTCAAAATCTTAAAAAGGAATTACAACCAAAGATCAAATGAATATAACATGAAATGTAAAGGGTTTTTAGTGATACAATTTAGAAGCCGAAGCGATTACAATCAAATGGAAAGAATAGTACAATCACATATAAATTGAGATAACATACAAATTACAAATATGTAATGAAACAATAATCAAATTGTAAAACACCAAAACAAAAATGATACTTAAAACACGTAAACGATACCAAATGATACTATGTATTTTCACAAGTTGCTCTAATGATGGTATCCATCCGTGTTGTCTTGTGGTGGATTATCTCTATCTCTACACAAATTCCTTATAGCTAGACTCTTCTTTGGGTTATCTTTTATGAAGCCTCTTAGTTGTTGGTAGTCATATGAAAATAATATTACCATTACAAGCACAAGGCGTGCAAGGGAGAAGTGGTTTCAGAGAAGGTTAGTCATCCTTCAAAGGTGGACTTCCTCCATAGCTCGGGCTTTTTTCTTTTTCTGAGTGTTGGTGCTCTATCAATATGGATTGTACCTTGAGGGGAGTAGCCCGTGGGCATAATTTTTCACGTAAGGTTCCAGCATACATCTTGTAGGGATACTTTAGTAGGTGCAAGTAGAGTCTTATGTGTTTTCGCGTAGTACTTCCTTAGGAATATTAGATTGGTGCAAGGAATATTCGATGGGTTTCTTCATAAAACTCCTTTATGAGTCTTAAGTTGATGTAAAGAGAGTCTAGTGGATTTCTGCATTGTGCTTATGTATGAGTCATTAGTAAGAGCAAGGAGAACCTAGTAGGTTCCTGAATTGTGCTCCAATTTGAGTCTTAGGTAAGTGCGAGCAGAGCTCGATGGGTTCTTGAACTATGCTCTCAAAAGATTCTTTAGTATGAGCAAGGAGAATTTGGTAGATTATTGCATTTATGCTCCCTTAGGAGTCTTAAGTATCTGCAAGGAGATCTCGGAGGGTTCGTGCATTCTGCTCCCATAGGAGTCTTTAGTAGAAGTAAAGAGTGCCTATTGGGTTCTTGAGTTTGTGCTCCCTTATAAGTCCTAACTAGATGCAAGGAAAGCCTGGTAAATTTCTGCATTGTGCTCCGGTAGAAGTCTTTAGTAAAATTAAGGAGTCTGATAACTTTCTGCATTCTGGTCCCGCGAGATTTTTTAGTAGGAGCAAGGATAGCGTGGTGGGTACTTGTGTTTTTGCCCCTTTATGAGTCTGAAGGTAGATAAATACAAGGACAGTCTGGTCGATTCCTGCATTATGCTCATGTAGAAGTCTTTAGTAAGAGTGAGGGTTGGGTGGGTTCATACATTGTGTTCTTATAAAATTCTTAAGAATGTCAGTCAATTATGTGCTCGATTCATAGCACTTTAGATATGAGTTTATTTGATTTTTCCCCCTTTTATTGGTGATGGTAGCTTATTTATTTTTTTATTGTTTTATGCTTCATCAAACCTTGTTTGAAGGAGTGCATGACACAGTAGATTCATCGATTTGTTCATAGGAATAAACATAAGCCCCGTAAAAAATTGAGGAGGACATGACTAGCAGACAAGAAATAAGACAGTATATGCAATTCTTAATGAGTTCATTGTGTCTCGTATCATTTAATTGATTCTTAAATATTGATATCTCTAGATCATTCAAATCAGAGTTAAGAACAAATTGCATCCCTTTCAATTTTAGCTTTTTCATTGTAAGGGCAAGTTCTAGTAATGTCTTGAGGCCATTTGATAGACTGTCCTACGTATCAGGTTTCTCAACAGCATAAAATTCAGTCATTATTATAAATTCCAGTGCATAAGAGATTTAAGGAAAACAAAACAATTGTTGTGCAATATAAGACCACGAGTGATTTAATGCATTTGAAAATTCTCCGGGATCATTTTCCACCATAAGGTATTTCAAACAAGAATTAAACAGTTTGAAATAAATTGCATCAGGTACGTTAATGAACAAAATTGTGCAAAATGTCTTTTTTTTTTGCAAAGTTTGGGCCTAAATTGAAGAGTCCGACTCTTAAATTTGAAAAGGAATTTGAACCAAACAATTATGAAACCCATTATCATTACTTCCAACATTTTAATACACAAAACTGACTAGTACAATCTCATTAGAAAGGTAAAACCTAGTAAAATAATTATACTATGACGGTGCCAGTGTAGCAAACATGAAAAACGTAGAAATTAATCTTGAGTTTAAGCACTGGTAAACTTTGTTACAGCTTTGGTTCCTTCAGAGACAGCGTGCTTTGCCAATTCTCCGGGCAGAACAAGCCTGACCGCGGTCTGAATTTCCCTTGAAGTGATAGTTGGCTTCTTGTTGTACCTTGCAAGTCTTGAAGATTCAGCAGCAAGCTTCTCGAAGATGTCGTTGATGAAACTGTTCATGATTCCCATGGCCTTGCTTGAGATACCAATGTCAGGGTGAACTTGCTTCAGAACTTTGAAGATGTAGATCTTGTATGTCTCCACACTCTTCTTGTTTCTCTTCTTCTTCTTGTCTCCGGCGGCGGCACCACCATCCTTAGGTAGCTTCTTTCCGGCCTTTGGCTTTTTCTCTGCCGGAACCTTCTCAGCTACAGTGGATTTCTTCTCCTCCACTGGTTTCTTCTCCGCTGGCTTTTTCTCTCCCTTGGGCGCCATTTAAATGGAAATCGAAGAAATGTTAAGTCAGAGTATGAAATTGAGATTGGTAGTGATGAGATGTAATCTGGTTGAAAGGAGTTATATATAAAAGCATTTTAACATTCTGATTGGCTGTTGTGAATTCACGCGGATCGGTGACGTGGATTTTCAAGATTAGTTAAATAATGGAAAAGCAGCAAATAGAAAAAAGTGACGGAACGATGTTATGTTCTGATTCTTTCACGTGGATCGGTGAGTTGGCAGTTGTATTGCCCGTTAAATTACTCTCAATATAGACAGTTGAGATTATGTTACTCCATTTTTTCATCACTAACATTTTATTGCTTTTCATTTTCCCTTGGCGCCAAACTCTAAAATTTCACCTTTTAAATTAAATTTTAGGAAGCCATCAATTTGATTCTAACATTTTCTAGGAGGCCATAAATTATTAATCTTATGATAAATTAAATTTTACGAAGCCATAAATTATTAATATTATAATAAATATAAAAAATAACTAAAATATTTTTTATTTTATTTATTTTAATCTTTAAAAGTGTCTATTGAATGAGAATTTTATTTATCATAAAACTAGTTTCTAACTAATATATTAATTAAAATTATTTATATAATTGTTAGCCTCTAAAACCACCTTTGGTGGGAGGCTTTTGGCTCAATTTGTAAACTATCAGTTTGCTTATATTTTTACAAAATCATTGTCATTGGAAACTTTTCACAAAATTTGTAGGGATTTGAGAATCTTATATTCTTCGTGCTTTATATAGATTGAGAATTCTGTTTAATTTCATTTGTTATGTATATTTTGTTTTCACTATCACTATTTCGTAGTAAAATATAATGTTGCCAACTACATTGGTATGTCTCTTTAACTCTTGTATCCAGTTTTATATCATTGTGCGTATGTTTGTTTTGGATATATTCATTGGTTTGCTTACTACCTTCTTCTATTTACATTACTCATTCATTTCAAGCATGTTTTTTATTGTTCTTATTTGCATTTAATGCCTTTTTAAATGTGTGTTGCTAGTTATGTGCATTTGAGCATTCATATACTTGTTCATGCAATATTTAACCTTCCTTTTTCATAATAAATTTTGATCCATTAATTGTATGATGTTGAAATATTATAAAACCAATACGATAGTTTTCAAATTGCAAAAATTTTAGAAAGAGTCAAAAACAACATAACAATAGAAGGGTTCAAAGTCCTAAAGCCAAGGTTTTTTTTTCAGAATCTCCAGGATGGCTTTGATGTCTGAACCCATTTCTTCTTAATCAGCAGCAACAGACTGGAGTTGAGCTCCCTTTACTTCTTGATTAGCAACAACAGAAGCCAGTTTAGCCTCTAATTGCTCTTGCCTCTGAATAGAAAAAACTACAGACTCAAGAAAAATTCTTCATATTCTGCAGAACTATATCCGCAGAGGTTCTGAGAGTGTCCCACTTAGCACTATATGCAATTAAGTTCGATGTTGTGAGTTTCTTAGCAACCAGGTCTTGTATCCTACCATAGATAACAATTCTAAATTATTCCATTTGGGTTGTGATGTGAGGTGAAGGCCTCAGATAGTGAGTTAGTTGAGTTGGTGACAGGGACAGGTTGAGGTATTTCTTCAAAAAAAAGTGTTATTGTGCCAGATTCTAACACAACATCAGCTTATTTAGAACGGGTACAAGGATGTTCATATTGAGGAGGTTGTCAAATTTGTGGTTCAAGGGATTTTGGTTGGGCTTCTGATAAGGTAAGGTCTAGTATTACTTGTTTATGATCAAGTGGAGGTTCACGTTCAAGTTTAGCAAGGTCGGTTTGGTCTTGAATGACTTGTTCAAGTTTAGTTTCATATTGAAGTTAAAGTTGAACAAGTTTGTTTAGGTCTTCTGGTTAGGTAGGTTCATATGTAGTGATTTTTAAGGGTATGGCTTAAATAGGTATGACTTTTATAGGGTTAAAATATGATTCATCAAAATCAGAGCTTAAGATTGGTGTGGGGGAAGTATGGTTGTTTCAAGATCTTCTAATATGGTTTACATGAGTTGATCAGGACCAGTCATGGTGTTTATAGGGGTAGGTTGTTCAGATTCTGAAACACACACTAGTCGGTTATGTTCAGATTGTTTTTCTAAAGAGAACTCACCAACTAGGTGTCTTGATAGTTCATATATGACATATGATGTTTGGTAAGTTTGTATAATTTGAGCGATGGTATGAAAGTTTGATTCATCAAATAGTTTGGGGGAAGGTATCACAGTTTCTAAAGGTAGAAACATGTCATGTTTAGGTGAGGGTGTGTGTTCAGAGGACTGTGTGGGTGAATGATGAGGGGTTGGTGTTTTTGTTATGGAAGAATCTAAAATTAAATGTGAGATAGGAACCAGAATCATACCTGTGTTTTCAGTTTCTGCATTGGTTCTGATGAGGTTTCTACAGCTTTCTCCATTTCCACAACAGCTTCTAGAGCCTAAGTCTCTGTAGCATTTTCATGTATACTCTTCAGAATGGCTTCAACAATAGCTTTTACTTCCAGAGCTTGTTCCTCCAAAACCTCGTCCTCATATGGCTCTTTCAAATCATTATTCTTTAATGTATATGGTATCAGTTTGGCTCATTCTTCAACAATTTCCTTCAACAGATCCCGAGCCAACTTTTTTCACTTCTTTGGTCTTTCTGACCAAAGGCTCATTATCTTCCTCTTATTATTATTATTATTATTATTATTATTATTAGGGTTAAATATACAAACTCCCCCTGCAATGTTAGCGGGTTCTCATTTTAGCCCCTGGTAAAGTTTTTTTTTTTAAAAACCCCCCTCATCTTAGTTAGATTCCCTCACTTAGGTCCCTGATTGCCACATTGCAGCAAAGATTATTTCCTATTGCTCGCGTGGCAGTCCACATGACATTTTTAATATTTTTTTATTACTTTTAATTTTTTTTTAATTTTTTAATTTTTTTTGTTTTTTTTTTGTTTTTTTTATAATTTTTTATATTTTTTTTTTTGTTTTTTTTTTATTTTTTATTTATATTTTTTTATTTATTTTATTTTTTTCGTTTTTGGGCCTAATTTTTTTTTCGTTTTTTCGTTTTTAATAAATTACAGAGGCTAAAACCAAATATCGCTAACAATCTTAAAATAGGAAAAAAAAAAAGGTTAAGAGAATTATGCTTGCTTGAGGGTGGTTTTGAGAGCTGGGAGAACAAGGTCATGGTGAGCATCAGTACACCATAACTTTGAAGTAATGAATAATTCGTCGGGATTTTTAACGAGACCTTCCTCTAAAGCTTTTGACGCAGCATGGCCTAGAAGTTATTCAGTATTATACGAAAAAGCAGTATCAAAATGTTTGTAGCCAATGTCAATAGCATCAATCAAAGCTATTGGAGGAGGAGAAGTCGTTGTTCCATATCCTATCGATGGCATATTTTTTCCTGAATTTAGTACCACATCTAGAACTTTCTTTGCTTCCATCTTCTTTTTTCTTTTTAGTGTTCGTTCAAAGCACAAGCTTCGCATAATTCACAATTTTCTCTTGTGATATGAATGGTAACTTTGAGATTTGAGATAATATAATCGGTTTTATATTTTTTTTTAATATTTTACAATTTATCAAATTAAATAGCTTTGTTTTCTGAAGTGTTTTTCGTCAAAGATATCAATTCCAATTTCCAATACATGTGCAGTATTGCACTATTCAATTTTCTGAATAATTTAAGTCTTTTTTCGAAACAAAATTATTTTAAATAATTATAATACATAGATAATAGTATTAATTACACAGAAGTACAAAAGAAGAGAATAACAATGTGCATCTATCTTTTTAGAAAAACTGAAGTATTCATTTTTTTCACTATTTTAGTCCTTGTTATTTTAAGGGTTAAATATACAAACTCCCTTGAAAAAAAATAAATAAAAAAAACAAAAAAATTTAAAAAATATATAAAAAAACGAAAAAAAAATTTATAAAAATTTAAAAAATAAAACGAAAAAAATTAACAAAAAACAAAAAAATATATAAAAAAAATAAAAAAAATGAAAAAAATAAAAATAAAAAATAAAATAAAATAATAATAATAATAAAATATTAAAAATGTCACCTGGACTGCCACGCAAGCAATAGGAAAGAATCTTTGTTGCAATGTGGCAATTAGAGGCTTAAGTGAAGGAATCTGGATATTAAGAGGGGGTGTTTAAAAAAAAAATTACATTAGCTAAATTGAAAACTCGCTAACATTGCAGAGGTTTGTATATTTAACCCTTATTATTATTATTATCATCATTATCATCTAACAGACAAAATCATCTTCCTCATTTTCTTTATAGGTGCTGAAGGGACAAATGAAGAATTTGTTGTCAGATGAGTTTTTCCACAGGCTCCACTTCATGTCTTAGTAGGCATCAAGACAGTGGAAAAGACTACCTCCTTCTGAACAAGTAATACAACCTTCTTCTTGGGTGCCTTCTAAGTCTTCTTCTGAGCTTCATACGCAACAGGTTTCCTCTTCTTAGAAAGGCATGTACATATTTTTTAGTGCATCTGGAATGTCATCCATAGTTAGAATGATACAGCTTCTTCTCGGACCATATTGATATACTTCTGGATTACCTTTGGGTTGTCCAACTTGGAGATGATAGGAAAATCCTCAATATATGCATTCTTGGTACTTCTAATTCTTAGACCATCTTCTGGCTTCACAACATCCTTATTTTTGGTGATATTTATATGGCCCAGAACAACAACAGATAGGATGTTTCCAAAGCATTCTTCTAGATCCTAAGTGACACCTGCTGCCTTAAGATTCTCAATTTGTCTGCTATGATGAAACAGTAGAGTCTGGCATATGACACATTCTTCTTTTCAAGCTTGTAGCTTTCTTTGATAGCTTCACAACGATTATTGAAGGTGTATTTGTCCAGATTGATCTTCTATCCATTCAGTAGAAATCAGATGAAATGTACGTGGTCCCATGAAATCTGATTAGTACTTCCTTCCTTAGGGATCAGGCAGCCAATGAGAATTTTGAACAGAAATCTGTAAGTAATCTTCATATTCTTCACTTTTCCAAAGTCATTAAAATTGAGAAACAAACTTGACTTGATCATATTTGCTTCTTTTCTACTTTCTTTGGTGTTCAGAGTAAATCTTCTTTCATCAGTCACACCAAAGAGATAAGCAATGTGGCTTCGATTGATGGTTACTTCAACTCTCATCAATGCAGACCTAATTTCAACTTCTTTGAATTCTTTCAATCCCATTTTAACTATACTTTTCCCTTTGTTTGCTTCATCTTAAGAAATCTTATGTCTTTCCTCAAAAGCAGCAACAACTTCATCAAAAACATCTGTTGTAACCCAAAAGTCATTGAAAAGATAAATGTAAGTGAGTCAATTGAGCATTTCGAAGTAAGTCATCCATCCTTAAACTTCAAAATTCTCTTTCAGAGGATACCCATTTACACTAAAAGATTCAAAAATACATTATTTTCTCCATAATCAACTTGAGTTCATTCGCTCTGACCTTTATTCTTATGGGTTTGATGTGAATATCCTTTCCAAAATCTACTTCCATGGGAGCTTGAGAATCTTGTTGAGAAAAAGATGCCATTGAAATTGGGTTTAGGGTTCTAAAGTTTTTTTTTTAAATGGGTTATTTTTTTGAGGAGGGTTGTGAATGAAAGTGTGGGTTATGAAGTGAGATAGAAATGTGTAAGTTATGAACTTGAGAGTGCTTTCAGTGAAAAGTTATTTTCAATTTTGATTAAAACAAAAATTAATGACAAAGGAGGCGTGAAACACAACATTTAAAGCAATTCATCATTATCTGAAGGTTATTACTCAACAGTTAAAATCCATGTGTTAGAAATCCTTTCATATATGTGACACATAAGTGGGACACGTGTCAAAAAGAAGTTGAAATATTTTTTCCACTTACATGCTATTAGACGCAAATTATCAAATTCTGAGCATTAGAAACTGGGATGCTTTAGAAGTTACTATTCATCAGAGGCTAGTTCAGAGCCTCTGATCATAGTGGCTTTTGTTCATCATCAAACTTTGATTCTCCATTCAAAAGCAAGCACTATTCTTTTACAAAATGCGTGTTCATATTTTTTTAATAAAATCAAATATTTCTATACCATGAGGCTTGGTAAATATACCAGTCCATTGATTATCAGTATCAATAAATTGTATATCTATCACACCTTTTTGAACATAGTGTCTAACAAAATGATGTTTTATTTTAATGTGTTCGGTTCTTAAATGTTGAATAGGATTCTTTTTCAAACATATAGCAGTATTATGGTCACAAAAGATTGGAATACTGCTTCCACATATTTGATAGTCTTCTAACTGATATTTCATCCAGAGTAGTTATGTGAAACAACTTGCAACTGAGATGTATTATGCTTCTATTATAGATAAAGCAATAGTTGCTTGTCTTTTATAGCCCAAGATATAATATTTTCACCTATGAATTGACAATTTATACTAGTAGATTTCTTTTCAACTTTATCCCTAACATAGTCAGCATCACAGGATCCAACTAGCTTGTAATCCAAGGATTTTTTATAAAGCAGTCCTATATTAGTAAATTCTTTCAGTACCTAAAGATTCTCTTAACAACGGTTAAATGAGTCTCTATAGGATCTGAATATAATCTTGCATACATACACTAATAAAATATCAGGTCTAGAAGTTGTTAGGTGTCGCAGCGGGAAAAATTATTGAGATTAAGTTATTGATTAACTTGACTCGAAAAGCAAGTGTCGCCACCAAACTATATTTTTTCCAAAGGGAAAAGGTCAAACAAAACCCACAAAAAGAAAAAAGCTAAAAAATAGAGATCTGGATACAGGGGTTGATTATGCAATGGGGGGTATTAGCACCTCTCACATCTGTTGTATTCAACGAGAACCACTTGCAAATTTGTGTTTATAAAAAGTTGGATTGTTTGTTGATTTATTTTAAGTGAAAAGATATTTTGTTGTATTCGAGTGTAAAACTAAATTTACTATCCACAAGTATGAGGAAATGAGCATTTGCATCATCTTGATATGGAGAACTTTCACTTGGACTTTTTCACAAGCACATCTCAACATTCAACTGGAAAATGTTAGTCATTTCTCGGCATCTTGTAGAAGTATAATGGTTTGCATCATTGTAAGAATATACTAATATCTAATATTTTGAAAAAAAGGCTCTTATAGAAAAATGCACAAAGGCACAAAAAGAAGTTTGATGAGGTTTGTATTTTTTAGAGTTTTGAAATGAGTTTGAATATGCTTAAGCGTTTTAGCATTATTGAGAAAATATTTTCTAGATCACTTGACAAAGTCAAGGTTTATTAAGAAAGAGTTGTGTAGTTTGAAAACGAGAATTTTTGAAATATGAAGAAGTTTTGAAAATTTTAAGAAGTGGGAAGAAGAAGTAGAGACTATCCTAAAGCATAAAGTAAATGGTCTCATTGTCAGGTAAACCAAGAGAAAGCCTTTGTGTGTGCAAGTGTACTAACCACAAAAAGAGGCAACAAATATGACATACAACAAAACCAGCATTCCTTTCCCTTAGGATTGAGCCAGAAGATAAACAAGCAACAAACACAGATGAATATTAAAGAAAGTCCAGATGGACAATTAAGGTCACCAAGCCATAAAGAGCATCTAAGTCTTGATTTGAGGATCATAAAGTCTCAGGTGTAGCATTATGTCTCAAATGAACTCCAAAGTCTCAAATATCACTTCAAGCAAAGGGAAAGCACTAGGTCTAAGTCCATTGTCCAAAATACTCCTCAAGCAAGGGATAGTAACACAATGTCCAAGAGATTAAGTTTTTTTAGGATTTTAGCCATTTTACAGTGTTTTTTGTTCTTTTTGAAATAAGAAAGCAAGAAATTAAAGGCGTAAAGATAAAAAACAAAAATAAAAGGCAAGAATGTAAATGGCATGAATGTAAATGACATAAAAGTAAATGACATAAATGGTAAGAGCATAAAGTAAATGTTAGATGTTAGCACAATTAATATGTCAATGTTAGTATAAATAAGGATTTAATCGAGTCGGGACAATTTAGCGTCGTGTTAAGCATTCGTAAGTGAACTTATGTAGAAAATTATAAGAAGTCAAGAATATTATGAGAAACGAGATCTCAAAAGTTGGAGTGAGAAATGTTTAAATGGTTAAAATATAAAATGCAAAATGAAAATTAAATGAAAAATGAAAGAAAAATAAATTAAATGCAAAATGATTTTGAAAAATTATGAAAAATATATATGTGGTAGATTTTTTTTTTTTATGAAATTATGAAACACAATTGGAGACCAAAAGGAGTTGGGAGCTATTTTTAAGGATTTTTGAAAGAAAGAGGAATTTAAAAACTAATTAAAAAAAAGCGAAAAAGCCTGAGCCATTAGATCTGATTACTAAAGTCCAAGTCATCATATCACATGGTCAGGACTTAAAGTCAAAGCGCACTCACCATAGGGTCACCGCACACAATCACAATGAAAAAAAATTCTAAAAAAGCACACGTCCTTATCTCATTGGACAAATTCAAAAAAAATGGAGCGAAGTTCAGAATCACGCACGAAGCAGGTTCGTCTTCAACCTTCATCCATTTTTTTGCAAACTATTGAAACTCGTGTTTAATGGATGGAAACAAGCTCGTTTCATGATCCTTACACATCATCGTTTCAGTCTCCATGCTCCAGAGCAATTGATATGCTCTGAGCATGGAGAATTTGCTCAGCAACCTCAAGAGCCCTAAAAGTTCAAAGTAAAATTAAATGCTGAAAAATGAATATAAATTCAAGGTAGGTTAGGGTTATTGATCAGTGAAGCAAGACGAAGCTACTAGTAACTTATTTTAAGTGTGATTTTACTCAAACCTCGTCCAAATCAAATCTCGAGGTTGAATATGGTGAAAACGGTTAGAGCGGCCCACTTGGTCTCAAGGATTGGTTTCAGTTGGAGAAGGTTTAACGGACGCCAGTGAAGCTTTCTGGGCGAAGAAATGAGATCAAACAAGCTTGGTTTAATGCAACAGTTTGCTGATTTTGGAGTGAAGTTGCAGAGAAAATGACAAGGTTTTTGTGGCTTTCTAAGCTTGAAAAATGAAGGAAAAAGCTCATCTATTTATAGGGAGCGAGTATGGGAAGCTCACACATGCCAAACAGATCTCAAATCGTGTGAGCTAGGGTTCAAAAATTGTCAAATGGTGCTCGTGTGAGAACAGGTGAGGAAAGCATGACTTCCTGATGGAATGTGGTCGTTTAAAGTTTGTTTGCACACGTTTTGGTGTTACAAGTAAGTTGCACATGTACAAGTGGTCCAAAAATGTAAAATGACTTGTAATTGCAAAATCTGGGCTTCCTGCAAAATAGAGTTCAAAGTGTCATGTTTGAAGCTAGGCCAAATGGAATTGGCTCGTGCGTTTTGAGATTTTCTTTTTTCCAAATGATCTCCTCATGGCAAAGAATCAAATGCAAAAAGAACCACATAAAAAGGATGCTTGGATTGATAATGACATTTATTCAAAGTTGGGCCGTGGCTTGAAATTCTAGGCTAGGCATTAGGTCGACCAGGTCTTGGGTCTACTTTTGTGCACATATGGGCAGCTAAGCAAATCCCAAAATTGATGGAATTAGAGGTTGACTTTATGTTTGGCCTTTGAAGCAAAGTTGTAGAGGAGTTCAAATGTGACATTTGGATCAAAGAAGATTCCAAAAATGTTGAAAAATGAAGAAGTTATGGTGTTTGGACCAAGTGACATGCCATACTTGATTTTAGGCCAACCAAACATGTGTTAACCTTTGATTTATTGCCAATTATTGCATCCAAAGTCCTAATGATGAACATTTGAACACCACATGAAGGAAATTTGCTTGCCTCTTTGAATAATCTTGGATGATTGCTTGAAAAATAGATGAAGATGACATGGATATAAACACATGAACCATACTTGAATCATCTTTGAAATCATGCACCAAACTTAAACTTCTCTTGATCAAATGATATTGAATGAAGTTTGACATGATTGTGACCTAAGATTATATGTCATACCTTGAAATGAGAGTTCTTGTGAATCATCTATTGACCAAACTTTGACTTTGGGAAGCAAAACTCAAATTTAGAAACCCAGCTTGATCTTTTGATTGCAAGTCCCTACCTTGTACAATAAAAAAAAATAACACATATTTTTGTATTTTGAATGAGGTTATCAATGTTAGCATATAAGCAAGCAAAGAAAACACAAAAGGTGCTTGGCGATCTCTCCCCAAAGGCAAACCCAAAGAGAGGGGGTTAGGAGGACATCATGCTTGTGATTTTGATGAGATGCGAATGATATGATAGGTGGAATCTTAGGGGTAAAAATTAGGGTATGACATTAGGTAAAGTAAAGAACCTATGATACCTCTGTATAACTTCTGACACACTTTGGTGCTACTTTCCTATTTGCTCAGATTGCAGGTAGGATGCATATAAGTAGTCATGATATTATAATCATCTAGCTTGAATTTCTTCAGAAGCTCTATTGAGTTCTTTGTTTGAGGAACATATACTTCATCCTTGCATTGGTTGATTTGAATTCCAAGAAAAAACTCCAGCTCTCTCATCATACTCATTTTAAATTCAACATTCATTGACTCAGAACACTCTTTTCAAAAAGTAGCATTATTATTACCAAAAATGGTATCATCAACATATACTTGAATAATTACGATGTCATTTTTAGGGTCTTTCTGAATAGTGTAGTGTCAACTTGTCTTTTTTAAAAACCATTTTCTAATATGAAATTAGTTAGTCTCTCATATCAAGCTCTATAAGCTTGTTTGAGCCCATAGAGTGATTTCTTACGTTTAAAGACATATTCTGGGTGGATTAAATCCCTAAATCCAGGTGATTGTTTGACATACACATATTCAGAAATAAAATAATTTAAAAATACACTTTTAACATTCATTTGATATAAAGTGATATTATGATTAATGAGATAAGATGGGAGTAATTTGATTGCCTCTAATAGATGCAAAGTTTTCAAAAAAATAATATTTTCTTGCTAATTGTAGACAACCCTAATTTAATGGAGTCAAGATGTGGCTTGTGAAATCATTTTAAAAGGGATTCTTGGTATAGATTCAAATATATAAGTAATGTCAAAACAAATTTAATATTTATATACGGGATCAAATTCGTTGTTGATTATAGACACTAATTTATTATATCTTTTAAAATTTGATAACTTTTTTGGTTGAAAATTTTAATTTTTTTATTTAATTTTTATTATAATTAGGAAAAAACAAAAATAATATTTAATTTTTATTTTAACTTTTTTGGTCAAAACAAATTCACTATTGACTCAAATATATTTATAAATAATGTCAAAACAAAAATAATATTTATATACGGAAAAAAATATATTGTCGATTATAATATTTTTATATACGAAAACAAATACTATTCTTATAAACGGTATCAACTTTATTACTGACTCAAATATTGAATAACAGAAATTTATCGATCATTGTATTATCTCTTATAACATAATTGTCTTATTTGTTAAAAAAAACTTAAACATTTCATTTATATAATACAAGTTTCAATATTTTTTTAATCATATTATTATTGATATTGTTGCTTACATTTCATCTCTTATATTTAATAATTATACTAATTTATTTTTTAATATATAATTTTATTTAAATATTTTATGGGACAAATTTGTGTCATTCATAAATATTAAAAATACTAAAAAAAATATTTTGTTGATTCAAATATTTTTATATAGATTCAAATATATAAGTAATGTCAAAACAAATTTAATATTTATATACGGAATCAAAGTCGTTGATTATAGACAATAATTAATTATATCTTTTAAAAATAATAATTTTTTTGGTTGAAAATTTCAATTTTTTTATTTAATTTTTATTATAATTTAAAAAAAATGCGCGTACAATACCAGTATTCGTGCAAATGCACGGGTCTCCTATTAATTTTAAAAGAGATTCTTGATATTTTCACCTCCTCTATGTCAGAAAATGATGGGGTTTTTTGAAATCTAACATCTTAGTTTTCAATCACATATCAATTTATAACTTTTAGCATGATGACATATAACAACTTAATATGATGTTGATTTTTCCTAGGAATTGCTATCATTTTTTTTATTCTTACGACAATGGTGACATGTTTTTTGCTAACTCGTTGATGTACACATAAATATAAATACCCACATGTATTAGATTTCTTTCTCTTCGAACACTCGTAGCCTTTTTCTATTCTTAATAAGTTTGTTCTTGATATTCAATTAAGCGTTTTTTTATCCCATTTAACTATCACATCACTTATCTATGGGAGTTTTTATCATCCCTTACTCATTATGGGGAATTTGCCCGAATGTCAATTAAAGATGGTTAGTTGATCATTATAGAATAGCTTGCGAGAGCTGAGATGTTCCCGAATCCTAGTTAAAAACAATTGGTTTTAAAACAAGACACAAACCAAATTTTTTTACATAACAAACCTGCAAACAGCCCTTAGGTAGGACCCCTCCCCTATTTGAACATACATTAATTCTCTTTAAACAAAAACACGAGTGGCTAACTACAATCAATCTTCGAATTGTTACACGGCTTTAGAAGAGTTAATCGATCAATAGTTTGTTTTAAGGTTATTAACATGTGCTCAATTGCAAATCACAAACTCAATCTTGTAAAGAAAACAAAAGGCATATAACGATTCATATACAAGATAGATATTCTTTTGATTTTTAAAGAAAATTACACAAAAATTCTCATTTAATTGATACCAAGAGAGATAAACATTAACAAGAACCACTTCTGAAACAACACTACAAATGGAACAGTTTAAGCACTGGTAAACTTGGTCACGGCTTTTGTTCCTTCAGAGACAGCATGCTTAGCCAATTCTCCAGGCAGAACAAGTCTAACTGCAGTCTGAATTTCCCGTGAAGTGATTGTTGGCTTCTTGTTGTATCTTGCAAGTCTTGAAGATTCTGCAGCTAGCTTCTCGAAGATGTCGTTGATGAAACTGTTCATGATTCCCATGGCCTTGCTCGAGATACCAATGTCAGGGTGAACTTGCTTTAGCACTTTGAAGATGTAGATCTTGTATGTCTCTACGCTTTTCTTGTTCCTCTTCTTCTTCTTGTCTGCGCCGGCAGCACCACCATCCTTAGGTAGCTTCTTTCCTGCCTTTGGCTTCTTCTCCGCAGGAGCCTTCTCTGCTACAGTTGACTTCTTCTCTTCAACAGGTTTCTTCTCAGCTGGCTTCTTCTCTCCCTTAGGCGCCATTGAGTTGATTGAGAAAATTTAGGGTTTGGAATTGGATATGAAATCACTGAAGAAATTAGATTTATGAAAATTCATATGTTGCGATGATTTATATATAAGAAGCTCCTCGCGTTGCTATTGGCTTGTGCGCTTCTACACGGATCAATGATGTGGAAGCTCTCTACCCGTTACACTGGTTTTCATAGGGACATAACGATAGACGGTCACGATCTTGCTTTTGAGTCAATAATCATAAAGATGCTATGGGTGATATGCTTTTAATCAGAAGATTCAGAACAAAGTTATGTTTCATAATTTGTTATTGCCTTTAAACTTTTTAATGGTTTTGTTTTAGCTAATTTTTTTATAATACAGAATGAATTAAAAATCAAATTTTGAATTTATTTTTGTACAGAGACTTTACATAACATTTTAAACTTATAAAAAAATCATTTAAAACTTTAAACACATTTAGATTTGAGTTTGGCTCACGACCATCCCACATTTAAAGACAACCCGTGTGAGATTAGAGAAAATACAATATATAGTTCTTAATTTTGATATGTATATTTTAAAAGTTTTAAACTATTTTTATTTTTTATTTTTAAATAAGAAATATAAAAAAAATATTATTTATGATATGATTTGCTTTAATAAATTATTTGACTTGATTTAGTCTAATATATGATTCACTTATTATCTTAAATAAACACTCGTCTTCATAAGAAATGACACATGTGTTATATTTTTCGCATATTCCCTCGTCCTCAGAAGAACTCACGGTTCCCTAGTCAAAAGATAAACTAATTTCTGTAAAAGTACCATCAAGATCACCTAGTCTAAAAAAAACAAAAATAGCGGAAGAATAAACAAGATCTATCCAAGATAATCAATGAAAAGACACTGAAGTATGTCACATTAAATACACGGCTTTTTAAGAATTAAAATGCTTCTTGTCTATCTATCTTAAAATGATCAAGGGGTGGTCGGCATTCGGGGCTACAATATCCAACCCATCCTACTTTAAACATTAGTAAGAGCTTGGGCGCAATTATTCTTGGCCAACCAGATTTACCTCTGATCGTTCTGGATCAACCACTTTAGCCCCGACCGACCATTAGGAAGGGGTCTCATTTCTTCGATAATCCAAAAAGGGTAACAAGTTTCAAATATGATATAATTTCACTCTTTTCCCTCAAATACCGTAACGCCGTGTATAATATACATCTAGAATAATATCATACAAGTGTTATTATTAGATATTGACACCATCATAAGTGCCTATTAGCATAATTTACATACTTGACCACAACTATCAATAAAGGAACAACATATGGTACAAGGTATGGAAATGTGTCAAAAACAAAATATAAGATCTAAGTACAATATCCTACATTGTACATAATACACTGCAGAAGATTACGATCTAAGCTTCCCTTGGAACATCATCCACGACTCCTCTTGAAAACTAAACCTGCAAACAAAACCTAAAAAGCAACAATAATATTGGGGTGAAATAGTAATCTCATTGAGGTCCCCTATCATATGGTTCCGCTCAGCTCTACAGGGTACATTCATCAGATATGAATCCACCATTGATACGAGGTTTCCTCACTGTCAAGTACAGGAGTACACATATCATCGCAATTGAGAGTCCCTTGACCACTCAATTGAGAATCAACAAACACACAGCCACACAAATAGATCAAAATAACCAAGTATGCAGACCTAGGTGTCTTGATAGTTCATATATGACATATGATGTTTGGTAAGTTTGTAGAATTTAAGCGATGGTATGAAAGTTTGATTCATCAAATAGTTTGGGGGAAGGCCTCACAATTTCTAAAGCTATAAACATGTCATGTTTAGGTGAGGGTGTGTGTTCAGAGGACTGTGTGGGTGAATGATGAGGGGTTGGTGTTTTTGTTATGGAAGAATCTAAAATTGAATGTGAGATAGGAACCAGAATCATACATGTGTTTTCAGTTTCTGCATTGGTTCTAATGAGGTTTCTAGACCTTTCTCCATTTCCACAATAGCTTCTAGAGCCTAAGTCTTTGTAGCATTTTCATGTACACTCTTTAGAATGGCTTCAGCAATAACTTTTACTTCCAGAGCTTGTTCCTCCAAAACCTCATCCTCATATGGCTCTTTCAAATCATTATTCTTTAATGTAGATGCTATCAGTTTGGCTTCTTCTTCAACATATTCCTTCAACAGATCCCGAGCCAACTTTTTCACTTCCTTGGTATTTCTGACCAAAGGCTCACTATCTACCTCTTATTATTGTTATTATTATTATTATTATTATTATTATTATTATTACTACTATTATTATTATTATTATTATGATTATTTTTATTATTATTATCATCATCATCATCCAATAGGCAGAATCATCTTCCTCATTTTCTTTATAGGTGCTGAAGGGACAAACGAAGAATTTGTTGTCAGATGAGTTTTTCCAGAGGCTCCACTTCATGTCTTAGTAGGCATTAAGACAGTGGAAAAGACTACCTCCTCCTGAACAAGTGATAGAACCTTCTTCTTGGGTGCCTTCTAAGTCTTCTTCTGAGCTTCATAAGCAACAAATTTCCTCTTCTTAGAAAGGCGTGTACATATTTTTTGGTGCATCTGGAATGTCATCCATAGTTAGAATAATACAGCTTCTTCTCGGACCATATTGATATACTTCTGAATTACCTTTGGGTTGTCCAACTTGGAGATGATAGGAAAATCCTCAATATATGCATTCTTGATACTTCTAATTCTTATACCATCTTCTGGCTTCACAACATCCTTATTTTTGGTGATATTCATATGGCCCAGAACAACAACAGATAGGATATTTCCAAAGGATTCTTCCAGATCCTGAGTGGCACCTGCTGCCTTAAGATTCTCAATTAGTCTGCTATGATGACACAATAGAGTCTGGCATATGGCACATTCTTCTTTTCAAGCTTGTAGCTTTCTTTGATAGCTTCACAAAGATTATTGAAGGTGTATTTGTCCAGATTGATCTTCTATCCATTCAGTAGAAATCAGATGAAATGTATGTGGTCCCATGAAATCTGATCAGTACTTCCTTCCCTAGGGATCAGACATCCAATGAGAATTTTGAACAGAAATCTGTAAGTAATCTTCATATTCTTCACTTTTCCAAAGTCATTAAAATTGAGAAACAAACTTGACTTGATCGTATTTGCTTCTTTTCTACTTTCTTTGGTGTTCAGAGTAAATCTTCCTTCATCAGTCACACCAAAGAGATAAGCAATGTGGCTTCGATTGATGGTTACTTCAACTCTCATCAATGCAGACCTAATTTCAACTTCTTTGAATTCTTTCAATCCCAGTTTAACTATATTTTTCCCTTTGTTTGCTTCACCTTATGAAATCTTATGTCTTTCCTCAAAAGAAGCAACAACTTCATCAAAAACATTTGTTGTAACCCAGAAGTCCTTGACAAGAAAAATGTAAGTGAGTCCATTGAGCATTTCGAAGTAAGCCATCCATCCTTGAACATCAAAATTCCCTTTCAAAGGATACCCATTTACACTAAAAGATTCAAAAATACATTATTTTCTCCAGAATCAACTTGAGTTCATTCTCTCTGACCTTTATCCTTATGGGTTTGATGTGAATATCCTTTCCAAAATCTACTTCCATGGGAGCTTGAGAATGTTGTTGAGAAAAAGACGCCATTGAAATGGGGTTTAGGGTTCTAAAGTTTATTTTTAAAAAATGGGTTATTTTTCTGAGGAGGGTTGTGAATGAAAGTGTGGGTTATGAAGTGAGATAGAAATGTGTAAGTTATGAACTTTAGAGTGCTTTCAGTGAAAAGTTATTTTCAATTTTGATTAAAACAAAAATTAATGACAAAGGAGGCGTGAAACACAACATTTAAAGCAATTCATCATTATCTGAAGGTTATTACTCAACAGTTAATATCCATGTGTTAGAAATCCTTTCATATATGAGACACATAAGTGGGACACGTGTCAAAAAGAAGTTGAAATATTTTTTCCACTTACATGCTATTAGACGTAAATTATCAAATTCTGAGCATTAGAAACTGGGATGCTTTAGAGGTTACTATTCATCAAAGGCTAGTTCAGAGCCTCTTATCATAGTGGCTTTTGTTCATCATCAGACTTTGATTCTCCATTCAAAAGCAAGCACTATTCTTTTACAAATTGCATGTACATATTTTTTTAATAAAATCAAATCTTTCTATAGCAGGAGGCTTGGTAAATATACCAGTCCATTGATTATCAGTATCAATAAATTGTATATCTATCACACCTTTTTGAACATAGTGCCTAAAAAATGATGCTTTATTTTAATGTGCTTGGTTCTTGAATGTTGAATAGGATTCTTTGTCAAACAGATAGCAATATTGTGGTCACAAAAGATTGGAATACTGCTTCCACATATTTGATAGTCTTTTAACTGATATTTCATCCAGAGTAGTTATGTGCAACAACTTGCAACTGAGATGTATTATGCTTCTATTATAGATAAAGTAATAGTTGTTTGTCTTTTACTAGCCCAAGATATAAGATTTTCACCTATGAATTGACAATTTGCACTAGTAGATTTCTTTTCAACTTTATCCCTAACATAATCAGCATCACAGGATCCAACTAGCTTGTAATCCAAGGATTTTTTATAAAGCACTCCTATATTAGTAGTTCCTTTCAGATACCTAAAGATTCTCTTAACAACGGTTAAATGAGTCTCTCTAGGATATGAATATAATCTTGCATACATACACTAATAAAATATCAGGTCTAGAAGTTGTTAGGTATCGCAGCGGGAAAAATGATTGAGATTAAATTATTGATTAACTTGACTAGAAAAGCAAGAGTCACCACCAAACTATATTGTTTCCAAAGGGAAAAGGTCAAATAAAACCCACAAAAAGAAAAAAGCTAAAAAAGAAAGATCTGGATACATGGGTTGATTATGCAATGGGGGTATTAGCACCTCTCACATCTGTTGTATTCAACGGGAACCACTTGCAAATTTGTGTTTATAAAAAGTTGGATTGTTTGTTGATTTATTTTAAGTGAAAATATATTTTGTTGTATTCGAGTGTAAAACTCAATTTACTATCCACAAGTATGAGGAAATGAGCATTTGCATCATCTTGATATGGAGAACTTTCACTTGGACTTTTTCACAAGCACATCTCAACATTCAAGTGGAAAATGTTAGTCATTTCTCAGCATCTTGTAGAAGTATAATGGTTTACATCATTGTAAGAATATACTAATATCTAATATTTGAAAAATAAAAAGGCTCTTAAAGAAAAATGCACAAAGGCACAAAAAGAAGTTTGACGAGGTTTGTATTTTTTTGAGTTTTGAAATGAGTTTGAATATGCTTAAGCGTTTTAGCATTATTGAGAAAATATTTTCTAGATCACTTGAAAAAGTCAAGGTTTATTAAGAACGAGGTGTGAAGTTTGAAAACGAGAAGTTTTTGAAATATGAAGAAGTTTTGAAAATTTTTAGAAGTGGGAAGAAGAAGAAGAGACAATCCTAAAGCATAAAGTAAATGGTCTCATTGTCAGGTAACCCAAGAGAAAGCCTTTGTGTGTGTAAGTGTACTAACCACAAAAAGAGGCAACAAATATGACATACACCAAAACCAGCATTCCTTTCCCTTTGAATTGAGCCACAAGATGAACAAGCAACAAACACAGATGAATATTAAAGAAAATCTAGATGGACAATTAAGGTCACCAAGCCATAAAGAGCATCTAAGTCTTGATTTGAGGATCTTAAAGTCTCAGGTGTAGCATTATGACTCAAATGAACTCCAAAGTCTCAAATATCACGCCAAGCAAAGGGAAAACACTAGGTCTAAGTCCATAGTCCAAAATACTCCTCAAGCAAGGGATAGTAACACAATGTCCAAGAGATTAAGTTTTTAGGATTTTAGCCATTTTACAGTGTTTTTTGTTCTTTTTGAAATAAGAAAGCAAGAAATTAAAGGCGTAAAGATAAAAAAGAAAAACAAAAGGCAAGAATGTAAATGGCATGAATGTAAATGACATAAATGTTAAGAGTATAAAGTAAATGTTAGATGTTAGCACAATTAATATGTCAATGTTAGTATAAATAAGGATTTAATCGAGTCGGGACAATTTAACGTCCTGTTAAGCATTTGTAAGTGAACTTATGTAGAAGTCACACCTATTTGAGGTCGGTCAATAACAATTTATTTTTTCAAACAGGCTAGAGAAATTATACAAAATCATCCTTCTAAAGCAATGTAACACAAAAAAAAAACAAAGAAGAAAGGAGAATGAGAGAAGAAGAAAGATGAGAAATTAAAATGAAGGCTCTAGCAATCACTAAGAATCATCTATTAATAAGTCAAAAGCTACAAAGCAATGATCATCAAGGAATAACCTATCTCGGATGCAAAGTGTCACAGATGATACAAATGATCATCTATTAACATATTTGAACCAAAGAAGGTTCAATCAACCAAGGGATCATCAACCAAAGGCTTTAAATGTTGAAAATATGTTCAATCAATCAATAATCAAATGTCATGTCAAGACATTCTAAAATAAAACAAAAATCAAAATAAAATAATAATTTAAAATGATGTTAAATGGAAATCAACTTACTACCAAAGATTGGAACATGCTTAAGCATGCCCATCTTTGCCCTATTCATCTTTTAATTTCATGACCATTGCATGCCCTTTTTGGTCATTTGCTAAGCCTAAATTTCTACAACCCATTAAACCTTCCTTTCTTTCCACGTGGCTTCATTTTCGTTTTCCACATTAGCATTACCGGGACACATCATTACCCGGTTTCATGCTTCTTTTCTTTGCACGGGTATTGAAACATCATTCAAATTTTCATCATTTCATCACTTCATCACTTCATTTCTTGTCTATCCTTTCCACCTACCTTGCTCTCAAACCACTTTCCCTGCAAATGCAAAACAGCTGACATCGAAGCTTCAGAACACCACACCAGTAACATCCTGGCTTCAATCTTCATCTTCGTTTAACATGCATGGTTTCGTTTTGTCGTATCTCATGGAAATCGGTCTTTGAGATCGAAAAAACATTTACCTCATGCAAACCCAACTTTCATATGAAAAAAGCTTTTGATAACACTGTAAAATAGGTTTAGTATTGTTATATTGTTGTGTTTCGGTTTCTTGAATGTTACAAAGTTTGATTGTTTTTCAGGAGTTGTTGGTTTTATGAAAAACCAACTTTGAGCTGGAAATAAGTTTTGTTCAAAATGCTGAATGGGTTTACTTTCTTTTTTAATGTTTTGGTTTAGTTTGTTGAGGTTTACAACCTGTGAGTGTTTTGCATGCTTTGCTAAATTTTTCTTTGAAGCCCTAACTTACTCAAAACCCAAGTTTTTGATGGAAATGGTTTTTGTAAAAAATGTTCAATGTGTTAACTTTTGTTACATGCTTGTGGTTGAGTCTGTTGAAGCTTATAAATTTGTAGTGTTTTGCATGCGATGGTGTTTTCATCTTTTTGTGCTTTTAACTGTTTGAGTGTGTTGAAGCTTTTGATAACACTGTAAAATAGGTTTAGTATTGTTATATTGTTGTGTTTCGGTTTCTTGAATGTTACAAAGTTTGATTGTTTTCAGGAGTTTTTGGTTTTATGAAAAACCAACTTTGAGCTGGAAATAAGTTTTGTTCAAAATGCTGAATGGGTTTACTTTTTTTTAATGTTCTGGTTTAGTTCGTTGAGGTTTACAACCTGTGAGTGTTTTGCATGCGTTGCTAAATTTTTCTTTGAAGCCCTAACTTACTCAAAACCCAAGTTTTTGATGGAAATGGTTTTTGTAAAAAATGTTAAATGTGTTAACTTTTGTTACATGCTTGTGGTTGAGTCTGTTGAAGCTTACAAAGTTGTAGTGTTTTGCATGCGATGGTGTTTTCATCTTTTTGTGCTTTTAACTGTTTGTGTCTTTGTGCAAAAAACTTGTTTTAACTTTGTATTTGTTGTTTCATTTTCATATCTTGCAAGAAACATGTCAAGACCACCCATCCTGATCAGTGACTTGAAGCCTGATAACAATGTTTGGAAGCTGGTTGTACGTGTTGTAGATCTATGGTTCGTAAAGGAGCGCAATGGATAGCAGTATATTGTGGCTGTTATTCAAGATGGGAAGCTGTTGGTTATGTCGATGTTTTGTTTTATAAACCCTTGGTGAATGTTATATTTTCTGTTGTGACTTACAAACTTTTATGTTAAACAGGGAGATTAGATACATGTTATTATGCGGTCCTGAGAATTTGATGTCTGGAGCAAACTTTTACAGGAATATAATACGTACATGGTTTACAACGGAGAACCCATGCTGAATGACTTACCATTGAAAGTGTGCGACAACGATTACAAACTATTTTGGAATCGTGCTACCACTGTGACAACCACAGATATCCCACTGCACACATTCAAATTTAAACCGTTGCAAGATTTCATAAATGGGAATTTCGTAGTTGATCGTTTGTATGGTATGCTGAGTGTTTTCATGTTTATGTAGTATTGCCATTAATTTCTTAAAAACCACACAAACTAACAATTCATTGTGATATAGATGTAATTGGTGTTGTTATGCAAGTGGTTAGGACACAACATCCAGGTGCAGGGAAAAAGGCTTGCGTTAACCTGTCTATTGCTGATCAAAGGTTTCATTCTTAACTTTTATGTTAACATTTGGAAGGCATGTTTTCATTTTACAATACATAATTCATTGTTTCTTATTGTTTCTTTCCAGTGGGGCTGAAATTGATCTTACGTTGTGGGAGTCATATGCCACTCAATTTATGTCTTACAATGACGAAAGTGGTCAGCTGGTTGTCATCCTCACTCACGCATGGTGTCGCCAGAGTTCATGTAATTTGTATTGTTGTTGTCTGGATTTTCACATTACATCATTTGGTAAACCGTTATAAATATATGTAATTGTTTGACTCCGATGCAGCATCTGGAAAGCTGAACTTGTCTAATTAATGGCATGGATCAAAACTACTTCTTAACCATGAACATCCTCAAGTTGCTGAATTCATGAAAACGTATATACCTTAAGACAGGTTTTATTGAGTATATTTCCATTCTAATTATAATTTAATAACCATAGATGCATACTTTGTTTTATGACTCGGATTTGTTGATGGAAATCCTACACCTGATGCCTCACAAAGTAGATCTATAAATTCGTGTTCACAAGGGACATTCGATGACATGTCCTTCTCCTTTACGAAGGATGTCAGGAGCATAAGAGATATGCTTACTCTTCGTGACGTAATTACGTTTATTCTCATTAATTACTAAGCGATGAATAATTAGGCACTTTCTGGTTTTTTCAGCCTTTTCGGTGTTTTCTAATAATGTTACGTATTTTTTGTAGGAAACATTCTGCAATATGCTTGGTACAACAAAGCGGTTCAAGACCAATCCGTTTGGATGGTACTATGAAGTATGTTCAAAGTGTAACAAAACTAACCAATGCATGTGTGCCGACAAATCGACACCAATTACAAAGTATTTAGTGCCATTGAAGCTATGACTTTCGTTACACATTTTCTATTCCTGTTTTTTATAGTGTATTAATTGAAATACTTATTTTATTTAACATGTGTACGTTTTGTCTAATTAGGTACAAGATTGAAATAGAGGTCGAACATGATGGTGTGACTGCGAATTTTGTCTTCTGGGACAAAGAATGCATACCAATTGTTGGTATGTCTGCCCATGCTTTAAGGGAGATCATGCGACTGGTGAGTATTCTATAACCTTTCTTGATGGTTGAAAGTTACACCCATGTTTTTCAAATATGTCTATCATAACATTGTTTCATTACCCACTAATATGACTAATATTCTCAATATATTCCATAAATCTGAGGTCAATACATATTAATACAATACTTTCCAATTTTATTAATTGCCACAAATCTGAGAATAATACATATTAATACAATGCTTCCAATATATTTCATAAATTTGTATGTGAAATGCTACTCGTAGACCAATGAGGACCACCCACTGATTTACCCTACTGACCTTGACAATCTGCTGGAAAAGAGTTTTACTTTTCGGGTCAAATATCAGCCATTTTACAAACAAGCATCTGTAGTTAGACTCACTAGAGATAAGGACGTTATGCAACAGATTGAAGATGCCATCATGCCTAATGAAGTAGGTTTTTCAATATCCAGCCAAATATGTTGTTTGGTTGTATGATGTATATTTTTATATAACGTATGTTGTCAGTATATAACGTTGACAATAAGTTTTTTTATAAAGGATGCCTCAATTATCCCACCAAAAGATTTTGCTAGCAAGGGAAAGGCCCCTATTACAGATGAAGATCAAAACCACAACATCACTCTCACACAAACCTCAAATCCCACTGTAAGTTTTCATATACTGTATTAACCGACAAATTCATGATATTGCAATGTAAATTACATTTATATTACCCTCTTGTAGAGTAATGCTTCTGCTGCACAAAACTGGAGCCCGGAACCCAACTTGACCCATAGCCCGGCTAAAAGATTGTCGCCATATGTTGTTCTAAATGATGATACGGATTATTCAGATCTCTTGGCACCAAAACAATCTGCCACCAAAAGTGCAAGACCCAAAAGTGCAAGACTCTCCAAGAACAAATGATATCATGATCCATGCCATGCAACCTATTCCCTAATTTATGTTTAATCTTTTGAACATCTAACTACAATCTGTTTGTGTACAATCTATTATCCACTCAATTTCTCATGAATATTACCTCTTGGAGTGGTAGTTTTGTATCTTATTATGGAAGGATGTGTTCCTTTCTTTTGTTATGAATATCCATGGTAATGCAAATATTTTGTTCAGTTATTTATGACTTCTAAAGTCAACTACAACCAACAAATTCAACTTCTCTATATCCTACCATTCAACTATTTAATACAACAACTTTAATTATTTATAACCTTTAAAATATGAAACAAATCAAATTGTTTTTCAACTACAACTTTAAATTACAAATATGATACCATTGTAATTTGTCATTCTTCAATTATTTATTATTTCTACCATATTGTATTACTGTTTTTGATAACTATTTTATTTTAAACACCCAGTTTATTTTATTCGGCAACTGTAATAATATATGATACACACCATGCATGTTATATTTACATATGTTGCTGTCACAACCGTAAACCAAAAATATGAAGTCAAAGTCCTTTTTTTTGTACCAACTTCTGACACACGCCCCATACAAAAAGTTGCAATTTTTTAACCTTTCACATCCTTAAACAAAATATTGCAAAAATTAGTAATAAAAAACTATATCTTGCAAAAATTAGTAATGGAAAGTAGTCGTTAAACCTGGTGTATACCATTGGGACACACGCCCTAACCAATGCTATGGCTGAATATTTGTCTATTTACCAAATATTTTAGGGTTAAATATACAATACCCCCCTGCAATGTTAGCGATTTCTCATTTTAGCCCCTGGTAAAGTTTTTTTTTAAAAAACCCCCTCATCTTATTTAGATTCCCTCAGATACCCCCCCAGAGTCCAAGTGGCATGTTAGATTCCTCTTTGACCATTTGAATCTGTCCAAGCTGGCATTTTGGATTAAATTTTAATGGCTGACTGGGTATACATTTATGCATTTACAAATACCCCCTTGAAATTGTTAGGGTTTGGCTCCCATTATTCCATCTTCTTCGTTCGCCGTCGTCGTGTACATGGGTGGTAGCAGGTCATCATCGTCTGGGGGAAATTTTCCAAAGAGTTTGCCAAGATGTGGTTGCAATGATACGATGAAGATGTTTGTATCAAACACAGTTGAAAATCCTAGCAGAAAATTCTGGAAATGTCGAAATTCTTTGGTTAGTTAATATTCATCTTGTTAAATCCATGTGTTCATTCGATTTGTTAATCACTGTGCATGTCTTAATCATCGGTTTGATTTAATTTGCAGAATGGTTGCGGTTTATTTGTGTGGGACGATTTTGTTAACGATTTTGCAAGATGTTGTGATTGTGAAGGCACAAAGGGTTATTTGAGAGAATTTGCAAAGGAGGTTGCTCAGGAAATTGAAGGCAGAGTTTTGAAGAAGTATGGTGCAGATGGAAGCATTATCAAGACAGAAAAATTGAAAAGAAAGATTCTAATGGAGAAGAGGAAAAATGTATGGATGTCGATTGTACTTGGTCTGTCATGGTTGATCTTTGCAGTATTGTTTATGTCCATGTAACAAAGTCTGTTTTGATTTAGTTGTTTAGGTTGGTTGGAATTGATACATAGCACTTGGTTTGTCATAGTACTTGTTTAGGATGGTCTGTCATAGAAGTTGTTTAGGTTGGTATGTTAGAGGAATGTCTGTCATGGTTGTAATAAACTCAGTTTAGATTTAGGTGTTTAATGTTACAGTTTGATGTAAGTTGAGTTGTGGTTATAAATGAAAGATTTTGTTATGTAGCAAAGTAAATTGAGTTGTTCTTATCAATGAAAACATTTGTTATGTTTCACTGTTAATGTTTGATTTAAGTTGAATTGTTTGTTATCAATGTAAGTTGTATGTTACAGAAATTACTTCCATTGTAAAACAAAAACAGTTACACAAAATTCTGCAATTCTTGTTGCACAGTTGGGAATTCTTCAAAAGTAATATGTCTGATACATAAAGAAAGCACACTTGGTGCATGTGTCTGGTACTTCATTGTTACATAGTACAAAATAACACCAAATTCTACAAAATGACACATAGTACTTAGGACTTTGGCAAAGTAAACAAAATGACAACAAACAAAATGACACATAGTACTCAGTCTCTCTTTTTCTTGGAATTCCATGTCTTCATAGACCTAGTCTGCAATCCAAGGGAAGACTCTTTTGAACTTGCTTTGGCCTCACTGTCTGGTAGTGTGATTGGTTGTTCACTAGATCCTTCTCCCACAATTGGTTTTTTGAACCAAGACAGTTTGATCCTTTCACTTTGCCTTCTCTTTGTAATGACTGGTTTCTTTCCTTTCTTGGTTTTAAATGAATCAACAACACACGATCCAGTTTGACTCATAACAGTTGGTGGTTGGGTCAGGTTCATAGAATTAGTAGGGGCACCATCAGAAACAACATTAGTTGGGGTAGCAGTTTGAGTCATATCAGTAGCAGATCCTTGTGCATTATCAGCAGCACTTCCTTGCCCACTATCATTGGCATTAGCAGCTTGTGCATTGGCTCCTTGTGCATTAGCAGCAGCAGGTTGCTCCTTTTTAACTTTCCTCTACATATAAAGGATAAGACACAAGTCAATGAGCTATTATAGAATTATAAATCAAACAAAATGCCAAAGTAATACAGCATAAGTACCTTTCTCTTAAGTGCATTGGGATCCTGTGAGGAGGCCTTACAAGTCGATGCATTGTAACCAAACTTGTCACATTTGGTGCACTTATATGCCACAGCTGTTCTTCTCTTTCTTGCACCCTCCTCTCCAACTTCTCTTATCCTTACCTTCCTAGGTCTACCTGGGCCAATTTTATAGGATGGTGGGAGGGGTTTCTCCATTTCAACTTCTGGCCACATATCCTGGCCATTGATTGGACTAACAGAAAAACCATAGCATAGGGCAAACCTTTGTCTTGTATAACATTCATCCACAAATTCTTCAGGGTTTTGCCTCCTATAGCTCAATGCTGCTACAGCATGCCTACATGGTATTCCCACTAATTCCCAAAAGTTACAACTACATGATTTTTTGGCAATATCAACAATAAACTCTTGATTATTAAAACTGTGTGTGACTTGAAATTGTTCATCAACTGACCATGTTGGCAACCAATGTCCACTATTGAAAACTTCATTGTCCAATCTCTTTCTAGGTATAGGCATCACTCTATGTGGCCACTTATCAAGTTTAGTAGTAGATGTGGCTAACCTATTCATGAGGTATTTTCTTATCCACTCACACATAGTCAGTATTGGTTTGTCCCTAGCAACTAGGATAGTAGCATTAAAAGACTCTGAGATATTATTCATCAAAACATCACATTTAGGGTAAAAAGTGAAGGCATGCTTACACCAGCTTTTGGTTGGGACTGCCATCAACCATTCCCAAGCATTTTGATCTACTTTCTTCAACTCATTCATTTTTAAGACCCAGGCCTGATAATATGTTGCCTTAGCAGCTCCCATCATCAAGTCTCTGATCAATGATCCACCACCAAACCTTTTCTTGAAATTGGCATAAAGATGCCTAAGACACACCCTGTGCTCAATCCTATCAAGCATTTCTTCAAATACAGCCACAAGTCCCTGAAACACAACACCAAGTGTACACATTAATTACATAAACAACATTAAATACATAATAACAAGGAAGTAAATAAAGCCACATGTACCTTTTGTTGATCAGATATAAACACATATCTTCTATCCTGGCCAATATCCTCAATCAGTAGTTGAAGGAACCATCTCCAACTCTCCTTTGTCTCATTTTCAACCACACCAAATGCCAGAGGAAAGTATTGATCATTTGCATCCCTACCCACAACAATTAGTAATTGGCCACCATATTTGGTCTTCAAGTGACATCCATCTACCCCCACAAATGGTCTGCATCCATTTATAAAGCCTTTCTTACAACCATCAAAACAAAAATAGAAGGATCCAAACCTTGGTTGTATGGATGGATGAGGTCTTTCAACATTAATCTTGACTGTGTTGCCTGGATTCACCCTTCTTAACTCAGTTGCATACCTCCAAATAAATGCATACTGATTATCAGCATCACCTTCTATTATCCTCTTTGCAATCAACTTAGCCCTCCATGCTCTTGCAACACTAATACCCACAGAAAAACTTTGCCTTATGTCTTGCATGATGTCTCTTATCCTAACTGTGTCACTTGTTTGCATCCTCTTTACCACATGCTTAGCCACCCACTTTGAAGTTGCAGATTTGTTGTTCAAAACCCTAGCACATGTGTGGGTGTCTTTGAGTGTTTTTATAGCAAAAGTGTGTTGGTGGGCCACCTTAGAGCATAAGACTAAAAACCCACATTTAGCCTTACACTCAACCCTTACCCAATAGCTCTCATTTTTCACAAAACTTATTTCCCTACCATTGAGCACTGACCACTCACGAATTGCATCCCTAAAGTCAGCAAGTGTATTAAATTCCATGCCCCACTTGAACTTATAATCCTTGTTGAGGTGCTCTTTCCTAAATGTTTCATACTTGGGCCTTTCATCATCACCTGAGTCATCAGGATCATCAATCTTCAGTTCATCACTATAGTAATCATCTTGGTCCATTTGCTTTTTGGGCCTAACACTAGGCCCACCCATACTTGTCACAAGATTGCTTTTATCTACTGTTATGGGCACGGGCTCATCAATTCCTTCAAAACCATCAACTAGACCAGTTGCTCTCTCATCTTCACTGTCTTCTAACCTTTCAACATCCTCATCTTCTATATCATCACTCATATTCTCATTAATACACCTAGGTTCAATACCCTCACAGTCCAGTGTTTCTGCAGAATGTTCCACAAATATATCCCCAACAACTTCCATTGCACTGAAGTATGTAGCAAAGTCGTATGCGTCATCATCTCTTCTAATTCTAATAAATCCCTCTTGAATGTCTAACACTTTTGTCCATAACCTAAATGAACCTTCCTTATACCCCCACTCACTCAACAGCTTGAAAATGTTATCCATTGTCTAGTTCGCAACTAGCAAACCATTTACGGTCGAATCAACCCCCCCTCTGTAAATAGTTTCATCCGGCTTACTCCTAACAAATTCCCCCCCATGGTGAAAAGTAACATCAAAGGGTTTGAACTCCTGTCAAGATTTCAAAATCATTCACAAACAAAAACCACATATCAAAAACCCTAATATTTCCATCAAGATTTCAAAATCATTCAGAAGCAAAAAACAAAAAACACACTAACAGAATGAATTCGTGGAAGTTTATCGTCAAGAAGTTTACCAAAATACATACCTCACTCATTGCGACCCTCGATTACGGAAATGAATTCGTGAACGATTTTGTTGGTCTTCGTGTATGTGAGTTCTTCGCAGATGTTCCTCCGTCGCAGATGTTCCTCCGTTCGCAACTGTTCATCCGTCGCAGTAAAACCCTAACAATTACAAGGGGGTGAAACGCAACAATATATACCCAGTCAGCCATTAAAATTTAATCCAAAATGCCAGCTTGGACAGATTCAAATGGTCAAAGAGGAATCTAACATGCCACTTGGACTCTGGGGGGGTATCTGAGGGAATCTAAATAAGATGAGGGGGTGTTTAAAAAAAAAAATTTTACAGGGGCTAAAGTGAGAAATCGCTAACATTGCAGGGGGGTATTGTATATTTAACCCAATATTTTATTCCAATCATATATTATGTTTGCTAACTTATTAAATGCATATACAACTTAATTAGAAAGGTCACACAGTGTTGTATCATTACTTGTACTTTATTACAATTGTTTTATCCTATTACACTCCACAAACTTATTTTCATTGGGATAATGCTGCTACGCCACTACACTGGGATTTCCAAAATTTGCTTTTCCCATGCAACTTCCACAACTTCCTGCGCATCAAATCTGCCACAGCTACACTTTGCTGTAGCTTTCACCTAACACTCTGTTGTTACTTTTCATTATTGAAAATATTTTTCTACACACATACATTTCACATTTCCTATTCGTTCTTTTTGTCAATGCTATTATCTTTTTACTATCACAATTACAACTTCAACAACAAAATTATTATTAACTTTCTCTTTATTATTATTATTATATATATTTTTAAAAATATTATTACAATAATTGCAACTTCAACAACAATATTATTATTACCTTTATATTTTTTATTATTATTATTATTATTATTATTATTATTATTATTATTATTATTATTATTATTATTATTATTATTGTTTTTTTACTTTTTACTTACTATATTCTTATTATTGTTACAATTTAACAACAATATTATAATTAGCTTTCTATTAATTATGAGGCTTATTATTTTTTCCTTAATATATTCTTATTAATATTACAACTCAACAATAATATTAGTAATAGGTTTCTTTTTATTATTATTATTATTATTATTATTATTATTATTATTATTTTACTTACTATTTTCTAATTAGTTCAACGAAATTATTGTTGTTAGGTTTGTATTTATTATTATTTTATTATAATAATAATTATTATTATTATTATTTTTATTGTTATTATTATTATTATTACTACTCTTGTGCTGTTAACATATGTTATGACCTTAATATTTCTTTACTATTAAAATATTAACATTTTATTTTAGTATTCTAATTGTCAAAGCTTTGTTCTTCTAATATGTTTCATTCATGTATTCTGCCCTTTTTCATTCACACATTTTTTCAGTACATGCTTTGTTGTCATTGTCAAGTGGTGGTTACAGTACTTGCTTGGACTTCATTTTGAGATTACCAAGTGTAAGTTTTCTAAACTATTCATAATCCATGAATCCCATTATCAGCTTATTAACCTTTCTTACAACTGTTGTTCTTATCTTTTGTCAATGCATGGAACTATCGTATATATTGCAGGAACCTCATATACAAACCCTCTCCTCTCAATTGCACCATTGGTAATGTTACATTCTACCTAATTCTACCGCGTCATTATCTCAACACCATGCAACAACCACAGCATAAAAGGTTATTTATAAATTTTTATATTTCCATTAATATTCCATAAAAATGGAGGTTTATGACATTCTGTAGAATTATGTAAATTAATGTATACCCTATTTACTATGTAATTGTGTTTATTTCGGTTAAATATAGAGAAAGCTATTACAATGCAACTACGGATGATGTTGCATTGTGGAGGCAGTGTGCAACCAAGCGGAATAGGTTTCGTAGATTTCAAATACTCAAGCATAAAAAATCAAAACGCATCAAGCATGACTGCCACAATAACAGTTTTACCCCATCCAACATTAGGATTCCCCTATCTGAAATTCCTTTACAATGCATAAACTAAGCTTTCAATACCAACTCTACACATACACAGCCTTCTCATTCCAAACATGTTATGCAAATTCCACCTAAACGGTTCAAACTTAATAACATCGGAACAAACCTTTTAAGTCAGTTCTTCAATGTCCAAGACAAAACTGGCGATGAAAATCGTAATTCAAACATACTATTGCATCCACATGGACCACAACCTTATCCTCCGACTAAACAGACTCCAACACCATCATTGAGGTAACTAATAACTCTTCAATACACAATACTTTATTCTAACAACAAAATTCTTTTTTCTTATGTCATTTCATGTTTTAGATTATGCCAGAATATACCGTGCTTAATTCCGGATCAAACTATTCTGGCAAGAGGCCGACCTAACAAGAGTCTCCGTTTACCAGCAAGAGCACAAATCCTTATGAGCAACGACAATTTGGATGTCGATGTAACTCGGCCTCCAATCCCTCCAGTGTAACTTATATCCTACTATTCAAGTTATCCTACCGGAGATGTCATTATTATACGTTATAATCTAATGTTGTTATTTGCAGCGGTGATAATAATAAGGCCACCGAAAGTGTCACACTTCAAATTAAACGCGGAAGAGGCCGTCCAAAAAATCATGTTGTTATAAATCATTTGCAAGTCAACTTACCAAAGATCCGTTACCCGCTTAATACTCTTCCTGTGTAAGTATATACATATAACATCAATAATTTATATTGAAATAATATGTCATAAAAGGCAGTATGTTGAAGCTATTGTATTTCAGGACTCCTGCCAATGTTGTTGAGCCGCCTGTTAGCATTGAATTAAATACACCAATATCCACACAAGATGCCACTACACATGTTTTTAATCCTACTTCAAACATGGACTTTGATAGTGAAAGTGAACATGACTCTGACTATGACCCTTTCTTAAGTAGGTGTTTTTTTTTATGATTCCTTTATAATTTTTAATATATAACACTTTCAGTTAATATTAATTCAATGCTAACTATGTGCACCTCTCATTTGGACAGGTCAACACTCAGATGACGACTCAAGCTTTGAAAATGAGGAAATTGACGTGCCGTTTTCAAATGCAAACATAAATTACCTTAACAATCAAGGTATACCATATGTTATTCATTCCTATAATACATTTTTCACCGTGGTTTTTCTATACGAATTCCATTATTCAAATATATCCCTATTTCTATAGAATATTCTAATTTGGGTGACGCCATGATGGAGTGTCAACATTGCAAAGCCTTAATGTGGTACCAAGAGAGGATTGATAAACATAAGCATACACCGAATCCCAAGTACACTTTATGTTGTGGCAATGGCAAAGTCGAACTTCCATACTTAAAACACCCTCCAGAAATATTATCCCATTTGCTATTTCATAAAGATACAAAGGATAGTAAAAATTTTCAGGTGAACTTGTGAACCTACAACATGATGTTTGCGTTCACTTCACCTGGTGCAAAGTTGGATAACAAATTCAACAGCGGACGGGGACCACCAACATTAAGAATTCAAGGTCAAACTTACCATCGGATTGGGAGTTTATTACCACCTGAAGGACATCCTCCAAAGTTTGCCCAATTGTACATATATGACACAGAAAATGAAATCGCTCATAGAATGAAAGGCCTACGGTAAGCACTTTTGCCACTTATAACCCTGCAATATAGTACTGAGGCCGTGTTGTACTTTTTTACATTTTTGTTTAATTCTTGTCTTTTCGCATATCTATAGGGAAAACAACAACATTGATCCAAACATTGTCAAACAACTTTCGGAAATGTTGTACAACAATAATACACATGCAAAGAGTTTTCTAATGGCAAGACAAAGACTTAACCAAGGGAATCTCCACAACATGCAACTACGACTAATTTCAAATAGAACTACAGATGGTAGAGTGTACAACCAACCTACTATATCAGAAGTAGTTGCATTAGTTGTTGGGGACATTGACACGGCAGATGAAAGAGATATAATTATGCAGAGGCAAGGAGGAAAGCTAAAACGGATTGACGAGTATCATGCAAGCTATATGGATTTTCAATATCCATTGATATTCCCATATGGAGAAGATGGTTATAGACCTAATGTTGCACATCGAGATCTTGACATTTTTGAAGACAATCTAAGAAACCGACTTACTATTCAAGAATGGATTGCATTCCGAATTCAAAAGAGGTGTCACGAGGGTAGGACACTTTTATCATCTAGGAGGTTGTTCCAATAATTTTTGGTGGATGGTTACAAAATGCTAGAGGGAGAGCGGTTGAAATGGCTAAGAAATAACCAATCGAAGCTTAGAGTATCTAAGTATAACAACCTCAACCAAGAAACAAACGAACCTGGCACAAGTGGTTCATCCATTGGCAAAAGAGTTGTCATACCATTTTCGTATGTTGGAAGTCGAAGATTTATGGATCAGTTATACTATGACGGAATGGCCATTTGTAGTAAAGTAGGATTCCCAGACCTATTTATTACTTTTACTTACAACCCTAATTGGCATGAAATCAAAAGAGCTTTGGATCCCCTAAACTTGAAGCCACATGATCGACCAGACATCATTACGAGAACTTTCAAAATGAAGTTTGATAACCTCTTATCAGACATTACAAAAAAAGGTTTCCTTGGAAAAGTTCTTGCTTGTAAGTTTGTTTATATCATTATTTAATTTGTTCAACAGCATCCTTTGTGTCTCTATTTAATTTGTTCAACAACATCCTCCACTGATATAGTTCTTTTCTATCATTAACAGATATGTACACAATAGAATTCCAAAAAAGAGGTTTGCCATATGCTCATATCCTTATATTCTTGGATCCAACCAACAAATATCCAACACCTGGTGACATTGATAAAATTATATCTGCTGAGGTCCCAGATCCTTTGAAACATCCAAGATTATATAATTTGGTTAAAAACCACATGGTACACGGTCCGTGTGGTGTAGCAAACCCAAAGTGTCCATGTATGAAGGATGGAAGATGTTACAAGTATTACCCAAAGAAATTTCAAGATGTCACTATAGTTGATCAAGATGGTTATCCGGTTTATAGAAGAAGACAAAATGGGCACACCATCGAAAAGAATGGAATACAACTTAACAGCAGCCATGTTGTCCCACATAACCCAAGCTTATTAATGAAATATGAAGCACACATAAACATGGAATGGTGCAATCAAAGTACTTCAATTAAGTATCTATTCAAATACATCAACAAGGGTTCAGATAGAATTTTGGCGGATATTATTCCAACAACTACTACCGGTAATACAGATGTTGATGAAATAAAACAATACCTTGATTGTCGATACGTTTCTCCAAGTGAAGCATGTTGGAGAATTTTTTCGTATTCTATCCAAGGGAGAAAACCGGCTGTAGAAAGATTGTTCTTTCACTTGGAAGGCGAGCACTCAGTTTACTATAAAGATTTCGAACAAATCGGAAATGTCCTTCTAAAAGCAAGTGTCACAGAGTCAATGTTTACTTCATGGTTTGCGGCAAATAGGGAATATGAGGAAGCCAAAACATTGACATATGGTTAATTCGTGTCCAAGTTTGTCTACGTCAAAAAAACCAGAAAATGGAAACCGAGGAAAAAAGGTTATACTATTGGTCGCTTGATTTGGGTTCCTCCAACAACTGGTGGTTTGTATTACTTGAGGATGTTGCTAACAGTGAAAAAAGGCCCAACATGTTATGATGATCTCAAAATAGTTGACGGTTTTAAACATGCAAGTTTTAGAGAGGCGTGCTACGCCTTGGGCTTTCTTCAGGATGACAAGGAATTCATTGATGCTATAAAGGAGGCTTATAACTGGGGGTCTGGTATATTCTTGAGAAAGCTTTTTGTAACTATGTTGTTATCAGCTTCGATGAATCGTCCTGAACATGTTTGGCGAAACACATGAATATACTTATCTGACGGTATTCTGTACGAGGAAAGAAGATTGACAATGAATCCAGGTACTTTGCCACTACTGTCCTTACTTTGCTATCTCATCCATTACTATGTTTTCAAAATTCCATAATGATTTTTTCTTATTTCTTTTAACCATATTATGTAGATTTATATTTGACCGATCATGAAATACAACAACTAACATTGATAGAGATCGAGAAGCAACTACAAAAAAATAAACGAAGCTTGAATGAGTTTAAGCCTATGCCATACCCCGATGCTTACATCCTGGATTTTCTTGGAAATCGATTGATATACGATGAAAGGCAATATGATATTTCTGAGCAAACTTCAAAATACCAAGACTTGTTTCAAAAATTAACAGGTTCTATTTAAAATACATGCACTTTTACTTTTTAATATCTAAGATTTTTTTCATCTCTGCTGTTTTATTTTAACATGTGGTATTCTATTCCTAACCAAACATTATTCATTATACACACATTCATCACGTTTATTTTCTCTACGGTTTATGTCACTTTCAATGATACTTCCAGTAGTACATATGAAATCTACACTTAACAATTATACATTTTCATAAATATTACTTCACAATAGTTAAAACAATACAATCACAATGCTTACAAACTAAACACCATGCTACTACCAATAATACATTTGTATAAGGCTTACATAATAATACTTCCAACAATACATTTCACAATCATTCAAAACTAAACAACATGGTACTACCATAGTTACTTCACGTACTAATACTGCTACTTAGTAAAACTAACTTAAACATCACGTAGTACCAATAATACTGCAAATAACTTCATCACATAATGTAACTCATAATACGAACTACATAACCAACCGTCCTTTTTAAAACCCAAACTGACTTTATCTATCCCTAACTTGAACATATAGCCCATCTGGGGGATTAACTAAAGTGAAATATACCATATTTCCTCTCTTTAGTTTTCTTGTCCTTACTAAGTTGTACCAAGCTCTACCGATATACTTCTCAAAAACGTTTCGGTTTGCACTTAAAATTTCACAGTCATATCTGTTACCCATATCCAAATCTATCATCTCAATATAAGTTTGATTCCATAACAAGCATTCCTCAGAACATTTTCTCGGAAAATGCTGCAAAAAAAAGTCAAAACCCTTATAAACATTAAAAAAAATTGGTTTACGGTAAAACAAATATAACATGCATGTATAGACACAAACCAAAACGTTTTTCTTGCCAATTTTCCAGACTTTATGTTAACCCTCCATGTATAGTTTTCGTCACTGTTATATGCATCATCACTATCATCGGTTTCATAGCTGTCGATACATATGCAACGAAACAATGTTACAACGTATAGAAACGAACCGATTCATCATAATATTCGAAACTATTGTTAAAAACAAATTTCCATACCTGCTGTCACTTGATAGTTCAATGGGATTTGCCTCCATTCTTACTTGCTTTCTTTGTTTAAGTTACTTGTATACAAGCCGCTTAATGCATAGTACGTGTGCCTTTTTATAGAAGCAATGGCCATTAATGTGGTAGCTGGGATATAAATGACATGCAAGGAAACAATACTTCATAAATGTTAATTTTACTCACCATGCATGCTACACGACATGTGGAGTTTATTCATTTAATAGGTGAGTCATAATAATGTGGTAGCTGGACATTAAATGAGTTTGGTGGAACTCATTTCTTTACTACATCTGGAAGTAAGTTCTTTAACACTTTCACTTACTAACATTAAATGACTTTGGTGGAACCTACATACATTGTTTCGTTGGAAATCCCTTACATTCAGTGTGCTTCAAATTTTTTGTTGTCTATAAAATCCAATACTTTGTTTCGTTGTCAAACATTCCTTACTGCCAGTGCTCTTCATATTCCATAAATATTGTGTTACTAATATTAAATATTCATATACACACTATTAATAATGAATTTTAAATGTGCTTTCTCATAATTCTTTATGTCTAACACAATTACTTTACTATTGTTAAGATAACTTAACTTTTTCTTATGCAGATGAACAAAACTGGATATTCAACGAAATTATGACTGCTGTTGAGGAACATAATGGAGGTGTCTTTTTTTTATATGGTTATGGTGGTACCGGAAAAACATTCATGTGGAACACACTTTCAGCAGCCTTGCGTTCACAGCGTGATATTATTTTAAACGTTGCTTCGAGTGGAATAGCAAGTTTACTATTATCGGGTGGTAGAACTGCGCATTCACGATTCAAAATACCAGTTCCCTATTTGGAATCATATGTTTGTAACATTGCCAAAAAAACAGACCTTGCTGGACTATTAAAACTAACAAAGCTGATAATATGGGATGAGGCTCCAATGGCAAACAAATTTTGTTTTGAAGCACTAGATAAGTCTTTAAAAGACATCATGGGTGTTGGAAAAAACCCTTATGACAAAATCTTTGGTGGAAAATTTGTTGTATTTGGTGGTGATTTTAGACAAATTTTTCCTGTTGTTCCCATAGGCACTAGGTCTGATATCGTTCATTCAAGTATTAATGCCTCTTACATTTGGGATCATTGCAAGGTTCTAACACTTACCAAAAACATGCGATTGCAAACCGGGTCTGTTTCAGATGATGGAAGTGATATTGAGAATTTCTCTAACTGGATTTTACAAGTGGGAGATGGAAAACTCAATGAACCAAACGATGGTTATGCAGAAATTACGATCCCGACCGATTTGTTGCTAACCGGTTATGTGGATCTTATTGATAAGATTGTTACTTCTACTTATCCAAATCTACTTGAGAATTATAAAAATTCAAGTTTCCTTCAGAGTAGAGCTATTTTGGCATCAACTATTGAGATTGTTGACGAAATCAATGATTACATTACAAACATCATTCCAGGTAACTATCTTTACTCTACCATGTTTCCACATATCTTACACTATTTTTTGAAAACATTCATATCTTATTTACTCTAGCATCTTTCTACATATCCTACACTATTTTTTAATAACTTTACCTATTTCTTTTCTCATTCAAATGTTTTATTTTTTTAGGGGATGCAAAAGAGTATTTAAGTAGTGATTCAAGAGACAGATCGGAAGGCAATGATAATGATGCTTTTGAACATTTGACTCCTGAATTTCTTAGTTGTTTAAAAACTTCCGGATTACCTAACCATTCATTGAAGTTAAAGATCGGAACAACCGTAATGTTGATCCGAAATTTAGATCAATCGGAAGGACTTTGTAATGGAACAAGATTGACAGTAACCAGACTTGCAAATCATGTTATCGAGGCTAAGCTTATTACAGGTACTCATGTTGGAAACACTATTTACATTCCCCGTATGTCCATGTCTCCGTCGCAATCTCCATGGCCATTCAAGCTTATTCGACGACAATTCCCAATTATTGTCTCTTTTGCAATAACAATAAACAACTCTCAAGGCCAGTCCTTAGACTATGTCGGTATATATCTGCCAAAAGATGTTTTCAGTCACTGACAACTCTATGTTGTAATCTCAAGAGTCAAAAGTAAAGCTGGTTTGAAAATATTGATTCATGACAAAAATAAACTCCCACTTGACTACACAACTAATGTGGTTTTCAAAGAAATTTTTCATGATGTTGTCTAGGTATATTACTTTTACATCTTTAGACATAACATTCCATTCATCTATATTTCCTATTATATGACACTGTTGTTAATTTTACAGGTGGTTGTGTTCATTAATTTCTATCTGTGCCTTGGAAACCTTACACTCTTTGATTTCCATTTTTTTGTTTTTGCTTCACTTATAGGACTACCGTCCCAACTTTTCTGATGTATTTTTCTTTTTATTTTGATACTCTCCTATGCAACTCTTTCTCAATTCATAACTACTGCCATAATCTATCGAAATAAATTCTCACTTCATTGTTCAATTATTTAAATATTATTATTACCACAAATGCAGCGCATAATTTTCATAACTATTTTAATTTCCTCCTATTTTTTTTCAACCTATATTTAAATCCATTTTGACTCAGTTGCTCTAAATCATTATTTCTACTATTTCTACTACTACTGGGAATAATTTTAGTGCCCCTTCGTATTTTCCAACTTTCTTAGTCACAATTTTAAGCTGTTCCATAAAAAAAATCTGTAACCAAATACAAAACAGCATAACCCTGCATCAGCCATAGACAGCACGCAAACAAATACAACCAAACCATTTCTCTTATCAGTAACACCTAGCCTTAACTAAATAACCATTTTTATAATAAAATACTTATATAATCCTTTCAAACAAAAAACATCAACAACTTAGTTTAACATGCTTACATAATGATACCAACATAATTTACATTCCAACTGAATCATGACATTTCAAATGATCACCAACAACAACATACTTTAAACTTCACCACCCCATCATCCTTCATGACCATTTGTCGCATTCAACGGTTTAAGATTTTCACATAAATTTCCTTTGCTGGAGGCGTGAGAATGATGAAGACAACCTTATCACCAACTCTAAGTTCTGTTTTCTTCCCGAACTCGTACCAACCACGACCAATAAAAACTTCAGTGGAGTACTTCCTTACCGACCAATGCAACTGACAATCATAGATTTCTCTCTGGTTTCCATCACACAACTTAATTTGACTTTCACCTTCTTTCAAACATTCTTTGATAACTCGCTAAGACAGTTGCTGTAAAAAAAACAAAATCTTATGTTCATATCAATGTCCCTATAATAATAAATCACTTTCATACAATTACAGGAAACTTAACATTTACCAAAACATTATTCCTAGCCGTCCGTCCGGAACGAATCTTTCGAAACCACACATAGTACTTCAAGCAACTACCCATCACTTTGTGACAACCCTCTTCATCATAACTAAAGATAATAACAAAACATGACAAACACAATTTTCAATATGTATAAAACATTCAGCACAACATCGTTAATACAATTTTTCCAATACCTTTCGCTATCAGATGATATAGCTTTATCTGGCAGGTTCTTCTTCCCTATTCCTCCTTCAACAACTTCAGCTGCATGTTCTTTACCCTTCTCAGTCTCCCGGATTTCACGGTTTCCCCTTCCTTGACTCCCCTCCCCACACTCAAACCTCTTTCTCTTCTTAACCCCGTTGTATTCAACTGAAATAATGTTGCCCTTCAAATCTTTTTCAATCACATTTACTTTGGACATACTTTCGACATCTATATCTCCCACTTCAATTTCCAATTTTCCTTTATTTTGCTTATCTGCCTTGAGTTCAACAGCAGCTTCTTCTCTTTCACCACATCCACAGTCCCGAATATTTCTTCTGTCAGTTTGTTCTACCAAAGGCCTTTCCTTTCCTCTTGCAAACATTTACAAAACTTATTACACTTCTGAACATAAACCATAATATACATAACAAACTGCATGTGAGTTTATAAAACAAACGTAACCTAAACAACATTACTTTATTTCAAAACTTTTTTTTCCTAACTGTTCTTTAAATCACAATACCAACAAATGAAATTTTCAGAAGCTTCACCATCCTACTTTCACTAATTTCATGTTTTACAACACATGCAAATTCATTTTTACTGTGCAAAACATAACCCAACACCTACCATTACATATTTCAAAAACAACATTCCCCATACAAGCTTCAACACGGTTCCAGGTAGCTCAACAAGAACACGACATACTTACAAACAAAAACTTGAATTTGCACAAATCTATTACATTTTTACCTAACTGTTGTTTAAATCACAATACCAACAAATGAAATTTTCAGACCCTTCACCATCCTACTTTCACTAATTTCATGTTTTACAACACATGCAAATTCATTTTCACCGTGCAAAACACAACCCAGCACCTACCATTATATATTTCAGAAACAACATTCATCATTCAAGCTTCATCACGGTTCCAAGTAACTCAATATGAACACAACATAGTTACAAACAAAACCTTCAATTTTTAGAAATCTATTACATATTTACCTCTTCCATGACGAACCCGTTGCATGCTTTGCCATTCCTCACCGTCGAATCCCTTCTTTTCTTCGGCTGCGTGGAGAATGCTTCACCTCCAACCTCTCACGTTAAACCTAAAATTTTCACACCTTTACTTCATTCAACCCATTTAACTTCCTTTATCCCCACAACTTGCCACACACTACAACACGTCACACAACCCAACACTAACTTAGATTTTTCTCTATTTTTCACTTATTTTGGAAACACTGTTTTTACTTTTACACCTCCTCTTCTCTACATTGCATCACATTATCCCTTTTTATAACATTTCATTATTTTATTTTATTTTTCTAATTTTTCTCTAATTTTCTATTTATAATTCTCAATCTTCACTTTTTATTATTAAAAACTTTTTAATGTTACACATGTCTGAATTTTAATTTATTTTCTAACTTTTTAATCCTTTACAATTTTTTTTAAAAACCTATTTCTATTACTTCTCCATTTATATTTCCTTTACTACCTCTACATTATTAATTATTATTTATTCTTTCATATTTTTAAATTTATTCATTTTAAACTAAACAACAATAACCCGTGCGTCCGCACTGGTTTTTTACTAGTTAAAAGGAAAATTCCAAAGATGCATCAAAACATTAAACAAATGGCGGAGAAAATTATAAGAAATCAAGAATATTATGAGAAACGAGATCTCAAAAGTTGGAGTGAGAAATGTTTAAATGATTAAAATATAAAATACAAAATTAAAATTAAATGAAAAATGAAAGAAAAATAAATTAAATGCAAAATGATTTTTTAAAACTATGAAAAATATATAAGTGGTAGAATTTTTTTTTATTAAATTATGAAAAACAATTGGAGTCCAAAAGGAGGTGGGAGCTATTTTTAATGATTTTTGAAAGAAAGAGGAATTTAAAAACTAATTTAAAAAAAAAGCGAAAAAGCCCGAGCCATTAGATCTGATTACTAAAGTCCAAGTCATCAAATCACATGGTCAGGACTTAAAGTCAAACCGCATTCACCATAGGATCACCGCACGCAATCACAATGAATAAAAAAATTCTAAAAAAGCACACGTCCTTATCTCATTGGACGAATTCAAAAAAAATTGGAGCGAAGTTCAGAATCACGCGCGAAGCATGCTCGTCTTCAATCTTCATCCATTTTTTTGTAAACTATTGAAACTCGTGTTTAATGGATGGAAACAAGCTCGTTTCATGATCCTTACACATCATCATTTCAGTCTCCATGCTCTAGAGCAATTGATATGCCCTGAGCATGGAGAATTTGCTCAGCAACCTCAAGAGCCCTAAAAGTTCAAAGTAAAATTAAATGCTGAAAAATGAATATAAATTTAAGGTAGGTTAGGGTTATTGATCAGTGAAGCAAGACGAAGCTACTAGTAACTTATTTTAAGTGTGATTTTACTCAAACCTTGTCCAAATCGAAGCTCGAGGTTGAATATGGTGAAAACGGTTAGAGCAGCCCACTTGGTCTCAAGGATTGGTTTCAGTTGGAGAAGGTTTAGCGGACACCAGTGAAGCTTTCTGGGCGAAGAAATGAGATCAAACAAGCTTGGTTTAATGCAACAGTTTGCTGATTTTGGAGTGAAGTTGCAGAGAAAATGATAGGGTTTTTGTGGCTTTCTAAGCTTAGAAAATGAAGGAAAAGGCTCCTCTATTTATAGGGAACGAGTATGGGAAGCTCACACATGCCAAACAGATCTCAAATAGTGAGCTAGGGTTCAAAAATTGTCAAATGGTGCTCGTGTGAGAACAGGTGAGGAAAGCATGACTTCCTGATGGAATGTGGTTGTTTAAAGTTTGTTTGCACATGTTTTGATGTTACAAGTAAGTTGCACATGTACAAGTGGTCCAAAAATGCAAAATGACTTGTAATTACAAAATCTGGGCTTCGTGCAAAACAGAGTTCAAAGTGTCATGTTTGGAGCTAGGCCAAATGGAATTGGCTCGTGCGTTTTGTGATTTTCTTTTTTCCAAATGCTCTCCTCATGGCAAAGAATCAAATGCAAAAAGAACCACATAAAAAGGATGCGTGGATTGAAAATAGCATTGATTGAAAGTTGGGGTCGTGGCTTGAAATTCTAGGCCAGGCATTAGGTCGACCAGGTCTTGGGCCTACTTTTGTGCACATATGGGCAGCTAAGCAAATCCTAAAATTGATGGAATTAGAGGATGACTTTATGTTTGGCCTTTGAAGCAAAGTTGTAGAGGAGTTCAAATGTGACATTTGGATCAAAGAAGATTCTAAAAATGTTGAAAAATGAAGAAGTTATGGTGTTTGGACCAAGTGACATGTCATACTTGATTTTAGGCCAACCAAACATGTGTTAACTTGTGATTTCTTGCCATTTATTGCATCCAAAGTCCTAATGATGAACATTTGAACACCACTTGACGGAAATTTGCTTGCCTCTTTGAATAATCTTGGATGATTGCTTGAAAAATGGATGAATATGACATGGATATAAACACATGAACCATACTTGAATCATCTTTGAAATCATGCACCAAACTTAAACTTCTCTTGATCAAATGATATTGAATGAAGTTTGACATGATTGTGACCTAAGATTATATGTCATACCTTGAAATGAGAGTTCTTGTGAATAATCTGTTGACCAAACTTTGACTTTGGGAATCAAAACTCAAATTTAGAAACCCAGCTTTATCTTTTGACTGCAAGTCCCTGCCTTGTACAATAAAAAAAAGAAATAACACATATTTTTGTATTTTGAATGAGGTTATCAATGTTAGCATATAAGCAAGCAAAGAAAACACAAAAGGTGCCTGGCGATCTCTCCCCAAAGGCAAACCCAAAGAGAGAGGGTTAGGAGGACACCATGCTTGTGATTTTGATGAGATGCAAATGATATGATAGGTGGAATCTTAGGGGTAAAAATTAGGGTATGTCATTAGGTAAAGTAAAGAACCTATGATACCTCTGTATAACTTCTGACACACTTTGGTGCTACTTTCCTATTTGCTCAGATTGCAGGTAGGATGCATATAAGTAGTCATGATATTGTAATCATCTAGCTTGAATTTCTTCAGAAGCTCCATTGAGTACTTTGTTTGATGAACATATACTTCATCCTTGCATTGGTTGATTTGAATTCCAAGAAAAAACTCCAGCTCTCTCATCATACTCATTTTAAATTCAACATTCATTGACTCAGAACACTCTTTTCAAAAAGTAACATTATTATTACCAAAAATAGTATCATCAACATATACTTGAATAATTAAGATGTCATTTTTTAGGGTCTTTCCGAATAGTGTAGTGTCAACTTGTCTATTTTAAAAAACATTTTCTAATATGAAATTAGGTAGTCTCTCATATCAAGCTCTATAAGTTTGTTTGAGCCCATAGAGTGATTTCTTACGTTTAAAGACATATTCTAGGTGGATTAAATCCCCAAATCCAGGTGATTTGTTTGACATACACTTATTTAGAAATAAAATAATTTAAAAATACACTATTAACATTTATTTGATATAAAGTGATATTATGATTAATGAGATAAGATGAGAGTAATTTGTTTGCCTCTAACAAATGCAAAGTTTTCAAAAAAATAATATTTTCTTGCTAACTGTAGACAACCCTAGTTTAATGGAGTCAAGACGTGGCTTATGAAATCATTTTAAAAGGGATTCTTGATATTTTCACCTCCTCTATGTTAGAAAATGATGGGGTTTTTTGAAATCTAACATTGTAGTTTTCAATCACATACCAATTTATAACTTTTTTCCTAGGAATTGCTATCATCTTTATTATTCATACGACAATGGTGACATGTTTTTTGCTAACTCGTTGATGTACACATAAATATAAATACCCACATGTATTAGATTTCTTTCTCTTCGAACACTCGTAGCCTTTTTCTATTCTTAATAAGTTTGTTCTTGATATTCATTTAAGCGTTTTTATCCCATTCAACTATCTCATCACTTATTTATGGGAGTTTTTATCATCCCTGACTCATTATGGGGAATTTGCTCGAATGTCAATTAAAGATGGTTAGTTGACCATTATAGAATAACTTGTGAGAGCTGAGATGTTCCCGAATCCTAGTTAAAAACAATTGGTTTTAAACAAGACAAAAACCAAATTATTTTACATAACAAACCTGCAAATAGCCCTTAGGCAGGACCCCTCCCCTATTTTCAATTCACCTTCTCCATTTAACATACATTAATTCTCTTTAATCAAAAACACGAGTGGCTAACTACAATCAATCTTCAAATTGTAACACGGCTTTAGAAGAGTTAATCGATCAATAGTTCGTTTTAAGGTCATTAACATGTGCTCAATTGCAAATCACAAACTCAATCTTGTAAAGAAAACAAGAGGCATATAACGATTCATATACAAGATATTCTTTTGATTTTTAAAGAAAATTACACAAAATTTCTCATTTAATTGATACCAAGAGAGATAAACATTAACAAGAACCACTTCTGAAACAACACTCCAAATGAAACAGTTTAAGCACTGGTAAACTTGGTCACGGCTTTTGTTCCTTCAGAGACAGCATGCTTAGCCAATTCTCCAGGCAGAACAAGTCTAACTGCAGTCTGAATTTCCCTGGACGTGATAGTTGGCTTCTTGTTGTATCTTGCAAGTCTTGAAGATTCTGCAGCTAGCTTCTCGAAGATGTCGTTGATGAAACTGTTCATTATACCCATGGCCTTGCTTGAGATACCAATGTCTGGGTGAACTTGCTTTAGCACTTTGAAGATGTAGATCTTGTATGTCTCTACGCTTTTCTTGTTCCTCTTCTTCTTCTTGTCTGCGCCGGCAGCACCGCCATCCTTAGGTAGCTTCTTTCCTGCCTTTGGCTTCTTCTCCGCAGGAGCCTTCTCTACTACAGTTGACTTCTTCTCTTCAACAGGTTTCTTCTCAGCTGGCTTCTTCTCTCCCTTAGGCGCCATTGAGTTGATTGAGAAAATTTAGGGTTTGGAATTGGATATGAAATCACACTGAAGAAATTAGATTTATGAAAATTCAAATGTTGCGATGATTTATATATAAGAAGCTCCTCGCGTTGCTATTGGCTTGTGCGCTTCTACACGGATCGATGATGTGGAACCTCTCTACCCGTTACACTGGTTTTCATAGGGACATAACGATAGACGGTCACGATCTTGCTTTTGAGTCAATAATCATAAAGATGCTATGGGTGATATGCTTTTAATCCGAAGATTCAGAACAAAGTTATGTTTCATAATTTGTTATTGCCTTTAAACTTTTTAATGGTTTTGTTTTAGCTAATTTTTTTATAATACAAAATGAATTAAAAATCAAATTTTGAATTTATTTTTGTACAGAGACTTTACATAACATTTTAAACTTATAAAAAAATCATTTGAAACTTTAAACACATTTAGATTAGAGTTTGGCTCACGACCATCGCACAGTTAAAGACAACCCGTGTGCGATTATAGAAAATACAATATATAGTTCTTAATTGTGATATGTATATTTTAAAAGTTTTAAATTATTTTTATTTTTTATTTTTAAATAAGAAATATAAAAAAAAGGTTAAATATACAAACCCCCCTGCAATGTTAGCCAGTTTTCATTTTAGCCCCTGTAAAATTTTTTTTTTAAACACCCCCTCTTAATATCCAAATTCCCTCACTTAGGCTCCTGATTGCCACATTGCAGCAAACATTCTTTTCTATTGTTTGCGTGGCAGTCCACGTAGCATTTTTAATTTTTTTATTATTTTTTATTATATTTATTTTTATTTTATTTTTTAATATATATATTAATTTTTTTACTTACTTTTTTATTAATTTGCCAGATTTTCTTAAATTATTTTTATTAATATTTTTTTAAGAAATTATATTAATTTAAATTAAATATTAAAATATTTAATTTGGGCTTAAAGCCCAATTATTTGGAAGTCCAAGACTTGAACTTTTACAAAGTGTTATGTTTAAGAGATATATAAACTCTTTCATTTGGTGAAATGTTTTCAATGTGGGACTCAAAGCAATGTTATTATTGTTAGATTACAAGCATTAACATAAGAACAAATACTCCATCTGAACAAATACTTCATTCTGCATGACGATGTTAGGCCCTTTCTTCAAAGTCTACCAAGGCTAAAAATGCTATTGTTAATGCAGACGGTGTTCCAATCCTTATTAGAGCTATTGTTGCTCCTTCTACATCGTGTATGCGAGGCGATGGTGGCCAGACCTTGTAACTCGAGCTTTAGCTAACATCTACGGGGGCATGTCTGCTTTAATACTATACCTTGGAGAGCTTTCCCATTCTCCCAACCTTGCTGCACCAGTTGGTGATATAATTGGTACTCTCGCTTATACATTCACGGTCTTCGAGGCCATGGCCAGCCTTTATGGAAATGAATATCTCTCAAAGTGGCTCATTCAAGCAGATTCAAAAAAGGTTCTCATTGGACTTATAACTATGGTTGCTCCTGATGTGCAAGGTAATTTGATACTTTCATTTACAAGCTTGTGTTGTGAAAGGATTGGAATATGGGAGGCCATTAAAAAACGAGAAGGTATCTGATTGCTGATATCATTGGTGGGGTTATCCAGTGAGCAGCATCAAGAGTACTCAGTTCAATTGTTAGCGATCTTAACTCAGCAGGTTGATGACAGCAAATGGGAAATCACTGCTGTTGGAGGTATTCCACCATTGGTACAGTTGTTGGAGACTGGATCACAAAAACCAAGAGAGGAAGCGGCTAATGTTCTTTGGAGTTTGTGCTGCCACAATGAAGATATTCGTGCCTGTGTTGAAAGTGCTGGAGTTGTACAAGCATTTTTGTGGCTTCTCAAGAGTGGTGGATCAAAAGGACTAGAAGCTTCTGCCAAGGCACTCACAAAGCTTGTCCAAGCAGCTGATTCTGCCACTATTAACCAGCTATTAGCTTATAAAGGACTGAGATCTCTTGTTCAAGTTCTCAATTCATCAAATGTGGAAACCCAAGAATATGCAGCTTCAGTCCTTGCTGATTTATTCATCACAAGACAAGACATTTGTGACAGTCTTGCAACAGATGAGATTGTGCTTCCTTGCTTGAAACAGTCTGCTCGAGCCTTATGTGCTCTGTCTCACTGTTACATCAAATTTTTTGTTTTTCTGCATAAATATAAGGTCACCATGTCATGTAAAAAGAAGAGTATAATGGTTGAATCTTCTTGGAAGACATAAAGCAGATGCATATGTCTTTTGTGACTGGGCTGCTTCAACTGTTACCGCATCACTTCAACTGCTGCTACATATGACCGGGTTGCTTTTGTGATGTTATTATGTTTTGTTTTTGTCCCACATCGACTACTTAGAAAGAAAATAAAGTTTTTATATAGTTTTTTCCCACAATAGAATTTAAAACTTGGGTGGTGGGTTGAAATGGAAGTAATTTTGGGCTTTATGTGTAATAGCCCAATGCAAATAATTTTTAAGAAGAAATTTGAAAATATTATAATATTTAAAAAAATAATTCATAAAAAACATTATTTAATTAAAATAATTAAAGAAAAGAAAACGTAAAAAAATAACATGAAAAAATTTAATATTTAAAAAATAAAATAAATTAAATTAAAAAATAAAGAAAGTATACGTGACATTTAAAAATAAAATAAAAATCCAGTTGGACAGCCAAGTCACTAAAAATTGGAATCTTTTCTGCACAGGGGGGAATCCGAGGGAATCTGAATATTACGAGGGGGTTTTAAAAAAAAAACTTTACCAGAGGCTAAAATGAGAACTCGCTAACATTGCAGGGGAGGTTTGTATATTTAACCCAAAAAAATATTATTTATGATATGATTTGCTTTAATAAATTGTTTGACTTGATTTAGTCTAATATATGATTCACTTATTATCTTAAATAAACACTAGTCTTCATAAGAAATGACACGTGTGTTATATTTTCCGCATATTCCCTCGTCCTCAGAAGAACTCACGGTTCCCTAGTCAAAAGATAAACTAACTTCTGTAAAAGTACCATCAAGATCACCTAGTCTAAGAAAAACAAAAATAGCGGAAGAATAAACAAGATTCATCCAATATAATCAATGAAAAGACACTGAAGTATGTCACATTAAATACACGGCTTTTAGAATTAAAATGATTCTTGTCTATCTATCTTAAAATTATCAAGGGGTGGTCGGCATTCGGGGCTACAATATCCAACCCATCATACTTTAAACATTAGTAAGAGCTTGGGGGCAATTATTCTGGGTCAACCAGATTGACCTCTGATCGTTCTGGATAACCACTTTAGCCCCGACCGACCATTAGGAAGGGGTCTCATTTATTCGATAATCCAAAAAGGGTAACAAGTTTCAAATATGATATAATTTCACTCTTTTTCCTCAAATACCGTAACACCATGTATAATATACATCTAGAATAATATCATATAAGTGTTATTATTAGATATTGACACCATCATAAGTGTCTATTAGCATAATTTACATACTTTGACCACAACTAGCAATAAAGGAACAACATATGGTACAAGATATGGAAATGTGCCAAAAACAAAATCTAAGATCTAAGTACAATATCCTACATTGTACATAATACACTGCAGAAGATTACGATCTAAGCTTCCCTTGGAACATCATCCACGACTCCTCTTGAAAACTAAACCTGCAAACAAAACCTAAAAAGCAACAACAATATTGGGGTGAAATAGTAATCTCATTGAGGTCCCCTATCATATGGGTCCGCTCAGCTCTACAGGGTAGATTCATCAGATATAGATCCACCATTGATACGAGGTTTCCTCACTGTCAAGTACAGGAGTACACATATCATCGCAATCAAGAGTCCCTTAACCACTCAATTGAGAATCAACAAACACACAGCCATACAAATAGATCAAAACAACCAAGTATGCAGACCCGTACCCGTGTACGAGGAATCCAGAAGTAGTATCTGCCTGTCTACCTAGGCCACACATCACACTCTTGGTGAGTAACCAAGTGCCTAACGTCAAGAGACTTGCACAAGTACACAACACAATGATTCAGATGGGTCCAAGTGATTCAGGCCTAAGTGGTCGCAGAATCCCATCCGTCAATCATCAATACACATGTGTGTAACGCCAACTGCAAATACGCCTACATGACTGCACAAGCCCACTGGGTGAAAGCACTAGCGAGTAACAGAGTGATTTACATCGTATGACTACACAACCCCGTTAGAGGTGAGTAACAAAGTGATATTGCCTCCATGATATCACAAACCCACCATACCGATCACGCTGATGTGTAACGCTGAGTGGGTATACGCCCTATAAGACCCCCACAAGTACATCGCAAAGGTAGCTCAGGTGCGTACAATATACTGATAACATTGATGTGTAACACTGAGTGGGTATACGCCCTATTAGACCCCCCACAAGCACATCTCAGCGGTAATCCATCGAAACTAAGTCTGACAACATAAGTGACTTACCACCTAGTAGCTTAGGCCTACTTCAATTTAAGCATACATCATAACCACATCACATCTGAACGTTCAATCGATACGAACGGGAACAAGCAAGGAAATGATCACATCATAGCATTTATCAACATAGGGCATTATATTAAGCATACATATAAGAGAGACATAACATGTCAAACATAATCATTTCATAATTACTCTAATACAACACTATTCTATCAATAAACCACCTATATTCATATTTTCCCTTTCTGTTACATAAAGAATTGAAATAGATTTCCAACTCTTCCGGTCGTGCCTCAATCCGAGTTACGGTTCATAAGTTATGAAGGAAACAAGAAACGGGAAAACATAATTAAGTCATGGTCGTTGTGCGACGGGAAAGCGAGGTTGGTCACTTTGAGTTCGATGTGCGACCCATAAGCAAGGCCTAGATATAACTAAAATGCTACCATGGTCATTGTGCGAGCTCTGGGTAAGGAGATCGCTTTCAGCTCGTTGCGAGCTCGCTGTGCGACCGTGGTAGAACAGCATGTCACCTTCAGCTCGCCTCTAGCTCATTGTGCGACTCATACAATATTCAGAATCTGCAGAATATAAAAATGAGGGTATTCATGGCCTAAACCTCACACCCACTTGTCCAAAAAAGCATCCAAACACTTAATTAACATAGTATAACATCATATAGACATGTAATTCATCAAGTTAACATATTTCACTTAACCTAATCCCAATATCATACAAGTTTTTCTTTTCCAAATTTCTACCCCAAGTTTCTAACTAATGGAACTCACCTTGAAGATGAAGAAAATGAGATGGAGTTGATGATGATTGTGATGATGATGAATCCAGAACTTCCTTTTCCATGAGTTCTTCCTTTCTTCTTTTCCTATTTTCTTCTTTCTTTCCTTACTAACTTTGTTCTTCTTCTTTCTCATAAATATATATACATAACATACATACAATCACACATAAACACACACACACACACACACACACGCACACACACACACACACATATATAATAGTGTAAAATGTCACCATTTAATATTTTGTCATCTAACACCAATTGACCAAATATTTGAGTTACCGAAATGTCCTCTCTTATACTTACCAATATTGGTTTGTCCTTTTCATCAATAATTTATCTCTTTAGAGTTCACTAGTTACTCTATTGATCCCAATTGATAACATTCATAGTACTTTGGAGCTCTAATCGTTCCAACTGACAACAAATATAGTACATAGGAACTCAGTTATCTCAACTGATATCCAATTTAGCATTTAAGGGAATATGGGGGTATTACATTCTATCCCCCCTTAAATTGAAATTTGCCCTGAATTTCCTCTACTCAACCATAACCACTCCTTGTATCACCGTCTTAGATCCACACTTAACTTTACTTCCGTCAAAAAACTTATGACATGCTCAAATTCCAACTTGTCTTCACGGACCAATTCCCTTCTTTCATAAATTCTTAAACATCATGATCTCAGTCATACTCACGTTCCAATGTTGGGTTAACTTCTAACTTGCTTTTCCTTAATTCATATGTCATGCCATTCTAAAACACTTGGTCACGTGCTTCTTTCGGAGTATATAACTCCATATACTTCTACTGAGTCACAAGAACATAACCGCGACACCTCCTCTTGGTTTGAGATAATCAACACTCCTCAAATCTTCACGAGCCAATTCAATAATTCCTTATCTTCATGCAAATACCAACGACTATCCTTTCATAATTCCTTTAAACTTTTGATTAACTTCATAAAGCGTCAATTCAGATCCTTAACAATCCCACTTGGTCTGATACTATATACTGCTACCATTTACACCTTATGCTTCGTCTCTTCCGTATTTTACCAATAAGGTGACACCCTTAGAACGAGATGGTCTTACTTCCATTCTTACAAGTAATCATCTCTCTGGTTCCTATTAACTTGGTTGAGCTTTTCCATCTGTCACCTTCTACTGCGCTACTCTGATGTTAATTGTGGAACACCTCGAATTCTTAAGCACTACAAGACAGCTAACAGTTTGCGTAGAAACACATTTATCAACCAGCAAGCCCACTAACCAAACGGTACAAGAACCTTGCTAACATCCATTAGTAGAATAAATTCCTTGCTAACACTCAAACATTTAGAATATGTTCAACATTTTCCAGACGATAGATATGCAGGAATTATATTACTACAACCATAACATATATAACCTTCAAGTTCATCATAAGCTCGAAGCAATTTATCTAAATAGCTTGAAAATTTCCAGTTCTGGTTACTACATTCCATGTCAAATCCTCTTATGGGGTTCTGACTCTTCAAGGTTTCTGCCAACATGAGATCTCAGCCAAAGCAACATAGCACTATCACGAAACTTCAATCATTCGCGAGTCACCACCACCAAAACTTAAGCCATCCAGAATGTAACTGCGAGTTCTCACACCACTCATCGGTTCGTACATACTCAGATACCACATTACACTTCCTATCTAAATTCACCCCTCTCAATCGTCTTGTTCCATTTCCCGTAACTCAATTTTGTAATTTCTTTCAAGTACAATCCAAGTCGCATGCTTAAAGTTCGAGACTTCTCAATTCTCATTCCTCCTTAGAAACACAACTCATTGACCCTTCCAAATTGGTAAAGCATAACTGCACACATCCGGTATCACTCCTACGGGTCTACCTCCGGCACCATGTATCTGGATGAACTATCCAGATAACATACCTTGGTTATCCACTTACACCTTACTAACGCATATACAAAATACCGAACCATTCTCCACAAGATCACCGCTTAGTAAGCCTCTTCCAACTTCATTTTTCAGGATTTTAAATAGTCATAATAATGACACATCCAAGGCTTATCACACTGAACATAGTTTAATAGCTTGTATTCCTCAATTGTCAAACTCCATTGACATCTACACAGATGTTCACTATGCAACACCCTTTTAGAAATGCAATTTTCAAAACCACCAATCCGGTTTGCATTAATTTGCATTCTAACTCTCAACTCGCACATCCTCAATTTGCATATTACTCATCAACCATGATAGTCAACATAAGGTAACATAGAATAAGGCTAACATATGCATATGAAACACTCCAAACAAAAGATAATTCAATTTCCCAAAGTTCTGGCATGGTCACACAGTGAGCAGGTAGCGAGGAAGCTCGTTTTCTGTTCGCTCAAGCTTGCACAACGACCATAGCAGAAATTCAGCAAATGCTAGCATTCAAGGGTTTCTTAACCACAAGCTCATACTTGATTCATCCGCATGTAAACATCAACACACAACACTGCACGATACCAGATTAATCATAAACACACTATGTTAAACATACAACCTCGTCCTCTCGCTTGATTCCTTGGTGAGAAATAAGACAACAAACTTTCCTAGTCCGGTAAAGGAACATCCGAAAATACTTCCCCATTCACAATTACGGGCAATACTTTCCCCATCCAATCTCCACTACACACTATACTACCCCGAAGCCATTGATTGAATCGTTCATAACCGACAACTCTCATCAACAACTTATACAACCACCCGTATAGCCCATTCTATGACTTACACTTAATCCTGTGCAAAATCTTGGTCTTGTTCTTTTATTTGCTTACAACAATCTCACTTCTTAAAACACAATACTCATTACTCAACAAAAGTGTGTTACATTTCATTCGTCTGAAATTTAGGAATCCATTACGTACACTCATGACCACACAGTTACTACCACGTATTTCATTATACCAATGTATGACTTCATATGTTCCACTGCATACTCTAAAATCTTCGTAGGTGAACATTCATAAACTACACATTTCTACTTAGCCTCAACAAAATCTTAATGACTCCCATGTCTCTATATCTTAAATGTATTCCATTCCAATAGTTCTACTGTAAGGTTTACCCTACTCCCAACTTTGCCTTCACTTTTACTTCTAAGGCACTTCTCTTAACTCCCATTACATAACAACTCTAAAAAAGTTTCTCGAATCCCAATCACTTACTCTATTACTCAACACCAACTTCCTTCATCTAAACTGTTAGAACTTCTGTTACTATAAAATACTTTTTCTCTTTTTGATCTAAATCTCTTTCAACATGTCCTTTTGTAATTCAACATTCCTATAACGCACTTCTACTAACACCGAATCTCTGACCACCATCCTGAACTCAATCTCCCTTCCAAGACTGAATATACCCGACTTATTCTTACCTCTCTGTCTGGTACATACCTGCTTCACTTGGAACAAGTAACCACATCCTTGAGTTCTTGCTCAGACTTCACCACCACCTTAGATTCTTACAACAATGTTGGACATCCTTATCTCTCAATCTCTCAACCATTTAGAAGATACCATTCTAAACATAATCTCTGTAATATTCTCGTTCTTCCAAGATGCCACAGTGACCTTAGGAACCGAAACACACAGATAGGCTACCTCATTTCCAAACCTTATGTCATACACTCCACAAAACATCTTTTCTCCCTCACTGAATAGGATTCCTTGAAATTCTTGTCTATACCAGTGGATAATCCATTTCCACTAGCCAATCTCCATGTTCCTCGAAACTCCAATAATCCACCCGATGGGAATCCTCAACTTCCCTATTCCATCAGCACTACAGGATTGCTCAAACCATACACTACTCTTCAATTCCATATCACCCGAACACAACTTCTACTAAGACTACAACTGAGCTAACTGATTCTCCTTACTTCTACCTCTTGGATTGAGTCTACACTCAAGGCACCAGTTCTGACAACACTTTGGAGTCATAGTGGTTGCTCAACCATGATTCCTTCTACCACGCACATAGCATTAGGTTGATCAGGCCCAACACTACATAATGTGATATTAAGAATCATGTCGGCAAGACACACTTATGAGGCGGGAATAGATTTACTTATGATGTTTCAAGGCTAGGTCGAGGATACGACTTGTTCTGATACCAATTGTAATGTCCTGTATAATATACATATAGAATAATATCATACAAGTGTTATTATTTGATACTGACACCATCATAAGTGCCTATTGGCATTATTTACATACGTGACCACAACTAGCAATAAAGGAACAACCTATGGTACAAGATATGGAAATATACCAAAAACAAAATCTAAGATCTAAGTGCATTATCCTACATTATACAAAATACACTGCAGAAGATTACGGTCTAAGCTTCCCTTGGAAAATTCATCCATGGCTCCTCTTGAAAACTAAACGTGCAAACAAAACTAGAAAAGCAATAACAATATTGGGGTGAGTTAGTAATCTCAGTGAGTTTCCTTAACCTATGAGTCATCTCAGCTCTACAAGGTACATGCATCAGATACAAATCCACCATTGATCCAGGGTTTCCTCACTGTCAAGTACAGGAGTACACATATCTTCGCAATTAAGAGTCCTTTGGCCATTCAATTAAGAATCAACAAACACACAGTCACACAAACAGATCAAAGCAACCAAGTATGTAGACTCGTACCTGCGTAAGAGGAATCCAGAAGTTATATCTGTCTGTCTACCTAGGCCACACATCACACCCTCGGTGAGTAACCAAGTGCCTAGAGTCAAGAGACTTGCACAAGCTCATGATACAAGAGTCGGATGGGTCCAAGTGATTCAGGCCTAAGTGGTCGTGGATCCCATTCGTCAATCATCAATACGCGTGTGTGTAACGCCGAGTGCAAAGACACCTACATGACTCCACAAGCCCACCGGGTGAAAGCACTAGCGAGTAACAGAGTGATTTACACTTTATGGTTACAGAACCAAGCTAGAGATGAGTAACAAAGTGATATTGCCTCCATGGCATCACAACTCCACCATACTGATCATGCCGATGTGTAATACTGAGTGGGTATACGTCCTATAAGACCCCCACAAGCATATTGCAACAATAGCTGAGGTGTGTGACATATACCGATAACGCTGATGTGTAACGCCGAGTGGGTATACCCCCCATTAGACCCCCTTAAGTACATCGCAACGGTGATCCATCGGAACTAAGTCCAACAACTCAAGTGATTTACCACCTAGTAGCTTGGGCCTACTTCGATTCAATTATACATCACAACCACATCATATCCGAATGTTCAATCGGAACGAATGGGAACAAGCAAGGAAATGATCATATCATAGCATTTATCAACATATGGCATTATATTAAGCACACATATAAGGGAGGCATAACATGTCAAACATAATCATTTTACAATTACTCTAATTCAGTACTATTCTATTAATAAGTCACCTATATTCATATTTTTCCCTTTTAATCACACGGAGCATTAGAATATATTTCCAATGCTTCCGACTGTGCCTCAATTTGATTAACGGTTTATAAGTTATGGAGGAAACAAGAAACGGGAAAACAAAATTTTGTCATGGTCGTTGTACGACGGGAAAGCGAGGCTGGTCGCTTCGGGTTTGATGTGCTACCCTTGAGCGAGGCCTAGACATAACCAAAATGCTACCATGGTTTTTGTGCAAGCTTTGGACGAGGAGCTCTCTGTGCGACTGTAACAGAACAACAGGTCGCCTTCAGCTTGCCTCCAGCTCGTTGTGCGACTCATGTGATATTCAGAATCTGTGGAATACAAAAATGAGGGTATCCTTGTCCAAAGAGCATCCAACACTTAATTAACATAGTATAACATCATATAGACATGTAATTCATCAAGTTAACATATTTCACTCAACCTAATCCCAATATCATACAAGTTTTTTTTTCCAAATTTCTACCCCAAGTTTCTAACTAATGGAACTCATCTTGAAGATGAAGAAAATGAGATGGAGTTGATGATGATGATGAATCCATAACTTCCTCTTCCATGAGTTCTTCCTCTCTTCTTTTCCTCTTTTCTTCTTTCTTTCCTTACTAACTTTCTTTCTTCTTCTTCTTTCGCATAAATATATATACACAACACACACACACACACACACACACACACACACACACATATATATATATATATATATATATATAGTGTAAAATATCTCCATTTGATATTTTGTCATTTAACACCAATTGACCAAATATTAGAGTTACCAAAATGTCCTCTCTTATACTTACTAATATTTATCTATCCCTTTGCCGCACCTCGAAAAAAGAGAGAGAAAGCGACCTCGCGAGAAAAGCTTAAGGATTGGCCTGACAGAAGAGTCGCCACCGAACTTTATTTATTCCTAAATGAGGGAAAGGGAAAATATTGAGAAACCCCACAAAATGGAAAAGGATAGGACAAGGTTGTCGCAACCAAATGTCAGGGTTCAAAAGTCATTTATGCAAGGGGAAGGTATTAGCACCCCCTACATCTGTTGTACTCAACAGGAACCATCTAACTTTACAAGGCCATAACTTGTGATCCAAGCAACCATTTTTTGCACTCCAAATATCAAATGATAGATCTTCTTCCATACAACAATATTGTTGGGTTGAACCATCCCCCCAAAATGCATATATTTTGAGATATAAGGCCATGAAGTTAGGGTTTCAAGACATTGTGAGCTTCGACACTTAGAAATTTTTTAGGCAGAATCTGTTTTGTGTTTTGACCAACTTTGAGGCCATTTTTACCATGATCCAAGAAGATTCAAGACCAAAGGCAAACATCAAAGTTAAAGTAGGATATCTCAGATTTCCAAAGAGTGCAAGAACATCCATTTATTACCTTTGATCAAGGAGATATGATCCTCACAGCATGCCATGATCAAATTGATTTCCAAGACAACATTGGTGCATTACTTGTGTCACACGATTTCCATCTTCAAATTTTGCCACTTTACAAGCCTTGTCATCCTCCAAGATCAGAGGGAATCTTGTTGAATCACATAATATCTTCAACTTTGAACCATAAGTCAAGGATTCCATCTCTTAGCATGTGAAAAACCATCATTACAAAGCCATGAATTCAATTTTGTTTTTGTGCATTTATGTGAAGCATTGAATTGGCATTAAATGAGCCACACTAATTCAGATCAGTTCAAAAACAATGAGTATTCAAACCTGTAAAATGCCAATTGAGTCAAGGTTCTAGTTATGCTATGGAAGACTTTTGGTACCTTAGCCTTTAAGTTAGAGCTACTTGGCTATATCCATTGGATATTAGCATGCTTCCTCATCCAACACTATTCATCCAAAACAAATTAGTTCTCCTATAAATAGAGGTCATTTTGCATCAATTCAAATACATCAAAATAATACCAAAGAATTATTTTCTCATTCTCCCTCTTTTACTTCAAGTTTCAAAGTTTCAAAGAGCAAACTTGGAATTTTCATAACCAGAGCTCAAACCATTCAAAGAACCATCCAAACAACATCACAAATCCTCCCTTGAAGGTGTCCAAACCTTCATCTTCATCTCAAACCACCAAAATCAGAAAGTCAACCATCAAAAACCTCATATTTTGACTTTTTTACATTTTTCAAGCCATGTCTTGATCCTGTTCATTTCAAAACCAAACAACACTCCAAACACTCTCTAAATAACGTCCCTAAACTGCTCCAACAAGAGTTTCTCAACTGTATCACCATTTGATAGAGTTTCCACTTTGACCACTTTTGACACATTTTGCAAGAAGGAGTCAGATTTTGTTCTATAGGTTTCCCTTTGATTCCAAGCATCCAAGAGGCTTCTATAAGGTGTATTGGTGGTGTCCAATGTATTGGTTTACTTCTGTAACAAGTTTCTTGCAAATTGACAAGTGAGCTTCAAGAGGTAAGCTTCCTAAAAAAATTTAACTTTAAGAAATATGCTTTGCTTTGATGTACATTGATCATGATCATATCATATATGTTATGTTTGAACCATTTTGTGACATTATTATTAACTGTATGATGATATAACATAGAACTTGCGAAACCTTGCCATTTTAAGAACCACTATCGGGTTTTGAAATAGGCAAATTTTTTGAAAAAACCAAGACCACCACTGTGTTCCTTATGAAATTTTAGGCAAGTTAAGTTTTTACACTTTTTAATTTCATGGAGAAATGAAGGAGATATGATCCTTCTTGCAAATGGACACAAACTTGAAAACCTTAGGAAAGCCAGTCATGGCGCCCTTGTTTTGTTCTAGTCACTAGGACGCCTCCACCCTTATCAATTAATGGGTGTGGTTTGATACACAGATGTATCACCACCCCAGTGGTTTAACCTGCGCGCCCTTGAGTATTTATGCCTACCAGAACTGGGGTTTGAATCCCCCTCGCCCCAGTTCTTTTTTATTTTCTGATTTTTCAATTGGGTTTCAAATATATTATTGTGCCTTCACCATATTATCACTACGCGCGTGTAGTAGATTTAGCTATTGTTTTGTGCTGCAAGCGAGGGAACCTGGGTTCAACACCTATGGGGACCCTTTCTGTTATTTTTTTTAGCACTTAACTTCTTCACTTTTCTTCACATTTTCAAATATCCATAACTTTCTCATTTCTAATCATTTTAAACCCATTATTTTTGTAAATTGTCCATGATAATGTCTATTTTCTAGTTGTGAAAATAAATTACCAAAAATAATTATTTTTCTCACATTTATGAGTGTTTAAAGTGTGTGACTTTTTAGGGTTTTATTAAGACTTCTTTTGAAAGTTTTGAATGGTTCTTTGCCTTTCCTTGCTTACAATGACTTGTTTGAACCATATACATCTTATATGAACCTTAAATGTTGTTATGAATTTCTACATCCTTGTCCTTGCTTGATTTTAATGCATTTTCCAATATATGTTTACATGTGAATGAATGATGAACTTTCAATCATGCCATGACTTTTTTGCTTGATCCTTTGCCTTAACATGTTAATTTTATTCCATGTTTATAGGACTTTGTATTGATCATATAATGTTTATATGCTCCTAAAACATTTAAACTTTGCCCTAAAATGTTTTTATATACATGAACCTTTGTAATGTTTCCACTTTATCCAAGACCATGTTTAAACCCTAACATGAATGTTTGATTGTTATCAACTTGTCTTAACATGTTCAATTTGTATCCTTGCTTCAATGTTCAAGTATTTCCTTCATAAAACTCTCACCATGATGAATACATCCCTTGTTTTAATTCCATTTTAAATAATCCTTGGGCCTCTATCCAGAGTGAAATTCCCCATCCCTCACTTTCAAAATCATCTTCTGTTTTCAAACAATAATAAAACTTGGGCCTCTATAAGAGTGTAAGAGCCATTACATTTTCAAATACAAACACCTTGGGCCTCTATAAGAGTGTAAGTCCCCCCCTCTTTCTGAAAACTTTCTTCAATTTCTCAAAACTTTCAATCTTCCAAATCTCCATCTTCAACTTTCACAACGTTGGGGATATACAAACTTTGGGCCTCTATTAGAGTGTAAGACCCATCAATTTTCACATTTTTCAAAATCAATTATTTTAAATCATCGGGCCTCTGTCAAGAGTGTAAGTCCCAACACCTTTTGTGAATAAAACAAAACACCCAAATAAACATTCAAAAACCCTAAAGATGCCAAATCTTCCATGAATTCGAACATGCTATATCAATGTCTATACTTGTTAATCTTCAATCACGTTTATTTATATTCTTTTCTCTTGACATTTACATCATCCTTAGTTTATACATAGGTCAAACAATAAGACCCATTCAATCACAACTTAGTTCGAACAACTAGTTCTCTGGCCTCCTCCTGGGCCTCATGCAAGCATCATTGCCTCCTCTTGGGCTTCGTACAAGGAGACTTCGGTAGTCTTAGCCTTCTCTTAGGCATCATACAAAGATTTCTCCCCAGTAAGATAACCTCTAATTGGGCTTCATACAAGGAGACTTGGGAAGTCTCACTTAATCCCCCTAGCCTCCTCTTGGGCTTCATACAAGAAGACTTGGGAAATATCATTTAATCCCCCTAGCCTACTCTTGGGATTCATACAAGGACCCCCAGGCTTCTTAAAAGCATAAGTCTAGTCCTAGTCATCTATAAAATAAATCTTTTAGCCTCACCGTCCTAGGCTTTGTACAGGATACAATAAAACTTTTAGACTCACCATCCTGGGCTTTGTACAGGATATAATAAATCTTTTAGCCTTCTTCATCTTGAGCTTTGTACAGGAAACAAATAAAAATCCTCAAAAGAGTCAGTCAAATCCTCAGTATTGAGTTAGTCTCTTCAAATTTCCTCAACAGTCATTAGCCTTCTCTCAGGCTTTTATACAAATAATTTCCCCCAATCAGTCAGCCTCAATCTTGGGCTTTGTACAAGATAGATAAAACTCCCCAGTTGAGTCAATCTTTTAGCTTCATATCTTGGGCATTAACCAAGATACCTAAATAAATCCATCTCCTCATAGATGAGACTTTGAGTCATCTCTGTAGGAAGATATATCTTTTAATCACTACAATTCAAGTCAAATAATCAAAACTATTTTTTTAGATAACTGATGTATTTGGCACTCTCGTTGATTCAAAATCCAAGTTGGAGTCCCTCATTTATCATGGTTCAAAAACTTTTCTTTCATCTAACTGATGTAAGTGGCACACTTGTTGATTCTATATCCAAGTTAAGGTCCTTCTATTAGTATGTAAAGAACTCATAAACAAAAAAGTGGCATTGCTTAACACAATAAGTTTAAAACTTTTTCCCTTATGACATCATTCTCAAATGATTGTAGTGAATATGTGAGATATCTCCCTTAAAGATGACAATTTTTCAAATCTTTCAAACATTCCTTTAGCTTCACCATCTTGGGTTTTAAACATGATACAAAACAAACTTTTTTCCTCCCATAGATTAGGAGGAACTACGAACGCTCTGATTTCCCCAATCCTCTTTTCGGGAATACGTAGACATAAGATTGCGAGATCTTAGCGAGCACACTAATAGAAAAACCATAGGTTTAAGTACCTTCCAAAAATAATAGAAAACCATAAAACAACAAAAATATTTCCTCAGTATTCACAAAGGAGAAAAATAACGAACCGTAGACTAACCGTGGATTGAAAAATCCAACCCATTTTCGTCCATTAACATCAACGGTTAGATTGGTTATCAATTTAAGCGGATCATCATTTGTACGGTTCAGTTGGAACAGTTTAGATGTATGTTTCATATCCAAAACGATGAACATTTTTTTTAGAAAATTGGAGCTTTACCACTTATTTCCTATAGAAGATAAGAATCATATCTTTAAAAAATTATTGTTTTGCACTGAAATAGAAATAAGCATTTAGTTTTAATTAATATTACAGTTTGAAAACAGAATAATATTCATCTTCATATCTTTATGTTTCAGGATGAAACACAACAACTAAATTTAAGGATTAACTGCACTTTTGGTCCCTCTGTTTTGATGTTTTTTAACTTTTAGTCCCCCTTTTAAAAACCAGTTTTTTTGTCCCTGAATAATAATTTTAATGACATGGTAATTATGATTAGGATATTTTATTTTTTAATTAATAAATTTATGTTATTTATTTAATTAAGTTTTTTAATTAAATTTTATTTGATAATTATTTAAGACAAATTTTAAAATAATTATTTTGGGCCTATTACCAAACTTTGTAAAGCCCATCAACATCAGTCCACAAGTTTTTACTAGTTCAGTTTGTTTAATCGATATAAACAATAAAGTTATCTTTGCAAAAAACAATGTTGGACTACTGTTGAAATTGAAGTGTAGTGTGGATGAGATGTTCCCCTCCAATCATTCCAACACCTATTATTCCATACTTTACTAGTGTTGTTGTTGCAGTGTCCATTGATTGTGATTCTTGATGTGGAATCTATGTTTACTTTCATTCTTCTTCCTCATTTGTAACAAATGAAAGTTTCTCTTTCAGGTCTTCTAATAAATCTTAATATTCAGTAAATGTTGGGTGTGATTGTAGTGCATAGAAAACCAGCAGGAACTATAATTTTGTTCATTAAGTATAAATTATGCAATTACTATCAATTGCATCAGAAAAATTAAGATACTTATACCTGTAGAGTGCTGCTGTAAGCTTTTCATAACCGAAATAAATTGAATCATTTTTCAAAATAGCATAAGATTCATAAATGACATCATGAATGATGCTAATATTTTAAAATATGAAATAAATTGAAAATTCGATGATATGGTTAGTTAAGAAGGTAGTGATGCATATCTTTAAATCCTTTTTCATGAATGTTGCACCACTGTCTTTCATTGCAAACATGTATGTCTATTTACTGTCATCATGTGTAGTGCAAAACTGATAGAAATAGTGAGCGGAGGAATATATTGGTTCAGGTTAGATTTATACCACCATTGAAATAAAGTAATAAAGGTTGTGTAGTGTGGGTTTTGTTTCTCATTATATTGAAAAGAAACAAAGGTTGCAGGTGTAGTGTGTGTTTTGTTTCTCATTAAAGTCCCACATTGATTTTTTAACAAATGTGGTTAGTGTTTATATAGTTCATTAATACTTTCATTTATAAATTGGGTGTTGGGCTTTTGATAAAAAGAGATGGTCTTGTGGCCCAAAGTATTTTAAGAAATTTTAATTAACTAAATTCTAAAATAACTTACTTAAAACTTAATTAATTAATTAATTAATTAATTTCTAGAAAGACTCAATTAAAATTATTAATTAATTATATAAAAAAATAATAAATCATCCTAATCATCATTTCCATGTCATTAAAATTATTTTTTTTCCTAATCATTAATGCCACATATGCAAAACTAAAGGAGGACCAACTAAATCCCAAGTGATGTAAAGTTCAGAGATCAAAAAACTAATTTTTAAAATGGGGGACTAAAGTTAAAAAAAAACATCAAAATAAGGGGATTAAAAATGTATTTAAGCCTAAATTAATAATAAAAAACAATTAACTTTGACATTTATACATATTAAAAAACAAAATCAAATCAATGGTAATAGAAAGAATAAACAATACATTTGATAAATTAGAGATGTGGACATCTTCCTTGCATGTGTATTTCACAAGTTATGTTTTAGATCTAAAACAGTTTAACAATCTGCTGCTGAAATATGTAGACTTGTGACGATAACTTTAAGCTTTCAACGACCATGGAATAATATAAATATATGAAATTAGATCTTGATAAGAAAGAAGAAGGAAATAGGGCAAGAATGAAGGAAAAAAATTGAGTGAGAGAAATGAGAGTGTGGGATGGTTAGAGGGAGAATAAGAGACAGAGTGGGGTCCGATGTGAGAAAATCAAAACTTTTTATTGTCATTAAACCTATTTTGCCAAATTGTGACATTTAATAATGAATAAAATCAATAAATTTTCCATTATTTTGGTCGATTTTGGATTTAGGTGGATTGGTTTGTATATCTGAAACCATCCGTCAGCACCCATTTCAAATTGCATGTGTTCTATTTATTAACCCAATACTTGACTCATACCCGCCCGAAAGCTACAAATATACAACAGGCCTATCAGATCTGAATCAAAATGGAGTATTTGTCCAACCATAGTTGAAAGGATATGCGACTTAATAGAAAAATCTCGTCCCCATTTATTCACTCTTATTTTTTTATCTTATTTATTATTACCACAAGTCAACCTCACGTGAATAAAATACTTCATTATTAATTTATTCTAAAAACTGGAAAAAGTATTACACACTGATGATGTATTTATACACAAACTATATCTTAGGCTAAAAGAGATAAACTAGCTAAAAGATAAAAATAAGTAATGGTCAGAAAAATAAACTAAGGGTTATCTAATACTCCCCCTCAAGCAGGACTATGAATAGAAAAGAGTTCGAGCTTGATGATGAAACTGTTGAAGACAGGAGCAGCAAGAGGTTTGGTTAAGAAGTCAGCAAGTTGTGCAGAGGAAGGAATATGATACAAATTGATAAGGCCATGTTCCAATTTTTCCAGAATGATGTGACACTAGATCTCAATATGCTTTGATCGTTCGTGGAAGGTGGGATTATGAGCGGGGTAGACAACAGAGTCGTTGCCACAATAGATTGAGGTTGGTTTGTTGAAAGTGGTGTGGAGATCTTTGAAGATGTATTTTAACCATTGAACTTCACATGTTAAGGTTGTGAGTGCTTTATATTCGACTTCAGAACTGGATCGAGATATTGTTGTCTACTTCTTTGATTTCTATGAAATAAGGGATTTTCCAAGAAAGACGGCAAAATTAGTAGTGAAATAGCGTGTGGTGGGGCAGGTTGCCCAATCACTATCTGCAAAGCCAGAAAAAACCAAGTCAGAATCGTAAGGATAAAAAAGGCTATGCGCAAGATTGCATTTTAAATATTGCAGAACTCTAATAGCTGCCTGAAAGTGATTTTTAGTTGGTTTGGAAACAAACTGACTAAGTTGTTGGACAACAAAAGATACAGCAGGTCGTGTAGTAGTTAGATAAATTAATTGACCTATTAATATCCTATATTGAGTAGAATCATGATAAAGAGGGGAGTTAGGACAATGGAGTTTGATAGAGGAGTTATATGGGGTGGGTGATGGTTTTGAAGCCAGCATACATGTGCTGCTAAGTAAATCTAAAACATAATTTAGTTGATTAAGTATGATCCAGGAAGAAGATCAAGCAACTTTAATACCAAGGAAGTATCACATGGGGGGCTAAGTCTTTGATGTGAAACTCGGAATGAATGTGAACTTTCACATTTGAAATTTGTGTTATATCATTACCTGTTAAAATAATATCATCTACATAGACTAACAAAACAGTAAAATTAGTATTTTATAATTTAGTAAAGAGGGAATAATCAGAAGTGGAGTGATGATAACCAAGAGAAGTGAGAGCGTTTGATAACTTAGAGTACCATTGACGGTTGACCTGTTTGAGTGCATAGAGGCTTTTATTAAGCTTACAAACTTGTGTGCTTTGGGAGTGATAAGGAAGAGTGTGACCCTTGGGAAGTGTCATATAAACCTCCTCATTTAGATCCTCGTGGAGGAATCCATTATTAACATCTAGTTGTTCTAGATGCCAATTTTTAATGGAAGCTAAGGAAAGAAGTGTCTTTACAGTGGTTAATTAAGCGACGGGGGAGAAGGTGTTGAAATAATAAACGCCTTCTTGTTGAGTATAACCCTTGGAAACTAAGCGAACTTTGTACCTGTCAACAGTACCATCAGCAAGATATTTAATTTTAAAGACCCATTTACAACCTATGGGTGTTTTATTGGGTGGGAGGTTAATGACAGTCCAAGTATTGGTTTGTTCAAGGGATGTTAATTCGGACTGCATGGCATCAAGCCAACATTTATGTTGGCAAGCTTGGTTATATGTGGTAGTTTAAGAAGTAGAACTAATCGATAGACAAAAGGTTTTGTAGTTGTAGTTACAGAAGTTGTAGGTGGAGAAGAGGGGAAATTTAGGTGTAGGGATATTGGTATGAAGAGGTTGTTAGGTGGCACGAAGGTGGCAATGATAGTTGAAATTTTGGCACAGATATCAGATGTCCTACACAGATGTTGAGACACTGATATCCAACACAATGAACAAGATAACAATAAACGTAATAGTGCAGAAAATAAATAACACAGTGATATGTTTACCCAGTTCGGATCAACAATCCTACTCTGGGGGCTACCAAGCCAGGGACGAAATCAATATACGATAGTATCAATTCACAGACATACAACACCCGAATAATCTACTCACTTAATCACTACCCTTCCTATGACTTCTACCTAAGACTCACCTAGGTATGAGGCCCTCCTCAAATCCCTCTACAACCACAACCCGTGATTGGTATCTTTCCACACAAGAACCAAACCGAAAGTCACACTTTCAAAAACACACAATTCTCAATACTTCACAGCTTATGAGAATTGACACACAAGAAACTCAATGCTTAAAAGCTTATGAGTAACTGACAGAACTTACAACACAAAGAAACCAGTCCTTATACTGTTATCAACATGATACCAGTTAGGTTCACAAAATACACTTGAAAATCCTAACAAAACACAAGTAAGTTCCACACCTAAACTAGGCTTACATCAGTCAATATATAGCATTTAATCTGGACTGAATTGGGCTTAAAAAACGTAGCAAATAGACTGATCACAAATCTGCAAAATAAACTCCACAAAAATAGGTCTTCAATCCAAAGTTTCCTATTATGTCTCCATAATTAGAAACAGCAGCAAATATGCAAAACCAACAAATAAACACAATCCAAAAATGCTTTGGATGCCACATGGGATAACCAAATATTCACAGAATATTTAGTAACAAATCACTACAACAGAATCTGCTTTAAAAACTGAATCCGGACGCGATGTCCTATGAGCAGGTATGGGACATCTTCATTCAACATGTTGAATGCAGCCGCTTAGAACATCATGTTACACCATCTTGCTGCTATAATAGTTTTAGCAAAATAAATGCCAACCACAAAAGCACAGAAATAACAATCTCCCCCTTTGGCTTATTTTGGCTAAAACTACACACACAAAAAAAACTTTCAAAGAAGCACAAAAAGAGATATCCATATCAGACAGCAGCGAAAAAATATAGAACCAACAACACACAACAAAAATTATCCAGCATAGCAGCACTCCCCTTCAGCTGCATACAACACACAACACACAGCAAAAATCATCCAACATTGCAAAACTCCCCCTCAACTGCAGCAACATACCACAATCTCCCCCTCAACTACTGCAGCAGCATAAACACACCACACACAAACATACTACTCCCCCTTTTTAGCCATAAATATGACAAAGGCAAGTAGAACAGTTACTAATATTTGAGAAATGGTCAAATTATAAACGAGAATAAATAGCATCAGAAAGTAGATGCACACCACATCACATGACCAAGCATCATGTTCAACCTTCAGCATTTTCCCTTCATTCACACACTGCACTACTAGAACCTCCTTTACTCTTTCCAATCTGGCAGCCAGAAGGAACATTAATTGCTATAGTTCTTCATGAATGCAAACCCCAAGTCTGCTCCTCAGGTTTTCAAACTGAACTGCATCCAGAGCCTTGGTAAATATGTCAGCAAGCTGATTTTCTGTGCTCACATGCTCAAGAGTTATGACTTTGTCTTCCACAAGTTCTCTGATGAAGAGATGCCTGATATCAATGTGCTTAGTCCTGCTATGTTGAATGGGATTTTTGGAAATATTAATAGCGCTCAGGTTGTCACAAAATAATGTCATGACATCTTGTGTGACATTATACTCAGATAACATCTGCTTCATCCATACCAGTTGAGCACAACTACTTCCAGCTACTATGTACTCAGCTTCAGCAGTAGAAAGCGATACAAAATTTTGCTTCTTACTAAACCAAGAAATAAGATTATTTCCCAAAAAGAAACATCCTCCAGAGGTACTCTTCCTATCATCTGCACTTCCAGCCCAATCAGCATCACAATAACCTACTAAAACGGGACTTGAGTCATGGGAGTAAAGCAACCCATAATCACATGTACCACTCACATACTTAAGAATTCTCTTCACTTGATTGATGTGACTGGCCTTGGGTTCTGCTTGATATCTTGCACATACACCAACAACAAATGTTATGTCTGGCCTACTTGCTGTAAGATACAGCAGACTGCCAATCATACTTCTATATAAACTTTTTTCAACATTCACTCCCTTTTCATCTTTGGATAACTTCAAGTGAGTAGGAGCAGGAGTCCTCTTATGCTTGGCATTATCCAGTCCAAACTTCTTCACAATGTTCCTCGCATATTTGTTCTGGCAAATGAAAATGGAATCTTCCATCTGCTTGACTTGTAATCCAAGAAAGTAGGTCAATTCACCTACCAAGCTCATCTCAAATTCAGACTGCATTTGGTTGACAAAATGTTGGACCATCCAAACACAATATCATCTACGTAAATCTAAGCAATCATCAGTTTCCCATCCTTCTCCTTGACAAAAAGTGTTTTATCAATACCACCTTTCCTGTACCCATGGTTGACTAAGAACTCAGTCAGCCTTTCATACCAAGCTCGTGGAGCTTGCTTCAACCCATACAAAGCCTTCTTCAGCTTGAAAACATGATCAGGAAAATTTGGATCCACAAACCCTTTAGGTTGCTCAACATAGACTTCCTCATTAAGATAGCCATTCAGAAAGGCACTCTTGACATCCATTTGAAACAATCTGAATTTCAATAAACATGTCACTCCTAGCAGCAATCTGATGGATTCTAATCAAGCCACAGGCACAAATGTTTCATCGAAGTCTACTCCTTTAATCTGTGTGTATCCTTGAGCAACTAATCTGGCTTTGTTCCTTGTAAGAACTCCTTGTTCATTAGACTTATTCTTATAAACCCATTTTGTTCCAATCACATTTGTTCCTGCTGGTCGTGGTACCAGTTCCCAGACTTCATTCCTCTTGAATTGACAAAGTTCATCTTGCATAACACTTATCCAAAACTCATCTGTCAATGCTTCTTTGACATTATTTGGTTCAATCTTTGAAACAAAGCATGCATTTGACACAGTCTCCCTCGTTCTGGTTCTTACACCTTCATTCAGATCTCCAATAATCAATTCCTTAGGGTGATCCTTCTGAATCCTTATAGAGGGTCCCCTGTTAGCATCCTCTACCTCTTCATTCTCAGGTATAGTGTTGGTTTCTTGAGCACTATCTTCAATAGACTCAATGTCTTGGGAGGTTTCATTGTTCATGGGCAGACATGCTCCAACATCATCTAGGACATCTTCGTTTTTGCCAGAGTCATCAACCACCACATTTATGGATTCCATCATCACCTTAGTGTAGCACCCCAAAATTTGCTCTCCTTACTTTATTACTAACTGGCTTATGTTTCATTTCATTTTGCATTATCATGTGTGCATATCATTGGTTCTTAGCATGGGGTCAAGGTGCTTGAGGCAGCTCAAGAGGAGAAGATGTTCTTCAAAGGGTCAAGCAAGAGTCCTTGTATTGTCCAAGAGAGCTCAAGTTGATCACTCTCTCCTAACCAGTGCAGAAATTAGGGTTTTGAGATTCTTGGGTTTATTACTCCAATGGGCAAGCTTCTTGGGTTTTTATCATCACCAAATGGCATATCTTATCTTTGTTGGAGAGGATACACATCATATTCAGAGGAATTTGGATTTGGAGACTGTGTTATTTCCTCCTAGACTAAGGGTACCAAAATTAGGTATAAAGTCAGATTATTTCTGATTTTTTGGGCAAGACTTGATTCCATGGTATTCCTTGGGTTCCTAAGTATCTAGGAATAGAAGATTGTCCATCAGTTTGGTTCATGAGAAGTTCAATTGGCCAATGGATTGGGAATCAGGAGAATTGGGGAAAAGTCAACAGTGAGAGGGCAAGTCAACTGTGAAATTCTGAGGTTCTCTTCAAGGTTTTAAAGGTTTCACATCCTCATATGGTTTTCCAGAGTCAAGTCTCATACCATTTATCAAGAATCAAGGGTTGGTACAAAAGTTACTAATTATGGAAATGACCTATAATTTGAAAGTTTCCATTTTTGGCAAGTTTTTACACTACATTCAACTTGACTTTTCATCATCAAATAAGTTTCAAGTGAAATTTCCTCAAACATGAAAGTTGAAGATCTTTTTCTCCCCTTTCCAACAAGTACTAGATGGTCTCCATATCATTTGTGAAACTCAAGTTATGACCAAAAGAAGGCAAGGTGGTTTTTAGGGTTTCCTTATGGTTCCATTTTCACAACTTTTGCATTTTTGGGACATATGGACCTATAATTGGTCCCATTGCTTCAAGACACATTCTAAAATCAAAGTACATTCCATAAGGACCATTTTTGGCCTTTGAATCAAGTGGATCCATGGCTTATTCATCACTTATTTCCCATTATGCAAAATTGCAAGATCATTGAAAACTCATGAACCAAGACATCTCAAGGCCCAAAACCAATCCAGGTGTGATTAGCAATTGTTAAATAAGTGATCCATCATCAAATGCTTGGGTGTACATGCATGGAGGAGGGTGTATTTCACATTATGCCAATTTCTAAAATCACCCAAAACTCATTAAGTGAAGAATTAACAAGGCCCAAATACTAATCAGTGGAATAACCTAATATATTTAAGCTTACTCATGCACTGGTTAAAGGAGGACACACATGATTTTGAGGAGAACCAAGCTTGCAACCATAATCCTTCATTCCTTCGAATCTCTCAATCCACAAGAGCTTTTCCAAAAATTCCTTCACAACATCAATCCTTGGGATCCATAGAGCACGAATCAACCACCATCTGAAGCTAACAACAAGGATACGGATTGCTTGATCTCAGGTTAGTGGCACTTTTCATGATCTTAGAACTCAAATTTTTGACATGCATAATGATCTGTGATTGCCACTGATGATGCCTATATATTTTGTTTTGAGTTTGGACGTTTAGATTGGTTGTTTCGTGAGTTTTAAGTTTTGGAGCCATAACTTGTTTCGTTTGAATCTCTTTATATGATGGTTGTTTGCAAAAAATAATATGATATTATTGATCCTGGTGAAATTCTGGTCAAGAAAGTGTATTTGTTTGTGTTTTCTAGGAAGTTTGTGGTTGCAGGTGGCCGGAAGTGACGACCGGAGCTAGGGCTCCGACGTCTAGCTTGATCGCCGGCGAGGCTAGGGTTTCAAGGTGGAAGACATAATCAGGGTCGTCCATTGCCTTGATCTAATGGTCCCCAGCTTGCCACGTTTTCTTATTTTTGTTTTTATTTTAATGTTTGTGTGTTTGCTCACCCATAGGTATTATCATGCACCCTCTGGTCATAGCCATCCATCATGCATAATTATTATTTTGTTGACTAATTCTGGTGCGTTGGATGAATCGTATGGTTATTATTATGCCAGCCAATTAAAAAATACATATGCCAATCACGTGGGGCTCCATGGTGTCTGGGTAATTGTGTGTGCGCATGTGTATGTTTATTATGGTGTATTGCTTAATCTGGAGCGTCTATCATGAGTACTTGTATTGTGGTTGACTAAATCTGATACATTAGATGGATCCAAGGGCTCTTGTGAGTCAACTGGGTTGACGGAGTCTTTGTATTCCCCTTTTTTTATTTCGCTGCTTTTTTTTGGTGATCTGGGCCTTCTATTCACACCCCTCCACTTAAGCCCATTGTACTTTCCAACGTGAACCAGCTGCTATTCATACCCCCTGGCTATTTTGTTTTCTTTTTATTTTCAATTAATTATTGCATTTCATTTTTAATTTTTAAAAATAGATAATTGCATCCAAAAATTACCAAAAAATTCATTAAGCATTTTTAGAGTTTTATAAAATTTTCCCAAATTTTATTTTATTATTCTATTTTTTTTTAGCATCTAAATTAATTATTTGTTTATTTTCTTTTGAATTTGTTCCATATATGCATACTCTAACTTGTTTATTTTATTTCTCATAGTCTATGAAACCTTTTGAGTCCATTCTTTTTGTATTGTTTTACCAACATATTGAGGTTCAGTAAAACATTTTTCTCATATTTTTAAAATCATTTCATATTGCCTTTTGGTCCTTTTCTTTAGCATATTGAACCATGTCTCTCATTTGACTTTGCATAATTGTTTAAGTGACCTATCTTGGGAATTTTGGCATGAGCTTTTGACATGTTGTTTGACACTGGTTGATGTGTTTTGAGTTTTAATCTGGTGATTTTAGAAGATGTTTTACTAATTGTTGATTGCTCTCTTTGTTTGAGGTCTTCTTGTATGCACATCTTTGAACATGTCTGATTACTTGTTTGAGAAGGCACTTGTGCCATCATTTGGGTTTGTTTCTTTGACTTCATAAACCATGCTTGAATTGTTATAGGTCACTTGATTGCCATTATATGTCATTGGTGTGAGGTTGTTGCATACTTTGTGCATATGTTCAATGCTTGGTTTACATGCCTTTTCTTTGACTTATCTTCTCACCTCATCCCATCTATGCTTACTCATGACTTATGCTTGGTTTATGTATGCCATACTTTATCATTCATTTGCACTTCATTGGATGTATGTTTCTGACCTTGGAGCTTTGCATTCACTCATGTCATATGCCATTCATGCTTCATCTTACATGCTTGAACATGTTTCCCTTATACGCTTCCTTCTTCTTCTATTAATGTTTGATGCTTGGATATCTGTTTGCATGCCTCCTGTGACACTTGTATAGCATGTTTAGGCACATGTTTAGGTCACCCACATTCTGATTTGGATATTATTTGAAGCATTCTTGTATGAACACCTTGCATATCCACTCTTCTTCCTTCTATTCCTTCTTTGATAACTCTCTTGTTGGTTTTGCCACTTGCTTGCATTCTATTTGTTTGATCTTATTTGGTAAGCATTGTGGGTCACCTCTAAATCGTATATTCTGACTTGGATGAGTTTCATTTGGTTGGTAACCTTTTCTCTTTGGTTTGTGACTTGCTTGGGATTCATTTGCCTTATAGTTACTTATGTATGTTTTGTATTAACCTTTTATGCAGAGGCTGAGGTAAGTTATTTGAGGGTGTGGATAGTTATCCATGTCCACCCTCACTCTTTCTTTCTCTCATCTTTTCCTTTCCTTAGGCTTAGGTTGTTCTCAAACCTCCTCTTAGGGTCACCTTTGCATGATAACATTAGGATAGAGTCCCCTTAGTGTTTTTCTTTTCTTTTGAGTCCCTCTTCTCATCTCATAACATCTCTAAGATACTTAATAAGGCCAAATTGCCTTGCACACAAGCCTTAAACATAGGAAATGAAGATTGAGGGGTCCCCCTTCTCTCTTCTAGAGTGTTGAGCATACGTCCCATTGGGGACGACCATGCGACGCATTCGTTCCCGTGTCATAGACTTTGGTTCAAGTTGAGTTACGAACTAACTCAAGTCACTTCTGTCCTAAAAAATACAAACAAACTTCAAACCTTTTTATCCTTCGGGATCGTCAAACTAAAGGCTATTTTCAAAAAGGGCACGTTACTTTCCGTCTGAGTCGCAAACAGGCATCGACCCTAACTGCCGGATGCGAGCTTAACGTCGCTCATAAAAAACACAAAAAGAACTTGGTCCAAACTACGTTGACTCTGAATTCCCCATTGCACAAAGGGGGTACGTAGGCCTAAGACATCGACGTCCTACCGAGTCTGTATTAGTTTTCCCTTTCCCCGTTTTAGTGCAGCCATAGATTTTAGGATAACTCACCCTTAGAATAGACAACAAGCGTGGATCCCATCGAGTACGATGGACGCGTGGGGTGCTAACACCTTCCCCTCGCATAACCGACTCCCGAACCCAGGTTATGGTTGCGATGACCATTCCTTTCCCTCTTCCTCAGGTTTATGCGGTGTTCCCTTTCCCTCTCTTGGGATAAATATACATTGCTGGCGACTCTGTGTTTCGCGCCACTTTTGCGTTTGCACCTGGATGAAAATCCTGGGAGCGACAGCTGGCGACTCTGCTGGGGACCTAGTTTCCTAAGTAGGTATGTCCTAGCGCTTGTTTGTTTTTATTCTCTTTGGGTGTTTTTGTTTTTTTGTTTTGCTTTATTTGTTGTATTTTATTTTTACCGCATTTACTGCATTGCATATTATTATCATCTGCTGCACTGTTTTTCTGTTTGGCGGGTTGGGAGTTCTGAGAGATAAGCCCAATACCCAGGCTTGAGCGTACACGTAGGATTAGCGTGGAAAGTAGTGTGACTTGTGTGGCATTTGGCCAGACGTAGTATACATGAAAACTCCACATCCAGGCGAGGTTTTCTTTGGTAATGTTCTATCCTGCGTATTGGTGCAGCTGATGGAATGTAACCTGGAAAACTGTCGACTCTGGCGACCATTCCCGAGGACTCAGTAACGGCACTCCTCCCGAGACGTGATAATGGCAGACCAGAAATGGCAAACCCATTTCACACGTCGATCCGAGGACCCAATGCTGGGAACTTGCTATAGGGTTTCCTTTTGGAAAAGAATCAGTGGAAGTACTCCTCGATTGGCGAAAGTACTGTACCCCGAGGGATGAATGTACTATTACTTCTCGACCTCAGTGCCGAAACTGAGGACTTGCCATATGATGTTTTCTTTTGAGGGGAATCAGTTGAGGCCTCCTCGATTGGTGATGATGCCAAACCAGAAATGGTGAACGTATCATCATTTCTCGACCTAAGAGCCCGTGATATTGAGGATCCTCGGCTTTCTAGTACCCACATGTGAGAGGGCAGGGTGTTTACAGGTTTACAGGTAACCTTGACCTTCAACATACCCGGTTTTCTGGTCAGCAGATTTATTAGTGTGATATTATGGTTATTCTGGTATTCTGAGTATTTGGGCAGACCTTTGAGATTATACAGTTGTTCAGTGCAGCAGTTGTCCTGTCTGTGTGGCATCCTTGATCCCATGTATGCATCTGCATCATCATTTTGCATCCTAACATGTTTATTCATTTGTAGGGTTGCATCCTAACTTTGATTCTGGTTTTGAAGACTATTAAGGATGAGTACTGAGAAGAGAAAGAACATCATAGTGTACAAGTTCCCGACACTTATTCTGGATCCTGTTCACAAGATTGTGTTTATGGCAGAACCTGGGGTATTGACAGACTTTAGAGGAGAGTATGGAATAATTCTGAATTTTGCTCGCAGCATCACTGAATACAAGTATAGGGCTTTGCACACTCTGGTGCAATTCTATGACCCTCACCTGCGTTGTTTTCTATTCACTGATTATCTCTTGGCTCCGACATTAAAGGAATTTGCTCTCATTCTGGATGTTGCCATTAAAGAAGAAGCTCCTTTCTATCCTTTTGAAGAACTTCCTGATTTGGAAAAGGTTTCCGAGGCTTTGCATTTGGATCCATCTTTGTTGAAAAATAACGTTGCCAGTAAGGGAGGGTGTAAAGGCTTTCATGTGAAATTTTTGGTAGAATAGGCTGCTGTGTATGCTAAGGCTAGATGTTGGTCAGTTTTCAACGCCATCTTGGCTATGTGTGTCTATGGAACGGTATTTTTTCCAAATATGAAGGATTTTGTGGACATGCACGCTGTCCGGATATTTACCATGAAGAATTCGGTACCTACTTTGCTTGGAGATCTGTATTATTCAGTGCATTATAAGAACGAGAAGAGGAGGGGAAGACCCCTTTATTTTTGTGTGCCAGTCTTCTACAAATAGTTTGCTGATCGTCTTCCCACATCTGGGGCATTTATAGATACTCAAGGAACTTTGGAGTGGTCCAAAAGATTGATGGGCTTGAGGGTAGATAATCTAATTTGGGTTAACCGTGACTTGTTGGGCCAAGATATCATGATTAGTTGTGGAGGTCTCCCAAATGTGCCTCTAATAGGAAGGAAAGGGGGAATTAACTACAACCCTATTCTTGCTATTAGGCAATTCGGGTATGCCTTGAAAGAGCCACCAAAAGACGAAGAGGTCCATGAATCTCTATATCTGAGTGGGAAAATCAATCCGGAACTGTTAAAAGAAGCTGCAAATACTTGGGAAGATCGTCGTAAGAAGGGGAAGATTTCTTTTGGGAAGAGCAACAACAGAACCTTTCCTGCGTATGAAGATTGGATTCAGAAAAGGGTAGAGATGGAGCTTTTGCCAATCTCCAAAGAACCACCATCTTACCCCTTGCTAATTGAGCCTCCTACCACAGTTGAAATAGAAAAGTTTAACAAGTTGTGGGCTGAAAAGGAAAAGCTGCGAGAAGAGAACAGTGAGCTACAAAGAGAGATTTATCAGTTGAAACATGAGCGGGGTGAAGCTGTTCATATCGCCAAGTTGAAGACAGAGCTTCTCGCTAAGGCAGAAAGGGAGCTAGCTGACAAGGTTACGTCCAGACAAAGGATGAAGCAAGCTCTAGAGGGCATCACTAAGGTTCTCAAGTCTAAGAAGGAGGAATTGGCCAAGGCTTTGTTGAAAATTCACAGGTTCAATGCTCACCGAGACACTGCAATGGCTGATAATAAGCAAAAGGAAGACGATTATCTAGCTCAGATTGATCAATTGAAGTTGAAGCTCAAGAAAAAAGACGTTGAGATCCTATCAGGGGTATTCCAGAGACAAGCAGTCGAGGGTCGACTCAATGAAGCCATAGCCTCCATAGAGGAACTGAAGATCCAAGCTGAAGTGAAGAGACCTAGAAATGAGGGTCCTAGCATGAATGGTGTTTCTGGAGAAGACGCTTGGGAGTTGCATTGCCGATACTTGGAAGGGATCATGCATAGGAGAGATGTTCTCATTCAAGAGCTAATTCAGAGACCGAAGCATCCCGACACCAAAAAGTTGTTCAAGGAAATTCAAGACTGGAGTAAAGAGCATAATGGATGGGGGGGATTGGCACTTGTGGACTTTGATGACATGCCATAGTTTCCTATTTCTCTTTCATTGTATTTGGATCACCGCCAGGCTTGTTGGTTGGGATCTAAGTTTTTGTGTTCAGACTTATTATTTTGGGTTGTGACCATTGACAATTGGTTATCCTCTGGTTTTTCTTAATAGATGAGCAGAAGTTCTGTTCTATCTTGTTGTTAAACTGGAATCAAGGGGTGGATCGCCTTGAGAATTTTTAAACATGTTCATTTGCATTTGCATATTCATAATCATTTTGCATAATCATTTTGCATAACAGGTGTTTATCTCTGGTGTTCTTACTTTGTTCTCCTCCTCAGTACAGGATTGCAGATCAGCACATTCACCAGTATTCTACCAGACAAAATCAGAAGAGACTCATGGATCAGCTACAGAATGAGATGACTGAGATGCGGACTCGCATGAACCAATTCATGGATTTAATGCAAGGGGTTGCTCAAGGCCAATAACAGTTAAGGACTCTTGTTCAGCCACTGATTGCGAGAATTGATGAAGAGGGTGTCCTTCATGGGGGAATTCATACTGGTGTCAATGGTAATAATGTTCAGAATGGTCCTCTGAGCGGAGGTATTCCTGCTTCTAGTGTTGTGATCCCTCCGGGAGAGGCTAAAAATGTTGGGGGAGGAGGTATTGGTGTCTGTGCTATTCAGGGCCATCAGTATGATGATGTTCAAGATGATGCATTTTTTGTACCAGGTGGGGATGCTGGTCCCCAGATTGACAATGATCAGAGATTCAAGTTAATTGAGGAACAACTAAGGGGTGCCATGAATCAGGATTCTGTGGGTATGGATCTAGAGGATTTGGGGCTGGTTCCAGGCGTTGTTATCCCACACAAATTTCAGACTCCCACTTTCGAGAAGTATAATGGTATGTCTTTCCCAAGGACTCACGTCAGGGCATACGCGAGTAAAATGGTTGCGCATGCGAAGAATGAGAAGCTGATGATGCATTGCTTTCAGGATAGCCTATCTGGGGCATTCCTGATGTGGTATATGCAACTAGAAAGGAAAGATGTGCGTAGTTGGAGAGATCTGGCAGGGGCATTTATTAGGCACTACCAATATAACACTGACATGGCTCCTAACAGAACACAGTTGTAGAACTTATCACAGAAGAACAATGAAAGTTTCAAGGAGTACGCCCAGAGGTGGCGTGAATTGGGAGCAAGGGTTCAGCTTCCCATGTTGGAACGTGAAATGATAGGTATGTTTATGGTCACCTTGCAGGGTCATTACTATGAAAAGCTGGTACCGTGTATGACTGGAAAGTTTGCTGATCTCATTTTAGTAGGAGAAATAGTAGAAAGCGGAATTAAGGCGGGAAAAATATCAAGCGGTGATGGGTCCTCATCTGGAGGAGGTAAGAAGCCTTATGCCAGTGGTTACAAGAAGAAGGAGGGAGATACAAACTCTGTGTTTTCATATCGTGGTAGAGAAGGACCTCGTCAGAACTTCAATCAGCAGGTGGCTTCTGTAACCATCCCAACAGCACCTCAGCAGCCAGCAGTGTCTCAACAACAAAATCAGGTTCCTCGCAGACCACAACCTGCGTCTAGGCGGGATAGGCATCTTGCCACTCCGCCTATGCCCTACTCTCAATTATTTCAGCACTTGTTAGAGCTACAGTTAATTCAGAAGAGAACATTGGCTCCACCTACCGGTAATCCACCTCCCGGCTATGATGCCAATGCCCACTGTGAACTCTATTCTGGGGCACCCGGACATCATACTGAGAACTGTAGAGCTCTTAAGCATCTGGTTCAAGATTTAGTGGATTCCAAAGACATTAATTTCTCCAATGATGCTCCAAATGTGAATCAAAACCCGATGCCGAATCACGGTGGGCCGGGGGTCAATGCTATTATTAAAGACTATGAAGACTTGAGTTTGATTTTAGATGTGAACGAAGTCCAAACTCCCTTGGGTGTGGTGAAGGAAAGACTGTTGAAGGGAGGGGTATTTCCCGACTGTGATGAAAGTTGTGTAGGATGTGTGTCGCAGCCAGGCGGTTGTGATTTATTGAAAGCAGGTATTCAGAGAATGATCAGTGAGGGGATATTACAGTTTGACAGGGGTTGTAGGCAGAGTAAAGTTACTGACAGAGAGATTAATGTTGCCACAATAATAATTCCATTCAAGACAATAACTATATCAGCGCCGGCGAGACCAACACCGGTCACTATCACTGTTCCTGGACCAGTCCCGTATGAGAGTACCAAGGCTATCCCATGGAACTATGGGGCTGAGGTATTTGTTAATGGTAAGAAGCAGGAATTGGTAAAGACATTAGTTGTGAACACAGGGGTTGAAAATCTTGTTGAAGCAGGGCCTATCACTAGGAGTGGTAGAGTCTTTATTCCATCTGAGGATCAAGTTGGCAGTTCAAGACAAGATAAAGGTAAACAGATGATGGACGAGTCTATACAGAGGCAAGAAATGAATAATCCTGTGACAAAGCCAGTTGGGGATACTTTCTCAAAAGATGTAGAGGAGTTTATGAGGCTGATCAGAAAAAGTGATTATAAAATTATTGATCAACTTCACCAAACTCCATCAAAGATTTCCATTCTATCTTTACTGTTGTGCTATGAGGCACACCGAAATGCATTGCTGAAGGTTCCGAATATGGCTTATGTACCGCAGGAAATATCTGTCAATTAGTTAGAAGGGGTTGTGGCTCATGTGAATGCTGGTAATGGCTTGGGTATCACCGATTTAGATCTGACTCCAGCTGGGAGGAATCACAACAACGCTCTGTATATTTCAGTGGAATGTCGTGGTTCCTTAATGTAGCATGTGTTAGTTGATACCGGGTCATCTTTGAATGTGTTGCCAAAGAAGGCTTTGATGAAGTTTGATACTCGTGGGTTGATTTGTACACCGAGTGACTTGGTGGTACGAGCTTTTAATGGTTCCAAGAGGTCGGTTTTTGGAGAGTTAGTTCTGCCAATCAAGGTAGGTCCTGAGATTTTTAACACCACCTTCTACATAATGGATATTCAGCCTGCTTATAGTTGTTTGTTGGGTCGCCCTTGGATCCATAGCGCTGGGACAGTAACATCTACGCTGCACCAGAAGTTGAAGTATATGGTGGATGGCCACGTTATGACTGTTTGTGGCGAGGAAAAGATCATGGTGAGTCACCTATCGACCTTCAAGTATGTAGAGGTAGATGGTGAGGTATAGGAAACGTTGTGCCAAGCCTTTGAAGCTGTGAAAATTCCTGAGGAACCCCCGAAGGCAGTCAGTCAGCCTAAGGTGGTTGCCCAACCTGAAGTTGTCAGACAACCAGAGATTCCAATGTCCTCTTTCAAAGAGGCGTGCGCTATAGTTGAAGCTGGTGGTTCTCAGAAGTGGGGCAGTGTCATTGATGTTCAAAGAAAGCATGATACCCATGGACTAGGGTACAAGCCACCCCGACGAGCTCAAGAGCCTCCCAAGTATGCTGGTCTGATTCGATTCACAAGTGCTGGGGTTTTCTTTAATCAGGTTAATGCTATTGAGGATGAAGGAGATAGTGACTGTGACATGGATGAATGGATCCGTCCCTGCACCCCTGGTCAGAGTTTAGGCAACTGGTCTTCCGAGAAAGTCATCCAAGTGACTCGCCCGGGGTAATTTACTTTTGTTTTCTGTTATGTTAAATCCTACGTTCTGCCCAAGACGTAGTGATATTTATTTGTAGGGCTTGGATGCTTTATTTGCTACTTTTATCATCAATAAAGGACGTTTTTCATTCAAATATTTTGATCCCTGTTTTTCTGTTTTTTACTTTTTTGCATTAACCCACATCAATATGGCAATGTGTTTTCTTGTTTGTTGCACTCATAATAAACATAAAACATCCATCATGCAGGTTTCTTTGTTCAGATTCCACCTATCATGACTTAGCTATGACTCGATATGACTTCGACAATCCTATCTATCAAGCCGAAGAAGAGATTGATGAAGACTGTGACCTGCCAGAAGAATTAGACAGGCTGCTGAAACAAGAGGAAAGGGTTATTCTACCTTATCAGGAGGAAGTTGAGACTGTTAATCTGGGAACCGAGGATGTTAAATGAGAAGTAAGGGTTGAGACTGCCTTGGAAGACACTGTAAAAGGAAGATTGATTGAGTTGCTTCGAGAGTATGTGGATATCTTCGCCTGGTCTTACCAAGACATGCCTGGGCTTGACACTGACATTGTGGCATACCGGTTGCCGCTTAAAGAGGGTTGTATTCCAGTCAAGCAGAAACTGAGAAGGACGAAACCAGATATGGCTGTCAAGATCAAGGAAGAGGTTCAGAAACAGTTGGACGCCGGATTCCTTGCCGTGACAAATTATCCTCCATGGGTTGCTAATATTTTACCTGTACCTAAGAAGGATGGGAAGGTCAGGATATGTGTCGATTACCGAGATCTGAATAGGGCGGGCCCGAAGGACGATTTCCCGCTCCCCCACATTGACATGTTAGTAGACAGTACTGCTCAATATTCTGTGTTTTCCTTCATGGATGGCTTCTCTGGGTATAACCAAATCAAAATGGCCCCAGAGGACATGGATAAAACAACGTTCATAACACTGTGGGGAACATTTTGCTACAAGGTAATGCCCTTTAGACTGAAGAATGCTGGGGCAACCTATCAGTGGGCAATAGTGACTCTCTTTCATGATATGATTCACAAGGAGATTGAAGTGTATGTTGATGACATGATTGCGAAGTCACAGACAGAGGAAGAACACCTGGTGAACCTCCAGAAGCTGTTTGAAAGGTTGAGGAAGTTCAGACTGAGATTGAATCCACACAAGTGCACTTTCGGCGTGAGGTCTGGTAAATTGCTGGGATTTATTGTTAGTGAAAGAGGTATCGAGGTTGATCCTGCAAAAATAAGAGCCATACAGGAGATGCCTGAGCCAAGAACAGAGAAAAAGGTCCGTGCTTTCTTGGGGAGGTTGAATTACATTGCTAGGTTCATCTCTCATCTGACAGCCACGTGTGAGCTAATTTTCAAGTTGTTAAGAAAGGATCAAGAGGTCAGGTGGAATGAAAATTGTCGAGAAGTGTTTGAAAGGATAAAGAAGTATTTGCAGGAACCTCCAGTCCTTATGCCTCCGGTGTTCGGGAGACCGTTAATTATGTACCTTATGGTTCTTGAGAACTCAATGGGTTGTGTGCTCGGTCAACACGACGAGACAGGTAGGAAAGAGCACGCCATTTACTACCTGAGTAAGAAGTTCACTGATTGTGAATCAAGATACTCTATGTTGGAAAAGACATGTTGTGCACTCGCTTAGGCAGCCAAGCGCCTAAGGCAGTATATGTTAAACCACACAACCTTGTTGATTTTGAAGATGGATCCGATTAAGTACATGTTTGAGAAGCAAGCACTTTCTGGAAGGATAGCCCGTTGGCAGATGGTTTTGATAGAATACGATATTCAGTATGTTTCCCTGAAGGCCATTAAGGGAAGTGTTCTGTCAGAATATCTTGCTGAACAGCTGGTCGAGGATTATCAGCCAATGAAGTTTGAGTTTTCGGACGAGCATGTTATGTTTTTGAAAATGAAAGATTGTGAAGAGTCTCTGCCTGACGAAGGACCTGAGATTGGGTCTTAATGGAAGATGATTTTTGATGGGGCTGTCAACTCATATGGTAATGGAATTGGGGCAATCATTACGACCCCAAAGGGTTCTCATATACCTTTCACTGCCCGGTTGGCATTCGTGTGTACCAACAACGAGGCAGAGTATGAAGCATGCATCATGGGGTTAGAGGAAGCAATTGATTTGAGAATCAAGAACCTCGATGTCTATGGTGATTCCGCGTTAGTAGTTAATCAGATTATAGGAGAATGGGAGACTCGTCAGGCAAATTTGGTACCTTATAACAATTATGCCAGAAGGTTGTTACCTTTCTTTGATAGGGTGGATTTTCATCATGTGCCCCGAGCTGAGAATCAGATGGCTGATGCATTGGCAACATTGGCATCCATGTATAAGGTGAACCGTTGGAATGAAACGCCTTCAATTAGAATCATGCGTTTGGATAGACCAGCTTTTGTGTTTGCAATTGAAGATGTGTCAGATGGCAAACCTTGGTATCATGATATTAAGGTCTTTCTGAAGAGACAGGAGTATCCAGAGGGTGCCTCCACCAAGGATAAGAAGACTCTGAGAAGGTTGGTAGAAAACTTCTTTCTGAATAAGGATGATGTGTTATATAAGAGGAACTTCGATATGGTCTTGCTACGTTGTGTTGATGAACACGAGGCAGGTTTGTTGATGGAGGAAGTTCACGAGGGTTCATTCGGTACTCATTCCAGTGGACACACCATGGCTAGAAAGTTGTTGAGGGCAGGATATTATTGGATGACTATGGAGTCTGATTGTTTCAAGTATGCCCGAAAGTGCCATAAATGTCAGATTTATGCAGATAAGATGCATGCACTGCCTACGCCTCTAAACGTGTTATCATCTCCTTGGCCTTTTGCAATGTGGGGCATAGATATGATTGGAAAGATTGAGCCCACTGCTTCCAATGCGCATTATTTCATTTTAGTTGCCATTGACTATTTCACAAAGTGGGTGGAAGCAGCCTCGTACGCCAACGTCACCAAGCAAGTGGTAGCCCGGTTTATAAAGAAGGATATCATCTGTCGTTATGGGGTCCCGGAGAGAATCATTACCGATAATGGCTCGAATTTGAACAATAAGATGATGAAGGAATTATGTCAGAGTTTCAAAATCGAGCATCACAATTCTTCTCCATATCGTCCGAAGATGAACGGTGCAGTTGAGGCGGCGAATAAGTACATCAAGAAGATTGTGCAGAAGATGGTGGTAACGTATAAAGACTGGCACGAGATGCTACCTTATGCCCTACATGGTTATCGTACTTCAGTGCGTACGTCAACTGGGGAAACCCCTTTCTCATTGGTATATGGTATGGAAGCAGTTTTACCCTTAGAGGTCGAGATTCCGTCTTTGAGAATTCTGGCAGATGTGAAGCTTGATGAAGCTGAATGGGTGCGTTCCAGGTTGGATCAGTTGAACCTCATTGAAGAAAAGAGACTAGCAGCCATCACACATGGTCGGTTGTATCAGAGCAGGATGAAGCACGCCTTTGACCAGAAAGTGCATCCTCGGAGTTTTCAGACAGGTGAATTGGTTTTGAAAAGGATCCTTCCTCCTCAGACAGATCACAGCGGCAAATGGACTCCAAACTACGAAGGGCCATATGTAGTAAGAAAGGTTTTCTCTGGTGGAGCCTTACTACTTTCAACTATGGATGGCAAAGATTTTACGTCCCCTGTGAACGCAGACGTAGTCAAAAAAATACTTCGCATAAAAAAGACCCGTTGGACATAAAAAGAGAGTCCAGGCAAAAAAGGGGCATCCCGGTGAACCATAAAAAGGAAAAGGTTCGGGCAAAAATTAGGGATAAAATGTAAAAAAGAAATGTGTAAACCCGCAAAGTTGAAAACTGGTAAAAGGCAACTTTGGCAAGAATGGGTATCCCGATGGATTGAAAACCCGAAAAGGGCGATCCAGGCAAAAGTTAGGGATTTATAAGCGAAAGGCTATGTTCTGCGTTCGATCTGTGAGCACTTTCAATACCTGGAAATTCTGAAAGAAAGGAATCAGTACAGTTAGCCTCTTCAAAGGTCAAGATATTTGTGGATAAGCAAGACATATGGGTCATAACTGAGTCGAATCATGGTGGATATCTGTTCCCGCATTGCCGACATATGTATTTTTCCTTTTGCTTTTGCGCAATTACCTCTTTTTAGGAATTGCTTCCAATTGTAAATGCCTATTTACAGGCCACTTTTCTCAATAAAATTTTCATTTAACTCAAAGAGCTTTCCGTTGTTTGTTTTACTTTTACTGTTTAGTTTGCAAAAACGTCCGATATTTTTGATAAACATTGCATATAAAACTTCGAGCTTTGCGGAGCATAACGAAAAGCAATAGAAATTACTTAGGCGTTAATGGTGATAATCATGTTGTGGCATATTCTATTTGTTGTTATTTGACTTGTAGGGCAGTAGCATTGTACTCCCCCAGTAGGGTTGCTCTCCCCAGCATTGAGATTGCACCTTTCCTCAGCAGAGCAGACCTTCCCCAACAGGAGACTTGGGAAGTATTTTCTCTGGGTCAAGACATTATTTCCCCACAAAATCAGGGTGTTCACTTTCCCCGTCCAGTCAGGAAGTGTGCTTTCACCGACAATGTCATATTCTAATCCCTAACAAGGTGGGAGTAAAGTCATTCTCCCCATCAGCAGGCTAAGTTCAGCAGTATCCCCAAATAGGATGCTATTATGGGCTGGCATCCCCCAGCAGGTCCTAAGCCCATCTGTTATTGGCAATCCTCAGTAACATACTTCTGGTTCCGTTATTAGCATTCATTCTCAACTCCCCCAGCAGAGGAGGAATCTCAGGTTCGATGTCACCTTCAGTAAAGGACATGTGTAATCCCCGGTAGAGTGTATATGCTTTTGGATTTCATCCCCGGCAGAAGTTGTGGATCCAAAGAGTCGGTCAGTGTGATCCGTCTCGGCAAAGTTCCTGGATTCAGACAACAATTTATTTTTGTCATCCCCGACTGAATTGGTCTTTTCTCTCCAGCATTTATTTTGCTGGAGGGACCCCTTTGCATATCATAAGCATTTGCATTGCATCCTCAAATGCGTAGCATTTCCACTTCGTGTGGAGCATTACGGCAAAATTCAAACATAGGCATCAGAAGCATAAGCCAGGTTTGAGCTTTCCTTCGTCGGGAAAAAAGCAGATTTCGGAGAATATCTTTCGACTTTACTCCACAAGTATTGGGTTTAGTCATTCAGAGCAATATTTGGCATTCCCTTGCGGAGTTGTTTGTCGGGAGCGTTAATCCATGATTTCATTTTTACCCCTTCGTCCAGGTGGTCCTTTAGTTTATTCCCTCGAGGGTTTTTGCCTTTCAGCACCCGTCCGTATTGACTTTTGACGCCCGTCCGTGTCCTTTTAGCACCCGTCCGTGTTTGAACCTTTGTTTCAATGCCCGTCCGTATTGACTTTTGGCACCCGTCCGTGTTCCTTTCAGCACCCGTCCGTGTTTGAACCTTTGTTTCAATGCCCATCCGTATTGACTTTTGGCACCCGTCCGTGTTTAAACCTTTGTTTCAATGCCCGTCCGTATTGACTTTTGACGCCCGTTCGTGTCCTTTCAGCACCCGTCCGTGTTTGAACTATTGATTTCGATACCCGTCCGTATTGGCCTTTGGATGACACCCGTCTGTGTTGCCTTCCATTCCCCAGCGAGATCAATCCCTAGTAAATTTACCTTTTTACACCTGTTCGAGTATCTTTTCGATACCCGTCCGTATTGAAGCTTTTTACACCCGATACCCGTCCGTATTGAACCTTTTTACACCCGTCCGTGTATCCTTTCGATACCCTGTTCGTATCTGATGTCTTTGACTCATTGACACTCGGTCGTGTTTATCCCCAGTATAGTTAACACCCGTTTGTGTTTATTTCATGACATTCCAATACATAGTTCGTATTGATTTCTAACACTCGTACGTGTTGTGACAGGTGCAGCATTTATCGCTTGTTCCTCAGTGGAGTCGTCCCTCCTTTGAGGATTACAAATTTCAGGTTTCTTTTGGTATTCAATCCCCGTGAATCCTTTGAACGCATGACAGCCATTGCTATCACACCTTCAGGACCAAGTTGATTGAATAGGGGTAGCTGTAGCACCCCAAAATTTGCTCTCCTTACTTTATTACTAACTGGCTTATGTTTCATTTCATTTTGCATTATCATGTGTGCATATCATTGGTTCTTAGCATGGGGTCAAGGTGCTTGAGGCAGCTCAAGAGGAGAAGATGTTCTTCAAAGGGCCAAGCAAGAGTCCTTGTATTATCCAAGAGAGCTCAAGTGGATCACTCACTCCTAACCAGTGTAGAAATTAGGGTTTTGAGATTCTTGGGTTTATTGCTCCAACGGGCAAGCTTCTTGGGTTTTTATCATCACCAAATGGCATATCTTATCTTTGTTGGAGAGGATAAACAACATATTCAGAGGAATTTGGATTTGGAGACTGTGTTACTTCCTCCTTGACTGAGGGTACCAAAATTAGGGTTTGCTATAAAGTCAGTTTATTTATGATTTTTTGGAAAAGACTTAATTCCATGGTATTCCTTGGGTCCCTAAGTATCTAGGAATGGAAGATTGTCCATCAGTTTGGTTCATGAGAAGTTCAATTGGCCAATGGATTGGGAATCAGGAGAATTGGGGAAAAGTCAACAGTGAGAGGGGAAGTCAACTGTGAAATATTGAGGTTCTCTTCAAGGTTTTCAAGGTCTCACATCCTCATATGGTCTTCCAGAGTCAAGTCTCATACCATTTATCAAGAATCAAGGGTTGGTACAAAAGTTACTAATTATGGAAATGACCTATAATTTGAAAGTTTCCATTTTTGGCAAGTTTTTACACTATATTCAACTTAACTTTTCATCATCAAAGAAGCTTCAAGTGAATTTTCCTCAAACATGAAAGTTGAATATCTTTTTCTCCCCTTTCCAACAAGTACTATATGGTCTCCATATCATTTGTGAAACTCAAGTTATGACCAAAAGAAGGCAAGGTGGTTTTTAGGGTTTCCTTATGGTTCCATTTTCACAACTTTTGCATTTTTGGGACATATGGACCTATAATTGGTCCCATTGCTTCAAGACACATTCTAACATCAAAGTACATTCCATAAGGACCATTTTTGGCCTTTGAGTCAAGTGGATCCATGGCTTATTCATCACTTATTTCCCATTATGCAAAATTGCAAGATCATTGAAAACTCATGAACCAAGACATCTCAAGGCCCAAATCCAATCTAGGTGTGATTAGCAATTGTTAAATAAGTGATCCATCATCAAATGCTTGGGTGTACATGCATGGAGGAGGGTGTATTTCACATTATGCCAATTTCCAAAATCACCCAAAACTCATTAAGTGAAGAATTAACAAGGCCCAAATACTAATCAGTGGAATAACCTAATATATTTAAGCTTACTCATGCACTGGTTAGAGGAGGACACACGTGATTTTGAGGAGAACCAAGCTTGCAAACATAATCTTTCATTCCTTCGAATCTCTCAATCCATAAGAGCTTTTCCAAAGATTCCTTCACAACATCAATCCTTGGGATCCATAGAGCACGAATCAACCACCATCTGAAGCTAACAACAAGGATACGGATTGCTTGATCTCAGGTTAGTGGCAATTTTCATGATCTTATAACTCAAAATTTTGACATGCATAATGATCTGTGATTGTCACTGATGATGCCTATATATTTTGTTTTGAGTTTGGACGTTTAGATTGGTTGTTTCGTGAGTTTTAAGTTTTGGATCCATAACTTTTTTCATTCGAATCTCTTTATATGATGGTTGTTTGCAAAAAATAATATGATATTATTGATCCTGGTGAAATTCTGGTCAAGAAAGTGTATTCGTTTGCATTTTATGGGAAGTTTGTGGTTGCAGGTGGCCGGAAGTGACGACCGGAGCTAGGGCTCCGGCGTCTGGCTTGATCGCCGGCGAGGCTAGGGTTTCAAGGTGGAAGACATAATCAGGGTTGTCCATTGCCTTGATCTAACGGTCCCCAGCTTGCCACGTTTTCTTATTTTTGTTTTTATTTTAATGTTTGTGTGTTTGCTCACCCATAGGTATTATCATGCACCTTCTAGTCATAGCCATCCATCATGCGTAATTATTATTTTGTTGACTAATTCTGGTGCGTTGGATGAATTGTATGGTTATTATTATGCCAGCCAATTAAAAAATACATGTGCCAATCACGTGAGGCTCCATGGTGTCTGGGTAATTGTGTGTGCGCGTGTGTATGTTTATTATGGTGTATTGCTTAATCTGGAGCGTCTATCATGAGTACTTGTATTGTGGTTGACTAAATCTGATACGTTAGATGGATCCAAGGGCTCTTGTGAGTCAATTGGGTTGACGGAGTCTTTGTATTCCCCTTTTTTTATTTCGCTGCTTTTTTTGGTGATCTGGGCCTTCTATTCACACCCCTCCACTTAAGCCCATTGTACTTTCCAACGTGAACCAGCTGCTATTCATACCCCCTGGCTATTTTGTTTTCTTTTTATTTTCAATTAATTATTGCATTTCATTTTTAATTTTTAAAAATAGATAATTGCATCCAAAAATTACCAAAAAATTCATGAAGCATTTTTAGAGTTTTATAAAATTTTCCCAAATTTTATTTTATTATTCTATTTTATTTTTAGCATCTGAATTAATTATTTGTTTATTTTCTTTTGAATTTGTTCCATATATGCATACTCTAACTTGTTTATTTTATTTCTCATAGTCTATGAAACCTTTTGAGTCCATTCTTTTTGCATTGTTTTACCAACATGTTGAGGTTCAGTAAAACATTTTTCTCATATTTTTAAAATCATTTCATATTTCATTTTGGTCCTTTTCTTTAGCATATTGAACCATGTCTCTCATTTGACTTTGTATAATTGTTTGAGTGACCTATCTTGGGAATTTTGGCATGAGCTTTTGACATGTTGTCTGTCACTGGTTGAGGTGTTTTGAGTTTTAATCTGGTGATTTTAGAAGATGTTTTACTAATTGTTGATTGCTCTCTTTGTTTGAGGTCTTCTTGTATGCACATCTTTGATCATGTCTGATTACTTGTTTGAGAAGGCACTTGTACCATCATTTGGGTTTGTTTCTTTGACTTCATAAACCATGTTTGAATTGTTATAGGTCACTTGATTACCATTATATGTCATTGGTGTGAGGTTGTTGCATACTTTGTGCATATGTTCAATGCTTGGTTTACATGCCTTTTCTTTGACTTATCTTCTCACCTCATCCCATCTATGCTTACTCATGACTTATGCTTGGTTTATGTATGCCATACTTTATCATTCATTTGCACTTCATTGGATGTATGTTTCTGACCTTGGAGCTTTACATTCACTCATGTCATATGACATTCATGCTTCATTTTACATGCTTGAACATGTTTCCCTTATATGCTTCCTTCTTCTTCTATTGATGTTTGATGCTTGGATATCTGTTTGCATGCCTCCTGTGACACTTGTATAACATGTTTAGGCACATGTTTAGGTCACCCACATTCTGATTTGGATATTATTTGAAGCATTCTTGTATGATCACCTTGCATATCCACTCTTCTTTCTTCTATTCCTTCTTTGATAACTCTCTTGTTGGTTTTGCCACTTGCTTGCATTCTATTTGTTTGATCTTGTTTGGTAAGCATTGTGGGTCACCTCTAAGGCGTATATTCTGACTTGGATGAGTTTCATTTGGTTGGTAACCTTTTCTCTTTGGTTTGTGACTTGCTTGGGTTTCATTTGTCTTATAGTTACTTATGATGTTTTGTACTAACCTTTTATGCAGAGGCTGAGGTAAGTTATTTAAGGGTGTGGATAGTTATCCATGTCCACCCTCACTCTTTCTTTCTCTCATCTTTTCCTTTCCTTAGGCTTAGGTTGTTCTCAAACCTCCCCTTAGGGCCACCTTTGCATGATAACATTAGGATAGAGTCCCCTTAGTGTTTTTTTTTTCTTTTGAGTCCCTCTTCTCATCTCATAACATCTCTAAGATACTTAATAAGGCCAACTTGCCTTGCACACAAGCCTTAAACATAGGAAATGAAGATTGAGGGGTCCCCCTTCTCTCTTCTAGAGTGTTGAGCATACGTCCCATTGGGGGCGACCATGCGACGCATTCATTCCCGTGTCATAGACTTTGGTTCAAGTTGAGTTACGAACTAACTCAAGTCACTTCTGTCCTAAAAAATACAAACAAACTTCAAACCTTTATATCCTTCGGGATCGTCAAACTAAAGGCTATTTTCAAAAAGGGCACTTTACTTTCCGTCTGAGTCGCAAACAGGCATCGACCCTAACTGCCAGAGCGAGCTTAACGTCGCTCATAAAAAACACAAAAAGAACTTGGTCCGAACTACGTTGACTCTGAATTCCCCATTGCACAAAGGGGGTACGTAGGCCTAGGACGTCGACGTCCTACCGAGTCTGTCTTAGTTTTCCCCTTCCCCGTTTTAGTGCAGCCATAGATTTTAGGATAACTCACCCTTAGAATAGACAACAAGCATGGATCCCATCGAGTACGATGGACGCGTGGGGTGCTAACACCTTCCCCTCGCGTAACCGACTCCCGAGCCCAGGTTATGGTTGCGATGACCATTTCTTTCCCTCTTCCTCAGGTTTATGCGGTGTTCCCTTTCCCTCTCTTGGGATAAATATACATTGCTGGCGACTCTGTGTTTCGCGCCACTTTCGCGTTTGCACCTGGATGAAAATCCTGGGAGCGACACTTAGTTCTAGAATTAAATACCCTATATGCTTTGCTGTTTGTAGAGTATCCTAAAAATATTCCTTCCTCACTCTTAGGATCCATCTTTCGCCTCTGCTCACGATCCGCCAAGATATAGAACTTACTCTCAAACACATGGAAATACTTCACATTTGGCTTTCTACCTTTCCATAGCTCATAAAGAGTGACAGAAGTACCTGATCTGATAGTCACCCTATTGTGTATATAGCACGCAGTATTCATGGCTTCAGCCCAAAAATGATATGGAAGCTTTTTGGCATAAATCATGACTCTAGCATACTCTTGTATAGTCCTGTTCTTGCATTCCACCACACCATTCTGCTGAGGAGTGATTGGTGATGAGAATTCATGAGTGATTCCTTCAGATAAGCAGAACTCTTCAAATCTGCTATTTTCGAATTCTTTCTCATGATCACTTCTGATTCGAATAACACCACAATCCTTTTCCCGTTGAATCCTTTGACACAACTCTTTGAAGGCTGCAAATACTTCAGACTTTTCTTTGATAAAACTTATCCAAGTGAATCTGGAGTAGTCATCTACGACAACATAGACATACTTCTTCCCACCAAGACTTTCAACCTGCATAGGTCCCATTAAGTCCATATGAAGAAGTTCTAGAACTCTAGAAGTTGTGGTAAGATGTTGAAGCCTCTTGTGTGACACCCTTGTTTGCTTCCCAACTTGACATTCACCACATATTTTATCCTCATCAATCTTCAGCTTGGGAATACCTCTAACAGCTTCACTTGACATAACTTTCTTCATCCCTTTCAAGTGTAAGTGACCCAATTTCTGATGCCACAGTTTGGTTTCATCTTCCTTTGACATCAAACAAGTAGACTGACTTTCAGGTTCTTGAGGATTCCACAGATAGCAGTTATCCTTAGACCTGGTTCCCTTCATAACAACTTCATCTTTCTCATTAGTTACTAGACATTCAGATTTGGTGAAATTTACTTTGAGACCTACATCACACAGTTGGCTTATACTGATTAAGTTTGCGGTCAGCCCTTTGACAAGTAGAACACGATCCAGATTTGGTTGTCTTGTGTAGTCCAGCTTTCCAACACCTTTTATTTCACCCTTTGATCCCTCCCCAAAAGTGACATAATTGGTGGAGTGAGGCTTGATATATGACAAGAATTTCTTCACACCAGTCATGTGTCTTGAACAACCACTGTCAAAATACCAATCTTCTCTTGCAGATGCTCTAAGAGAGGTATGTGCTATGATATCTGCCATCATTTGTCTAGGAATCCATCTTCTCTTCACTTTACCCCAACTCTGTCCTTTATTTTGTTGCTGAGCAGTTTTGGGATAGCCGTGCAGTTTGTAGCAAAAGGACTTTAAGTGACCAATTTTTCCACAGTAATGGCATCTCCATGGTTTATACTTTGATCTACAAACTCTTTTCTGATGCTTCATCTGATGTTGAAACATGTGATTTGACATCCCCTCTTCTTGCTTTATTTTCTGAGGAACAAACTTCAATACAGGCTTCTTGTAAGTCTCTGCTTGATTGTTAAAACCAATGCCTTGCACATTTCCAGCTTCTTTCCCAGTCTGAAGGATCTCATCCAGCTGCGTGGTACCACTATTCACCATTCTTATAGATTTGGTCATACTGTCAAGTTTTGACTTTTGCCATTCAACCTCCTCTTTCAGATCAACAATGGTTAATAGATGTTCTTCCTTCTCAGCTTCTAGTTGAGCTATCAGAACCTTCTGTTCCAATATTATCTGGCACCTTTCTTCATTCTTGATACACAACTCTGAAAACCCTGTGAAGATTTCTTCCTTAGTGAGTTCTCCAACATAGGATTCTTTGTCAGAGTCAGACTCACAAGTAGTTTCTCCATCAGCCTTACAGATCTCAGTCAAAGCTGTCACCAATTTTGCTGATTCTTCTTCAAGATCACTCTCAGACTCTCCTTCTGACCAAGACACTGATAAACCCTTCTTCTGCCTTTTGAGATACGTGGGACACTCAGTCTTTATGTGCCCATATCCCTCACATTCAAAGCACTGAACTCTCTTCCCTTGATTAAAGTCTTCTTCAGTTCTGGATCTTCTGCCTCCATCCTGGTTCTTACTGATGTCGAGTGACTTGTTCTGAGCATTTGCTCTCGACTTCCAGTCAATCCTTTTCAACACTTTGTTAAATTGTTTTCCAAGCAATACCAGATCTTTAGACACCCCTTCATCTCTGACCAGGTCACCTTCATCTTCTGAGTCACCAGCATTTGACACAAAAGCTATGCTCTTCTTCTTTTCAGACTTTTCACTGATCCCTAATTCAAATGTTTGAAGAGATCCCACCAGTTCATCCACTTTCATCTTGTCTATATCCTGAGCTTTCTCTATAGCAGTCACTTTCATGTCAAATCTCTTAGGTAGAGATCTGAGGATTTTTCTGACCAGTTTGCTGTCAGACATCTTTTCACCTAGGGCACTGGAGGTATTAGCTATCTCAATAATGTTCATATGAAAATCATGAATGCTCTCATCCTCTTTCATCTTCAAACTCTCAAACTTGCTAGTGAGAAGCTGAAGTTTTGACATCTTCACCTTTGAAGTCCCTTCATGAGCAACCTTCAAGACCTCCCACGCCTCTTTAGCAATGGTGCAGTGTTCAATCAACCTGAAGATATTCTTGTTAAGACCATTGAACAATGCATTCATGGCTTTGGAATTCCCTACGGACCCTTTGTAATCTGCATCATCCCAGTCTTCCTCTTCCTTCACCACATCAGTAGGAGTACCTTTTTCATCTTTAACCTTTGGGGGCTCCCATCCTTTTATAACAGTTTTCCATGCTTGATCATCCATGGATTTGATGAATGCTATCATCCTTGGTTTCCAATAGTCATAGTTGAAACCATCAAGCAGAGGTGGTTTGTTCAAAAATCCTCCATCCTTGTCCATTGTACCAGAAAGTACCTTCCCTGAATCTCACCCAGAACCAAATAAGGGTGCCAGCTCTTGATGCCAATTGAAATTCTAGCACAGATATCAGATGTCCTACACAGATGTTAAGACACTGATATCCAACACAATGAACAAGATAACAATAAACGTAATAGTGCAGAAAGTAAATAACACAGTGATATGTTTACCCAGTTCGGATCAACAATCCTATCTGGGGGATACCAAGCCAGGGACGAAATCAATATACGATAGTATCAATTCACAGATCATACAACACCCGAATAATCTGCTCACTTAATCACTACCCTTCCTATGACTTCTACCTAAGACTCGTCTAGGTATGAGGCCCTCCTCAAATCCCTCTACAACCACAACCCGTGATTGGTATCTTTCCACACAAGAACCAAATCGAAAGTCACACTTTCAAAAACACATAATTCTTAATACTTCACAACTTATGAGAATTGACACACAAGAAACTCAATGCTTAAAAGCTTATGAGTAACTGACAGAACTTACAACACAAAGAAACTAGTCCTTATACTGTTATCAGCATGATACCAGTATGGCTCACAAAATACACTCGAAAACCCTAACAAAACACAAGTAAGTTCCACACCTAAACTAGGTTTACATTAGTCGATATATAGCATTTAATCTGGACTGAATTGGGCTTCAAAAATGCAGCAAATAGACTGCTCACAAATCTGCAAAATAAACTCCACAAAAATAGGTCTTCAATCCAAAGTTTCCTATTATGTCTCCATAATTAGAAACAGCAGCGAATCCGCAAAACCAACAAATAAACACAATCCAAAAATGCTTTGGATGCCACATAGGATAACTAAATATTCACAGAATATTTAGTAACAAATCACAGCAACAGAATCTGCTTTAAAAACTGAATTCAGACGCGATGTCCTATGAGCAGGTATGGGACATCTTCATTCGACATGTTGAATGCAGCCACTTAGAACATCATGTTACACCATCTTACTGCTATAATAGTTTTAGCAAAATAAATGTCAACCACAAAAGCACATAAATAACAATAGTTGTTGAGGTAGGAAGGTTTTTTGCTTTGTCTAGTAGATTTTCTAGTGGGGACTAGGGGAAAATTTATGGTATTGAAGGGTGGATGGTTAGGAAGGATGAGAGTGCTATAGGGAGCAGTATGGGGTTGAATCGTTGTGGAGAGGCATAGGGAGAAGGTGGAAGATTAGTGGGAGGATAATTAGGGGGTTGAGTAATTGGTTCAAGATTGGTGTTGATTGGGTGAAGAGTGGATATAGATGGGAGAGGGATATGGTCGTGTCTTTGGGTGAAGGGAAAAGATGTTTCAAAGAATGTTACGTTTCTAGAGACTAAGAAGGAGTTGGTTGTCAGATCATATAGAAGGTATCCTTTGGTGCCTTCTCTAAATCCAAGAAAAACACAAGACTGAGACCGAGGATCAAACTTAGTACGATTATGAGACAAAGTAGAAGCATATGCAAGACAACCAAAACATTTAAAAGATGCATAATTAAGAATTTTATTATATAAAATAAAGTAAGGTGTTTTATTGTGAATAATGGGAGAAGGCAAACGATTGATTAAATGAACAACGTGAGCAACAGATAAATGGAATGATTTTAGGAATATTATCTTGAAAGAAAAGGGATCGTGCAACATTAAGGATATGTTGATGTTTGTGCTCAACAATACCATTTTGTTGAGGACATTCAACACACGACTTTTGGTGCACAATTCCTTTGGAGTTGCAAAAATCGGCCATTAAGAATTTTGGGCCGTTATCTGTGCGCAAGCATTGAAATTTTAAAGAAAATTGAGTGTGTATGAAAGAAATAAAGTTAGTTACATGTTTCCTAGTTTCACTCTTAAGGGTCATGAAGACAACCCATGTAAACTAAGTGAAGTCATAAAAAAGAGTCAGAAAATAACGATGGTTAGTAATGGAAGGTGTTGAGTAAGGACCCTAAATGTCATCATGTAGAAGTTTAAATGGAATAGAGGAAGTAGGAACACTAGAGTAATAGGGTAAACATTTTGTTTCGAAAGTTGACAAAAGTGGCAAGGTAAAGTTTTATTCATAGAGTAAATGATACTAGGGCATTATAAAGCCAAAGTTTTGTGAACATTAGGGGAGGGTGGCCTAATCTCCGATGTCGTTTTTCAGAAGTAGTACTAGAAACAGAATTACAGTTAAAAGAAGATACATAAGGGAAGGGGATGGCCTGAGCTTGAAGTACATATAGGTCTCCAAGGTGTTCAGTTAAACCAATTATTTTGGTTGAATTTTTCTGCAAAATGAAACACTATTCATTAATGAATGTAAGAGTACACGAAGAAGAGTTAATAAATTTGGTTGCTGAAATTAAATTAACATGAAAAGTTGGGAGATAATAAACATTAGATAAGATTATTGAGTTAGAAATATGCACAGTGCTAGGAATGTTGGTTTGAACAATGGTGCCATCAGGAAGCTTCATATTAATAGGAGGAACAAAATAATGAAATTGAAAATTACGTAAAGAATGAGTGATGTGATAAGTAACACCTATATTTATTACCCAATAGACAGATGGCTTACCATCCATAGAAGGGGAAACAAAATTTATGTTAGGAAGAGGTGTGGCATCGAAGGAAATTTGAGCGGAAGCGGAGGATTGTTGTTGCTGAAGTATGTGAAGAATCTGGGAATATTGATGCTGGATTGTTGCAATGGATTGTTGAGAATCTGGAGGAGTGTCAATAGGAGTATCAAGGGGAAGAGAAGTTGTAACATTGTGTATAGATGGCTTTGGACTTTTATAGTGATAACCTGGTGGGTTCTATGCTTGATGAAGCAAGTGTCAATTGTGTGGTTAGTGCGACCGCAATGTGTGCAAATGCGCTGAGAGGGATTATCACGACCATAGGCGGAACGACTACGACCTCAAGATACAAAGGAAGAATAACCGCGAGCTCCCCCAGAATTTTTGGATGGTTGAAAATTCATTGCCATAGCTGGAATTTCAAAAGACTCAGCAGGGATATTAAGGGAACGCCTTTCTTGACCTAAAACCATATAAAAGGTTTTGTTAAGAGAAGGGAGAGGTTCCAACAAAAGAATCTGAGAGCGGACCGTGGAGAATTAGTCATTGAGGCCCTTGATAAACTTTATCACCTGATCTTGAACTTTGTATCTTCGAAGATCTGATGTCGCACCACAAGTGCACGAAATTGCACAAGTGCAATAGCGAGTAGGACGGAAGGAGTCAATTTGTTCCCAGAGAGAGGTGAGTTTGGTGAAGTAGGCGGAGAAGTCGAAAGTTCCTTGAAGCAAGTTTTTGAGATCATCTTAAAGACCTGAGATTTTGAAACATCTCCCTCAGAAAACCTAGTTTCCAGATTTCGCCATACAGCTGAAGCGTTATCAATCCACAAGATTGATTAGCGATGATCTCAAAAATAGATTTCTTAAGCCAAGATAGAACCGTATTATTACATCTGAGCCAAGGATCGTAGAGAACGCTGTCGGCGACAGGTTGAGGAAAGGTTTCATTGATGAACCGAAGCTTGTTTTTCGATATGAGAGTGACTTTCATGGCTCTTGACCATGAATTGTAATTGATATGGTCAAGAAGTGGGGTTACGAGTATGAGGGGAGGGTTTTTGTTGGGATGGAGGTAGTAAGGATTAGAGGCATTTGTCGCGAAATCAACGAAGGGATTATCGACCATGGTAGTGAAGAAAAGAATTATGATTCACATAAAGGGTTGATTAGGGTTCGCAGAAAAGGTCGATTAGGGTTATGGGAAAAGAAAACAATCTTGAAATGGGGGTGGTGAACGACCAGAAAAGTTGAAGGTGATGGTGGTACGATTCTTGATGAAGGGTGAAGGTGATGGTGGTGGGATTCTTGATTTGGGTGGAGTAGAAAAGGTCAAGCCGAGAGAAAGAGCAAACAGTGAGAGAGAATGAAAGAAGAAAAAAAAGATTTTGTTATCTGGTAGATGAGAAAGAGAGAGGAAGAATCCACGAAAACCAATAGAAAAGGGATAAGGAAGTAAAAGAATAACGTGACAAGAAACAAAAGAGCAAAAGGAAAAAAAATACTTCACATGAAGAAAATACTTCATTATTACTTTATTCCAAAAGGTTGAAAAAGTATTACATATTGATGATGTATTTATGCCGAAACTAAATCATAGGCGTTAGATTGGTGTTTTCAGTGTTTTTTAGGAGCTAATTTGATCATTTGTTTTGGCTTGGGGTTCTTTCTTTAAAGCTGTGTGTTTTGCTTTGGGTATCTGTTTCCTTCTTGTAGGGGTACTCTTTTTTTCTGTTATTTTGTCGAAATGGTTGTACTAGCGTTTGGTTCTTTGGCATTTCTTGTGTCATTCTTTTAATATAATTCTTATTTTATTTTGCCTTTAAAAAAAAAAGTAATGGTCACAAAAATAAACTAAGGGTTATCTAATAATTATCATATATAAGACTCAAGAGTTATAAATATGTTTGAGCGTTAAGGATTATCTATTAATTACTACTATAACTCAAGAGTTATCAATACATTTGAGCGTTAAGCTAATTGGTCATTCTATCGATAGTTGTTCCAAATCATTTCCATTCATTTGTTCATTGATTGACAAAGTTCCAGGACAAATTACGACTTCGTTGACATACAAAGCTATAGTGCTACCATAATAAATTTCCACACATACTTACTGCAGCGTTTTACCTTTCTTATTTTTGCCGTACCTTGTATTCCAATTACAATCCTTTCTTTAACTTGCTGGTGAAAACGACATACAACTTGTAAAAACAGATTTAAAAAAGTGGACAATTTCGTTATCTATTCCAAAAAATTAAGTAGTCTACTTTTAACAAATCTACCAATGCCATATTATTTTATTATACTTAATTATTTATTTAATGATTTAAATTTTATAGATTTTTAATATAATGTAACCTAATTTAATCTATGAATAACTCTACCCAATTTTTTGAAATGAGTAGATAAAAATTCACCTTTCAAAAAATACCACATTAATAGACGCATTTGCCATGTAACGCACCACCTTCTATAAAACATCTTTATTGGAAGGATCATGTGAATAACAATGTTAATCTCTCGGCTCTAACTATTTTTTTAAAGTCAGTAAATTAATTTGAAAATGATGTAAGCATATATATGCAAAGTGAATTTCGAAATACAGTATGCAAAGACAAATATCAGACTCAAAACAATCCGTAACAATCAACGTACCTACAATCATTTTAATAACCATATATAATCAATTCAACCAGTTTAATACACAAATAGATGTTTAACATCTTACAAAGGGGGAAAGATGCTAATCGGAATGTCTAATGATCCTAAAACTAGATTCAGAAAACAAGAAACCAATAAACGACAACAAACTTATTTTCAAGTTTAAGAACTTGTAAACTTGGTTACAGCTTTGGTTCCTTCAGAGACAGCATGCTTGGCTAATTCACCGGGCAGAACAAGCCTGACCGCGGTCTGAATTTCCCTTGAAGTGATTGTTGGCTTCTTGTTGTATCTTGCAAGTCTCGAAGACTCTGCAGCAAGCTTCTCGAAGATGTCGTTGATGAAACTGTTCATGATACCCATGGCCTTGCTTGAGATACCAATGTCAGGGTGAACTTGCTTCAGAACCTTGAAGATGTAGATCTTGTATGTCTCTACGCTCTTCTTGCTTCTCTTCTTCTTCTTGTCACCGGCGGCAGCACCGCCATCCTTAGGCAGCTTCTTTCCGGCCTTTGGCTTCTTCTCAGCCGGAGCTTTCTCGGCTACTGTGGACTTCTTCTCCTCCACGGGTTTCTTCTCAGCTGGTTTCTTTTCTCCCTTTGGCGCCATTGAAGGAATTTGGTAATTCAACTTTGGAAAAGTTTAGGGATTCAAATTAGAAATTGAAGAGGATGCAGAATGAAATTGGGGAGTGAATGAGAATAAAATGTTGCGGTGAATTTTATATAAGAAGATTCTCGCGGTGCTATTGGCCAATGTGGTTATTCGCGGATCGACGACGTGGAACATTTTTTACCGTTAAATAAGTCTGATGGATGGCTGAGATGCTTTTTCTTATTTCCCCTATTCCAAGGGAGTAATTGCTTTTCATTGCGCGCACAAATGGATATTACCAGTTTTATATCCTTGTTTTCGCGGCTTAGTTTTGAAACACAGTTTTTAAATTTGCGAAAATATCATATCATACTTAATTTTAGTTTTGAAAAAATATTCCTACCAAAATTATTAATTTAAAAATTAAATTAAACTTAATACTAATTCGACGATGTCTTCTTAAAAAATTTTCCACTAAAATTATTAATTCACTAATTAATTAATTAATTAATTATAATTAAATTAAAATATTATATTATTAATGAATATTATATCTATTAATTAATTAATAAAAAAATCGTGCTTTCCATTAAGATTTTTTTTTAATATAACATAGTTTTTCAAAAAAAAATTCAGAAAAATACAAATTTCAAATAAATTACCAAAATGGCTATGTTTAGTGTTACAATATAAGGGTGACGCCATATAGGAAGACGCCTCATTTAAGAGGCAAAAGTCATACCATATGTTGCCTCAGGCCAAATGGTGTGCCCTACAAGATGGCGCCTCAGTTCATGTTATTGTTTTTTATTTATTTAATTTTTTGTTTAAATTGTGAAATGAAAAAATTATTGGAAATAAACTAGGGTAGTCATAAATACATCAGAATGTTAAGGACAAACATTAGTACAATCGGTGGTAAAGGAAAAATCAATGATCGTGCCTATCTAAACGTCCACCGGTTCCACATGCAGGGGATCTTGTGCGGCGTCTTTGTCTAGCACCACGATTTTGTTGAGGTATGGCTGGTATTTGCGTCTGCTGAGATGGCCTCGGCGCATCAGACGATGGCCCCGACACTTGAGACAAATTCTAAAGCATCTGTCCCCAATAGCCGGGGGTTGCCGCCGACGACGCTTCCGTAATCCAGCTGCATGCCCATGTTTGTGTAGTTTGTATGGGGGGTTAGGTTGGTTGCATACGGTATGGTTGGCCGAAATGTTGCATTGATGGGTGTTGGTACTGACTTAGTGGTTGATGTGGGGTTTGGTAGTCGAAAAGTGGGTCGGTGTGTTGGCTGTAGGACGAGTGTGGTTCTTGGTTGTAGGAAGATGGGGTGTTCATTTGTGGGGTGCTATGGTGGGCTGGGGTGGGTTCGAAAGACTCGTCAGGGCTATAGGCGGGATGGGGGTAGGGGTAAGGGTTTTCTTGTTGTGATTGAGTATGTGGCATGTTAGGGTAGGGGTAAGGCTCTTCTTGTTGTTGGGTATAGGTAGGTGTATGATGTTGGGCATATTGTTGAGTATGGTGCTGCGAGGAAGACGCACGTTGGCGGGGGTCAATTAGATACGTCGGTTGAGAGAGGAATGGTTGCGTTGTTGTAATAGACCTAAACCAACTCATATATTGTTGTGTTGGAATAACATATTCTACAACGGGGTCGGTTAAGACGTGCTGGTGTCGATTCTCCTAGTGTTGGCACATGTCTGTTGCAAAGTTAGTCCATTCACCCACTGCCCACTGGGTGTCGACTCTACGCAGATGCCACTTTCCCAAACTTGTCGGAGCCACCGAAATATCCTGATGCATTTCTAATTGAAGTTTGACTCGATCGCTCTGATGCATCTCCACAGTGGTGAACCGAATGATGGGCGTTTTTGAAGTCCACACAGTAGCATCATTCACGTTGGGCTGGTGGTCGTCGAGCCCCTCGTACGGCCTCCAGACAAACTACAGGAACACAATGTTTAATGAGAAATTGTATTCCGCTTTAAAGATTTAGAAATATTTATGTAAGTATTTTAGGGAAATTTACGTCGTATGGGCCAATGTGATCTAGTAGGTTGCAGTAGACTGTTACGGCGTTCCTGGGATTTCGATTGTAGCTCATTCCTGGAACTGCCCACCTGAAAATGTAGTTAGAGATTAATTAGTTACTACTAAACATTTCATTAAAGGACATAGGCGCAGGGAAGTGTACAAGCTTACCTTAATGCGTAGGGGAATGTGAAAGGGTTCCGGTTAATTGGAGCTAGTGTTGGCATTCTCGACCAACCCCACGCCTGAAGGAGATAGGCGCAACCATAAAATGTACAAGCATCTTTTTTTGCAGTTTTGCAAAGTGAACTATACAGATGGGCCAGTACAGCTGAACCCTAACTATATTCGTGCACTCTGTTAATGTTAGTCAACAAAGGCAGGTACATAATATTTACACTATTTCCAGTGCTTTCTGGAAACAAAAAATTACCGAACAATAGCATTAAATAGCACCTAGTTTTTAGTATCTTGTGATAGGGGGAATCCTCGTCTAATACGATAGAGTCATAGTAACCCCTAAGGTATTTTATGTTTATACCTTGCCCCCTAGGTCTACCATCTTGTGCTGGTTGAGGTGCTTCCAAACTTAGGGGCGTGCCCAACAAATCGTTGCATAGTTGGTTGTCTACAAAAACGGGGTCGTTGACGGTCGTGCCATCTATACGGAGGCCGAGTAACATATGCACATCTTGGAGTGTGACTGTGCATTCACCAAAAAGGAAGGTGAAATGTGTGGGTCTCCAGCTTCCATCATTCTAGCAAGGCCAAAATAAATTTTGGGTCTACATGGTATGACTTGATTTTAATCAAGTCACCAAATCCACATCTTGTTAGATATTCTTCGATGAAAGGGTCGTGACGGAAGTATTCGTGCCCACGGCAACGGAACCTTGATACCTCCTGAACATAAAAAATGAATAAAATTACTTAGATAAAAAAATACTTCTATGATAAGGAGTGTAAAACAAAAAAAGGCCGAAACACTTACGAAGCCTTCAACGTTTTCTGAGGTTCCTCGATGGTCGTTTCCTATGGTGAGCAGAGACATTTTTTTCGTAAGGGGTTTTAAGAGAAAGACTTTGTGATGGATGCGAAGTTTTTGTGAGTTGAAGAGAAGCGAAGAGTTTGAAATGAGAAAAATTTGTAGAATGGTGAGATGGTATTTATATTGGTGTAGAGGGGGAGTCACATGATAATGCATGCATTCTTGGCCTTTGTAGTTAGCCAAGTGTACTCATGCATGCTTTGGAATCTATTATGTGTTCTCTTGCATGCATTCTTGGTCTTTGTAGTCTAACATGTGTAGTAATGCATGCCTTGGATTCTCTTATATGTTCTTTTGCATGCATTATTGGTCTTCGTAGTATGACAAGTGTTGTCTTGCATGAGAAAGTGAAGGCATGCTTGTATTGTCATGTCACGCAGATCACATCATGTCTTTACATTTTCTTCCCATGACTAAAGTTTGAAAATAAAAATAATACAAATAAAAATAATAACAATAATGATAAAGCAAGTCTAGGCATGCAGAGTGTAGGCATGCAGAGTGTGGTCTTATTATAACAGTCTGAAGCAATTAAACTTCCAAAAATAATGGCGCAGAGGCATGCTAAAGAATAGTGGATGCAGAGTGTAGGCATGCAGAGTCTAGGCATGCAGAGTGTGATCTTGTCAAGGCAGAGCATCACATGGTTCATGCAAGGGAATGGTAAACTATTCTGAAGCACTTAAACTACCAAGAGGGGTAAGTTATATCAACTACACACCTATTAATACACATGTAAGATACAACTTATCATCACATACCTGCAACAACTAAAGTTTGTAAACCATTTTTTCCAAACTTTAAAGTTTGTAAACCATTTCTTCCAAACACAATTTAGTTATGGCTCAAAGACCACAATACCTGATAAGTGCACATCTCAATGATGAGATATTTGAAAGTCCAAACATGGGTTTCAATTTAGAGATACAGAAGTGACTAGGTTTTTAATTGATAGAAGAATAAATTTTTATCATTTGAAATCCCGGTTAGAAAAGAAAATGCAGTGCGGTCCGGTTGGGCAAATTGTATACAAAAACCCTATCTTTTTTGACGCACATGACCGATGCAAATTTTTTCAGACGAAGATCCGGGACGACGATGATGTGCGTAATATGTTTCTGAGTCATGAGAATTCTGGTTTCAATGAGGTTGAGTTATATATTACGTTACAACATCGACCATTGTCGCAACAACTAGAAGTTTTGCAGGTTTTTAACGATTCCGACAACAAACAAGCTGAGGTGGATGTCGTTGACGAGGAAGAAGAAGAAGCAGAGGACATTGTCGATGAAATGGTAAACAACGATGAGACAGACGAATTACCAGGGAGTCATGTCTATTGCCCGCCTCAACACATGACAACACTCAACTTAGGCGACGACGAACCATCAACGGATATTTTTTACGACCCATACATGCAGACAGGGGGAGTATTAAAAGTTGGAGATAATTTTCGTACGAAAGAAGATTGCGTCCAAGCAATAAAACAATACCACATGAACTTATCTGCAGATTATAGAGTCGATCGAACAAATCCAACTTTATACAAGATCTATTGCCGTAACAAGGCCTGTCCGTTTAGATTAACAGCATCTTTCTGGAAGCGAAGCGATTCCTGGAAGATAGGGTCAATGGGTTCGGCGAACACATACATAATCACGAATCCAAGTCAGGATCATCGCAAGCTCGGCTCTCAGTTAATCTGCAATGAAATTCTATCAGTCATTAGCGACAACCCTTCTGTGAAAGTGAGTATAATAATAGCTTATATGGTTCAACGATACAACTACACTCCTTCGTACAGGAAGACATGGATTGCTAGGACAGAGGCGGTTGAAAAGGTTTTTGGAAATTGGGAGGACTCTTACAAAGAACTCCCAAGATACCTCGTGGCATTAAAACACTATGCTCCATGGACTATAGCATTGTTGGAGACGTTGCCGGCATATACGCCAGACGAGAGTTATGTCAGCGGAAATGGCATTTTCCACAGACTCTTTTGGGCGTTTGAGCCATGCATCAAAGGATTTACGTACTGTAAACCTATAATTAAAATTGATGGAACATGGTTATACGGAAAGGATAAGGGCACGCTACTAATGGACGTGGCACAGGATGGCAACAACAACATTTTCCTTATCGCCTTCGCTCTAGTTGAAGGGGAGACTGCTGGAGGTTGGAGTTTTTTCCTAAAATATCTCTGACAATACGTTGCTCCCCAGCCTAACTTATGTTTGATCTCCGACAGACACACCTCAATAGAGAGTTCTTACAATAATCCTGATAACGATTGGCAGGATCCTCCCTCAAGCCATGTGTATTGCATTAGACACATCGGTCAAAATTTCATGCAGGAGTTCAAGGACAAGGGGCTAAAAAGGATGGTTACTAATGCGGGCTATGCACTAACAGAGCCTACCTTTAGATACTACCGGGATGAGATCAGACTTACAAATGCAGATGCATTGAGATGGATTGATAATATTCAACAGGAGAAGTGGACAAGGGCGTACGACAATGGGCAACGATGGGGCCATATGACAACAAACCTGGTTGAGTCTATGAACTTTGTATTCAAAGGCATCCAAAACCTGCCGATAACCGCTCTTATGAGGTCAACATATTTTAGGCTCGCTGCACTCTTTGATACCAGACGTACAAAGTGGGGTTCGGTAATACAATCTGGGCAGCTGTTTAGTGATAGTTCAATGACATTCGTGAAGGAAGAAGCTGCAAAGGCCAACACACATGTCGTCACAGTCTTTGACCGTATTACAGGTCATTTCAGTGTTGCAGAGCCTATTGATCACATCGAAGGAAGGCCTAGGGGATGTTTTCGAGTGTATTTGGATATGAGTTGGTGTAACTGTGGAAAGTTTCAGGCATTTCGTATGCCTTGCTCCCATGTTATAGCAGCCTGTTCCAAGGTCTGGCTGGACCTAACCAACTATCTCTCTGTTCTTCACCAAGTCATTACTCTTTGCAATGTCTACGGCACCAGCTTTCAATTGGTAGCAAGGGAGGACTACTGCCCTCCATACGAAGGCGAAATTGTGTGGCATAATGATTTGATGCGAAGAAATAAAAAGGGTCGCCCTAACAGCACCCGTATTCACACGGAGATGGATGCAGCAGACAAAATAGTGAGGTTGTGTGGTTTGTGCCGGCAGACAGGCCACAATCGTACCAAGTGTCCAAATGTGGGCTCTAGCACAGCTTCATAGTTTCAATTGTAAACTTGTCTATTTATAACAACAACAATTTTTATTTAATTGATGCCATGCTTAAATGATTACAACAACATAACATAACATAACAGAACATAACTTTATAGCTAAACATCAACAAATAATCATCAACGGAACCTAATACCAAATCAGAAAATAACAATAACAAACCCAAACAAAACAACTCATAGACTCAACTTATCTAGGAAATTACAACCATCAACTTAATTTCTTGTTCTAACATCATCATCATGAGGACGCCAGCATCATTTTCCACTTTCCTCCAAGTCCGGCTGACTCCGTCTGGACCAGACTTCTCAACCAGCCTCTCAATCTTCCTGATCTTTTCACCTGCCTAAAATTCATCTGCTAGCCAGCGGCGAAGTTCCCTATGCAAATGCTCCAACGTCTGGGTGTTCCAGAGTATCATCTTCATCGGAGGCTTGACAGCTGAGTATACAACTAGGGCATCTCTTTTCATCAGTGGAAATTCTAGAAACTTTTCCTCCGGTGCTGGTGATGATGACGACAGACGGCGATTTAACCACTCATACATGGTGTTGAGAAAGGGAGAGTTTGGGATATTTGTGAGGGAAGGGAGGAAATTAGGGTTTTGGTGACAAGTGTTGTGAAATAACAAGTGAGGGTAAACCCTTATTTATAGGCACATGAGACCCTACTAAATAATATAATTAATTATATAATAAAAAATTAAAATTTTAATGCTTTAAAAAAAAGGCATTGTACTGAGGCGTCATCCCATATGGCGCCTCCCCTGTACAATTAGGGCACCTAAATACAACTAAGGTGCCATCCCACATGGCGTGTAGGGTTTTTGTGAAATTTTTTTGCCTGAGTCGCCATCCCATATGGCGCCTCAGGTCTTTCCTTTCTCCAAAAGTACGCCACTTTGGTAATTTATTTGAAATGTTGGTTTTTTTTGGTATTTTTGTTCAAAAAATAGGTTATCTTAAAAAAAATTCTTCCATTAACTCTATTATTCATGATCTCACAATACTCTTTAAGGTAGAGTTATCTTTTTTCATGAGAATAAGAGAGTGTCTATTTCGCGCGTTTGTTTTCCTTATTCTTGTCTCATGGTCTTTTATTTTGGGTTTTGAGGACGATTCAAAACAAATGTCCCCTAACCCTTGTCTCTGTTGTGAAGGATGAGGGTTTTGTCTTGTACAATCTTATGTTTGACGGCAACCGAAGTAATTAAAGAGTTTTGATGAGAAGTTATTGTTGGTATTAGGAACATATGCATTAAATTTTTCATTGCAATAGATGGTGTTTTCTAAGGAGGTCTTGATGCATGTACCTAAATTATCATCAATAATTTCTTTTTTGTCCTAGGATGCTCAAGTATTCTTGAAGGATTTTTTATAGAGTCTGGATTGTTGGTGGCGTATCTCTCGCTTACTAACGTAGGAGATCGTGTGGCTCGTCACAATGAGGATACACATAAGAGCTTTTTAACTTATCACTTTCCTCCTTACGCCACTTGTGGGTTTTAGGAAATTCTTCTTCCTCTCCTTCTTCGTCTATGGCTTTTTTTTTTGCTCTCAAATTTTCTACGCAGGTCTTCGTTTCAATTTTATTCTCATCACCTCTCCAGCACGCGCATTTTTGCCTTCGTTTCTTTCTAAGGTAAAACTTGAGGTTCCATTTCTTTCTTTTCACTTCCATTAACTAGGATTTCAAATAGTATTGCTTTGTCAAATAACTTGAATTAAATGCTCGAGTAAATCCTCTTGTTTTCAATGAGAGGTATACTTTGCTTGAGGACAAACAAAGAGTTAGTTGGGGAGAGTTTGTTAGATGTCAAACATGCCACATATTTGTATTTGATACTTGGCATTTTTCAACACTTTCTATGATTAATTATTGATTTTAGTGGTGAATTATTGTTGTTATTTAAACATTATAATATACCTTTGGTGCTTGTAATATGTGTGTTATTGTGCAGGAAAAGACACTAAATGATCAAGAAATTAAGACACAAAAAGATGATGCAAGCTGTCAAAGAAGAAGGAGAACAATAGCTGGTTCGCTTTGCGAACCCTGGCGAATTCACCAGCAAACGTTCGCTCTGCGAACGGTGGCGAATCTCCCAGCAAAGAGCTCCAGAATGAGACAGTGGGAAAAGGGAGTAAAATTCGCTTTGCGAACAGCTAGCGAGTGTTCGCTGCTTCACTCGCTGTGCGAAGGACCTGGCGAAGGACTCTTGGCTGAGGCAGTGGCTAAAGGAACCAAAATTTGCTTTGCGAATGTTTTGGCGAATGGTTCACTTTGCAAATGAAACGTTCGCTTAGTGAACCCGCGATGACAGCCAAGGGCGGTTTAAGCTTTCAGAGGCACTTAAAGTGCCATTTTTCTTCATTCGCTGGGCGAGGGGATCATTCGCTAGGCGAATGCATCAGAACACAAGTGTGTTATAAATAGTTTTTTTATTTTTCTTGGGATGAAAAAAAAACTTGATATTTTCACACCAAAACATATTTTTCTGAACTTTGATCATCCAAGACTTAATTTTCACATAGAGAAGCTGAAGTCACATCCAATATCGATTATTCGACTCAGATGTTCTTTCATCTCCTCTTGAAACTTGTCATCCAAGCTACCATGAAAATGAGTAGCTAAGCACCTCTTGTGTTAAGGTTAGATGTAGTTGATCTTGATCATATGTGTTTCTTTTGATCTTTTGTATATGAACAAGGTTTATGATCAATATAGATGAAGTTATTTGTTCTTAATGATGTATTTGTGGTTTGAATCACTCTAGACATAGATTTTCCAAATCATGACCTAATATTTTCATCTCTTAAAAACCAAACTCTAGACATAGATTTGGGATTTGTTATTCGCTTTGTGTTGATCTTAATGGTTGTTGTTTCGATTGTTAGCGTGAGACATCATCTAACTGTCTAAACAACGAAACTCACGAATTTGCTTTAGACATAAACTTATTCGAGAGGATACGCGATTGTATTGGTCGAAAACTAAGTTCATATGCTTGATTAATCAGATATGTATGAAAAGGATTAGCGAAATCTAATATTGACATGCTTTTCTAAAACTTACAACATCTTTGCTCTAATTTACTCTTTGCTATAAAATTATGTTTAGCAGAACCAAGAACAATTTGAAACCCTTTAACTTAAAACTTTTCGACTATTGCACGACAAGCATCAAAATATCACACAATCCCTGCGGATACGATATAAACATCCCCACATATACTGTTTAAACAAAATGGCGTCGTTGTCAGGGATTGTTGTTTGATATTGCAACATTGCAATAGTTGCTTTGGTTTAAGCTTGTTAACTTTTTCTTGAGCTTGTTGATTTGTTTGGTTTAGTGTGCAGACTTCATTTTATGCGAGGGAAGTTACCTCCGGACCAACTTCTGTTCGATCCCGAGATTGAAAGAACCGCTCGTAAAATCAATAGCAAAACAAGGCGAAGGAGGCCACTTGCCAAAGAAAGACGAGAGCGAGAGGAAAGTTTGACTTCGACGCAAATACCATAGTTACCGCCAACTATGACTGATCCATCACCATATCATCCGGGGTTGCTATAAGATACCGAAGGACATATTTACAACCTTTGGCTCAGCTCATTCTACTTTTTGTGATTACCAATATCAAGCCAAAGTCACATTCTTCCACCATCCTTATACCACTCACCCACCTTGTTCATAGCATTCTTACCAATGTCTAGATCAACGTGGCCCGTATCATTACTGATGAGATTAAGGCCATTGTTCTAAGTAGTCTTGGAGGTACTACTTCTCGGGCGAATGCCCCGCTTGCTTTCCCATGTCTCATCATTACGTTGTGTGCACATGTTGGGGCTAAAATACCCGCACGTCGTCAGGTCACCATTCCCTTTGCCATTGATGATCGGTACGTGGACAAATTTTGTAGGCCCAAGGGGGCAAGATGAGAGACATCTGGTGCTGGTACTGATGCTAGCACAAGGGGTGGTGATACTACTGGTTTGGGATCACATACTTTTTATCCTTTTCAGCAGGAAATATACCAGTACAACTGGGACTGGATGGCGTCTTCTCAACGCGCCATGACTGACTTACATGATTCCATGCAGGTTCTTCAGTTGCAGATTCACGATCCTGCCGGCGAGCATTCTTTGATGTCTAGGGAGCAGTTCTTGACACATGCTGGTTGGCCTGAGGCCAGACCAGTTCTCGGAGGGGGTGAGGATGCAACTGATGATGATGCTGATGAGGAAGGTGTTGATGTTGAGGCTGATAATGATGATGAGGTGGCTGGCTCTGTCGATGGTTCAGAGGGCAAGGAGATCGAGGTGTCTGATAAGGACTGATGGTTGTTGTGATGATGATTTTGTACTTCCTTTGAGCATCAAAGTGAAGTTTTTCTTGTATTCTATTTTTATTTCAGTTTGTATTAATGTATTGTATCCACTTTGTGGAGTATTTTGGGATATTTGGATGTACTTGTACCCTCTGGTGGTACTTTTGACATTGTAGGTGTGTTCACACCAGTACATTTTTATTAGTATTATTAGTAATATTTGTTGTTTTCAGTAAAAAAAAAATGTATTTAATTTTACTAATATTTTGGGCTTAATTATTGTATTAAGTGTTGAGTTCTTCAGTTTACGAATGCTCAACACTTAAATTGTTGGTATGCTTATGTGTTAAGAGTTGAATTCTTCAGTTTACGAATGTTTAACTCTTAAAATGTTAAAATGTTTTTTTTTTATTGTTTTATGTTGGTATGCTTGTGGAAATTTAATATTTCCAACTTTTGGATGTTTTGTGGAAGAAACTTAGGTTGGTGTTGATTATGCATCAAAGAAGATTCCTCAAAGATTGGATGGCTATGATAGTACTTTAAGCATGATGTTGTGGCAAGGTACATAGTTACCTAGTTCTAGAATTTTGAATGTATTAGAACTTTGTTGTCTTTGTACAAATGAAAATGTTGTTTCTTGTTACAACTCTATTTCAGTGCTTGTGTCATTTAGGTCAAAAAATCACAAAAGTGAGAAACCTCCAGGTTATACTATATGCTTTGGATTGATGATAAATTTTGTTTTATACTTTTAATTCATACTTTATCTTGTGATTTGTGTGATTTTGTGGAAGTCTTAGAAATGATAAAGGCACTTGTTGATATTGAGCACAACCATGTCCAAACAGTAATTTACCCGTGAGTAGCGAGAATTCGTTAACCCCCTTTGCACCTAAATTGTTAGATCTCTTTTAGTGATGAACTTTGTGTTGTACATATTATGAAAATTAAGTTCATCACTTCTTGAACCTTGGAACTTTTGTTTTAATTGACTTCCTTGCCTTAAAAAGTAAGGAACATTCACTTAAGGTTTAGTCGAAAATAAGTTGGAGAGAATGAAAAAGAAGATTGGTGAATTACTCAAAATTTTGAAAACATTTAAGCAAGCAGGAAAGAAAAGAGTATGTGTACAAAAGAGAAAAAGAATGTTTGCTTGAATGAGAAAAATAGGTTCAATAATTGTGTGAGGAAGTTTGAGAAGGTGTGATAAAGGAAAGAAATTGGTGAATGAAGTTGAGATGTTGTGAATACCTTGTATAGTGAATGTTCTTTTGCATCTGCAATTTCGATTCAATGGCCTTTAGAAATGTCCCTTTATTGTTAACCCAACCAAGCTATAACCTTAAAGCCCTTAGTGATCTTTCACTTCCATGATTTCTTTTGTGATCATTTAGATATTGTATGAATTGCTTAGTATTTACATGATTTGTCATTTGAGTGAATTTATCCCGTGCTTGCATGCGCATTTTCCTTCAATCATTTTTCGAAGAGGAGTGTTAGAATGACATGTGCATGATGATTTAGTTGTCTCTTGAAACATTGTCTGAAAGTTGTTTAAGAGTAAAGTTCTTTTACATTGTCGATTCTAGGATTGTGTAATTGTTGCCTTGTTGCAATTCTTGTTTATTTGAGTTGTTTCTCTTATCTTGGTTGAATTAAATGCTCGAGTAAATCCTCTTGTTTTCAATGAGAGACATACTTTGCTTGAGGACAAACAAAGAGTTAGTTGGGGAGAGTTTGTTAGATGTCAAACATGCCAAATATTTGTATTTGATACTTGGCATTTTACAACACTTTCTATGATTAATTATTGATTTTAGTGGTGAATTATTGTTGTTCTTTAAACATTGTAATATACCTTTGGTGCTTGTAATATATGTGCTATTGTGCAGGAAAAGGCACTAAATGATCAAGAAATTAAGACACAAAAAGATGATGCAAGCTGTCAAAGAAGGAGGAGAACAATAGCTGGTTCGCTTTGCGAATGGTGGCCAAGCTCCCAACGAAGAGCTCCAGAATGAGATAGTGGGAAAAGGGAGTAAAATTCGCTTTCCGAATAGCTAGCGAGTGTTCGTTGCTTCACTCGTTGTGCGAAGGACCTGGCGAAGGACTCTTGGCTGAGGCAGTGGCTAAAGGAACCAAAATTTGCTTTGCGACTGTTTTGGAGAATGGTTCGCTTTGCGAATGAAACGTTCGCTTAGCGAACCCGCGATGACAGCCAAGGGCGGTTTAAGCTTTCAGAGGCACTTAAAGTGCCATTTTTCTTCATTCGCTGGGCGAGGGGATCATTCGCTAGGCGAATGCATCAGAACACAAGTGTGTTATAAATAGATTTTTTATTTTTCTTGGGATGAAAAAAAACTTGATATTTTCACACCAAAACATATTTTTCTGAACTTTGATCATCCAAGAGTGAATTTTCACATAGAGAAGCTGAAGTCACATCCAATCTCGATTATTTGACTCGGATGTTCTTTCATCTCCTCTTGAAACTTATCATCCAAGCTACCATGAAAATGAGTAGCTAAGCACCTCTTGTGTTAAGGTTATATGTAGTTGATCTTGATCATATGTATTTCTTTTGATCTTTTGTATATAAACAAGGTTTATGATCAATATAGATGAAGTTATTTGTTCTTAATGATGTATTTATGGTTTGAATCACTCTAGACATAGATTTTCCAAATCATGACCTAATATTTTCATCTCTTAAAAACCAAACTCTAGACATAGATTTGGGATTTGTTATTCGCTTTGTGTTGATCTTAATGGTTGTTGTTTCGATTGTTAGGGTGAGACATCATCTAACGGTCTAAACAACGACACTCACGAATTTGCTTTAGACATAAACTTATTCGAGAGGGTACGCGATTGTATTGGTCGGAAACTAAGTTCATATGCTTGATTAATCGGATATGTATGAAAAGGATTAGCGAAATCTAATCTTGACATGCTTTTCTAAAACTTACAACATCTTTGCTCTAATTTACTCTTTGCTACAAAATTATGTTAAATAAAACCAAGAACAATTTGAAACCCCTTAACTTAAAACTTTTCGACTATTGAACGACAAGCATTAAAATATCGCACAATCCCTGCGGATACGATAGAAACACCCCCACATATACTGTTTCAACAGCGGGGATGGTTTGTACCATGCTTTTACTGAAGTGGGGTCTTCATCAGATGTGTGGTGTTCCCTCTAGATGGAAATAAAAGGATATGTAATACATATGATAGGTGTGTCATTCCCTTTCATGAATGTTTGTCCTCTTTAATAAACTTCTGTCTATGGAAACATATTTTTCAAGATATTCAAGATAAGTGATCACAACTCAAGAGATTTATAGTTTGCCTTTGTCATTGTGCTTTTGATGATAACAACTTGTTGATGACAAGATGAAGTCTTTGATACGACCTTAAGTGTAATAAAATGGTTAAAGATGCATGCAAACAGGTTAGGGTTCATCCTCTAATGATGGTACATATTGAAATAAATATTAAGCCTCGTCTCCAAGAAGATTCAATCAAGTGTCTACATGATTAGTTTAATTGACAAGTCTTAGAGCTTCAAAGTAAGAAAGAGAGAAAGTGTGAAAGCTCGCCTTATCGCGTCTGAGTGAACCATCTTTTGTAAAAACACAAAGGGCTTTTTCATAAATTTATACTGCTAAATCACACACACACACACACATACACACACAAAAACATGTTTTCAAGCCTCTGTCTCTTAAGATAATATCCCTAAAAATACTTGGAAATGTTCCATTTTAATCTGGAATTGTCTGAATGATTTTGGACAAAATTTTGTATTGTTCAATCGATTGACATTTATACCCAATCAACTAGGTCAGTGAAATAAATTTCATTAGTCGTTTGGGACAACGTCTTAATGAATGGCGTCATCTCTAGATCTTTTATTTCCTTTTTCAAATTTATAATCATTATTTTTAGGCCATCCAATTGATTGGAATAAGTGTCAATCGATTAGCTAATCAATTTTGGCCCAAGAAAAAATATTTTTTCATACCACCCTCTAGCCTATAATATAGAGGTTCTTCCCTTCTCATTTTCACATTCAGAAACATTAGTTCACTATCTCACTCCTTGCTCTCTATATCTCTAAAATGTTTTTGAACTTTCTCTCACATATTTTAGTCGTAGCGCTTTTGAGAACGTTCTTTTGTGTAGAGAGGAATCTTTTATATTTTGGAGGGTATTATTGTAAATTCACCAAGAAATATTTTTTCTTAGTTGATTGAGATCAGCCTGGTATAAAAATATCGCTTTGGTTTGTGGTTATCCTGGTAAAAACCTCGGTTTGGTTCGTAAACTCTGCTCGATTAAAAGCTTGATAAGGTTCGAGATAAACTCGGTATAAAATATTATAGGTTCGTGATCAGCCCGTCAAAACCTCATTTTGGTTCGCGAGTTTGTTAGAACAATACTTGTTTATGACATATATCATTTGGGTTTTGATGATAACAAAGTATTAAAAGAACAATGGTGTTATCTAATGTGTGTTCCAAGTATGTAGGTTTTAAAGCATAAAGATATATATTCAGAATCTGATATAAGGACGCACTTGAGAAAAGCTGAGTTGCTATCCTCTGGTGGTTCAGAATCTAAAGAACATTCTCTAAGTGATGTCTGGCTTAGACTCTAAAGCTAAAGTCCTCAGCATCTGAAGAGCAACATATTATCTCTACACTTAGTGAATGTATTAAGCTTCTGGTGATCATTCAAAATTAGTAATAAAGCTAAAGCTATCCGTACTAGAGAAAACAAGTTGCATTGTCAAATCAGTTTGTCAACTAGAGTCTAAGTTCACAAGGCTCAAGAAGAGTTGACATGCTTTACGGATATCTACTCTCAACGGATCTATAGTTCAAGATTTCATGGAAGATGCAATGTTTAAACATGTTACACAATGGATCAAGATCTTTTGGTGTATCTATCTTCAACGTCTCTTGTACTATAGAGAAACAACGACACTTGTTCAAGTTATCTCTTCCAACAGCTAGTCTTCTACAACTGTTATATAAGTAGTTGAAGATTTAATTTGAATCTTTAACAAGGAGCAAGGGATAAAAAGAAGGAAAGCCAAGAAGGATAGAAGTGTTCCACACTTCTATTTGGATGGAGGAATGACAAGATCAATAATGAGTAACACAATTGAGTATACAGAATTTTTGTTATATGTTGTAAATTGTATAAGGCCTTAAGATTTCTTAAACATTGAATATCTTAGAAATCTTAAGTGCTTTAGGTCTTTGTTATGGTGATTACCTTGTACCTCTAGTTTTGTATCTAGTACACCTTGTTGTCTATTATGCTAAACATGTCGTTTAGTAGTTTAGATAAAGTTTCTTGTTATGTGTTTAAGCATTAAAGTTTCTTGTTGAGAAGTTCGAGCCAAGTAAGTCTCCTGCTATGTGCTAGAGCATTGAAAATCTTAATCAATTGTTGATTGAGCAGAAGTCTTAGACTATGGGTCTGAGCAGAAGTCTTGAGCCTAAAGGGCATAAGCAAGGAAGTCTTGGGTTCGTAGAACCTGAGCAAGGAAGTCTTGGACCGAGTGTCTGAGCAAGAAAGTCTTGTCTTCGTGGAATTTGAGCAGGAAAGTCTTAGGTTGCGGTCTGAGCAGGAAGTCTTGAACCTGAGGGGTTTAAATAGGAAGTCTTGAGTCTGAGGGACTTGAGCAGGAAAGTTTTAGGTTGCGGTTTGAGCAGGAAGTCTTGAGTCTGAAGGGTTTAAGCATGAAGTCTCAGGCTGAGCGTTTGAGCAAAGAAAAATCTTATGCTTAAGTGTATAAACAATTGTAATCATGTTTTTATTATAGTGAAAATATCTTGTACTGCAAGGGGACTGGACTACTCTCAGTTGGGAGGAACCAGTATAAATCTTTGTGTATTCTGTTAACATTCTGCTGCAACGTATAATCAGAATCTTAACACCAATTTAGATTCTGAACTCAGATCAGAGGCAAACTAATGAAATAGAAAACACAATTCAACCCCCTCTTCTTGTGTATTTTTCTCACCTTCGGTTGGTATCAGAGTCTGGTCTGTGCATAACACTCAACAGTGGTACAAATAATGATCCAATGAGAAAAATATGTATGCTAAAGACTTTCCTTCAAGAAGTAGTCAAGTGCCATATGAAAAATATTACACTGCTAATCCTACCATGTTCAAAGGGTGATTCCGCTGAATTCAAATGATGGAAAAGAAAAAAATATTTTTAATTCATTGGTCTTGATAAAGGGTTTTGATGAAGGTCTATAGAATACCCATGAGAAAAGGTATTACTATAGAAGTTGATGGTGTAGGGATGATCAAAATCTGAAAGTCTCTCACACCAGCTCAGAAGAAGTTTATTGAAAATATCTTTAGAGTTAGACGTATTGTGGTAGGTGCTCTATCTCATTCTGAGTATATCAACATCATTGATATGTCTAATGCTCAAGACTATCTTTGAATCCTTATGTTCTTATTTGAATGGAATCGGGTAGAAGCTTATTAAGTTACACTTCATCTACTTTTTCAAGCAAATTCTAAGAAGTCTACTTGCTAGTGTTAAACCAAAAAGTCACATCTACTTAAGAAGTTAAAAGTTTGAGTAGACTGGGTCTTGAAGGTTTATCTAGTAATCTTCAAAGAAAAGAAATGGAATTAGATGATGAAAATCTATCAAACAAACCACCCTTCCTCAAGCTTGTTGAAGAAAATTCCTATGGAATGTTTGATGACGGGGAATTGACCTTCCCTATCAAAAGAATCTTTCAGTTGGCTTAATGGAATGTCACATCTGTTGATAGAAGAGTAACTTCAAAAGCTTCGAAAATATTCTTATTTCGATTGATTTCCCAAATCTTAATAAAAAGGAGAAATACTACCAGAAAAATCCAAAAAGAAAAATGTCAGAGATCTTCAAAGAATATTCAAACGAAGTTGACATAGTTGAGGATTCAGAAAAAGTAATTTAGCACTGCAGATCATTACTGCTTCTGAAGAAGCATTTGAATCCTGGAATAAAAATCAATTATTGAAGAGAAAGAGATAACTTCAAATCTATCTTGCTTAAATATTGATAATAAGGATTCTACTCTTCAAGATAATATCTTAAGTGACTCCATTTCTCCTAAGAATTTTGAAGGTCGTCATTGAACTTGTGTTAAAGGACAATTCTATGAGAAACCTTTCATTTCCTCTTTTGTTCTGCTAGAAATATTATGACAGTGTTGTAAATTTGTTTTATGTCAATCTCTGATAGCAAACACAATCTGAATTTATGCTTGTCAAAAGATTTAATCCTAGATAACGAAATCAATGAATTTACTAAGAACAAGATCTTATTCATACCATAACTCATCCTAGACTCATACTCTAGATTGAATCATGGTACTGCTATCACATTAAGGCATAAAGCAAAAGAAAGCCTGTCAGAACTAACATTTATGGACCCATAGAAATATGAGTACCAATATTCAATTGTATTTACTGTAGATATTATAGAAGAAAGGTGCAAGGCATCTTCCATGGTCTTTAATCAAAGGTTGTTTACAAAATTTGATGGAAGAAGAGCCTACATCCCTGACTCAATAGGCAAAAGCACTGAGTTTGGTGAAAGAAGTGGAATCAATAGTTTAACTACCATTGAATCAGAATCCACTCAAGATAGTATTCAGACTATATGGTCAAATCTGAATACTCATCTGAAGTCTGACCAAGAAAAAAAAGGTATGTTTGTTCTTTCCTTGCATACTTCTTGACTCAATGAAATATTTATGTATAAGTAAATACAATCTGTTAGATTTCTATAGAAATTCTTTCGTTAAAAGAATCTTCAGAAATCTTTAAGAAGAAACTATGTTGTATTTGTATATACTGAATATGTCATTAACTAGATGATAGTCATATTTATGGAAACAGTTTCTTCACCTTTTGTGATGATATTGCTGCTTGTTAGTTGTCAAAGAAACTAATTCAATATTCATTAATCAAGCATGACTCTAGTTTTAAGAGAAAAAGCTTGATTCTGAATATAATATCAAAGACTGATGACTAACAGAAGATGTCTCACTCGAAGTCTAAATCTACTAGACTCTGATGACATATAGCTTCTGAAAATTGTCAGTCTCTGAGATTTAGAAAAGGAATCTTTACTCATGATAAAGTAGCTTAAGTAAAAAGTTATTTCAAAACTTTTGTATTACTTAAATTTCATAAAGTTGATTATCATCTGGTGGATGCAATAAATCTGCGGGGTAAGAGCCTTTGGGTAATGATGTTTTTCTTTTTATATAATTTTATTATCTCTATCCCCTGTCTTGTGAAACTTCATTTTGTGTCCTTTTTCTTACAAGATTCTTATTCCTTTAGAGTCTTGTTCAATTATTTTCTTTGGTTGTGGGTTGATCAAACCAAACTTGAGATGAATTCTCTAGTCAATTCTCCTTTGAATCAACTAGTTGTCATCGATGAAAAGTTTGTGGATTTTGATGAATTGCTTAAGCTAGGTTTTAACTTCTGGAAAATTGTGTTCGAACAAGGTTGGAATGGATACTTTGATATGCTCTGTGGTTTCACTTATCTAAGTCTTGTCAAAGAGTTTTTGATGAATGCTTCCATTGTTAAGCTAAATTATGAGTGTGTTATTCTTTCCAAGGTTTCTGGTGTTACTATAACAGTAACCTTTAAGATGATTGCTAATGTAATCAACTGTGAGGAGATTGGAGAAATTCCAGGTACTCTTGTTTGGGATTACTATATTCCTACTTGACGTACTTTTGTGGATCCATCAAACATCTCTCAGGTCTCAAATCTTTGTCCTGATGCAATTGTGTGGAACCAGATTCTGAACTCAAACTTGCTACCTAAGGACAAAGATCTGGACCTTGTGGACCTTATTGAAAAATATTTTCTACTTCTTCTCAATTCAGATTTGCAGATTGATCTTCCTCAAGTTATGTTTGACTATCTAAAGGAGATTCTTTCATCCTTTCACAAGGGAAAGATATTATTCATTCCTTATGGGCGAATTCTTTCAGAACTACTAGTTAAACAGGGAGTTATCATAAGTTCTGAGGATGATTCTTCTAAAATCTGGAGAGAAAAGCTTGAAGCTATCTATGAGAGTTTCTGATGATTGATTTCTGCAAATATATGCCTTGTAATTGTTAAATATCTTCTATTAAGCAATCTATTATTATCTAAATTTGTTTATACTCTTGATCACCAGTGCTCCTTTGCAAGAAGAACACCTTAAAGTGAATAGAAAACATAAGACTCATCTTCATGTTTTCAAGAGCTCACTCCTTGTTCAACACGCCTGTTGAACGCATTCACTCACTGCTTGATCCACAAGCAATCTATGTGCCATAATAGTACACCCAACAGACATAAGTTCTCCCCTATCTTTCATAAAAGACGCTTCTTCCAACAAGAAAACACCCAAAATCACCACATGATATCACATGACCAACTTCATGCTCATATAGTGAGAGAGTACTAGGATCACATCCTTGTACCATAACCAACAAACTCTTAGATTGAGACCAAAATCACCATTGATCCCTCTCATCCTGAACCCATCCATATTCTGTACAAATCCACCTTGAATTTTACAGCCATAGATATCCTTGTTCCTTGAGAATAAATCCAATTGAACCTGGAATGCTCACATTCCTCAAAGAGACATACAGAATCTCTTAGTTTGTTAGCCCAAATGTCATTCACACTTGAAAGGCATAAAATACATGCTCCAAAAATCCTCAGCTCACTTACTTCACAAGCTCCAAACTGGTCCACTTATTTCTAGAGTTACTTGCAGCAGAAGAAACCACCTCTCCACAAGCATTCTGACCTCAACAAGAGCCAGACTACCAGATAAACACCCCATGATCCAAGACAGTCTTCACTTCATCATTCTCCCGCATGATAAGTTAGAACACTCCTGATTCAACTGGTGAATATCAACTTCTACAATCTGAACTCCAAGTTCAGAAAACATGATGATATTCTAACATCAGTTAGGACATTCAGATCATATCACAGACACCATACACTATGGTTCTTGATACAATTACCACTGGACTTACTATCTGAATAGTAATCCAACTGAAGATCTTCAGAGAACACAACTCCTACCAGCTTGATCATTAAGAAATTCAAACAACTTGTAGAGAGAAGTAAACTCTCAAACTCCCACCAAAGCAAGCTCCTCAAGTGAAGATCCCTTCAATAATCAACAAGACAAGAGCAAAACCAGCTCCACCTTTGGTCTTCAAACAACCTCCCTTCTCCACAAAGGTAATTTGTTCTTGGATTCAGGTGACAATGGTTAGACACAGCCAAGTGTCACAGCTTCCTCCAGATCTCCAGCCAAGAATCTGGGTCTTCAACAAGATATCTTAGATACACTAAGACTATGAAATGTAGCCTCTACCAGCTACTGTAATTCCCATACATCGCATAGGACTTTTGGAGCATCCATTCCAGTCATATCAGTTTCTCTCAAGATAATATACTTCCACTATAACCAGATCCCACTGAGGGAATAGTCTGATGATAACCCTGATGTCAGAACATCTGACATCAAAGTCATGACCTCCAGCTGATGAGCTCAAGTCTGTCTGACACAATCTTGATCAACTCCCCCTCAGACATGTCATCTTAAGAAACTTCTCCACTTCTACAGAACAAGAGTTTCATGCTTTCATAGACTTGATTAACATATCAAGTTTGAGTAGACAACCTTCATCCTGTGTTAATGGTCCACAACCAATCTTAAGACCAGATACCTTGAAGAGTATCAACTTCAAGAGCTCGTCCTTAAAAGAACCAAACATGCCAAAGCCTGATTCTTTAGGAAAGAGTAGTCAGCAGCTACAAGAAATCCAACTTCCTTCAAGATGTCAGAGATAATATCCTAGACACTTATCCCAAATCTCCATGTTGAAATAAATCACATGCTCTCTGCAGCTGCACTCCAATTCACCTAGATCAAAAATAAACTGATCCAAGCTATCTTCATCAAGAATGAGAAGTCTTCATCTTCACTTCCATCAGCACCATATTCTAGATAAGCTTCCTGCCATGAAACTTCCTAGTCAGATTATGTGCCTATGAAGATCCGACCAGAAGAGGGTTCCAAACACTTTATATCAACACACAAAAGTTTGGTTCCCAAAGCGTAAGCTACTCCTCTCTCTAGTCCTAAAGATTTACTCCAAGATTCTGCACAAACTCTGCTGATGGAATGTTTCAACATCTGGTTTAACATCAGATCCTTATCAAATGAAATCTTCACCGATGACCTTGACTGCATTCAATATTGAACACCATACATGGATAATCAATTAAATACTTGTGTATTCCATAAATAGCAATTAATCTTAAATCCTTGTTCAGAAGACATACTCTCAAAAGATATCAACACTTTAGGAATACCAATCAAGTATTATTTAGTGTAGGTACCTTCCTTGCTAAGCAGAATGTTGAGACATCCAGACGTACACCCTTGACTCATGTTGACTTGTCTGGCACAATCCTCTGCATCTTCCTTGAGAAGAACCACTTCAACTGATCTGAAGAAGCACTACCTTGCACAACATGGAAGGTGAAAATAAATCACCCCCAAATTCTTCAAATTGATAATCATCAGGACCAACCTTGATCCAGAAGGGCAACCATAAACCTCCAGAACAAAAACAATCCTCATGACAAGCGATGCCTTTATGAGTGGACTTGAGAGAATTCTCAAGTGTCTTTGGCAACTTTATCATGACAAGGGTATCTATCGGTTTCATAACCCAAGAAATTGATAACCTAGACCTCTTATCTCCTGACTTTAAAATACCTGAAGAAACTAATCTTCCCATTACCAAGACATCAAAGGCAAAACAACAACAATCAACTTTCTCCATTCCATTACTCACTGCTAGAATGGCTAGAACTTCAGTAGATGCTGACATCTTCATGGATATAGTCTTCAATCTAGCTTTACCAAAGTCCTGTCATCAGAATCACATGCAGCAGAACACATCTTCAACAGGCTCCAGTTAAGATGTCAAGACATCTAAGAGGACACCTTGCAGAGAAGAACCTCTTCATAGAAGCAAAAAAAACAACCAACCAGTAGCTATCATCCTTGATCCAATACCAATCATTCTAGACATACAATGAATGGTCTGGTCCCACAAATACACACCTTGTTTAATGAGTCAGAAAATATCTCCCAAGATCTCATCAAGAAATAGACATGATGCTTGCTCTGAACCAATTGAAATTATGGAATACAAATCACAAATGTCCTAACACATGTCACGACATTGTTCTCTGCATAACTTTAAAACAAGGGCAGAATAATCAAGTTGATATTCTGAATATCAGCAACAAATTCACAATAGATGTTTCAACATCTGTTGAGACATGTTAATCAATAAACAACTACATAACTGTAAATTGCATAATGATAACACAAGATATGTTAACCCAGTTCAATGCAACTCACCTACATCTGGGGGCTACCAAGCCAGGAAGAAGAATCCACTATCAGTAGTATAGTTTTATGTAAACAACCTCTGGTTTACAGTAAACAACCTCTGGTTTACCTATCACTACCCTATGAAAACTTTATCATTAGAAGTCACATCTAATTGACAAGAGAAACCCATCTCACTCCCTTAATCACACCCTGTGATATCTAACAGTTCTAGTCATAATAAATGTATCATCCTACTTGAAAGACTCCTCTTTCAATGCAAAGTTCAACCAAGCATTCTTAACTAACATTCCTACTCGGATTCTATTGGATTTTCTTAAAAGCTTCATCCAAGAATAATATATAATTCATTACCTAAAGGTTTATGAATCTGTATAAACATCTATGTCTATCACAAAGTATCAAACCGATACAAAGGGTGACTTACAACTCAAGAAAGCCCTACGACTTTCAAAACCCTAAACCCTATTTTTTACTTTACAAAAGTTTACATAAGGATTAGTTAATTTTACCCTAGGTATAAGTCTTTTTTTATAGTCTTATGCTCCCTTGGGCTTCAAATCTTCTGTCCTTAATCCACTGCCAAATGCGCCTTGAATCTTGAAACAATTCTTAGGCACATTCAAGTAGTTATACACAAATGAGTCACACATAATAAAAAAAAAGTATCTCACATACATCATTATGGAATATGGATCATTACTACCCTCTACCAAGCATCTTTGGTTAATTTATGGTGTCACATCGCCATTTAATATCCCCTTTGGATTATCTTTCCCATTCTTCAAGTCCCATGTCAATCGGACTCTCGATTCATGAATTACGGTGGAAACACGGACCACATTTTTCACATTCACTTCAAATCAATGGAATAGATTTCCAACGCTTTCGACCGCGCCTCAATCCAAGTTACGGTTCACAAGATATGAAAACAACAAGAAATGGGAAAACTACACCCTGTCATGGTCGATGTACGACCCTAAAGCGAGGCCAACTCGCTTTCAGTTCGTCGTACGAACTCAGGGCGAGGCATTGACAGAATCAAAATTTCACCATATTCGCTGTGCGACCGCAAGGCGAGGCATTCACTTGTAGTTTGCTGGAGCTCGCTGTGCGAGCCAAGCAAAACACAGATTATGCAGAATGCAAAAAAAAGAGGTCAGCATGGCCCAAAATTCATATCCACGCGATCAAACATCATCAAAACACCCAATTAATCATGGATTAACATAGTATAACATATAATTCATCAAGATCATCAAGTATCAACATGAAAATCACACTTAAACATGTTTTTCACACAAAACCTAACTTCCCAATTTCTCATATTTTCCCCCCAAAAGTTATACTATCTAGTGGAACTCACCTTGGTGAAGAAAATTAGATGAATTGAAGATAAAACCATGACCTTGATGATGATTGTGAACTTCCTCTTCTATTTCATCTTTCTCTTTTCTTCTTCCTTTTCTTCTATATTTTCTTCTTTTTATCTTTCTTACTATCTTTCTTCTTTCCTTTTTCATAAATATATAATAACACGCACACACACACACACACACACACACACACACACATACATATATATATATTGGTATAAAAATATCTCCATATGATATTTTGTCATCTGACACCAATTGACCAATTCTTAGAGTTACCAAGATGTCATCTCCTATACTTATTAATATTGGTATGTCTCTTTCATTAATAATTACTTTCTCTTCAGAGTTCACTAATTACTCTATTGGTCTTAATTGATAACATTTAGAGCACTTAGGAGTTCCAATTGTCCTAACTGCCACAAATAGAGTACATAGGAATTTTGTTGACCTCAACAGACACCCAATTGAGCATTTAAAGGAATATGAGATATAACAACAGGAATCTCTTCCTGCTCCAACTCTTCTTCAGATATCTGTGCACTTTGACTAACGTCAATAATTTTCTTGAAAACCATCTCAGCTTCATTAAAAACTACATATCGACTGGTGATACACCTCCTGTGACTTGGCTCTATGCACCATAGCATATAAGCTTTGACTCCTTCAGGGTATCCCATGAACATGCATCTCAGAGCTCTAGGTTCGACCTTGTCTTGCCTAATGTGAGCATAGGCTATGCAGCCAAATACTATAAGTTTGTCAAGATCTGGTGAATGTCCTGACCAAACTTCTTCAGGTGTCTTCATATCTAACACAGTCGAAGGACATTTATTCATCATATATGTTGCTTTCGAAACAACCTCTACCCAAAACACCTTCATTAACCCAACAGTAGTCAACATGCATCTAATTCTTTCTAAAATGGTTCGATTAAACCTTTCATCCAAACCATTTTGCAGGGGAGTAGCTGCAGTAGATTTGTGCCTTGCAATACCAGAAGCTGCACAAAAACTGTCGAACGCCTTATTGCAAAATTCAAGGTCATTGTTAGTTCTCAACCTCTTGACCTTACTCCCAGTTTGATTTTTGACTAGAGTCTTCCAACTTTTGAAATTCTCAAAAGTTTAATCCTTAGTCTTCTAAATGAATACCCATAACTTTATGGAATAATCATCAACTATGGATAGGAAATACCTCGCTCCTAAATATGATGGATACCTTGCAGGCCCCCAAAGATCAGCATGGATGTAATAAATGGATCCATGTGTTCTTTGTTTGCCTTTATTGAACTTCACTCTGCAAGATTTTCCAAGTACACAGGATTTACAAAACTTCAGCTTTTCGACTTCGTTTCCACTAAGGAGATTTTGTTTCCCCAATTCGACCATACCCATTTCACTAACATGGCCCAATCTCATTTTCCAGATTTCTGTCTTCGACAAAGGTTTCGTGGATGCAACATCTGCAGAACCACTGACATCTTCAGCCTCAAGGGTATATAAGCCTTATTTCTTCACGCCTCTTAAGACTTCCTTCGACCCCTTCATAACCTTTAGAATACTTTTCTCTCCTTTGAAAACATATGCTTTCTTGTCGAATTCACCAAGAGAAATCAAATTTCTCTTCAAATCAGGTACATACCTGACTTTAGTCAACAACCTTATTGACTCATCATGGAGCTTGAATCTCACAGATCCAACACCTACAATCTTGCAAGCTTTATTGTTTCCAAGAAATACACATCCACCATCTTGATCACATAGTTCCTCGAACAAGTCTTTGTTTGAATTCACATGCCAAGTGCAACCTGAATCCACAAGAACATCATATGAGTCGAAATCATCTTGAACAATGGTTGTGTTGCCATTATCCTTACCTCCATGACCTTTCAAGTGTCCAGGACACATTTTTCTTGTATGACATTCCTTCTTACAAAGATAACATCGAATACCAGATGCATCACCACTATAAAACTTTTGCTGACTTTTACCCTTCTTTTTGTCGAACTTGCCATTTCTCTTTGTGAATTTCACCTTAATCGACATGCCTTCACCAGTCGAAGGTGGCTTGTGTTCCTTTTATTTGTTCAAATCCATAGAATACAAGGTTGATTGAACTTCTTCAAAGTTCAGAGACTTTCTTCCATACAAGAGAGTTTCTTTGAAGTGAGCATGTGAACTTGGTAAAGCACACAACAACAACAACACTCAACTTGAATGAATACATAGTTTGCTTTAGGTAGAAGCGATTGACCAACGATTTGGTCATGTATAAACTTTCGAGTTTCACCCATAACCCCGATGTCGTCGTCCCCTTCGAAACCTGTCAAAGAACTTTATCACCAAGGCTCAATAAGATGGTGTTGTGGGATTTCTCTACCATAGTCGTTTCTTTTCCCGTTAATGTGTCGTCCATGGTTGTGGCTCCCTTCAACGCTTCTAAACAACTCTGTTGAATCAGTAGGGCTTTATATTGGTTTGAAGATTGTGACAAAAAATAATATTTTTATTTGTTGTTCCAAACATTATTTAACATTTTATTTTTGCTAGAATAAATATTCTTACTGTATATATTGATTCAAAAAAAAAATCTATTCACTGATGTTGCGTTTGAATGTGTGAGTGATAGAAAGATAGTCCATTATGTTGTGAGATACTCTCTGATTGAATGATATTAATGTCAATTCTATTTTTAAAAAATTTAAATGTCTACTGAAATCTCAATTTTGAAATTTACTTTAATATAAACTTGAACTTCTTAACTTTTTTTTAAATACTTTAATTGTTTGATTTTGAAAAATTCATGTTATTATTTTTGGTTAATGCTATTTTAATTAGAATTAAATATTGTAAGATTTTTTTAGATTTTTAACCTTATTAATTTAATGAATTGTCACTTTTTGAGTTGTTTTTTTTTGTTTTCACCACCAGTATCAGGTCGATTGAATCGTCTATCTAGTTTGGGGGTCAGTTCTAGCATCAAGTACTTCTAGTCCCCTCCTAATCACAACTGCGGGGGATCGAATCATGGTCCTCCCTACCAAGTCCAGCGTCAATCACCACTAGACTAACAAATGATCGGTACTTTTTGAGTTGGTTTCATTTGGTGCAAAATGTAACACTTTATTGGATTATTAGTTATCCTTTTAAAAATCCACCAGTTTCCTTCTTCAATTGACAGATTATGTTTAGAATTAAAAAAGGACTAATTTTTATTTGAATTCATGATTTTTGACTTATTTATTTAAGGAGAAAAATATATTTGATGAAATATATTTTGTTATTTTTTCGATTTATTATGTTTCTATCTATGTTTGTTGATTTTTTCTATGCATTATTTTCCCTTCTTTTTATAAACTGCAGACAAGTAACTTCTTTGAGTTTCTATTAGATGTGGAACAGATAAGGTGGAGAAATGGAAAATGGATATGTGAATCACGTGAAATAGTTGATGCAAGCTATAATTTTCTCATCACACATCATTTTCCTATGTGATATTTCATTACCTACTATAGAGATTTAGATATGATTTATGATCATTAAATTTTAGTTTGTCCATTATATATTAAAATTCAGTACAAATACAATTATCTAAATGTATTTCTCACTCAAACTAATAGTAAGATACTATTTGAGAGTAGATGTATAAGGATTCACTGTTTACTATTGTTGTGTAAAATGATATCTTTAAGCAAAGTATAAAACGGTTTCTTGATAATCAAGAACCAAACAAGGGTTAACAGAAAACTAAGAAAGAAAACACAAGAAGAAGAAGAAGGAACAACAAGGATTGGACAAATATAAATTTTGTTTACTATTTACTTTCTCATTAAAGTCACAAATGATTACAAGTGAATATCACAATTTGCCACACACAACAAACTGAGTGTACTATCCTATTTATAGACTAACTAGGTAACTTGCATCCCAAGAAACCTAAACAATTGGATCCTTAACACAATGCCCAATTCGACAGAATAATTCGACAGTACATACTAGAACAAAACTTCGACTACAGTATGTAACACTCAGGCACCAACATGTGAACAAGCTTCGACTGCATGCTTGCCTCCTGTCGAAACCACATGAAAGCTCTCCTTCGACACAACATGAGTTCGACCCAAATCTCACAAATCTCCACCTTGGATCTAACTCAGCAACAAGGGAATCAACTAGCTTTCATCCTGCAGCTTTATCAACTGCATACAGTGGAAGAACTTGCAACTTGGCAACGTCTTGGTGATCATATCAGCAGCATTATCTTCAGTCGAAACCTTCAGCACCTGAACTTCACCATGCTCATTATCTCTCTGACGAAGTGCAACCTCACATCAATGTGCTTAGTTCGCTCATGATAGGTTGAATTCTTCGACAGGTGTATTGCACTTTGACTATCACATTTAACAGTGATACTTCGACCTTGAAGTTTCAGCTTATTTGCAAAACCTTCAAGCCACAATGCTTCCTTCACAGCTTCAGTGAGGGCAATATATTCAACTTCAGTGGTTGATAAGACAACAACCTTCTGAAGCGTCGCTTTCCAACTGATTATTGTGCCAAACATTGTGAAAACATATCCAGAAATAGACTTTCTGGAATCCATACAACCTGCATAATCAGAGTCAACAAATCCTTCGATTTCGACTATGCTATCACCACCACAGGCTCCACCATAAATCAAGACTCTTTTCAGAGACCCATTTATGTACCTAAGAATCCACTTTACAGCTTGCCTGTGCGCCTTTCCAGGATTGACCATATACCTGCTCACAAGGCTCACTCCATATGCTATGTCTGGCCTCGTACAGACCATAGCATACATCAAAGAACCCACTACACTAGCATATGGAATGCTATTCATATAGATTCTTCCAGCTTCAGTATTCGGACTTTAAGCAGTACTAAGCTTAAACTGAGGATTTGTAGGTGTCACAATAGGCTTTGAATTCGACATACCAAACTTGTCGAGAAGCTTCCGTAGGTATGTCTCCTGAGATAAGCACAACTTCGACTGCTTTCTATCTCTCCGGATGTCAATCCCAAGAATCCTGGCTGCAGCTCCTAGATCCTTCATTTCGAACTCTTTACTGAGTTTAGCCTTCACCTTCGTCACATCCTCAACACTGTTGCTAGCTATAAGGATATCATCCATATACAGCAGCAACATAACAAGTGAGTTTCCAGGTCGAAATCTGAAGTAAACACAGTGATCGAACTGACTTCTAGTGAAACCAATGTGTTCCATGAACTTGTCGAATCTCCTGTTCCACTGTTGAAGAGATTGTTTCAGGCCATACAAAGACCTATTCAGTTTGCACACATAATCTTCTTTACCCTTTTCTGCATACCCTTCAGGTTGACGCATCATGATCGTTTCATCTAGATCACCATACAGAAATGCTGTCTTCACATCCATTTGCTCAAGTTCCAAGTCGAACTTTGCCACCATGGCCAACAACATTCGAATGGATCTATGCTTTACAACAAGTGAGAACACATCATTGAAGTTGACTCCTTCTTTCTGAGTGAACCCCCTAGCAACCAGCCTCGCCTTAAAGCGCTTCGACATCACTCCTTTGATTCCTTCCTTGACCTTGAAAATCCACTTACAACTGACTAACCTTGCTCCTGCAGGTTTCTCAATCAGCTCCCAAGTGTTATTATCATGAAGAGATTTCATCTCGTCATCCATGGCTTTTCGCCATTCAGTATTGTTTCGACTCCTTATAGCTTCCTTTTAATCTCTAGGTTCCTCGTCAAGTACCTCACTTGCAGAGATTAAAGCAAAAGCTATAAGATCTACATAACCAAGTCTCTGAGGTGGCTTGATGACTCTTCTCGACCTATCTCTTGCCAGTAGGTAGTCATCGACAGTTTCCTCAACCTCTTCAGCATCTTACTCTTCTTCTTCGACTTCATCTGGGCTATGCACTTCAGCATCACTATGCTCCACCTCAACAGGCATCTCTACCTGTTCCAGCACCTCTTCAGGGATTTCTGCACTTCGACCAACATCTCTAGTTTTCTTGAAAGCCATTTCAACCTCATTGAAAACTACATCACAACTTGTTATACATCTTCTGTGACCTGGTTCTAGGCACCACAGCCTATAACCCTTGACTCCCTCAGGATATCCAAGGAATATGCATCTCAGAGCTCTATGTTCGACCTTGTCTTGCCTAATGTGAGCATAAGCTAAACAGCCAAATACTCTCAGTTTGTCGAGATATGGTGGATGACCCGACCAAACTTCTTCAGGTGTCTTCATTCCCAGCGCAGTCGAGGGACATCTACTTATCAGATAAGCTGCTGTCGAAACAGCCTCTGCCCAAAACACATTCTTCAATCCAGCATTAACCAACATGCATCTAACCCTTTCAAGGATTATTCGATTGAATCTCTCAGCTAAGCCATTTTGTTGAGGAGTACCTGCTACAGTCTTATGCCTTGTAATCCCAGACTCAACACAGTAACTGTCGAACGTTTTGTTGCAGAACTCAAGGCCATTGTCGGTTCTCAACCTTTTAACCTTTTTGCCAGTTTGATTTTCGACCAGAACCTTCCAACTTTTGAAATTCTCAAAAGTTTCATCCTTCGTCTTCTGAATGAATACCCATAGCTTTTTGGAATAGTCATCAACGATGGATAGAAAATACCTTGCACCTGAGTGTGAATGATTCCTTGCAGGCCCCCAATGATCAGCATGAATGTAATCAAGGGATCCATGTGTTCTTTTCTTGCCTTTGATAAACTTCGCCCTACAGGATTTACCAAATACACAAGATTCACAAAACTCCAGCTTTTCGACTTTGTCACCTCCTAGCAGGTTCTGCTTCCCCAATTCGACCAGGCCTCTTTCGCTGACATGGCCCAATCTCATGTGCCATAATTCTATCTTCGACACAGGTTTTGTGGATACAACATTTGTCGAACCACTTACAACCTCAGCCTCGAGGGTATACAAGCCTTGGTTTTTCACGCCTCTCACGACTTCCTTCGACCCTTTCATGACTTTCAGGATACCTTGCTCTCCTTTGAAAACATATCCCTTTCTGTCGAATTCACCAAGAGAAATTAAATTCCTCTTAAGATCAGGTACATACCTAACCCCAATCAATAGCTTTATTGACTCATCATGGAGCTTAAATCTAACAGATCCAATACCTGCAATCTTCCAAGCTTTATTGTTCCCCAGCAGCACTGATCCACCATCTTGATCACACAATTCTTCAAACACATTCTTGTTTGGAGTCATATGCCAAGTACATCCAGAATCCATAATCCACTCTTCGCAAGAGTTGCTGCTCGACACCACAAGGACATCAGATGATTCATAACTATCTTACACTATAGCTGCATTCCTATTGTCCTTACCTCCATGATTATTCAGGCGCCCAGGGCACACCTTTCTTGTGTGACCCTCCTTCTTACAATGATAACATTTGATACTTGACATATCACCACCATAAGACTTCTGCCGAGCCTTTCCTTTCTTCTTGTCAAACCTACCATATTTCTTTGGCGATCTTCCTTTCACGGACAACCCTTCGCCAACTGATGAAGGTTTTTTCTCCTTTCTTTCGTTCAAATTCTTCGAATACAAGGCTGCTTGAACTTCTTCAAAGGTCAGGGACTCTCTTCCATACAAGAGTGTTTCTTTGAAGTGAGCATGCGATCTGGGCAAAGCACACAACAACAACAGTGCTTGATCTTCATCATCGACCTTCACATCAATGTTTTCAAGATCAAGAATCAGCTTGTTGAACGAATCTAACTGCTCAGTCAAAGCTTTGTCTTCACTCATCTTGAATGAATACAAGGCTTGCTTTAGGTAGAGACGATTTACCAGAGATTTGGTCATATACTAACTTTCAAGTTTAACCCATAATCCTGACTCCGTAGTCTCCTTTGATACCTTCCGGAGAACCTTATCACCAAGGCTCAACAAAATCACATTGTGGGCTTTCTCGATCATTACCATCTTTTCTCTTTCCGTCAAAGCAGCATCCATGGCTGTCATTCCCTTCAATGCTTCCAAACAATCCTGCTGAACTAGTAGGGCTTTCATCTTCAAGCGCCACAGACCGAAATCGTTCACTCCGATGAACTTTTCAATCTCATACTTTGTTGAAGACATCTCCTCCACGCTCACTGCACCAATTTGTTGTGTAAAACGATATCTTTAAGCAAAGTATAAAACGAGTTCTTGATGATCAAGAACCAAACAAGGGTTAACGGAAAACCAAGAAAGAAAACACAAGAAGAAGAAGAAGAAGGAACAACAAGGATTGGGCAAATATAAATTCTGTTTACTATTCACTTTCTCATTAAAGTCACAAATGATTACAAGTGAATATCACAATTTGCCACACATAACAAACTGAGTGTACTAGCCTATTTATAGGCTAACTAGGTAACTTGCAGCCCAAGAAACCTAAACAATTGGATCCTTAACACAAGGCCCAATTCGACAGAATAATTCGACAGTACATACTAGAACAAAACTTCGACTACAGTATGTAACACTCAGGCACCAGCATGTGAACAAGCTTCGACTGCATGCTTGCCTCTTGTCGAAACCACATGAAAGCTCTCATTCGACACAACATGAGTTCGACCCAAATCTCACAACTATATTATAGATCAATAGCATGAATATTTTAATTATAAGTTATGATATAATTTTGAATTATCCTAATACTATCAAGGAATATTATATCATTTAAATGAAATTAATGTTTTTCAATTGCAAATTATGTTGTAATTTATGAACAATAAATGTCCATGGGTGTGTTCCAAAATGACAAGAAAAATGGAAGTGATCAAATGCCAATAAATGATTAGGAATTCGAAGAGAAGCAACACTTCGTAAAGTGATGCTGTAGAATGAACATAGACGATGCTTGAAAACAATGCAACTTTTGGTTAAAAGGTGTTGTTTCATCAAGGGTCGCAACCTTGTGAAACAACACATACATGGCCTATAAAAACTCTATTTCGGAATTTAGAAAATCATATCACAAACCGAAAATCTTCTTGTACAAATTCTATATACTCTTCGCTACAATTTGAGTTTTCGTTGGTATTGCGCAAATTCAATATAAAGCTGAATTATCCTAGGTATTCCTGCGTTCCAACTGTAAGATATACAAGAGAGTGCTTGAAATTATTTTAAGGAAAGTGACATCATTCACGATTCAGTCCTGGATCCATTCAACTTTACCGATATTTCTAACAATCTTAAAAGTATTCAAATGGCTTCCGACACTGCAGTTTTAAGCATCAAAGTTATGAACCAGGACCTTGTCAAGTTGAATCGCTTTGATGGAAGCAACTACACCCGATGGAAAGATAAAATTACATTCCTACTGACCGCTCTGAAGGTTCACTATGTCTTAGATCCTGACTTACCACCAATTCATGAACCAACCGAGGATGACTCCGATGAACTCAAGAAGAAGCGTAAGAATTGTAAAGAGGATGAATTGCTATGTCATGGACATATCCTCAATACACTATATGATCGTCTCTACGACCTTTATACGAATACTCAGTCTGCAAAAGAAATCTGGAAAGTACTTGAGTTTAAATTCAAGGCCGAAGAGGAAGGTACAAAGAAGTTTTTAATTTCTAAATACTTTGATTTTAAATTCATAGATTCCAAACCCACTATTCCCCAAGTGCACGAGTTAAAGGTTCTAGTGAATAAAATAAAAGTTGTGAAAATAGACATTACTGAGACCTTTCAAGTTGGTGCAATCATTGAAACACAACTCTAGCCTAGGATAAGCAGAAGAGTCTAAAAAACAAAGGATCTAAGACCCAATGAAATCAATTCTCAACTTATTTCTTTTTATCTAGTTGAAGGAAACTGTGAGAATTATGTTCGGAATATTCCCATTATTCTTCAAGTAGAAGATGATCCTAAAACTTACAAGGAAGCAGTGACTTCAAGGAACTCTTCCTTTTGGAAGGATGTTATCCAAGATAAAATGGATTCAATCACGTCAAATCACACTTGGGAACTTGTTGATTTACCAAAGGGATATGTATTACCCGTAGAAGTACAAGAGCAAAATTATAAATTATGAATATTAAATAGTATTATGCTATTTTCTTCTATCATTTTTCTATTTAATTGTCTATGTTAACAAATTTTGTTAAAATTGTGATGCGTCTGAATCAGACTTTTAAAATTGGCACAATGATTATATTAGCTTTAAGTTTTTCTATTGTGTCAAAATTTCAAAAATAAAGTTTCTTCTTACTTAAGAAAACGGGAAAAATATACCCGACGTTTAAATTTTCACGGACTTCATTTGTAGTCAAAATTTAAATAGGAGTTTTATATATCGTCTAGAATGAGAATTTAAACTTAATATTTTGTTCTAAGCTAAGGAATAAAAATTTATTCGGAATAAAAATTTATTCTAAGTTTATGCGATGTATTAATTAAAAAGATTACGGTAGAATTTTTCTATTTTCGTAAACGTTGTTTGTGAACGAATTATGACTCGTCTGAAAACCAACGAAGAGACTGAACGAGACAGTGGCACGGAAGTAATAATAATATCTAGATATTTTTAAGATATAATATTATTTTATTTTATTAAATATATAATAATAATATATTTTTAAAAAAATGGAAATGAATTAGTATAAAAAACTGACTAATCACTTGTGGCCATTGCATAGCCAAGTTAACTCTTTAGCTTGCGTGGTCATATGAGAGAATTTAACTCATATTTAAATACAATAGTCGAGTTACAGCAAGTCATTTTTCTTTTCACAAAACAACGTGGACGATTCATGGATAAAACATAAGCTACGGGAATCAGTTTAGTTGCGGTCAATAGGACCATTTAGCTACTTTAAATAGATCAACCAAATTGCTAGAATGTCTCTCTCTCTCATCAAGCAACACAAAACTCCTTTACCGCACTCCTCCATTTTCTTCAATTAAAATCCACTCCAAGCTAAGTGAAGGTGAGAAATCACTATTTCTTTATTTATTTACTTATTTCATTTATTTGCCATAAAAACGCAATAGATAAATTATAGATTTTTTTATAGTAATTTACTTATATTAATATAGTATAGTTGAAATTGGCAAAAGATTATTTAGGTGCTGTGATATTAAACATGAAAAATAAATTCATTTGTGAACACTTAGAAAATTTTAACTGAATTTACTAGGGTGTTTAGGTCTTTTATTATTTAAAATCTAGTCTAAAAATACAATCTAGCGATTCCGAATTTTCAAAACGGTTGAAATGGACATAGGGTTTGTAAAGATTGGACAAATATCCATCGAGTTAAAGTTGTTTTATGTTAGGATATTTTTCTATCACTTTAAAAAAATAATTTATAGTAGACTTTTTAAGTTTTGAAAATGAATCAAACATTTTGACATCTTCTAGAGGTGTGAGAATTATGTTTAGTTTACACTATTGAGTTTGTAAAGATTTAACAAAGACATTTTTGGAAACGTCATATAAATAAATGAGATTCTGCGAAATTTACAGTAGAAAAATTATAAAAAAAATTTCAAGTGAAAAAAATTATCTTGTGTGAAAAACGTTTTTAAAACAACATGTCTAAGATTTATCTAAGGGTGTGGAGACATAAATTAAGGAGGAGGTAAATATTTTTCACTCTACTTTTACTAAAATTTCATTTGACGCAAGTAAGTGATTATTTATTTAAGGTATTAACAACTTCAAAAAGGAAGATACACGAGCTTACATTGTTAGTGGAGGTTACGGTAAGGGCACTTTCTAACAATGCTATATGTGATTGAATGTATATGTGTTGGGATGAATGATTGTGTACCAAATTGAGGGTTTTGTGATAATTGTATGTCTGATTAAGAATGTTTAATGTCTGTGTGCCCAATTATAAATATGTGTTTATGGTATGATGCTAAACGTGTGAATATGCTTTCATATGATTTTGAATAAATATATGAATTGACTATTGGGAAATGATTATTATGCATTTGCATATTGATAGAGATTCAAATGCTAATAAATCTTTGATCAAAACTTAACAATTTGTCACATCCATTACTTAAAAATGATGAGATTTTATTAACCATGATCCAAAATCTGTTACTCTTGAATATGGTTATGTATGTGCAGGAAAAGACTAAGGAACACATCAGCTGAAGCAAAAAGAAAAGTCATGCCCTGCAAACTTCGCATCGTGAGCAATACTTCGGTACGCGACGTTCGCATCGCGAGCAATACTTTGCTATGCGAAGTAGAAGAGACAAAATCAAATCCTCAAAGTTCGCCTGCAGTGACAGAAGCGAGGAGTAGCGAGGAAAGTTCGCGATGCAACTGCCACTTCGCATAGTGAAGTATGGCGATTTAAAAGTTCTTCAAGGTTAAGAAAGCCTATTTCGTGTCGCGAGCAGAACTTTGTATAGCGAAAGTACTTCAACTTAGCCAGTATAAAAAGGGTGCAACATAACACTTAGGGAATCATCGGGAAAAGAAACGCTGAACCATATTGTAATAGATAGTAAGAGAGGGAAAGTATACGACCTGGATACGCATCAAGAGTCAGGAAATCGTCGTTGATGTTGATTCATCTCAATTCCTCTGTTTTGTATCAAACAACCATGAGTGGTTAAATCCCTTTCTTGTTGGGATTGATTGTAGTTCACCGAAACAGTATGTATTTTCATTGATCATGACGTTATATGCAATGTATTTATGAATCATCCTCGATGTTATCTTGGTTTTATTGTTTAACTCCATGGATTTAAATTGATATTGTGAAATATGATTCTAATCTTGATCTAAGATAATCATCTATTAAACTCTAAATGCTAGACATATATTTAGGTTTAATATTCACCGTAAGTATCAATTCTTAATGCTGTTGTATTGTTTAATAGGCTGAGAAATCTTCGATTAAACAATAAGGTAGAATCCTCATCAGATGTTTAGACATAAACTCTGTTTGTGAGTGATATGTGATGATATTAATACATGCTTAGATTGTGTATAACTGATTAGTGATTTGCATATTTAATCGGTGAATTAAATCCAATCCCAGCAAGCTTATTCCTCTGAAAACTATCCTTAGAATCTGTTCTGGACTGGGCCAGGACCTGCCCATCAGTCGGACATGCCCGATCCAACATCACTTGAGAGTGGTCCATTAAGGCCCAATCCTCCCCGTCATCGGGCACGTTCAGCTCCCACTATAGCCGAGCAGGTCACTACCTAGCACAGGGAGAGACCACACGTCTCCCCCGCGGACTCCACGTGCCCCCTGAAGGTGTGAAAAACACAAGAAAGAGGGGTTTAAATTGGGTTTTTAAAATGAAAACTATTTTCTAAAAATAATCCCCTTTACAAACAAACTTCACTTCTTGATAATAAAGCAAGAGAACTTAAAAAAAAGGAACAAAGTATGTTTATACTAGTTCACTTGAGAAATTCTCAAGTTAGTCTAGTCCACCCGCCAAGGTGATTTTGCCTCTCTCAAACGAGGACCTAATCCACTATAACCAAACTGATTACAAATGCACTAGCAAATTGCTGGTGACTAACAACAACCTCTAAGACTCATTAGTCCTAAACTTCTTAAGAATTCTGACATTCCCGGTCCCTTAAGGAATACAATGCACAAGCCAACTGCAAGTGACTAACAACACTAAGACACACTGTCGTAGTCTTCCTACAAATTCTGACCTACTCGGTCCTTTAGGGAACACAAACAACTGTTTATTACAAAGGTTTGTTTACAATAGTGATGCTTCTACACAAGCAGACGAGTAAACAGATTTTCAGAACAATATTGACTTAAGAATGATATTAACTATATAGCGTATGAACAGTGAAAATTGCAGTAACCATTCTTGAAGTCTTCACGCCTTTATATAGCCATGTATAATATGACCGTTGAAGGATATTTCTGACATTATAGAATTATGGCGGCTTGAAGGATCGTGGGGGACAAATAGTATAATTGCGTCCGTCCTATCCGGAGTGGAGCAGTGTGTCCTTGTACTGTTGTACTGTTGTACCGTTGCTTAGTCTTCTCAACTTCTAGACTTCAGAGGTTTCTGAGAGCATGAGTTAGAAGAAGGGAAAACGTAACTTGGGTCTTAAGAGCTTCAAGTCTTCAGAGTCTTTAGAGCTACATCTTCAGAGTCTTCAGCACTTAGTCTTCAGAACCCGTTGTCTTCACAATCATAAGTCTTCAGCATATGGACTTGTTCATCAGAACTTTTGTCTTCAGATCTTTAGAACTTGTTTTCTTAAGTCTTCAGAATCTGGACTTGTCCATCAGAACTTCTGTCTTTAGATCTTCAGAACTTGTTTTCTTAAGTCTTCAGCATCTGGACTTGTCCATCAGAACTTCTGTCTTCAGATCTTCAGAACTTGTTTTCTCAAGTCATTGTATCAGAGTCATGCAACTTCAGAGTCTTCTGAAGTAAATGCTATTGTTCAGCAGACAATATGTAGCGCAGAAGCGGAACAATTGTTTTCTAATAACTTAGCCACGCTATTTATCAGAAGCAGAATCATGTTTACTAAATTCTCAAAAGTAACAAACATTATTTAATGTCAAATACTTTTGAGAAATAATGTTTTTAGTAGTGAAAATATTTTGCAACTTATGGAAAGTATTTGATTATAACTTTGAAGAAGATTATAAACAGAAAAAATTTTATTCTGATTGTATTTTAAAAATGGACCATCGGGAATGCTTTATATTGTATTGTTTTTTTTTTAAATACAGGTTCGCTGTTAAAAATCAGAGTGTTACATGATCAAGGCACATTGGATGCAAGTGGGTGTTTAAAAAGAAGTATCATAGTGACGGTACATTAAACACATATAAGGCAAAATTAGTAGCAAAGGGATTTAGACAAAAGAAGGTTGTTGATTACTTTGACACATATGCACCAGTGGCAGGAACATAACAATTAGAGTATTGTTCGCCTTATCCTCTTTGAATAACTTTATAGTTCATCAAATGGATGTTAAAACAACATTCTTAAATAGAGATCTCGATGAGGAAATCTACATGGAACAACCAGAAGGCTACGTGCTTCGTAGAAATGAACAAAAGGTGTGTAACCTTGTCAAATCCCTATATGGACTAAAACAAGCACAAAAAATAATGGCATCAAAAATTTGATTATGTCATACTTTCGAATGGATTTATTCCCAATTCTTGTGACAAGTGTTTATACACAAAGGTATGGAAAAATATTGAAATATTCCTTTGTCTATACGTTGATGAAATGTTGATAATTAACAACAACCTGGATGGAGTTTTAGAGACGAAAAAGGTTTCTAACTTCCACATTCAAGATGAAAGATCTTGGATTAGTTGACACAATTTTAGGGATCAAAGTAAAAAGAAATAGTGGGGGTTACAAACTTAGTCAAACACATTATATTGAAAAAATGTTTGATAAGTTCAAACACCTAAACTTTAAGGAAGTAACCACTCCATTTGATCATGTCATCAAACTTCAAAAGAACAATGGAAGATTTGTGGCTCAATTGGAGTATGCAAGTGCAATAGAGTGTCTTATGTACTTAATGCAATGTACCAGACCCGCCATATCATTTGTAGTTAGTAAAATGAGTAGATTTACTAGTAATCCAAATAAAGAAAATTGGAAAGCAATCACAAGGATTTTCGGCTATCTACAAAAGACCAAAAATCTTGGCCTTCACTATGGCAGGTTTCTCGCCATACTAGAAGGATATACCGATGCAAGTTGGATATCCAATGTTGGAGATCATAAATCCACAATTGGGTGGATATTTACACTAGTTGGAGGAGCAATTTATTAGAAGAGCAAGAAACAAACATGCATTACTCTTTCAACCATGGAATCAGAGTTTGTGGCTCTTGCTTCTGTTAGTCAAGAAGCAGAATGGTTGAGGGACCTTCTATTAGAAGTTCCATTGGCAAAATACAATGTTTCAAAGGTGTTGATACACTTCGATAGCCAAGCCACTTAAGCTAGAGCATTCAGCGAAGTGTATAATGGAAAGTCTAGACACATATGACTTAGACATTCTTTTGTGAGAAAATTGATTAAAGATGAAATCATTTCACTCACCTATATATGAACAAGCTATAATTTGGCTGATCCATTTACTAAGCCACTAGCCAGAGACTTAGTAAAAACAACCTCGAAAGGCATGGGGTTGAAACTCCTTGAGTAAGAGTTCCGATAGCGGCAACAACCCGATCTTACGTTAACAGAACATTAACCTCAAGATTCAATCGATAACAACAAGTCATTAATTTGGATGTTTTTCGAACATTTCGTGATAACGTTGACTTTTGAAATGAGGGTTGAGTTTTTATTTAAACTCTTAATAAAGTTCAATACCGAGGGTATGTGTCCCATGGAAAAGGATACAATATGAATTTCACCTATGTGAATTTCGAGATGGTGTCCTCTCAAAGTGAGAGTTGGAGTTTCTCTCAAGAAAAATTCATGAAACAGGAAATCATATGGCCATAAATATGTGCTAGGAGAGAAATGTAGGTGAAGAACCTTAAAGAATGTGTGTGAGGTAACGTCAGTCTATTCACATGGATTAATGGTTTAAAAACATTGCTACCTAACATTCTGATTAGACTTTGCGTTGTCTTTACTAAGGTTAAGTTTTAAATTGAAAGATACCTAATTGTACTAACATTCTTTGTTTCTCTTTATTGGAGTTTGTCTTGTCATTATTAGAACAAGTGGGGGGTTGTTGTAATTTATGAATAATAAATGTCCATGGGTGTGTTACAAAATGACAAGAAAAGTGGAAGTGAGTAAATGTTAATAAATGATTAGGAATTCGAAGAGAAGCAACACTTTGTGAAGTGTTGCTACAGAATGAACATAGGCAATGCTTGGAAACAATGCAACTTTTGGTTAAAAAGGTGTTGTTTCATCAAGGGTCACAACCTTGTGAAACAACACATACATGGCCTATAAATACTCCATTCTGGAATTCAGAAAAATCATATCACAAACCGAAAATCCTCTTGTAAAAATTTCAAACACTTTTCGCTACAAATTGAGTTTTCGTCGGTCTTACGCAAATTCGATATAAGAATGAGTTATCCTGGGTATTCCTGCGTTCAAAATCTAAGACATACAAGTGAGTGCTTGAAATACTTTTAGAAAAGTGACATCATTTATGATTCAGTCCTGGATCCATTCAACTTTACCGATATTTCTAACAAGTTCATCTTTAGATAATAGTGACTAATGTAACGTGACAACTAAATACTTCGTTAATGATTTACTGATTTTTTTTTCTAATTTTGAAAATATTCTCTTTATTTTCTTTTTTATAGTAAACAAAAGGAGAAATACAAAATAATTTTAATTTTCTTTTATTGAGAATTTTTGTTGTTGCATTTCATTAAGCATTTTAAAATTGTTGGTTAATTTTAATTTATTGATAAAATTAATTTATCACTATAAATAAAAAATTAATATTTTGTTGATTAAAGAGAAGGTAGAATAGAGAGATGACACTTGTGTTGGTGTGGTGGGGAAAGAGTCACGTGAATGAGAAGAGGAATGATTATTAAGTGCGGGCTGATACCTTATCAAATTCTTACAATCCGAGATAATGTGATTAATTTCATTATTATTTAAAACTAATGAATGTAAACCAGAATTTATCAATGCTCAAATGGACGAAAATATGGAGTAAGGCGATACCGACTAAGGTATTGTGCTTAATTTGGAGAATGTTACGTAATAGGCTTGCGAGCAAGGAGAACTTAGTTAAGAGGGGGTTATAGCTTTGGATCAGATTCAATGCAGTGGTGGGTGCGGGGCAGAGGAATCGGTATCACATATATTTTTCGAGTGTTCACTATTTTCAGGTGTATGGAGTGAAATATGCAGGTGGCCAAGAGTGAAGGCAGCATTACATAACGAAGGATGGCAACATATGCATCAATTTGAAAACCTGTTGGGAGGTGGCATCAGTAGAAGTAAGCAACTATTCACAATATGGTGTGCAGGAGTGTGGAGGATTTGGAAGAACGGGAATGCTAATATTTTTAGGAACAAAGCGGTCGACATAGATAGAATTGTAGAAGATGTGAAGATTTCATCTTGGAGCTGGCTTAGGCTGAAAGCAAAATTGTTTGAATCCGATCTAACCGCGTGGTGTATGAATCCCTTGGCAAGTCTTGGATTACAGAATTAACTAATATAGGTTCTAAGGTGTGTGGCCCTGTGTTGCTTTGCTGTTGCTTGGTGGTTTGCTGGTTTGGAGTATATTGGCTCAATGTTGGGTGCAGGCCCTCTTTCTGGACCTCAGTCCTGTATTTACTTGTAGAAGTTTAGGAGTGGTGGGTGTTAGTCAAGATCCTTGTGTAACTGCCAATTCTCAGGGGACCCTATCAAGTTTCTTTGAATGAGGAGGTTCTTTTAGGAGCTACATTGGTAGTGAAACTGAGATTCTGATCTGGTTCATTTTGGAAGTAATCTTAGTGAGTCAAGCTTGAGCTCATTGTCCATTTTGATTGGAGCTGTTATGCTAATTAGTGCAGATTTGGCTGCTAGCTGGCTGCAGTCTATATATCTTTATCTTGGCTGATTCTTGCAATTGATTGGTGAAGTCTTGAGCCGATATCGGGTGGTCCTTTGGTCATAGCACAATTTTAGAAGCTGTTATTGCTGGTGGTCACTTCCAGTAATTCAGTTCTCTTGGGGATAGCTAAGTCTTGTCTGTCTAGGGGGAATGCTTTGGTTTTTGGAGTTGCTTTAGTTTCTTCTGGGCTTGACTGCTTTGTTTCAACAGCTTTTTATGATTGTTTTGGTGTTTTAGCATTCTGGCAGCCTTTTGTATGCTTTGCAGATGCGGTTCAGTGACGACCTCGTTATACCTGCTTCTGAAGATTTAGGTATGCATGCGTGGTTGTTGGTTGGTGCTGGTGGAAAAATAAGTTGTGTGTGGAGCTGGTGAGCTGGTATGATACTTGTGTATCGTAGCTGGTGCAGGAGTTGGTTCTTGGGGGTAGGTATTTGGGCAGTTTTTTCTCTGCAGGGAGGTGCTGAGTTTCTTTTGGATTTTGAAACAGATTTTGGTTTTGGGGCTGATGATGTGTCTAGATGCAGTCTGTATTCGTTTTGGTTGCGCGTTGCTGATGTTCCGTGTGCACCGGGTTTAATTGGGAGCTCTCATTCGGTAAAATTCAGTTGTGGTAATTGGCAATCTTGAAAGGAAAATATCTCCCCGTGGATTCGTATGGTTTGGAGTGGTGGCTAGAGATTATATCCTATGGTTATCACAGTTCCTGTAGTGAATTTTCATTTTCGCGCTTTGAGGCGGTTCTGAATCAGGAAGAGGTCTGGAGTTGGGAGGTGCTTGTCTTGTTGGCGTCATTGCTGCTTCATTCTCAATTTTGGTCGAAGGTGCTTTATTTTTTTGTTTTAGGGTGATGTTCCTTATGTTACAAATTAGTCTGTGTTGCCCTATTATGGTAGCAGCTCATTGATGCCCTGAGTTTTCTATTGAACTGGGTGTATCATTTAGGCATTGCTTGTGCCTTGTTATAAATATATAATTTTTTTTGCTTTTTCAAAAAAAAAAACTAATGAATACACATAATTAATGATGTATTTATAGCAGGGGTAAGACCTGTCTCCGTTACCAATTAAAATAGTCTAAAATAGTGAACCTTATAAATTACACTAAATAATATGATAACAAACTAGGATGTGGTTTCTAATTTTTATGGTGTACTTATAGTAAATATAAGAGCCATATTCTTACGATCATCTTATTTTTATTTTTATGTTTAAAATCTTTATTCTATTATTGTAACAAAATTTATTATTTGCAACTTGTTCGTTATATATTAGAATATTATGAAACTTTATTGTTGATTAGAGTAATTATCAGGAGATATTACTCTATTCATGTTCTTAGATATTTGTTTATTTTATATTTTTTAATATAATATATTAATTTCAATTACAAACATTATTATATATTAAAACCTATTCAATAATAAATTTGATACAATCCTGGGGAGGAGCGATACAATCCTTGCCCGGTTGGAGGACAGAAAGGTAAACTTTGCCCTTCGCGGATTGGGCTTAGGCAATTGGGTTGTTCTGAGAGCAGAAGTGGATTGGGTCATGCCTAGCCATTGGTCCAGTCCAGAATAGTAGCCCCCCCCCAAGTCGTTGCTCCCGAGCATGGGAGTGATGACTTAAGGATATCCCGTTGTTCCAGGGAACCCTAACGGAGTCGTCGTGTGGTGACGGAGGGAGTTGTCTCGTGGTGCCCGTGGGCCTTCATGTTCACAAGGTTCATGACCGTGTCTGATTTGCCCGACGTACGGGGAGACTAACGGTTAGGAAGAAATGAAACGTTGGGGCGCCACGTGTGCCTCGAGCCCTGTGCTGCAGTAACTAGGCAATGATGGCTAGTTTACAACCATTATGACCTAGGTGAGCGTGCCTCTGCACGTGCTCCTCAGCAATATAAAAGGAGAAAGAGCCAGGCCATTTGGAACTTTCGCCTCTCTTTTCTTCTTCGTCTTCCCAAGAGAGCTTTGCCCGCCGCCGTCGTCCGCTGTTTCAACCGCCGCCACCAGCTTCGAGCACCCGTTTTCTAACTTTTCAACCACGTAAGTTTTTCGGCCCTTTGCTTTCGTTCATCCTCTTCTTTAGATTGCATGTGGCTAGGTTAGACTTAGATGACATAGGGTCGTTTTACTGGTGGTTGTTGGTGGTGGACGCTGGCTAAGCTGTTTTTTGCCGCTGACGAGGCTACTGGAGCCTCTTAGATAACTCGTGAATAAGGCGGTTTTCGGCGTTGTTGCGATGATGGCGCATAGGTAACCGTCGCTGTTACTCAATTTTCGGTGCTCCGATTGAAGTTTTCGGTGACGTTCGCAGTCTCTGGCGAAGCTTCAAACGGAAACTGGGAAGCAATCCGAGGAAGTTCCTCATTGTCGGAGTGATTCTTCCTGAGCGTCTCCTCGTGGGAGACTTTTGAGCTTTTGTTTAATATTAGGGCTTAGGCTGAGGACGGTGCACGCCCTTTCAATTGACTAGCGGTGGAAGGGTGAATTTGATTCATCTTCGAATTCACTTTTTTCTCTGCTTTTCAGGTGATCGATATGGCGACAGAGCCTGACAGGGATATTATAATAGACTCATCCGAGGAGAGCTCCTTGGAGAGCAGCAGTACGGAAGCTTCCACTATCCCGAGCGAAGTTGGGGAGGAGGTCGATGAGGATTCTACTGAGGAGTGGTTGGTGGCTGAGCCTGCTGAGCACGTATCTACCCTTGGGGATGTCTTCACGGTTGTTGGGCCAGAGGGGGAATGGAAGGTGCATTTCCCCTCCGAGGATGATCAGATCTGTACAGACTTTGGGGAGCGGTTCGCTATGTACGAATATGCATTTAAAGAGTTTAGGTTGAGGCTGCCCTTCACCGATTTTCAGCAGTCAGTTTTCGTGCACCTGGACCTTGCCCCGTCGCAGCTGCACCCCAACTCGCTATCGTTCATATGTGCCTTCGAGTTGACGTGTGAGTTCTTGCAGATAGGAGCTACTCTTCCTCTGTTTTTCACCATCTTCCATCTCCAACGGTAGTTGACGGGGAAGAGATACGGCTAGGTGTCATTGAAACAACCCTGTAAGTTATTCAAACCCTTTTTCGGAGTCAATCCAGATGTTTAAAGAAAGGTTCTATATCATAGAGCCTGTGTCGGAGAGGGCCCAGGGCAACACGTATGTCTGGGCGGTGTCCCTTGACGAGGACGGTAATGACATGCACGACGAGAACGGGAAGCTGATCGGGGAGAGAGAATTCAAGTTTCCCTTTCACTGGAGTGCTGGCCACTTTTCCAAGGAGCCCAACGAATATGTCACTCAGCCACACATGCTGGACGGGCAGGATTTGGTTGGCTATGAGAAGCTGGTGAAGTATGTTAACTCTTTCCAGCTTGCTGAATGCTGGACGAAGAAGGGGTCCCCGATTTTCGAGGAGGATGGTAGCCAGCGGGTGGAGTATTGTTTTATTAACACCAAGGCACTTTTGGAGTGCAAGACTCTTGCGGATGCTTATAAATTGCTCGGTAGTCTTAGTTACTTGACTTGCCCGACATATTTTTCCTTGGTCGTCTAACATATTTGTTTTGTTTTTGCAGGTGAGATGCCTTCTGCTCATGAAAGAATGGTAAAGAATGTTATTGCAAGGAACAAGCCCGGGGCGGATGCTCCCAAGACTCAATTTCCCCAGCGTGCTCCTCCTCCTCAAACAGCGTCGGGGAGCTCTTCGCCTGCTCCTGCCCAAGGATTCCCCTTTCCTCTGACCTCAAGGTTCAAGCGGTCCAGAACTAATGAAGTGGTAGACCTCATTTGGGCACCAGAGAAAGGGAAGTTTGAGCTTCCTCCATGTATTCTTGACACAAAATTCTTTGAGGGGACGTCCTTGGTGGTGACGCGGGCAGAGTCTCTTCAACTGGAGGGCATGGATTGCCCGAGCAAGAGTGTGCTGGTGGCCCAGGATGCCTCCGCATTAGTCAGAGTTCTGAAGATGGCGGCCATCTATGCTGAAGGATATTCTTCAACTGAGTCCAAACTCAGAGCTACCCGGGCTACCATAGCGTCTTTGGAAGAGACGGCGAGGAAGGCCAAGGAGGAAGCTAAGAGTGCTGGTGATGCCCGGAAGAAGGCAGACGAGGAGGCTACCAGGTTGAGGGAGGAAAATGCTACGCTGGCAGCGGAGAAAAAGGCATCTGAGGAGCTGATGGAGCAGCTGAGGTTAGCGAGTGCTCCGAGCGAAGATGAACCTGAGGATGTGAGGGTAGTGAAGACAAGGGCCGAGCTGGTTGCTCGTATGTTAAAGGTCGAGGATGACATCATTGTCATCGGGGACAGATCTTTTAAGAATGTCGTGGCCCAACTGCGGGTGGTCAACCCCGGGGTTGAAATCTCCACCGAGGATACCCCCTACCTGGCTCATGTCGAGGATGGCAGGATAGTCAGTCCGAACTCCCTCCTTGGTGGTGACGAGCATGCTGAAGTTCTGAACGGGGAGACCCAGGAGCCTGAGCCCAACCTCGAGCAGCCTGACCTGATGGAGGAGTGATGGGGCTTTTATCCTTGTTGTAATTTATCCGGCCTGCGTGTCGTGTTTGTTTGATGTAATTTATCATTTTGTAAGGGGGTGTGGCCCCCTGTTAATGTAACAAGTACAGTCGTGGTCCTCGTGACCACTTATCACTTAATTATGTATGTGTCCGGTTCTCATGGCCGGTTTTGTGATTTGTATGGATTTATCTATTTTAATTTCTACTAAGTGTTGTACTTTCGCTCGATATGCATGTGTGCCCATAATAGGGGTTACTTTGATTTGCTTTAAGTTTTAGGGAATTGCTCGTTGTAGATGTGTTCGGCAGTGAGGGGTACTGGTCGAACGACCAGGGAATGTCCGGGCGAGAGAGCGGAGCTCAGCTCGCGTTTGAGGCTTGAGTTCGCGACATGAACCTCCCATCGCGAGCTGGGTGTTCTACCTATCGTGGTACTTTGACGACGGCGGTGCTCGATTGAGGGACCACTGTCGAGCAGGGACCTGGCTCGTTCCTGAGTGAGGTTCTGCTTTATTGACATGCGACGCTTGTACCTAGACGCGCATCATGGTCGGTAGGTGACGCCCGTCGTTTTGACGAATCAAACTGACAATTAAGGCCTTAGCTATAGTATTACTTTAGCTTTTCGGCATTCCATGGTCGAGCAAGTTCTTCCCCGTTGAGATGTTCTAGGTAATAGGCCCCATTCTCCGTTTTTGCCCGGACACAATAGGGTCCTTCCCAGTTAACGGCTAGTTTTCCCTCGCGAGTGTCTTTATGGTTTCTTCTTAGGACGAGGTTGCCCACGTCGAACTCTCGTCGTATGACTTTGGCGTTGTGTCGGATGGCAATTTTTTGTTTTAACAAGGCTTCGCGAAGGGATGCCTCCGACCGGACTTCCTCGACGAGGTCGAGTTCCTCCCTTAGTGCTTCGTCATTCATTTCCTCGTCCAGGGGCGATTCTGTCCGCCTGGAGGGTACGTGAACTTCAATGGGAATTACGGCTTCGGTCTCGTAGGCCAGGTGAAAGGGTGTTTCCTCGGTTGAAGAGTGTGGAGTTGTGCGATATGCCCATAAGACGCTGTGTAGCTCCTCGACCCAAGCTTTCTTCGTTTCGTCCAGCCTTTATTTGAGGCCTCGAAGAATGACTCGGTTCGCCGCTTCAGCTTGCCTGTTTGTCTGGGGATGTTTGACGGATGCAAAGTGTTGCTTTGTGCCCAGCTGGGCGAGGAAATCTTAGAACTTCCTGTCTGTGAACTGTTTCCCATTGTCCGTGACTATCGCCTGGGGGATGCCAAAACGTGCAAGGATAATTCATTTGTAGAAACATAGTATGTTAAGGGCTGTTATCTTGGCTAGAGCCTCCGCTTCTATCCATTTTGTGAAGTAATCCACGCCTACTATTAAGTATTTGTTCTGGTTTGATCCTACCACAAACGGCCCCAGGATGTCCAGGCCCCACCAGGTAAATGGCCACGGGGAGGACATAGCCTTGAGTTCGTTAGGTGGAGCTAGGTCAATGTCCCCGTGTCGTTGGAATTTATCGCACTTCTTCACGTGTTCTTTGGCATCTTGTTGCATGGCTGGCCAGTAGTATCCTGCTCGAAGGGCCTTCCGGGCGATGGACCTTCTTCCGAGATGTTGGGCGTTAATTCCTTCGTAAATTTCGCGCAGGATGTGGGTGACAATCTCTTCCTCGACACACTTGAGTAGCGGGATGGAGAACCCTCGCCTGTAGAGTTTATCTTCGACCAGGACGTAGGAGAAGGCTCTTTGCCTGACTATGTTGACCTCTTTGGGATCGGACGGAAGTTCGTCCTTAGCGAGATAGTTGTAAACGGGGGTCATCCAGCAGCTGTTGTTGCCGATCACCTGTACGTCGAGGATCGGGGAAGTTTTCTCAATACTAGGTCGAGGAAGTACCTCCTGTATGACGAACTTGTTTCCGCCTTTCTTCTTCGTACTAGCCAGTTTGGACAAAACGTCTGCCCTGACGTAGTGTTCGCGCGTAACATGATTTACCTCTACCACTGTGAATTTCGTCATTTTCTCCTTGACCAGGGCTAAGTATTCAGACAGGTTATGGTTTTTGGCCTGATATTCTCCTCGAACTTGGAGGGCCACGAGTTGTGAATCTGTGTAGATGACGACTTCTTCCACACCGAGATCTTCGGCCAGGCGTAAGCCGGCGAGGAAGGCTTCGTACCCATCCTGGTTGTTAGAGGTAGAGAAAGATATGGTAAGAGATACCTCTACAATGATTCCCTCATCGTTCTCCAATATGATGTCTGCCCCGCTTTCCGCCGAGCTGGACGCCCCGTCTACAAAAATGGTCCATTTACGCGCCCCGCAGGTAGGGGAATCTACGAATGTCATTTCCGCGACGAAGTCAGCCAAAGCCTGAGCTTTGAGCGCTTTTCTGCTTTCATACTGAATATTGAATTCGGACAGCTCTAGCGACCTTTTGAGCATTCTGCCGGCCATGTCTGGTCGTCCTAACAGCTGCTTTACGGGTTGATCTGTCCGGACCACGATCGTGTGGGCCAGGAAGTAGTGTCTCAGTCTTCTAGATACGTTGATGAGGGCCAGTGCCACTTTTTCTATCTGTTGGTACCTCAGCTCTGGTCCCTGTAATGCTTTGCTAGTGAAATATATGGGCTTTTTCCCGTCAGGCGTTTCGCGGATAAGAGCGGAGCTCACTGCCTCGGTTGCTACGGCGAGATACAGGTACAGAGTCTCGCCGTTATCCGGGCGAGAGAGGACTGGCGGCTCTGAGAGTGCTTGTTTTTGCTGGAGGAGAGCCTGGTCACATTCCTCTGTCCATTCAAACGCTGCCTCCTTGCGGAGGAGTTTGAAAAAGGGGAGGGTGTACTGGGCAGATTTGACCACGAAGCGGGATAAAGATGCTAGCATCCCGTTAAGGGACTTGATGGATTTCTTCGACTTGGGCGTTGGAAACTCAGAGAATGCCCGACACTTATCGGGTTTGGCCTCGATTCCTCATTCTGTTAGGTAGAAGTCGAGGAATTTGCCTGCCCGAACACCGAACGTTCACTTCTCCGGGTTGAAACGCATCTGGTACTTCTTGGTCTGTTCGAAGACCTTTCTTAAATGGGCAGTATGATTGATTTCCTCGTGAGATTTTACGATCATATCATCCATATAGACTTCGAGCATGTCGCCTATCTCTCCCCGGAAGACCTTGTTCATCATCCTCTGGTAGGTCGTGCCGGTGTTCTTCAGGCCGAAGGGCATTACGTTGTAGTAATAGTTGCCTGATTCGGTTATGAAGGCCGTGTATTTTTTATCGCTAATTGCCATTGGTATTTAATTATACCCCGAGTAGGTGTCCGTGAATGATAATAGTTTAAAACCGGCAGAGTTATCAACAAGTTTATCAATATTGGGGAGGGGGTAGGCATCCTTCGGGCATGCCTTGTTAAGATCGGTATAGTGAATACACATTTGCCATTTGCCATTAGAATTTTTCAAAAGTACAATGTTGGATAGCCAAGTGGTGTACTTGGCTTCCGAGATAAATTTTGCCTCGAGGAGGTCTTTTACAGCTTTTTCTGTAGCCTCCGTTTTCTCTGGAGACTGTTTCCTCCTACGTTGTGCTACCACTTTGACGGCTGGGTCAATCGTGAGTTGATGGCAGGTGACGGATGGGTCCAAGCCGGGCATCTCAGCGGCGCTCCAGGCGAACAAATCAGCGTTCTCACGGAGGCAGGCTTTGAGTTGCTTCCTTGTGATGTCGGGGAGATCCGCTCCAATCTTTACTCCCCGCTGGGGGTCGTCGCCGAACAAGACAAGCTCGAAGTCGCGATCCGGGATGGGACGCATCGGATGGGAGTTGCTGCTGTAACGCCCTCTTTTATTTATTTTATTATTTATAGAGTCTAATTAATTAATTTGACTAATTGTGGTGATGATTTATGAATTATTGTGTTTTGTGATGAATTGCGTGATGTTGATGATGATATATAATAATATAGTTAGTTAATTATTATTATTATTGAGTAATTAGAATAAAAAAAAATTATTAGTATTTTTATTAAAATATAAAATATAAGGTAGGGGGTGTATGACCAAAAGTGTAGAACCATGGGGGTGGCATGAGGATGCTAGTATGTTATTATTATTAATACTTAAAATATAATATTAGTAATATTGGGAATAATAATAATTATTATTATATGGTTATTATTATTATTATTATTGTTATTGGAAATTATAATAAAAGGGGATTAGTGGTATATTGTTATAAAAATAAAATATAAGTTGAGAAGGGTAGAATTGGAATAACTTGGGATATTAGGGGTCCTAAGGTTATTATTGGAATATGGGAAATATAATATAGGGAGAATAGAGTTAGATCGTAACATTGGTACGATCATTTGGGAAAAGGCTGACTGAGAAGTGTGAAGAACGGAACGTAGAGAAAAGAGAAAGAAAGGAATGTAACATTCTGCAAACCCTTTGAGTTAGAGCCTCCAGTTACAAGGTAAGGGGGGACTAACATTTTATAATGGGATTGATAATGTATGTTTGGGGTTAGGGTTGTTTAGGGATGTTTTTGAGTTGATTATGAATTGATGTAATAGGGTTGTATAAGTTTGTTGATAATGTTGTTAAATGTTGATTTGTGTTGAATTGATGAATGGGGATGAATTTTGATGGCATAATGTTGTTAGAATTGATATTGGTTGATAGGTTTAGAGTGAAATAACAAAAATTAATTGACCAATAATAAGTGATTTTCAAAATAAGCTATTTGAACAGGTTGGGGAATGTTTGACATAATTTTAAGTTGAAAAAAAAAATAAGTTTAAGACTGAAATTCCGTAATGGGATCGCAGGAGACTGTAGAAGTGTATTGACCGACTTGTTTTGGGCATATCTTGAGTTCCGTAAGTCCGTTTGAGGTCCCGTTCGAAGCGTTAGAACGCTAATGCGATAATATTTATGTTTATGTGGACAAATTAAGTCCAGGAGTTCTTAAATAGTAATGGTTACCTTGTTTTTATACCATAAATGTTGGCGATTTCGGTCATGCGTTGGTCATTTTGTTTCGAGTGTAACGGGAGCGTCGTAAGTCCGTTTGGGGTGGCGTCAGTTGCGTTGGAAAGAGGACTTAATGACATTTCCAACTGGAAAGTTTCGGAATTTTATCATAAGTATATAAGTTTTGGCATCATTTTGAAGTTAGACAAAATATTCTGCCCAGTGTGAGTATGTGTTCTTATGGTTTGATTAAACTGAACTGATTGGTGTATTAGGTCTTAAAATAAAATTCATATCCTTGAAATAGACTCTCTAAGCTTTCTGGAACATATTCATTTGCGTGATTCCGACTTCGTTTGATATTTTAAATAATTATTTGAATATGATTGTGTCGATCGTTGGTAGTTGTGTTACGCATTTGGGCGAATCAAATGATGTATAAAATGATGTTGGGAGTAATTATTTACTTGATGAAATAAATTATGTTATTGTTGATGTTTGTTGTTGAGGGCTTATGCCTTGGGTGTTTGTACCAATATTGATGATGTTGTTGTTGATGACGTTGTTGAAGGCTTATGCCTTGGGCCATTGTGCCAAATGTTGATTTTTGATGTTTTTGAGTTGATTTCATTTGGCATGATTACATATGCATTGTTGAGGGCTTATGCCCTGTTGTTGGCCTGGATTGGCACTGTTGAAGGCTTAGGCCTTTGATCCTTATTTAAGGAAAAATGTTGAGGGCTTATGCCCTGGGTACCACATGCATGATTGCACTTGCATTTCATATGATGTTGATGTTAATTGTTGATGCTGCTAAATGTTATAAATTGTTGATGCTGCTAATTGTTGATGATGTTGTAAACTGTTGATAAATATGAATAATAACGTGTAGTTGATGTTGTATAGTTGCTGGTATATGTGGTGTTGATTTTGATGTCAGTTGTTAACTACACATACGTGATAAATTGCTATTGTTGCTATAATATGATAATATATTGTTGTTGTTGATAACATGCATTATGTGTTGTTATTGGTGAAGGATTTTAAGTTGTTGAACATGATAATTCCTTACTATGTTATTATTTTATTATGAATTGTGAAATCTCACCCTTTCTGCTTGAATGTTACCTCTTACGTGGGTAACGTGCAGATTCATTGGAGTAGTTGCTGCTTGAGTTCGGAGTCTCTTGTGTCTTTGTGTAGGAGTCTGCTCTGATACGTAATGGGATGGGTCTTGTTTAGTTGTTTTTATTCCTATTTTGTTACGTATTAGATTTTGAAACATATTATGAAGAAGTTGTTTATTTGTTGTAATGAAGGCCTTAGTGCCATTTGAGTTGAAGATGGTGATGTTATAAAAAAAAAATTTTTTTTCGCTGCAGTTTGTATAAACCTTTATAAAGGAATTTTTATGGAATTAATAAAGTACTATTTTTATATTTACTATTATTATAAAGTTGAAAGGAATGTAATATCCCGTATTTTATGAAAACTCTGATAAGTGTTATTATAATTATCATTATATTATGTATTTGGGAAACGGGTTGTTACAATTGGTATCAGAGCAGGTCGGTCCGTCCGGCCAGGTTGTTGAGTCCGTAGAGTCGTGTTGTGTGTATGCGATATTTGTGTGAAAACACTATCGGTCTTCTTTTGTCTTACTTCTAACTATGCAGGAGAATGAGTCCGAAATAAGTGGGGGAGAAGCTTTTGCTTCTCTGAGATGTTGGGTGTGGAGTTGCCGTTGGTGCGCGGTTGAACTCTATTGTAGTTGGTAAAGACGGTTTGTACCCCATCATGGTTTTCGGATGTCTATTAACAAATTGAGGAACTGATCACCCTCAATCTCTTGTTGATAGCATACGGGATTATGTTGGATGGGATAGACGTGTCTTTCGGCTTAAATTGTGGGATCGGAGGATGGTTGTGGTTGAGCCAAGTGCTTACGGATTGTTCTGATGAATAGATGCAGATTCTTGTCTCGAAGGAATAGTCGCTAAACGGTTGGGATGAGTCTGAGAAGATGAAGCTCAGATAGTTGCGATGTTTTCAGGACTGCGTATTATTCGTAGAGTTAGTCGTGTGGAATTATTATGAAGTGTAATGTTATCATTTGAGAATGGTGGAATGTTGTAGAGTTTTGTCGTTGGAATAAAGAGTCGTTTAGATACTAACGTTGGAGATGAGAAGTGAGTTTTTTGGGAATTTGGGGAAGAATTGATCGGAATGAAACTGTGTTCTTATGTTCCCAATAGTTCCTAATATGTATAACTAAGTTAAAATAAGAGTTTGGGGAATCAAAGATGAGTTTTGGTTGGGTTTTGAGTCAACTAGATGTCAAACCCGTAGCTATGTTATGGATGATTTTTGAAAACTTCGAAAATTCATAACTTGAGTTTCGAGTATCCGTTTTGGGTGTCGTTCGAGGCGTTGGAAAGCTAGCGCAGCAAACTTTTTGATAAAAATATGTTCCATGGAAGGAAATGATTATTTTCTGTTTAAATGGATTGGATGCTTTTGAAGGTTTATATGGTGCTTTGGTATGATCGAAAATGCGGATGCCATTGTCGTTGCGTTGTGGGTGCAGTGGTGTGATGTTTTGACTTCATGAGATTTCATGTATGTTATTGTTGAGATTTGAGTAGTGAATTAAGATTGATGTAGCGATGTTTGGTAGAGTTGCGTCCGTACACATCAAGGATAATGCGATAGACGTTATGATACCGGTCACATGTGTTGATTCAGGTGATTGTTGGGAGTTAAGTTCATGATTGTAAAGAAAGTAAAGATGTTGTGAAAGGATGTGAGAAAATGTTTTTAATGTTTGTTTCCTCGAGTAGAGAAGGGATGTGATGAGAGTCACTGTGATAGACATGTTGTTTATTTTCATGTACAGAGACATGCACTTGGAGGATTTCGAATTATGAGATCAGATAGGTATGTTGGTATAAGAATTGTATGTGTGAAGTCGTGAATTTGAATTATTTTGGATAAGACCAAAGGATTTGAGACCGTGTTAATGAATTGTTTACTTGGTATGTTGTTTAGTGAGAACAAATTGAGGTTGGATATCGTCAGATTTTGAGTTAACTAGAATAACATTCTGAAGGTTGAAACTGCTAGTGTAGAGGTGTATACGGCTAGGTGCTGAGATATCTAGAAGTGCAAGTTGGATTATCCAGAATGGAAAGTTTGAACCAAAGAAGTGTTAGCGGTTGCTTCGATGTTGATTTTGCAGAATTGGGCAGAAATCTTTTAGTGGTTCAGTGTGATGTTTCTAAAAGAGAGTTTGTGTTGTAAGTGGGTAATGTAACCTTTGAAGACCAAGATGGAGGTATTCAGTAATCGCAGAAATTGAAGTGTTTAGTCGACTCGAGAGAGGTTATTATGTGACAGACAAGATGGTTAGGACTGTTGAAGAACTATGTTTTATGTGAGCGATTATTTTGGAAATATTTATGTAGTGATTAATGTTTAAATCATATGATATTGCTTACGGCGACGATTATGAATCGTGAGATGGAGTTGATAGAGAAACTCGCAGGATTAAATTTAATTGGTGGTGCAATTTAAGATATTACCAAGAAGGAAATACCGAGGTGGGTGGTGGATCTATTGAGAAAAAAAATTAAGAGAATCAATGGATGAATTTAAAGTGATTAGAATGATTGGTTTTGATGTATTAAGGATAGAATGATGAATTTATGTTGATGAAGATAGTGGGATTGGATTTATGAATCGTTTTCGTATTATTATCGTGCTTGAAAATTAAAAGAATAATGTTTGAGAAAGGACGCCGAAGGAAGATAAATATTATGTCAGAGGTGATGAAGATGTATTAGAATTTGATGAACTATTGTTTCGACGGTTGAATGTGATGGAGAAAGTTAATGGGTAGTATATCAGCAAGGTTATGAAAGTTGTGATATTCTGTAGAGTATTGTGTTCGATTGAAATACGGGATTTATAATTGACGTTTTGGTAAGGAGCACAGATTGTGTTAGTACTAAGTCGGATGGAATTCTTCCTATGAACCGTAGACAGGTGATCTGAAGAAGAGAGTTATTTAATCCCTGGAGGGATTATTGAAAGTTTGGGTGCATAGACGAAGGAGTGCTTGAGATAGCCATTAGTAGTTGATTGAAATAAGTGAGAGATTTTCCCATTCGATGTGTTGGAATGGTCGTTTATGATACTTTGAATATTAAGAAGTGTAGAAACCGCGATGTGGTTTGACTCCGATGAGAGCGTTGTATTAAAACTTAGGAATTTCGGTAGATGGCTAAAACAAGGGAGTTACCTTAGTAAGGGTAGTGTATGTTTGGCCTTTTGACAAGAGTTGGATTTGAAGGCGTGAGGAGTGGATGAGAGAGTTGTATCTGGACTCGTTTCTGTTGGTGCGTTTTCGAGGACGAAAACATTCTAAGTGGGGGAGAGTTGTAACGCCCTCTTTTATTTATTTTATTATTTATAGAGTCTAATTAATTAATTTGACTAATTGTGGTGATGATTTATGAATTATTGTGTTTTATGATGAATTGCGTGATGTTGATGATGGTATATAATAATATAGTTAGTTAATTATTATTATTATTGAGTAATTAGAATAATAAAAAAAATAGAAATTATTAGTATTTTTATTAAAATATAAAATATAAGGTAGGGGGTGTATGACAAAAAGTGTAGAACCTTGGGGGTGGCATGAGGATGCTAGTATGTTATTATTATTAATACTTAAAATATAATATTAGTAATATTGGGAATAATAATTATTATTATATGGTTATTATTATTATTATTGTTATTGGAAATTATAATAAAAGGGGATTAGTGGTATATTGTTATAAAAATAAAATATAAGTTGAGAAGGGTAGAATTGGAATAACTTGGGATATTAGGGGTCCTAAGGTTACTATTGGAATATGGGAAATATAATATAGGGAGAATAGAGTTAGATCGTAACATTGGTACGATCATTTGGGAAAAGGCTGGCTGACAAGTGTGAAGAACGGAACGTAGAGAGAAGAGAAAGAAAGGAATGTAACATTCTGCACACCCTTTGAGTTAGAGCCTCCAGTTACAAGGTAAGGGGGGACTAACATTTTATAATGGGATTGATAATGTATGTTTGGGGTTAGAGTTGTTTAGGGATGTTTTTGAGTTGATTATGAATTGATGTAATAGGGTTGTATAAGTTTGTCGATAATGTTGTTAAATGTTGATTTGTGTTGAATTGATGAATGGGGATGAATTTTGATGGCATAATGTTGTTAGAATTGATATTGGTTGATAGGTTTAGAGTGAAATAACAAAAAGTAATTGATCAATAATAAGTGATTTTCAAAATAAGCTATTTGAACATGTTGGAGAATGTTTGACATAATTATAAGTTGAAAAAAAATAAGTTTAAGAGTGAAATTCCGTAATGGGATCGCAGGAGACTGTAGAAGTGTATTGACCGACTTGTTTTGGGCATATCTTGAGTTCCGTAAGTCCGTTTGAGGTCCCGTTTGAAGCGTTAGAAAGCTAACGCGATAATATTTATGTTTATGTGGAGAAATTAAGTCCAGGAGTTCTTAAATAGTAATGGTTACCTTGTTTTTATACCATAAATGTTGGCGATTTCGGTCATGCGTTGGTCATTTTGTTTCGAGTGTAACGGGAGCGTCGTAAGTCCGTTTGGGGGTGGCGTCAGTTGCGTTGGAAAGAGGACTTAATGAACTTTCCAACTGGAAAGTTTCAGAATTTTATCATAAGTATATAAGTTTTGGCATCATTTTGAAGTTAGACAAAATATTCTGCCCGGTGTGAGTATGTGTTCTTATGGTTTGATTAAACTGAACTGATTGGTGTATTAGGTCTTAAAATAAAATTCATAACCTTGAAATAGACTCTCTAAGATTTCTGGAACATATTCATTTGCGTGATTCCGACTTCGTTTGATATTTTAAATAATTATTTGAATATGATTGCGTCGATCGTTGGTAGTTGTGTTACGCATTTGGGCGAATCAAATGATGTATAAAATGATGTTGGGAGTAATTATTTACTTGATGAAATAAATTATGTTATTGTTGATGTTTGTTGTTGAGGGCTTATGCCTTGGGTGTTTGTACCAATATTGATGATGTTGTTGTTGATGACGTTGTTGAAGGCTTATGCCTTGGGCCATTGTGCCAAATGTTGATTTTTGATGTTTTTGAGTTGATTTCATTTGGCATGATTACATATGCATTGTTGAGGGCTTATGCCCTGTTGTTGGCCTGGATTGGCACTGTTGAAGGCTTAGGCCTTTGATCCTTATTTAAGGAAAAATGTTGAGGGCTTATGCCCTGGGTACCACATGCATGATTGCACTTGCATTTCATATGATGTTGATGTTAATTGTTGATGCTGCTAAATGTTATAAATTGTTGATGCTGCTAATTGTTGATGATGTTGTAAACTGTTGATAAATATGAATAATAACGTGTAGTTGATGTTGTATAGTTGCTGGTATATGTGGTGTTGATTTTGATGTCAGTTGTTAACTACACATACGTGATAAATTGCTATTGTTGCTATAATATGATAATATATTGTTGTTGTTGATAACATGCATTATGTGTTGTTATTGGTGAAGGATTGTAAGTTGTTGAACATGATAATTCCTTACTATGTTATTATTTTATTATGAATTGTGAAATCTCACCCTTTCTGCTTGAATGTTACCTCTTACGTGGGTAACGTGCAGATTCATTGGAGTAGTTGCTGCTTGAGTTCGGAGTCTCTTGTGTCTTTGTGTAGGAGTCTGCTCTGATACGTAATGGGATGGGTCTTGTTTAGTTGTTTTTATTCCTATTTTGTTACGTATTAGATTTTGAAACATATTATGAAGAAGTTGTTTATTTGTTGTAATGAAGGCCTTAGTGCCATTTGAGTTGAAGATGATGATGTTATAAAAAAAAAAAATTCGCTGCAGTTTGTATAAACCTTTATAAAGGAATTTTTATGGAATTGATAAAGTACTATTTTTATAGTTACTATTATTATAAAGTTGAAAGGAATGTAATATCCCGTATTTTATGAAAACTCTGATAAGTGCTATTATAATTATCATTATATTATGTATTTACGAAACGGGGTGTTACAGCTGCTGGTCGGGGCAGATAAGCTGCTCGAGGCTGCTTGGTCCTCCTTCTGGTCCTATTCGGGGAAGCAGTTATCGAGGTCGATGAAGTCAACCTGAGGTAGTGGCTTGCCTTCCTCGGAGCTGTTGGGCAAGGCTGGCTTGTTAGATACCTTCGGATTGGACGCGATGGTGTTGTGTCCCTTCGTGGCTCCTTCGAAGCATCGTCGTGCGACTTCGATGTTGCCGTAGAGGGTGGCGACCATCCCCTTTGAAGTGTAGTACTTCATCTTGAGATTGAAGGTTGAAGGCACAGTTACTAACTCGGCCAAGTTTGGTCTTCCGAAGATGCACTGGTATAGAGACGGGCAATCGATTACCAGAAACTGTACTTTAACGGATCTGGCCGTCTCCGCTGATCCAAAAGTTACGATCAGTTCGACGTATCCCCAGGGTTTGGTCACCGACCAATTGAATCCTTGCAAGTCAGAACCCACATAGGGAGTGAGGTGTGACTCGTCCAACTGGAGCGTTGAAAACAGCTGGGAGTACATAATGTCGACCGAGCTGCCTTGGTCGACGAGAATTCTGCGAACGTCGAAGTTCTCCATCCGAGCTCTGACGAGCAGGGGAATGCTCGATTTTGGAGATCCTCCGAGGAGCTCTTCCCGTTAGAAGGAGATAGGGATAGAGCCCTTCTGGGCTTGATCGAGTGTGGTCGTCTTGCTGGAGCTTGTGCTAATCATGTGCTCGAATTTCCTTTTCACAGAGCCCACCGCGACTTTATTGAAGCCTCCCCCCGAAATGACCATGGGGGAGGGGAACGTCTCCCACGGGCTGTGGGTCGCAAAGTAGGCGGGAGCGCTGAGCTCATCTGGGACGTAGAAATCTTCTGGTCGCGATACGGGCATGACGACTAGGATGTTGGCCTCTTCTGAGGAAGACACCTCTTCTTCTACCTTCTTTGACTCCTGGGCGTCTTGCCGGGGAGTATACTTATTTTTCGTGAACTGTTTCAGGTGGTTATCCCTGATCAGTATTTCGATAGTATCCTTCAAATGAATGCAATCTTCGGTGGTGTGGTCGTGACTCTTATGGAAACGGCAGTACTTCAATTTGTCGGCGTTGGGCTTGGCCGGTATTTGTTTGGGGAAGTGGATCCCTGCCTGTTTGAATTCAGAATTTGCATATTCGGGCAGTATCTTTTCCCTGGAGACGGTCAGGAGGGTGTAGTCGTGAAATTGGCCGGAAGGTCCCTTGCTATCCCTGGAATCCCGGGGACGGTCTTCGCGCTTCCGTTCTCCTCGATGAGATGTCGAGGGCTCTTCGCCTCTAGAGGCCTGGGCGTTCTCCTGGTGGCGGTAGGCTCGGGCGGAGTTGGCCGCTTCCTTTTCCTCGTTCTGAATGTACGGCTGCGCCTTGAGGAGGAAGGCGTCCAGGTTCCTCGGAGGTGCGAGGCCGACAGGTTTGGAAAACTCTGAGTGCAGGCGGAGTCCCTGTTCTAGCAGAAATTTTTTCATGTCGTCAGTGGTGGGGACTTGCGCCGCTTCTTTGTTAAACCTCTCGATGTATGCCCGGAGAGGTTCATCCTTCCCTTGGATTATTGCCCCAAGAGAGGCTTCAGTCTTGGGGTGGCGGCGCGACGCCGTGAAATTCCTAGAAAACATTCTGCCTAGCTGCTTCTGCGAAGTGATAGACTCTTCGGGGAACTGTTTATACTAAGTCATTGCTCCCTTCCGGAGCGTGGCCGGAAACAGACGACACTTGATGGCGCCCCTGACGCCATGGTAATCCAACAGCGCATCGATGTTTTCGATGTGCTCATTGGGGTCAGTTGTCTCGTCGTATGTGCCCAATGCCGGGGGCTTCTCCAACCCCTTGGGGAGGCGTGTTGCCAAGATTTCTTGGGACAATGGGCCGTGAGGTTCATCATCGCTGCTGGAACTGGTTAGCGATGGGGACCAGACGACTCACTCGTGACAGTGACTTCTTCGGGGAGAAGGTGTACGGGCCCGGCCTTTTGACCTGACCGGGGGTGATTGTTTGTCTCTTCGGATCCTCTTTTGACAAAGGGAGTGTTGGTTTCGCGGGGAAACGTGGTCGCGTTTCTGGACAACATAAGATTCTGGTTCTTGGCGTAACCTACGGTCGACTTCTCGCCGTGGTTGCAGGCTCTTGGATCGTCAATGGCTTTTCCTCGGAGGAGGGATCTTGGACGGGCAGAGTCCTCCAATGCCCCGATCCTTTTGTTCTGCTGAAGGATCACGAGGTTGGTCTTGTTGATCGCTTCAAGAAGGGCTACCACGGTCGGGTCGGCGTTGGGTGGAGTTGGGACCGGCTGGATGGCCAGCAAGGGCTGATCGTTGTCGCGGTCAGCAGGAGTGGGGGAAGGAGAGGATGTGGCCCCATCTCTCAGAAAATGGGGGTCTCCGAGGAGGGATGAAGGACCGTCAACTTCAGTCTTGTTGACGGGGAGAACAGATTCCCACAGACGGCTCCACTGATCGTGAAGGTTTGATCAGATCCTGTGATGGGCCACCAAGAACGTTTGGGGTGCTGGATGCGAGATAAGGAGAAGGGGGTGTACCTGCAAGGCACTCCGACGCTCAAGTAAGAAAAGGGTCAGAGAAAAGGGACAAGTACAAAGTGTGTTCTTAGGATGATTATTGGATACCTGGCCCTCTCAAGTGAGAGGGTTTATATAGTGCCCCCAGCGCGTGGCCAACGGTCCTATTTTCGGGGCGAAATAACTGTTTCCCGAAGAATAGGTAACTGCCCAAAACTAGCCTTTATGTCGAGTAGGGTGCCCAAAACTAGCTGTTATGTCGGGCAAGGGCGTAGTTCCGGACACATGCCCTTAGCTGTCCTGGGATTGATGAAGCCGTGTGGGACGGGCAGCAATACCGGGGAGGAGCGATACAATCCTTGCCCGGTTGGAGGGCAGAAAGGTAAACTTTGCCCTTCACGGAATGGGTTTAGGCAATTGGGCCGTTCTGAGAGCAGAAGTAGATTGGGACATGCCTAGCCATTGGTCCAGTCCAGAACAAAATTATTATTACAAAAATAATTATAAAGTTTTGTATAACTGATCCAAAATAAAATCTATAATTATAAATTACTTACAATTTTATTACATGTGTAAATATTATTTATTTTATTTTTTATAGTTTCCTACATTTGTAAACTGGTTTTTTAATGCTACTTCAAAATAAATTACATGTTATATAAATTTTTTATTTTCTAACAAATCTCAGCTATACCATACTTCTCAATGTTCACGGTTGCAATTTCACCAATACCATATTACATTTTTTAAATAGTACGACACACTGCAACATGTCCCATCTCTCTCAATTTTTAAATTTTTTTATTATAAATATTCAAATTTTTTTTTTTTTGAATCAAAGAAATTTAGTGATGAAGCCAAAATAATACACACAAAGGCGATACTAAAGATCCAGCCAACCAACAAAACAAAAGCGACAACACTAAGCTAAGACATTAATAAATGAGCTATGTGATGCCTTAACTTAGGTTTAGACCATAATCTATTTACAATAATATTTACAACATGTTCTCCTATAGTATGATTTCTATCTATGTTGCCAAGACAGTAAAATTTCTATTGCACTAACACTCTAAACAACTTCAGTGAAGGCACATTTAAGAATGTTGGCTCTCCAACCTTTCCGATTACTCTTTCTCATGATCCATTGCATCTCTTCGAGCCAGCCACATAGGGTATGACGAATTTGCAGCCAGTTTAGGACATGAACTTGTACGCAGTGAGAATCAGAGACCAAACTATTTATTAACTTGACTCGCAAAACATAAGATGTCACCACAAAACTTTAATTTATCCAAGGGAAGGGAAAAAGATCAAATAAACCCTAATTAAATATGCAAGACTAAAGACGAGGCTAAAGACTATGCAAATAAGAGATCAAAGGTACGGGGGTTGGTTATACTAAGGGAAAATATCAGCATCCTAAGCATCTGTAGTACTCTACAGGAACCTCTTGAAATATCTATGTTTTTGCTAAATTTGTTTTGCTTTTGATTAGGGATGTTTATTGTTTTTGAGTGATGATGAGAGTGGGAAATATTTTTGTTGTTTTTGTAATGTGTCTAAATAAAATGGGTAGAAAATAAAGGTAGAAAAATAAAAGGTAGCTCGCTAGGATCTCGCAATCTCATGCCTACGTATCCTACATAGGAAGTCAGAGTAATCGTAGTTCTCCGAACTACGGTAAAAAAGTGAAAAAAGGAAGAGTGTGAAAAATAAAAAGAGTGCTCGCCAAGGATTGGGACCTTGTGCCTACGAATTCTCAAAAAGGAACTTGAGAAATCAGAGCGTTCGTAGTTCGTGAAACTACGGGTTATTAGGGCTCTAAGAACCATGACAACAAAGTTGAAAAGCTTAAAAGCAAAGCTTGTGAGGATCGATTGTAAAGGTGAAAACATTAATGGCCATCTCTTATGAAAGGACTTGAATGAAGAGTTTAAAGGTTGTAAAGGGAGGAGATATTAGTGGCTATCTCTATGACAATGTTGATTGTAAATGTAAAGCCAAAGGTAGCAAAGGAAGAAGAGATTGATAGTTATCTCTATGGCAAGAAGGAAGGGTTAAAAAGTTATAAGAGATTAATGGCTATCTCTTGGGAAGGTTAAAGTTTTGTAGATAAAAATGGTTTAAAAGTCCTAAGGTTGAATTAGGGTTTAGGGTATGGTGTATATAAACATTAATATCAAGAGATACTTAACAAAACAAAATTTATTAGGCTTCAACAAGTATAACACCAAAATGAAGTGAATATACAAATGTAATCAAACATGGTATCGACATATTCATATTAGATATACAATCGCACAAGACATGAAAGAACATGGATTGAAGATTTAATCATGGTGTACAAGACAATAACTACACATGAACAAACATAAGGCAAGTAGACATGCTTGATGTTGTGGAAGTTTATGAAGGAAATACTTGAAAATGTTAACAATTAAAGCTCAAATAATCCAAACTCAAGTGAAAGCCCTAATCATGCATCAAAGTGTTTCAAAAGATCAAGCAAGACTAAACCCTAAAGTTTCACCTAAATAATCATTTAATCAAAACAATTTTAAAGGGAAATATCGTTTAAGCATGGTGCAAGTCATTTAAACAAGATCATATACATAAAAATAACATGGCAGAAAGATAAACAAACAAGGATTTAATCATGAAAAATCAATGGAAGAAACAAATCAAAATGATTAAGATAAACATATTTTTTGTCTTTTTAATTAATATCTAAAAATAAAAATAAAATCAAGACATGATTAAATATTTTTTTGGCATTTTTAAATATTAATGACATTAAAAATAAAGAAAAAGAATAAGAAATAAATAAATAAGCAAGAGTTAAAAAGAAAATAAAAATAAATGAAATAAGCAAATAAAATAAAATAAAACGAGGGATGCTGCAAAGGGGTGTTGAACCTGCGCCCTCAAGGTTGCAGGCCCAAAAGGATTACCACTGGGCCAGGGGCGGCCTGGTGACAAAGTAGTGTAGGCAATGAATAATATGTGAAAATTCAAAGTGAAAATGTTCACAAAATAAAATAGCAAAAGTCTGGGGCGAGGGGGATTCGAACCTCAGACTTTATGCTCACTATACACACAAAACCAACCTTTTAACCACCACGGCGCAATGCCTATTCAGTTTAATAGTTGCATCTAATTAATTATATAATAAAAAATAATTTAAAAATGATAATTTTGGCGCCACCACCATCGTCATCTTTAGGGCTGGACAAACAAGCCCGAACCGTCCAATATCCGTCCAATCCGATTCAAAAAATGACTTTTGGGTGAAAGTGGGTCGGGTCGCGGGTGAATCGGGTAAGCATGTATGAGTTTGTTTGGGTTTGAATGGGTGAAATCGGATTTTCTCTTCTGGCCCAGCGAAGCCCAAATCCGACCGAGCCAACAACCATTCTCTTTATCTTTTATATATTTTTATAACTGGGCTTTGGCTGGTACTGATATTTTGCTGGCCCAATACAATTTCACTTCACACACATAACATAACCCTAATAGAAGGAACTAGAAAAAGACAATTGGAAAAAACGTGAGAGAAGCTTGGTGAGAAGAAAAAACAGAGTGAGAGAGAAAGAAGAAACCCTAGTTCGTTCTTGTGTCGCTGCCGTGTTTCATGTTCGTGTGCCTCTTTGTTTCATTTTCGTGCACCACCATCCGTGATTTATTTCTTCTCAATCATTAGTAAGTGTTTCAATCCACAATATATTCACAGTAAATATATTTATGTTCATTTGTTTCCAACTTTACTGATTTTGTTTCCATGTTAATTTTATCTATTCAGAATAGCAATTATTAAGGATTTCATTTTGGAAGAAGGTACTTGTTCTCACTTTTCTGCATTTATGTCTGATTTAGGGTTTGTTTGTTATTAGGATTTTGACTAATTTTTGTTTTTTTACATGCTCTGATGATCTCTGATGCTACGATAAACTATGATGACCTCAAATTTACACCAAAGGTTATATTTTCTTTCTTCTCTTTGTTATTCATTTGTACTTTATGAGAAGAATAACAATAACTCAGTTTGTTTTTATACCTTTGTAGCTACTTATAGAATTTAATCTTACTTTTTCTTTTGAAGTTCAATAATGCATCTGATACTGAAAAATGTGATTAGTGTTTTGAATAGAATTTAATCTTACTTTTTTTTTAACAGTAATGAAACCGTTTTTAAAGGATCCATTTCTAAAAACTTATACTGGTGTATAGAAACTTACTTTTTCAAGGAACCATTTTTAAAGGATCCGTTTTCAATGATACTAACTTATTCAATGATGCATCTGATACTGGTGTATAGAATTTAATCTTACTTTTTCTTTAAAAACTTATAGCTTTAATAATGTGTGTGTATTGTATGCTAATAGCAAGCATTTGGATTTATGATTTATATAGGTGCATATCTAGAGATATGATTCATGGTATATACTACTGGTGTATAAAATTTAATCTTACTTTTTCTTTTAAAACTTGTAGCTTTATAGCTTTAATAATGTGTGTGTATTGTATGCTAATAATGTGTGTGTACTGTATGCTACTAGCAAGCATTTATGCCTCTAAATCTTATAGTAAGTACATAAGCTACAAATTATAGTGAATATTTGGAGCGCTTAATTGAGATTAAAGTTATGAGATAGTACATAAAATGATTGAATTAAAACATGTTTTGAGTTAGAAACAATTTTGAATTAAATCTTAAGTCATAATTAATCTAAATAGGTTTTGATTTAGAAATAATTTTGAATTCAAATTTAAGTCATAATTCATCTAAACACATAATTCATCTATACACATGTGAGATGAGGGAGAATTAAAACCTAAGTCATACAATTAAAAAAATGTTGAAACTAAGCATCTAAACACTTAATGAGTTGATAATGCTGGATTTGAGACCTGGACTGGAAGTTTGTTGAATTAGTGGTTGTTGTTATTTATTGTGGGTTTTTCTACATTACTCCCAAATTCTTAACAAACAGATTTTCTGTCTGTGCCTGTGCCTCATTAAATTAATTAAATGTGCTAATTTAAGTTTAGTGTTTCCTAATCGCGTGTTGATGAAATGAAACAGATTTTGTCACCTTTGCCAATTGGGTTCACTGTGTTTTTGGTTCATTTGGCCACTATTCCAATAACTGGAACGGTTATCAATCCTGCTAGGAGTCTTGGTGCTGCAATTATCTTCAACAAAGATCTTGGTTGGGATGATCAAGTATGTGTAATTTAATTTCAATAATTAATTAATTAGTTAGATAATCCTGAAATTTAATTTTAATCTTATCATTTTACTGGAACTGGTATCAATCCTGCTAGGAGTCTTGGTGCTGCAATTATCTTCAACAAAGATCTTGGTTGGGATGATCAAGTATGTGTAATTTAATTTCAACAATTAATTAATTAGTTAGATAATCTTGAAATTTAATTTTAATCTTATCAATTTTTTTATTTGCAGTGGATTTTTTGGGTTGGACCATTCATTGGTGCAAAACTTGCAGCACTTGCTTATCCAAGTGGTATTCAGATATTTATTTGATGCAGTAGGTGATATTTAGACATTAATATTATTTTAATTTAGCATGTTGTAAAGTGGTGTGATGATAAGCTAATTGATTGAAAATCTAAAAATAAGAATAGGTTAAGAAACATGTATGTCAGCAGTGAATCATAAGAATAGGTTAAGAAACATGCATCTCAGAACACACATATATGAGCTATTAATAAGTTTTTGTTGTCATGTTTATAAAGCTTGAGTTTGAAGCATTTGTATAATTGAAATTTTGAGCTTGTTTGTTCCTTAGAAAGTAAAGTGGTGTATTGAACTAATTAATAAGCTTTCTTAGAACTAATTTTTACAGTTGATTAATGACATGATTTGTTCCCTATAACATTTTATGATAAATTTGACCCTGAATTTTTATGTCGTCTTATTATTCAGTTCGTGTTTAGAATGGAGATATGGATATCCATTGCTTGAAGAATATGGTTTCGAGACCTGGGCAGTCCATATTCTTGGTTGGGGTTTCTCTTATTTAGGTTTGTTTTATTACTTTGCCTGTTGTATCTTGTTTATTTATTTACCCATTTCTTTGTGAGATTTTGTATGCTTTCAACTCTAAATTTTGTTTTATCCATCAGAAAATATTCCTCGTAAAACAGTCTTAGAGCATGCTTCCGCCTACAACAAAGTGATGTAATTCACAATGACTCTGAAACTGATGTTGCAGTGATGGTGATGTAGTGCATTTTTTATGAATATGTTGAGGATGCATTGGCTTATAATGAACATTGTAAATATAATGTGTTAGTTCATTACTTGAATGATGATGGAATTGTAATATAATGTTAATATCACTTGGATGATGATGGTAATGTAATATAATGAAAATATTTTATGGTTCAGTTCTTTTAATTATATAGAATGAAGTTTAGAATTAATTAGTCCAAACCGATTTAACCCAACCGAATGAACCGTTTAAACCGATAATCCATCAACCGATAAAACCGAATTTAGTTTTGGGTGAAATCGGGTTCAATTTTTTCAACCGTAAATTAGTTCGGGTTAGCTATTTCGGGCCCGAACCCACCCATAACCGACCGCCGTCCACCCCTAGTCATCTTCACGAGCTTCACACCACCATCTTTAAATTTCTCAAAATTACAACTTTCTTATTTCTTCATGAAATTAAATGATGTAAACATCAAAGTTGCTTGAAATTTTGTGAGGGATTCATTGGTGTAATTTAATTGCATCTATATTCAGTGTATCTCACACAATCAGATTGAAAATCATAAACCCTAGAAACTGAAAAAATAAAATGAAACTCCATATGTCACAGATACAAAGCAATTAATATATGGGAAATGATCAATACATCATGACAAGTAGGTTTGTAACTCAAATGAGTGAAAATGATGCATGAACCATAGAGTTTGAGAAAAACAACTTACCTTCCAAGTGAAAATCGAGTTTCTACTTAGAGATGTTCCAGATGCAATTTTATGATCCTCAAAGCTTCCTTGACCTCCAAGTAACGTGTTGATGTGTTTGAATTGTGTTGAGACCTTCTGGAACTCCTTGATCAAATCAATATACAGTTTGAAGCAAGTGAAATATGGTGGAAGTGTTAAAGTTGTTACAGAAGTGTTTAGATGGTTTGGATTACTTCTATTAAGTGTATAGAAGGTGTTTGGATGCTTAGATTGAATGGAAAGTGTTTGGAATTGAAAATTCAAATTCTCACTTCAATAGAACTTTGGAAATTTAAAGAATGTGTGATTCTAATATGGGTAGTGTTTGGCAATGTTTTGGTGTATTTTTGTGTTTTTAATTGATCAGAAATGATCTCTATTTATAGAAAAATAAATTAGTTTTTTGGAGGAAAAGTTTTGGATTGAGATGCATCCTGTAACACCCCCTTTTTATACCCCGTACAAAAACGGAATGAAATAATCTCATAAAAAAAAAACATCAGAGCAAAGATTAAATCACACAGATATAAACAGGGATGTCACATCAAATGTGAACTAAAAACAACCTGCTCAAAAGATATGCAACAACTGGATAGTTTTATAAACAATGGAACTTCGTTCCCAAAATATCAGTATTCGGATACAGAATTAAAACGGAACATCCATATCTGATGTCATATCCACAAGATAAGTTTTCATGTACAAATACATACAACCAGCTATACACATGCCAAAAGAAATATAAACAACGATCCCGACTACTCGTGTTACATATCAGAGCCACGGACCGACAAAAAGGAACGAAGACCTAATCTTCGCAAAAAGACTCCCAGCGTCTAATCTGCAATGCCATTACAGCATTAACCACAGCAGAAGGGTGAGAAACATGATTAATATATAATTGCATAACATTATAAGACAATTAGCAAAACATGTATAATATTTCTCACCACACCAAATATCAAACTTGAAAATAACTACAGACATATTCAAGCAATTATTCATACACCAAGCACATAAACATAAACAACAGTACCACACATCTACACAAAGCACAACAATGTCATCATCCGAATTCAACACATAACAATTCACTTCCTATGACCAAACACCATTCGTATGCAATTCAATCACATATCCTAAACATATTCAAATGCATTTATCTCACGCACATATCAGTTCATCATATACATAAAAATGTAATTAAGCATATAATCATGCATATTCCATTAATTCCATAATTCCACAAAGCATACTTTTCCATATTCATTCATCAATGCAAATATACAAAAGATGATCAATGCATACCATAGAGACCGACTAACGACTCTATATAGATGCAAATGCGGTACCGATTCAATTGGTGATACATTAGTCCCCTAGGAACTCTTGGAATTCATCGCTTGTTACATAGAGTAACTCCCCGTCGGGCTAACGATGTTCCCCGCCGCTTCTACTTATAAATAAGCACACGACGTTTATGGATTGCTTCCACCTATATGGATCAGGCACACAATCCGATCGCTTCCACTTATAAACAAGCACACGAACAGTTGTAACGTCGCTATCGTCCCATAGTGTGTAAGGCACACGAACGTACAACGGATTCATATAGAATCCTAATAGCAAGAGCGCATGATATTATGCTTGACACATGCACGACTCATGCTAAATAAATGTTCATGCATATATAATAATCATGCATATCAATCACAAACAAAGTGATATATAACAATGCCAAACGGCCACAAACCATCAACAAAGTATTCCACAACAACCAATTATCATCAAAGAATCATCACACAAGTCATACAATCACTTACCAAAGCATAACCCACAATATTGAAAAATAACACAAAAGTCCATAATTCGTTTTCTCGGAAAAGTCGGCCAAAAATAATATTTTTCATCATCACTAAAAATTACTCCTAAAGACCTTCGATTCGATATAAAGAACTCTTAAATCCGATAAACGACGAATAAGTTACGAATATTTCAAAATAACGCAAAACATAAACCGGACGCCCGACACTACGAAACGGTTCGTAAAAACTGTACCGATTGGGAAGGATTCAGACCCCAAACATATTTTTCTAAGAAAGAACATCTCATTAGCTTTCCAACGCTTCGAACGGGGGTTAAAACCGACTTACGGATCAAGAGATATGAATTTCCGAAAATCGCACGAAACCAGAATTTTCACACTAGCAGTCGTGTCCGTACGACTGCGTGAAAATACACCAGTTCTGGTTCAGCAGTGATTTTTGGGGCGTTTTCGCCCGAAACCCGACCGATTCAATTATTTTCTTCAAACAAAATACACGATAATCCTCCATAAATGTATACGGACGTATTAGAATCAAAAATTACGCGATTCCGCGACTTTTGAAAAACACTATTCCGGAACCTAAAAACGCCAAATTTTCAAATATCAACCGATTTTAACGAAACGAGTTTCTATAACGTCGGCCTCACTTCACTCGACTAAACTATGCAATCCGTTTCGAAATTCATCCGTGAAATCTCCCGATTCTGCCGATTATGCATAAAATCAACCTAAACTCAATTTTTCCAAAATCTCACAAAATCATCAACAAGTATCAAAATGATTATCACAATACAACAACTAATACACAACAATCACATATCCAGAGTTTCAATCCATGTCATCCGCTAAAACTATTTATTCGAACGATTATGTCATAAACACATATTACCACCTATATTCTCTACACATTGAAATCAACCAAGAACAAACACATATAATGAAACACAAGCATATACTAACCGAGTTTCTCCCCCTTACCCGTTAAGAAATCGTTTGATGAAGCTTGTTCTTGAAGAAATTGGTCTTGTTCTTCACTTTCTCTCTTTCCTCCTAAGCTTTCTCTTTTCTCTTTGTTTTTCTCTTCTTTCTTTTTACTAACTACTTTCTTTCTTTTTCTACTTATTTTATTCTTTCTTAACTTAATATATAATATAAACACTTTCTAACAAAATATCTAACTAATTAATATCTATTCTTACTAATCATTAAATAATACCATAAGTTATAAAATATCAATTATACCCGCTAATCCAATTTTACCCGCGAAATCTCACAAACGATAAAAAGTCAACATATACCAAAAATCACATATTCACATACCAACATCATAATTGAAGCCAATAACACTTAAATAACTCAAACGGAACAAAAGACTCACTAACAAAACATAAATTAACACATATATACGAAACACTAAAAACCGGTCGTTACAACTCTCCCCCACTTGGAATTTTTCGTCCTCGAAAATATGCCAAGTACTGACAACCCCCAAAGACGACTCACATAACCGACCAACTAACCAACAAAAGACACACCTCGAGCAACACAACAACGACTCAGCACACAAACAGCAACAACAACAAGACAAAGACGACAACAACGACCACGACAAGATGCAATGCCCATACAATGCACTTGACGACCAACACACAACTCAAAGAATAACCAGAACATCCAGTTCCATCCTCAGTTATACGAATCTGTACCAAAACTGTCCAAACAACACTTATGATTGAGCAACCAACGACACATCTAGCTAACGTTCCACCCCTGAAGTCACTTGGAGAAGTACCAGCTTCTCCCCCACTTATCTCATTCATAACCCTGAAGACACAGGATTAGAAAAACCCGGAGAGTTAAGGAACAAACATCATAGACATGCTACACAGACTCACCCACGTGACCTTACCAATCTCTTGTCCAACAAATCGTAACCAAATCCAAACACTTAGCACCCACAAAAGTGAAATAAAAGATAAGTTGTTCCCGCATCCATAATAACCACTAAAGACGTATAAACAACAAAACATATACCTTCCATCAAACCATCTGCATTAGTAGACTGAGATCCCGCCAATGCAAATACTTTTCCTCTCAGTTGAGCTTGCCTCGGTTTCGTGCACGTCGTACTAATATGACCAGCTTCCCCACAATTGTAACACTTAGTCGCATTCCTCCTACAAGTAGCAGCTACATGACCTCTCATACCAAAATTAGAGCACTGATCAGTCTGATTCATATTCCTCTTGCATTCTGACCTACGATGTCCCATACCACCACAATTAAAACATTTCATAGAAGAATTCATTCCTTCACCACTCTGCTTCCTATCAAAAGTTGCCTCCTGTTTTCCTTTATCAGTAGGAGTCGCATAAGGCCTACCCCTGAACTGCCCCTTGTCTTTCTTATCACTTATATTCTTGTAATACTTAACCCGTGCTTTAGTATCTTCATCCAAAATCCTACTTTTGTTCACCAGCACAGTAAACTGTCTTATCTCCTGATAACCGATGCCTTGCTTGATTTCTGGCCTCAAGCCGTTGACAAACTTCAAACACTTTGATCTTTCTGCACCAGCAGTATTATAGTTAGGACAGAACTTCACCAACTCTTCGAACTTGGTAGCATAATCCGCAACAGAGGAATTATCCTGCTTCAACTCCAGAAACTCAATTTCCTTATTACCTCTTTCATCTTTCGGAAAATACTTCTCCAGAAAAGCCTCTTTGAAAACCGCCCAAGTAACCACTATACCATCCTCTTCAAACCTCTGAGAAGTATTAGCCCACCAGTCTTCAGCTTCCTTTTTTAACACATGAGTACCAAACTGTATCTTCTGATCTTCGGAGCACCGAATGAAACGAAAGATCTTTTCTATCTCCTTTAGCCAAATTTGTGATCCCTCTGGATCATGAGTACCTGCGAAACTTGGTGGATTGTTTTTCTGAAACTTGTCCATACTACGGGATTCCTCGTCCGCCGCAGCATTAGGTAAATTATTCATCGCTTGCGCCATAGCTTGCATGGCCGCAGTCATAGCAGCAGCACCTCTTCCAGCCATAATCTAAACATTCCCAATGATAGCAATTATGGTTAAACAGCAACTCCACATAACACAACAGTCACAACGACACAAAGACACGGTCAGACAGACCAAACAGACACGACAGACTCAACACTGGCTCTGATACCACTTAATGTAACACCCCCTTTTTATACCCCGTACAAAAACGGAATGAAATAATCTCATAAAAAAAAACATCAGAGCAAAGATTAAATCACACAGATATAAACAGGGATGTCACATCAAATGTGAACTAAAAACAACCTGCTCAAAAGATATGCAACAACTGGATAGTTTTATAAACAATGGAACGTCGTTCCCAAAATATCAGTATTCGGATACAGAATTAAAACGGAACATCCATATCTGATGTCATATCCACAAGATAAGTTTTCATGTACAAATACATACAACCAGCTATACACATGCCAAAAGAAATATAAACAACGATCCCGACTACTCGTGTTACATATCAGAGCCACGGACCGACAAAAAGGAACGAAGACCTAATCTTCGCAAAAAGACTCCCAGCGTCTAATCTGCAATGCCATTACAGCATTAACCACAGCAGAAGGGTGAGAAACAGGATTAATATATAATTGCATAACATTATAAGACAATTAGCAAAACATGTATAATATTTCTCACCACACCAAATATCAAACTTGAAAATAACTACAGACATATTCAAGCAATTATTCATACACCAAGCACATAAACATAAACAACAGTACCACACATCTACACAAAGCACAACAATGTCATCATCCGAATTCAACACATAACAATTCACTTCCTATGACCAAACACCATTCGTATGCAATTCAATCACATATCCTAAACATATTCAAATGCATTTATCTCACGCACATATCAGTTCATCATATACATAAAAATGTAATTAAGCATATAATCATGCATATTCCATTAATTCCATAATTCCACAAAGCATACTTTTCCATATTCATTCATCAATGCAAATATACAAAAGATGATCAATGCATACCATAGAGACCGACTAACGACTCTATATAGATGCAAATGCGGTACTGACTCAATTGGTGATACATTAGTCCCCTAGGAACTCTTGGAATTCATCGCTTGTTACATAGAGTAACTCCCCGTCGGGCTAACGATGTTCCCCGTCGCTTCTACTTATAAATAAGCACACGACGTTTATGGATTGCTTCCACCTATATGGATCAGGCACACAATCCGATCGCTTCCACTTATAAACAAGCACACGAACAGTTGTAACGTCGCTATCGTCCCATAGTGTGTAAGGCACACGAACGTACAACGGATTCATATAGAATCCTAATAGCAAGAGCGCATGATATTATGCTTGACACATGCACGACTCATGCTAAATAAATGTTCATGCATATATAATAATCATGCATATCAATCACAAACAAAGTGATATATAACAATGCCAAACGGCCACAAACCATCAACAAAGTATTCCACAACAACCAATTATCATCAAAGAATCATCACACAAGTCATACAATCACTTACCAAAGCATAACCCACAATATTGAAAAATAACACAAAAGTCCATAATTCGTTTTCTCGGAAAAGTCGGCCAAAAATAATATTTTTCATCATCACTAAAAAGTACTCCTAAAGACCTTCGATTCGATATAAAGAACTCTTAAATCCGATAAACGACGAATAAGTTACGAATATTTCAAAATAACGCAAAACATAAACCGGACGCCCGACACTACGAAACGGTTCGTAAAAACTGTACCGATTGGGAAGGATTCAGACCCCAAACATATTTTTCTAAGAAAGAACATCTCATTAGCTTTCCAACGCTTCGAACGGGGGTTAAAACCGACTTACGGATCAAGAGATATGAATTTCCGAAAATCGCACGAAACCAGAATTTTCACACTAGCAGTCGTGTCCGTACGACTGCGTGAAAATACACCAGTTCTGGTTCAGCAGTGATTTTTGGGGCGTTTTCGCCCGAAACCCGACCGATTCAATTATTTTCTTCAAACAAAATACACGATAATCCTCCATAAATGTATACGGACGTATTAGAATCAAAAATTACGCGATTCCGCGACTTTTGAAAAACACTATTCCGGAACCTAAAAACGCCAAATTTTCAAATATCAACCGATTTTAACGAAACGAGTTTCTATAACGTCGGCCTCACTTCACTCGACTAAACTATGCAATCCGTTTCGAAATTCATCCGTGAAATCTCCCGATTCTGCCGATTATGCATAAAATCAACCTAAACTCAATTTTTCCAAAATCTCACAAAATCATCAACAAGTATCAAAATGATTATCACAATACAACAACTAATACACAACAATCACATATCCAGAGTTTCAATCCATTTCATCCGCTAAAACTATTTATTCGAACGATTATGTCATAAACACATATTACCACCTATATTCTCTACACATTGAAATCAACCAAGAACAAACACATATAATGAAACACAAGCATATACTAACCGAGTTTCTCCCCCTTACCCGTTAAGAAATCGTTTGATGAAGCTTGTTCTTGAAGAAATTGGTCTTGTTCTTCACTTTCTCTCTTTCCTCCTAAGCTTTCTCTTTTCTCTTTGTTTTTCTCTTCTTTCTTCTTACTAACTACTTTCTTTCTTTTTCTACTTATTTTATCTTTTCTTAACTTAATATATAATATAAACACTTTCTAACAAAATATCTAACTAATTAATATCTATTCTTACTAATCATTAAATAATACCATAAGTTATAAAATATCAATTATACCCGCTAATCCAATTTTACCCGCGAAATCTCACAAACGATAAAAAGTCAACATATACCAAAAATCACATATTCACATACCAACATCATAATTGAAGCCAATAACACTTAAATAACTCAAACGGAACAAAAGACTCACTAACAAAACATAAATTAACACATATATACGAAACACTAAAAACGGGTCGTTACAACTCTCCCCCACTTGGAAATTTTCGTCCTCGAAAATATGCCAAGTACTGACAACCCCCAAAGACGACTCACATAACCGACCAACTAACCAACAAAAGACACACCTCGAGCAACACAACAACGACTCAGCACACAAACAGCAACAACAACAAGACAAAGACGACAACAACGACCACGACAAGATGCAATGCCCATACAATGCACTTGACGACCAACACACAACTCAAAGAATAACCAGAACATCCAGTTCCATCCTCAGTTATACGAATCTGTACCAAAACTGTCCAAACAACACTTATGATTGAGCAACCAACGACACATCTAGCTAACGTTCCACCCCTGAAGTCACTTGGAGAAGTACCAGCTTCTCCCCCACTTATCTCATTCATAACCCTGAAGACACAGGATTAGAAAAACCCGGAGAGTTAAGGAACAAACATCATAGACATGCTACACAGACTCACCCACGTGACCTTACCAATCTCTTGTCCAACAAATCGTAACCAAATCCAAACACTTAGCACCCACAAAAGTGAAATAAAAGATAAGTTGTTCCCGCATCCATAATAACCACTAAAGACGTATAAACAACAAAACATATACCTTCCATCAAACCATCTGCATTAGTAGACTGAGATCCCGCCAATGCAAATACTTTTCCTCTCAGTTGAGCTTGCCTCGGTTTCGTGCACGTCGTACTAATATGACCAGCTTCCCCACAATTGTAACACTTAGTCGCATTCCTCCTACAAGTAGCAGCTACATGACCTCTCATACCACAATTAGAGCACTGATCAGTCTGATTCATATTCCTCTTGCATTCTGACCTACGATGTCCCATACCACCACAATTAAAACATTTCACAGAAGAATTCATTCCTTCACCACTCTGCTTCCTATCAAAAGTTGCCTCCTGTTTTCCTTTATCAGTAGGAGTCGCATAAGGCCTACCCCTGAACTGCCCCTTGTCTTTCTTATCACTTATATTCTTGTAATACTTAACCCGTGCTTTAGTATCTTCATCTAAAATCCTACTTTTGTTCACCAGCACAGTAAACTGTCTTATCTCCTGATAACCGATGCCTTGCTTGATTTCTGGCCTCAAGCCGTTGACAAACTTCAAACACTTTGATCTTTCTGCACCAGCAGTATTATAGTTAGGACAGAACTTCACCAACTCTTCGAACTTGGTAGCATAATCCGCAACAGAGGAATTATCCTGCTTCAACTCCAGAAACTCAATTTCCTTATTACCTCTTTCATCTTCCGGAAAATACTTCTCCAGAAAAGCCTCTTTGAAAACCGCCCAAGTAACCACTATACCATCCTCTTCAAACCTCTGAGAAGTATTAGCCCACCAGTCTTCAGCTTCCTTTTTTAACACATGAGTACCAAACTGTATCTTCTGATCTTCGGAGCACCGAATGAAACGAAAGATCTTTTCTATCTCCTTTAGCCAAATTTGTGATCCCTCTGGATCATGAGTACCTGCGAAACTTGGTGGATTGTTTTTCTGAAACTTGTCCATACTACGGGATTCCTCGTCCGCCGCAGCATTAGGTAAATTATTCATCGCTTGCGCCATAGCTTGCATGGCCGCAGTCATAGCAGCAGCACCTCTTCCAGCCATAATCTAAACATTCCCAATGATAGCAATTATGGTTAAACAGCAACTCCACATAACACAACAGTCACAACGACACAAAGACACGGTCAGACAGACCAAACAGACACGACAGACTCAACACTGGCTCTGATACCACTTAATGTAACACCCCCTTTTTATACCCCGTACAAAAACGGAATGAAATAATCTCATAAAAAAAAACATCAGAGCAAAGATTAAATCACACAGATATAAACAGGGATGTCACATCAAATGTGAACTAAAAACAACCTGCTCAAAAGATATGCAACAACTGGATAGTTTTATAAACAATGGAACTTCGTTCCCAAAATATCAGTATTCGGATACAGAATTAAAACGGAACATCCATATCTGATGTCATATCCACAAGATAAGTTTTCATGTACAAATACATACAACCAGCTATACACATGCCAAAAGAAATATAAACAACGATCCCGACTACTCGTGTTACATATCAGAGCCACGGACCGACAAAAAGGAACGAAGACCTAATCTTCGCAAAAAGACTCCCAGCGTCTAATCTGCAATGCCATTACAGCATTAACCACAGCAGAAGGGTGAGAAACAGGATTAATATATAATTGCATAACATTATAAGACAATTAGCAAAACATGTATAATATTTCTCACCACACCAAATATCAAACTTGAAAATAACTACAGACATATTCAAGCAATTATTCATACACCAAGCACATAAACATAAACAACAGTACCACACATCTACACAAAGCACAACAATGTCATCATCCGAATTCAACACATAACAATTCACTTCCTATGACCAAACATCATTCGTATGCAATTCAATCACATATCCTAAACATATTCAAATGCATTTATCTCACGCACATATCAGTTCATCATATACATAAAAATGTAATTAAGCATATAATCATGCATATTCCATTAATTCCATAATTCCACAAAGCATACTTTTCCATATTCATTCATCAATGCAAATATACAAAAGATGATCAATGCATACCATAGAGACCGACTAACGACTCTATATAGATGCAAATGCGGTACCGACTCAATTGGTGATACATTAGTCCCCTAGGAACTCTTGGAATTCATCGCTTGTTACATAGAGTAACTCCCCGTCGGGCTAACGATGTTCCCCGTCGCTTCTACTTATAAATAAGCACACGACGTTTATGGATTGCTTCCACCTATATGGATCAGGCACACAATCCGATCGCTTCCACTTATAAACAAGCACACGAACAGTTGTAACGTCGCTATCGTCCCATAGTGTGTAAGGCACACGAACGTACAACGGATTCATATAGAATCCTAATAGCAAGAGCGCATGATATTATGCTTGACACATGCACGACTCATGCTAAATAAATGTTCATGCATATATAATAATCATGCATATCAATCACAAACAAAGTGATATATAACAATGCCAAACGGCCACAAACCATCAACAAAGTATTCCACAACAACCAATTATCATCAAAGAATCATCACACAAGTCATACAATCACTTACCAAAGCATAACCCACAATATTGAAAAATAACACAAAAGTCCATAATTCGTTTTCTCGGAAAAGTCGGCCAAAAATAATATTTTTCATCATCACTAAAAAGTACTCCTAAAGACCTTCGATTCGATATAAAGAACTCTTAAATCCGATAAACGACGAATAAGTTACGAATATTTCAAAATAACGCAAAACATAAACCGGACGCCCGACACTACGAAACGGTTCGTAAAAACTGTACCGATTGGGAAGGATTCAGACCCCAAACATATTTTTCTAAGAAAGAACATCTCATTAGCTTTCCAACGCTTCGAACGGGGGTTAAAACCGACTTACGGATCAAGAGATATGAATTTCCGAAAATCGCACGAAACCAGAATTTTCACACTAGCAGTCGTGTCCGTACGACTGCGTGAAAATACACCAGTTCTGGTTCAGCAGTGATTTTTGGGGCGTTTTCGCCCGAAACCCGACCGATTCAATTATTTTCTTCAAACAAAATACACGATAATCCTCCATAAATGTATACGGACGTATTAGAATCAAAAATTACGCGATTCCGCGACTTTTGAAAAACACTATTCCGGAACCTAAAAACGCCAAATTTTCAAATATCAACCGATTTTAACGAAACGAGTTTCTATAACGTCGGCCTCACTTCACTCGACTAAACTATGCAATCCGTTTCGAAATTCATCCGTGAAATCTCCCGATTCTGCCGATTATGCATAAAATCAACCTAAACTCAATTTTTCCAAAATCTCACAAAATCATCAACAAGTATCAAAATGATTATCACAATACAACAACTAATACACAACAATCACATATCCAGAGTTTCAATCCATTTCATCCGCTAAAACTATTTATTCGAACGATTATGTCATAAACACATATTACCACCTATATTCTCTACACATTGAAATCAACCAAGAACAAACACATATAATGAAACACAAGCATATACTAACCGAGTTTCTCCCCCTTACCCGTTAAGAAATCGTTTGATGAAGCTTGTTCTTGAAGAAATTGGTCTTGTTCTTCACTTTCTCTCTTTCCTCCTAAGCTTTCTCTTTTCTCTTTGTTTTTCTCTTCTTTCTTCTTACTAACTACTTTCTTTCTTTTTCTACTTATTTTATCTTTTCTTAACTTAATATATAATATAAACACTTTCTAACAAAATATCTAACTAATTAATATCTATTCTTACTAATCATTAAATAATACCATAAGTTATAAAATATCAATTATACCCGCTAATCCAATTTTACCCGCGAAATCTCACAAACGATAAAAAGTCAACATATACCAAAAATCACATATTCACATACCAACATCATAATTGAAGCCAATAACACTTAAATAACTCAAACGGAACAAAAGACTCACTAACAAAACATAAATTAGCACATATATACGAAACACTAAAAACGGGTCGTTACACATCCTATTATCCAATGGTTTATGTCATGTTCCTTAACTTGAATGCCAAGGTACAGGTAGCTTTCTTTCTAAGGATGATCAAATTTTTTACCATTTGGACCATCATCATTCAGATTGAAACTTAGTCTTGATGATTAAACCAAAGTCTTGACTTGTTGGAGAGGTTTCTTGGCAAATTGGCTTTTTCACTTAATGCACCAAAACAAAACTTAAGTTTATGCATTGGGATGAGTTTTTCCACTATGCAAAGAGATAGAACTTTGCCAAATTTGGTACTATCTTGAAGATCTCATGGGATACTACAAGACTCGTGTAGATCTTGTGTTGAGATTAGGCTTGCAAAGTGATCAAAAGTGTATCCCAAAATCGTGTGCCACAAGAATCTGTCTTGCATTTAGCTTCATCAATGTCTCTTACAAAAATCATAACTTATAGCTCAAGTAAGATAAATCTTTGTTCTTGGACTCTTTGGAAAGCTTGAAACATCCTCTACAACTTTCATGTTGACAACTTTTGTTGATTCAATTTGGATCATGGTGAAAAATGCCTATAAAGTCAATCACTTGGCATAGTCAGAACTTGTTGAAACTTTTTCTAAGTGTTTTTGTTCAAAAACTAATGGACCTTCCACTTCATGGTCTCATATCTATTTATCCATGCATTTTTTGGAATCCATCCCCTAGGGCAAAGTTGGATTATGAAGAAAAATCTTCAATTTGGTCTTTGGAGCAAAGAAAATGGTTGCTTGAGAAGGAAGTTATGGACTTGGGAAGTAAGGCAAAAATATAGGATTTTCATAACTCAGTGAAATTTTCAAAAACCCAAATTTTTCAATTTTGATCTTTTATTTGATTTTCTTGATTGATCATGATCAAATGCATCCACCAATCATATTTTCATGATATTTGACATGAGGGAATCATACTTGAACCAAAGATGCCAAAAATCTGGCTTTGACTTGATCAATTGTTTCACTTTATAGCAGATGAATTCAACTTTGTAATTTCCAATGAATCAAGCTTCTTGGGCAATTAGGATATTGTGAATGGTCTTAAAAGATGTATTTGAGGTCCTTGAATCATATTTTGAAGTGTAGGATCATCCTCAGATGAAAAAGTTAATTGTAAGCCTCACTCAGTCAAAACCCTAATTTGGTGCATCTGATGATCTTGAAGCTTGATGAGTTTGAAATGATGCAATCTTGTACTTGATAGTTGATGAAGGGAAAATCTTGATCTTTATGGATGAACGATAGATTTGAGATGTTGAAGATCACACCAATCCCTGGCTAATCATCAGCTTGAACATCTTGAGGGACAACCTAACTTGTAAAGTAAGCAAGCACACATTTCTTGTATTTGTAATGGGTTAGTGATGCATAAAGACACACACACACACACACCCACACCCACACACACACACACACATGTAATGATAAATGTCATGCAAATGCTGTAAAATGAGGTGGAATATTAAGAGTAAAAATTAGTGTATGACAAACCCATATACCTTTGATCTCTTCACATTCAAACATAAGGTGTTGTAAGTTTTCCTTCTTGTCACAGAAACAACAGGTGTCAGTTTGAATGATGTTGAATCTCTTCAGTCGATCTTTAGTGGCCAATCTATCTTGGCATGCCATCCACAATGTGAATATTTCACAAGGTCTGGCATTGTTCGCATACATCAAATTTCTCCAAGGAACAATCAGTTTCATCCTTTTTAATTCATTGTAAACCATTCTAGTCTTATACACTGTTGCTTGTTTTAGTTTATTCCACATGGTGCCCATTTGAAACTCTTGTCTTTGTTGGAGGATAGCCTTTAGCATCCAAGAGCAAGAGCTTTTGATATAAACCCTCCATATATCATCATGCTTCTTATAATATGTGTTGACCCATTTAATCCAAAGGTTGTCCCTCTTACCACTTAAATTCCACAGCAATTTGATTATGCAGGATTTATTCCATTCCTTTATGGAGACCACATCTTTCCCACCTTGCTTTTTCAGGGAACACACGGAATGCCAAGCTATAGGAGATTTCCTGCAAACAGTATCCCCTCTCACCCACAAGAAGGACCTGCAAACAACTTCAGTGCTGTGAATAATTTTCTGGGCTAACGAAATATACTACATCCAGAAATTCGTGACAGCAAACAAAACACTTTTTATAAGTTGCATACTCCCAACGAAGCTAAGAAACCTCACACTCTAATGCCTTATCCTAGCTACAAGTTTCTCAACAAGAATAAGACAATGGTGGATAGAAAGTTTCTTGTTCGAGAGGAGAATGCCAAGGTATCTGAAAGGAAGAGGACCTTCGGTGAACTTGGTAATCTCTTTAATTCTATGTTTAGTCTGCTCGTCAATATTTCCAAAGTATGCCTTGAACTTGGAAGGATTTACATCCAAACCAATGGATTCAGAGAACTTTTTGAAGGCTTCTAGGAGAATGGTTATGGACATGGTGTCACCCCTGGAAAACAATAGCATTTCGTCAGTAAAACTCAGGTTTGTGATGTTAAGTTTTTCACACTTCGAGTGGAAATTGAAATTAGGCACGTGCTTCAGTCTCTGCAGAATACGATTTAGATACTCCATGACAATGACAAACAGCAAGGGGGAGAGAGAGTCCCCCTGCCTGAGCCCCCTCTTAGCCTTTATGATGTTGGTATAGTGGCCATTAACCTTGAACCTGTAAGATACAGTGGAGACAGTCATCATAATCCATTTTATGAATTGTGCAAGAAAGTTTAGCTCTCTCAATATAGACTCCAAAGTATCCCATTCCACTCTGTCATATGCTTTTTGAAGGTCTATTTGAAGCATACATATGGGCACACCTCTTTTTGTTGAATAACCTCTTATTAATTCGTAAGCAAGCAAGATGTGGTCATGAATATTTTGTCAAGGCACAAAAGTAGCTTGGCTTTGGTGTATGATGTTGTTAAGGACATTCTCAAGCCTAGCATCCATGACTTTTGCAATTATGTTATAGATGGTGGAACAACAAGATATGGGCCTATAATCTTTTATGGTAGCAGCAACAGTTGTCTTTGGAATCAGAGTTACCAAAGTACAATTCAAAACACTATAAAACTTATATTTCTCAAAGAAATCATGGACAACTTGTATAATATCATTTTTGGTGATGTTCCAAGAATCTTTAAAGAATTTAGCTCCGTAGCCATCAATCCAAGGGGTAGTAAGTTTATTTATGATTTTTAAAGCTTGAACAATTTCCTCTTCTTTATCAGGGCATGTGAGATTTTGCCTTTGGTCTATAGTCAGTTGGGTTCCATTTCTCAAAGCTACAATGTTAACACTTTTGAGTTTAGTAGCAGCAGATCCCACCAAATTCCCATAGTAGTTGAGAATCTCTTCCTCAATGTCATTTTGAGAAGTTAAGTGCCTACCATTAAATTCTTTGAACGTATGCATTTGAGTTTGTTTGTTTTTTGTCTTAAAGGTGGCATTGAAATAAGCATTATTTCCATCTCCCCATTTAAGTCAATCCAACTTTGTTCTTTTTTTAAGGATTTTTTCCTCAATATTGCTCCACTTCAGAGCCTCCTCAGTATGTCTTTTCACTCTGATGATTTTCTCAGCATTCAATATGTCTTGTTTCAGGTCCTGCTGAGCCATGTTCAATTAATTTCTAGATTTTTGTAATTAATAGTTTTCCTTGCCAATATCCATACCTAAACCTCTTATAGTAGGTTGTAACCTGTAGAACTTTTTCCACACCTTAAACATGGCATGACCTTGAATAGGTCTATTCCAGTCAACAGCTCCTTTTTCATTGAATCCATCAAGAGTAGTTATGACATTAAGAAATCTGAACTGTTTTTTATTAGTGCCTCTTTGATCTTGTTTGCTCATACTTCACAAAGCATGGCCAGACACACTTTTGTCCAGCACCTTCAAAATCGTGTCAGCTTGTTGTTGCTGCCAAGTTAAGTTGCCCAGAACTCTATCAATTCTAGAGTAGATAGTGTTATTATCCTGCCTGTTAGACCATGTGTAATACTCACCAGAGTTGTCCTTCTCAAATAGGCCTATGTGATCCATCATGGAAGACAAGTCAGAATATTCAGCTTTCTACACCTTTTTTCCCTTAGTCTGTCTTCAGGACTTAGGACATTATTATAATCACCCATGAGGAACCAGGGCCCTTTGATTGTAACATGAACCCTCTCTATATCTTTACAAATAATTTCCTCTGATTTAAAGTGTTGTGAGCATATATAGCAGTGCACCAAGTCTGCAAATCATCATCCAAATTGTGGATTCCCATGTGAACAAGCTGAACAGTACAAGTTACAACATTTATCTTTACTTTTGAGGGGTTCTACATTATCCATATTTTTCCATTAAGATGCTTGGAGTAATTTTCTACAAAGCCCTAATTACTAACTATTTTTATCCTTATAGCTTCAGCTTTGTTCTGTTTGACTCTGGCTTCAATAAGAATAACAAGTTTAGGGTTCATGTGGTTGAGACGAGAGCTTATATCTCTTCAATTCCCTGGGTTATTAAGCACCCTTACGTTCCAAGATACAATCATGTCCCTTTGTCAATGGTCTCCAAAGGATCATTCCAAATCCTTAGAGACTCAAAGCCATTTGACACGGGATAACACCAAATCTTGGATTTTCTCCATTGCTTGCACTTTTTCCTTTTCCTCTCTAACTAGTTTTGACCAAGTTCCATGTAGTGTCCTCTTGGCTAGCTTGGTTACTTATGGTTTCTACAGCCTCCTTCACTTGCGGCGTCTGATTTCCTGGGGGTTTTGCACGCCATTGTTTAGTGGCTTTAGGCTTCTCACATCAGTGGCCAATTTGTTGACATGCCTCACAGTACTTTGGTTTCCATTCGTACTCAATAGGTTGTTCAAACCGCTTACCCACGTTGCTTTTATGTCCTACGCCTTTGTATAAGCATAATCCACAAGTATTCATGGTATCTGAAAGCTATTTTCCACCTTTAAGACGTCTTAGTTTAGGACAAAATGAATTTATGAATCTTTTAAAAATGCATTAATACACTATGATCTATCTGTGGTTGTTATTCCACCAAAGAAATAGTCATGATGATAAGTGAGTGCCCAATAACTTTTAATTTCATACAATCCTTTCACGTGTTTATTTGATTGCAAGTTATACTTAGCAACAACTTTTGACCATTGATGCTCAATTTCTTCACGTCTCTCCAACTTATACAAGCCATAAAAATCAAAACACCATTTTTGATATTTCTCTCAGAGTATAGCATTTAACCAGCAATTAAACTTGAAAGTGATGTGCCATATGCAAAAACTGTGTTTTCCTGATGGCAACTCTTTTGAAATTGCTTCTTTCATCCATGGATCTTCATCTGTTAATATAGTCTTCGGTGGGTTCTTCATCAAAGATATAAAAGTCTACAAAAAAAATTATGCAATTAAAAAAATGTAGAAGTTTAGAAGTTACCTTCATCAACCAACGAAATGTAGAAGTTTTTTCATTTCATAAAAGTGCACATCCAAAAAGTATAGTCTTTCCATGACTATTCACACCCACAAAAATTCCAAATGGCATTTCATAAGAATTTACCTTGTATGCAGTATCAAACACAACAACATCGCCATATTCTTGGTACAAATCTAAACAATAAGCATGAGACCAAAATGTATGCTCTAACCTTCTTTCTTCATCAAATGTATATGCATACTAAAATTTAGAGCAACTCTTTTTAGCATCTTCACAATACTTAATAAGATCAACAACATCAGTTATTTCAACTTTTTTCAGGCCTTTCAAAAAAAGATTGTGAACATCCTTTTCAATAAATGGAAGATAACCATGCTCCACATTTTCTCTAGCTCTATGACATGCACTAATTGTCTAACTGAAATCCTAACTTCCTTTAACAAGAAATTTTGTTCACAATAATCATCTGAGATAATTCGGTTACCCGGTAAAAACCGCACTTTTGATTGAGTTAACAAAGTATGATTATGTTCAACAATAAAGGTTGTAACTCGACACACACTTGAAAACATATCATGAGTTTTTTGCAAAGAAATTCGCAAATAAGTTTTATATTCACACCTATCTGATTCTCTATTTCTTTGTTCTTTCGATGGTTCTATGATTTCCAAAGAAGCTCTACCTTCACAGTGACAAAAGAAATCACGCCTACTCACAATTCCATTTTGTTTGATGAATCTATCTTTTCGAACTGAGAACCTGTGTTGATATGCATATCTCTTATAAAAAAACAAATGTTTCTTCCTCACTAAGAAAAATTTGACCAACAAAATGAACAATATTTGACTCCTTAAAAGTGTCACCCTCACCAGTTTCTTGTAAAAATCTATTTATCTCATTATTTGACTAAAAATCACAATATTTTCTTTCTTATAAATTTCAATTTCTTCAACTTCTTTTATAATATTCCGACCAACAGAAAAATCATTTTTTGAAAAAAAAATTTCTACTGAATATTCAATATTCAAACCTAAATTCAAATTTATTCTATTGTTGTTCACACTTTTCATTTTGTATTTTTCTTTATAAAAAACAAGAATAAAAAAAGTTATTCATATAACTATGGAAAGTTATTTAAAAAAAAACTTTGAATCATCAAATAACATAAAAAAGATAAAAAAGATACATGACATAATTAAGTAAGGAAAGTTATACTTGAGAAGATTTCAGTTTCAAAAAAGTATTTTTAAGGAAGCTTGGAAACATTTTTGAAAAGAAAAAGTATGTTGGAATATACAAGCTTGAAATATTTGAGAAGATACAAAGTTTAGGTGAGATATTTAGATGTGAGGGTACTTTTGTTATATTTTTTTTTCTGGTAAACATGCTTATAAAAAATTAATTATTTTATTTAATTATTATATGTTTCAAAATAAAGAAAGTGAAATCATTAGTTATTTATTCTTCCTTAACTTGTGCCCAAACAAAACAGACTAGGGAGCAAACCCAACACCCAAACCAAAACTATCAGCTAACACCAATTGCGACAACTCAGTCGGACAGTCTTCCAACCAGAAATCATCCCCATCAAAGGAAGAAGCTCCAATTTAGCCAGAAAATCAGTACAAGTATTAGATTCTCTAGGAATATGCTTGAAAATAACCACTTCAAAAAGATTAGCGAGAAGCATGATGCGTCGAACAAGAGAAGCACCCTGACTAAAGACGAAAAAATTCTCTACAAGAGAGTCCACAACACATTTATTATCCACTTGAATAACAAGCTTGGAGAAAATTTGTTGTCGGGCAAAAACCAAACCGCTTAGAGCTCTCTAATACCCCGCCCATAAGTTGCTGCAATTCCTTATGAAATTATGAAAACCTCCACGCCAATGACCAAGATTGTCTCGGAACAGCCCCCACAACGAACGACACCAGAAGACTTACTCGAACCATCCGAGTTGAGGCAAATCCAACCAACGGGTGGGGGACACCACTTACTCGAAGGGTTACGACTCACAGCCTGAATCCTACGAGCCAGAGTCCTGCTAGAATGGTAGAGGAGAACATGATTACTAATTGTCTGCTCCAAATTGAAAGGGTGCACAAAATTAGGACCAGGAAGCCAATTATTCCGCCACGACCAGATGAAGTGACATCCCGCAGCCCACAGTGCAGCCCAATCAGAAGAGGCCGGATGCAGTTGCTGCGTCAAATTAAGAATCAACTATTTTGAAAGAGGTCTTTGAGGTTAATGTTCACTAATTGATTCCAAACTTTTTTACGAGTGATGCATCACGAAGAGCATGTAAAATTGAATCCGATTGATCCCCACATATGTCGCAAACGTCGTTACGCAGCTGCAAATGATTAAGATAGGCGTTGGTAATGATGCCGTTATGAAACGTTTTTCAGACGAAAGAGCGGATTCGCTCAGGCACTTGAAGATTCCAAATAGTCTTCCATAAAGTTGAGGTAGAATCTTCAGAATGGTTACTGAGAATGGAGTAAAGACTAGAGATGGAGAAGTTACCAGTCTTGGTGCCTCCCCAAAGGCAAATATCCCCCGAATCTTCTGTGTCCAAAGGAGAAGGAATTATGCGGATTTTATCTAAAATGGCCAGAGAAAATAAACGGTTTAAATATTTCCAGTTTCAGCACCCTTCAGTAGTAGAGAAAGCAGTCATTGAAGAGGTTTGCATTCTAGAAATGACTTATGGTTGCACTTGATCTTTGAGAAACACTCCCAGAGCAACCCACACATTGATAGAATTTCCATTTCCAAGCTCCCAATATGATAGGAAATAAATTGAATAGAATGCAAACTAAAATTAAAATGTAATTGAACAATACAAGCAATTTTCAAGTCCAATATCATTGATTCCATCATTTTCATACACAAAAGGGATCAGCACGATCCCATTAGTACATTAGAAAAGTAAAAGCTGAATATAAATAAGTCTAACGGTGCCTACATAGCAACCCAGTAAAAACCTAGATTAAATTTAAGAGCTCGTGAACTTGGTTACAGCTTTGGTACCCTCAGAAACGGCATGCTTGGCCAATTCACCGGGCAGAACTAGCCTAACCGCAGTCTGAATTTCCCTTGAAGTGATTGTTGGCTTCTTGTTGTACCTTGCAAGTCTTGAAGATTCTGCAGCTAGCTTCTCGAAGATGTCGTTGATGAAACTGTTCATGATACCCATGGCCTTGCTTGAGATACCAATGTCAGGGTGAACCTGTTTCAGAACTTTGAAGATGTAGATCTTGTACGTCTCTACGTTCTTCTTGTTTCTCTTCTTCTTCTTGTCTCCGGCGGCAGCACCACCATCCTTAGGCAGCTTCTTTCCGGCCTTGGGCTTCTTCTCGGCAGGAGTCTTCTCTGCTATGGTGGACTTCTTCTCCTCCACGGGTTTCTTCTCGGCTGGCTTCTTCTCTCCTTTCGGTGCCATTGCTGTTTGGGATTTTGAAAATTGGAAATTGAAAACTAAATGTAAATATTCAGATTGAAAACTGGGGATGAATAATTTGTGGTGCGGTGATGTTTTATTTATCAGAATGTTCTCGCGTTACCATTGGCTACTGATGTTATTCGCGGATCGATGACGTGGAACTCCATTAGCCGTTACATTTTATTCCTTATAGGATACACAGCAATACACGGTCACGATTTGGCTTTGATTGAAGGCTTTTCTCTCACTTTCCTTGTAGGATCTAATTGCTTTTCATTGCGCGCCCAAACTACTTTTTTTTTTTTTAATTGAACAAATAAGGATAATACCATAAATTGGGATGCTTAAAAATAAGGACACTAATAGCATTTGAGTTTTGAAACAATTTATTCTAACTATTCTTATTTTATATTTTTACAATTCTAGGATATAATAAAAATTACTTATCTTTTTAAAATTTAAGGTTAAATTATAATTTTGATTCAATCTTATCAGATTTATGAAATGAATCCTCCTATTTTAAATTCAAATAATTTTAATTCCTTTTAAAAGTGTTGTCACGTTATCATATGGTATCATTTTATTTGTTTTGATATTTTTATCAATTTGGGTGTATATGTTATAGTTTGTTCGCTTATTTGTAATTTGTGTGTTATTCAAGTATTCACTTGCTTGTTTTTATTCGCACTTGAGTTGTATTGTATTTGTTTCGGCTATTTAGCATTGTACCATTAAAACCCTTCATTACTCAATAAAATTAGAGAGTTGATCCATGATGATGTTCCTTTTTTAGCCTAGCAAATTAATTTTTGTTGTTTCATCAGGTCTTGCTTGAATCACAAGTTAGAACTCTAAAATAAAGATGTTAAGTGACTTGATTCATGAGGTAAGTATGATTCGAATTAAGAAACTTGTGAAAATTAGGATTTGCATCTAGACGATTTGAATTGAATCACAAAATGAACTTGACTCAAATCAGAACTTCATGTGACTCGAATCATGTTGTAACTTTGACTCGAATCACAAGTCTCCATGAAGTTAAGATTTTGCTCTGTTTAAATTGAATCGAATCATGAATTTAACTTGACTTGAATCACAACACCTTGTAACTCGAAACATGGTTTCTTTTTTTACTCGAATCATGGCTGCACGAGTCCAATTTTTCATCTTAGATTTAAATAGTTATTTCTTGGTTTAATACCATTTTTAGTCATGTATGTTAACCTCTGGGTTCATTTTGGTCCCTTAACTTTAAAAAGATCCATATTGGTCCCTTAACTCTTTAAATGTATCATGTTAGTCCTTTTCGTCAAATTAGGGACGAATTTAACAACCGATATTTGAATTTTTATGTCGCTAATTAGACGAAAATGACTAACATGATACTTTTTGAAGATGAAGGTACCAATATGAACCTTTTTAAGTTAAGGGACCAAAATGAACCCCAAGATTAAGATACGAGACCAAAATGATATTAAGCCTTGTTTCTTTGATGAAATTAACAAGTGTGTAAAACTATGTGGGTGAAACCCATGGAGACAAAATGTTAATTTGTCTTCTCTGCTCTAGTTGGTATATTCCTAGCATCCTTAACTTCTTGAGTGTTAATTCATATCATATTCAATATTTTTTTTCACTTTGTTCTTGTACAGTTTGTTGTTGTTTTGGAGAAATTATAGATAGTGAGTTTATCAATCTTGTAGTGATTTCATGATTGATCAAGCTCGAGATATCCATCAAGATCCAAGACCTATTTATCTAGAAATTTGAGAGAACCTTGTTATGTGTGTGTGTGTGTGTTCCTCATTTACCTACATCTAATTCATTGACTAACACCTTATGAATTAGAGTGTTTGTAAGATTCCTTTGGCATTGTTCATCATTTTATCCTTAGTATTTTGCCATTGTTGTGCACTAAGAAAATTCATTAGATTCATTTTAACTTCAAATTCCAAATAATCACTCAAATAAATGGACCAACAATAATATCTCCAAAATTTTAAAACATCAAAAAAAGGGGAAACTAAAAGTGCAGTCATGTTATCAAATAGTATCGTTTTATTATTTTGATATTTTTGTCAATTTAAGTGTATATGTTACAGTTTTTTCGCTTATTTGTAATTTGCATGTCATCAATTATTCGTGTTCTTGTATTTCATTCGCATTTGAGTTGTATTATATATTCACTTTGGCTATTTAATATTGTACCATTAAGACCCTTCATTATTCAACAAAAATAGATAGTTGACCCATGATAGTGTTGCTTTTTTAGCCTAGCAAATTGCCTTTTGTCATTTCATCAGGTCTTGCTTGAATCAAAATTTAGAACTCTTAGATCAAGATGTTAAGTGACTTGATTTGAATCAAGTGATAAGTATGATTTGATTCGAATCACAAAATGAACTTGACTAGAATCATGTTGTAACTTTGACTCGAATCACAAGTCTCCATGGAGCTCAGATTTGGCTATGTTTAAATTGACTTGAATCATGAATTTAACTTGACTCGAATCACAACACTTTGCAACTTGAATCATGGTTTCTTTTTTACTCAAATCATGGCTTCACAAATCCAACTTTTCATCTTAGATTTAAATAGTTATTTCTTTGATGAAAGTAACAAGTGTGTGAAACTATGTGGGTGAAACCCATGGATACAAGATGTTAATTTGTCTTCTCTTGTTTAGTGTGTCTATTTCTAGCACACTCAGCCTTTCTCTTGTTTTCTATAACAACTTCTTTAGTGTTAATTGATATCAGATTAACTTCTTTTTGTTGCACTTTGTTCTTGTGAAATTTGTTGTTGTTTTGAAGAAATTAGATAGAGTGAGTTAATAAATATTGTAGTGATTTTATGGTTGATCAAGCTCGTGATATCCACCAAGATTCAAGCCCCATTTATCCAGAATTTTGAGAGAACCTTGTGTGTGTTCTTCATTCACCTACGTCTAATTCCTTGACTAACACCTTGTGAATTAGAGTGTTTTTGAGATTACTCTAGCACTCTTCATTATCTTAATCCTCAGTCTTTTTCATTATTGTGAACCTCCATCTCTAAAGATTGGGTGTTGAGGGTGACTTGTGGTACATTAGGGTATCTAACATTTTTGTGTAAAGATTGTTGTTTGTAACAGGTGCAACTATCATTTCTTGAATGTTGTTTGGTTCTTATTGGTATATATCAAGAAGAGAGTTTCATTATACTCCATGGAAGACTTTGGCAAAACCTAGTACAGATTGTTCATAAGTCTGAGTTAGAAGATGTCCAACTTTGATGAGATTGTGGAAAAGCTGGTCGCATACAAAGTTGGGAGTTATCCAATCAAAGATTAGATATGGCAATCGCTCGAAAAAAAATATGTGGGATCAAGGTGGATTTCCATATTCAAAGACTTTATGCAAAATTATTATGGATAGCAAGGTTATTGGATCAAGATCTTTGGTCATTTTGGTTTTGTTAGTAGTTTGAGTGTCTGCATCAAATGAGGGAGTTATCGTATGATATTTTGTTGTAATCAAAATACTTGTGTCCATATTTTCACCCAACATCTCCCCTCTAGACCTCTTTGTGTACTTATTCTCACACAACGCCTCTCTCACATTTTTTCATATAAAATCGATGAGATTTTCATTTTTTTAACTTATATTTTTATCTATAAATTTCCACAATAGATTTATATACGATTATTTGTCATGTTTCCCAAAAAAATATATCATTTAAAAAAAGTAAATATCATTAGTTTTAAGTGCAAAAGTATGGGAGAGAGAGAGAGAGAGAGAGAGAGAGAAAGACCAAAATTGTTTAAATTTAAAATAGGATGACCAATTCCGTGAATTGGATAAATAAAGGAACCAAAACTATAATTATACCAAAATTATATTACAAAAAATATATTAATGATATATTATTTTTTTAATATAAAAATCTATGGTGAAAAAATCAGTGCATCAATATAAAATAGAAAGTGTGTTAGAATTTAAAAATATTTATAAATTATGTGTATTAGGGTGTGGCTAGAGACATATTTCTGGAAACAAAGGGTATTTTTGGAAACTCACGAGGTGACTAAGAAACACATAAATTGCGTAAAAAAATTGCCTTTTATACACTATTTATTCATTGATATTTACGTTCACAAGTTTTGATGCATGTAGTTGTTATAAATTAGAGGATTTCTTTTCTCCCTTCATGTGTTTCTTAGTCACCTTGCGAGTTTTCAAAAGTATATACTGTTTCTGAAGATATAATTCCAGACGCATCCTAATACACATATTTCATTCGTTTTTGAGTCACACCTCAATTTCATAAATAAATTTATTCCGAAAATATATCTCTAAAAAAATTCCGAAAATATATTTCAGAAAACAACAATGTATTAGCTATTGCATTTGGACTATTGTTATTTGGTATCACTTTGCAAATTACATATTGGTTATTGCATGCAATATCATATATTGCTAGTGTTAGATACAACAAACAAACATAATACGATCCTTATATTATGGATGTGATTTTTTAGTCATGACAAGAACTCAGAATAACAGTGTTGGTTCAATTTATGGATGCAGATTAGTGCCATTAGCAACAATCAAACATTCCGTCTAGGATGTTATTAGTGCCATTAGTAACAGTGTTGTTTCCGAAAATATATTTCCAGAATTTTTCTGGAGATATATTTTCGGAATAAATTTATTCATAAAATCGAGATCTGACTCAATAACGAATAAAATATGTATATTAGTGTGCGCTCGAAGACATATCTCCGAAAATGGAGGGTACTTTTAGAAACTCGCGGGGTGGCTAAGAAACACATGGGTGCGTAAAGAAATAGCCAAAATGTATTTTCTTTGGGTAACAAGTAGGGGTGGCAATAAGTAAGGTTTGGGTAGGGTACTATAGTACTTATCCCCATAACCGCGGTCGGAAAAATCCCTGTACTCGAGCTCATACTTGCCTGGATACCAACATTAGCATTTGTACCCATGCCCTATGGGTATGTAAGTACTCATACATGTACCTGTTACTTGCAGTTCTAATAAAAATAAATGTATCAAGTTATAAAATACCATATCATTTTAAGTTTTTAATAATATTAAAAAGTTTTCAAAAAATTTATTGTTCAATTATGAAATAAACGAACATTTATATTAAATATATAATGATTTAACATTAATGTATTTTTAAAAATTGATAGACATTTATTTTTATATAATAATAAAAATAAATATATGTGTGTGCGTGTGTGCGTGTGTGTGTGTGTGTGCAGGCATACCAGCTTATTTAAATGGACAATTACCTGAGTTGGTGCCCATATTTATTTTTGCGGATTTTTACCCTATTCATTGTGGATATTTTTGTGGATACCCATTAGGAATGAGCCAAATTATAAGGCATGTATGAAAGAAATAGCTCTCTTGAATATTCAAAATAATAATAATTTTTATTTAAATTTGTTACTAACCATAAATGCATATTTCCTTATATTTCAATCTCACAATCATTAAATTTCCAGAGATTATACCATGCCCACATCTAAACCTATCAACTCTCAATAGACACATAATGATCATTTTTCAAACACAACACAAACACCAAATGACACTACATCAATTACTGACCCTCTACTAGAACAAGAGCCTTATTCATTATTCATCCTCGAAATTCATATTTAGACCTGTTAGACATAAGAATCAGCCATCATATATTAGACTATGTTTGTAATGATTTTTATATTCAATCAATATGATGAACTTCTTTAGGTACTCTTTAACCTATTAAAATTTGAGAGTTTCTTAATGCACCACTCAAGTTTCTTAGGCACCATGTGAAATTATTTTTTTGCCCCCTGATTCCGGATGTGCACATCCGGACGCACCAAATTTTTAAAAAACGCTGAAGTGTTCCGGATATGCATATCCGAAAACAATTCTGATGTGCACTTCCGGAATGATTTCTTATTAATTCACGCCAGACGTTCTTCCTACCCCTCATTCTTCACTTTTTCCATTTCCAAAATCTCTCAAACTCTCTCAAACTCTCAAATTTTCAATCACCACAAATCTCGATTTTTTCCACTCGAGTTCGGCGCAGAGCAACTTCTACAACCATCAACACACTCCAAATCCTCCGTATCTCATTTTAATCGGTAAGTTTTCAAATTTTAGAGTTTCGGAGTTATTTCTGAGTAATCGATTTAGAGTAGACATTTAGGTGTAGAAATTGTTAGGTTGTATGAATAACATAGGTTAGAGACAATGTAGGTCATTTTTACTGCTTCAAACGGACGATCAGGGCATTAAAATGCCCATTTGTATGTTACAGTGGCCATGGCTGCCATTTTTAAACTTCAAAATACGTACCGGGTGTGCAGATCCAGAAAGATTGTAACGTTTAGTTTTTTGAGTGTTTCCGGATGTGCACATCCGGAAATACCCAACGTTAAAAATTATGTGTCCTTCCGGATGTGCACATCCGGAAGACTATTTTTTTATTTTTTTATTTTGTTTGTTTGTTTGTTTTTGTTTAATTAGTTTTAAACAAAATTTAATTTATTTATTATGCTTTGCAGATTAGATGGCTGGCAGAGACGATCGTACCATACATGGACAGACAGCTCAACACGCATCTGTCCGGCGTGAGCGGATGCAGTCTATAGCCGAGGCTTCCGGCGCAGAGGGAGTTGGGGTAGCCCCTACAGCTGATGGACATCTTACACCACATCCTACACCACAGCCATCCACATCACAGGTTCAGGCCACTTCAACATCATAGGTTCAGGCCACTCCCCCGTCAGCCGCCGATTCTACATCTCGGAGGCGTCGAGATTCTACTGCTAGTTCATCAGGGTCCTAGCCCGCATGCAGGCATCGTCGGGAGACTCCAGCTCTATCAGTTGCTCCTCCTCGTTACCCTGTTCCTGTTCCTGTTCTAATTCGAGAGGGTGATCACCCAGTACATGAGGGTGTTGACGCTGATGACGATTTCGATGAGCTGGGCGGTTACCCCGGGGACCGTCTGATATGCCCCTACTCGGGGGGTACTCTGAGCATACTGCCAGATATGTATGGCTAGGACTGGTAACCTTTCTCGGTTTATTTATAGAATTGTATTCGTTGAAAATATGTTCATTTATAACATTGTTTTATTTGGAAATTTTCACGAGAAGGATTCACAGAAGTTCTATAACCATGGGGGCAAGGTTATGGACACGATTGAGATGCTGCCAGAGGCTGAGTGGTTCACGTATGCACTTGCGGAGTCTGGTCTTGGAGGCCTGTCTAGGATTGGGTATTTCCAAATACAGTACGGTATCCTGATGGCATTTGTTGAGAGATGGCACCCTGAGACATCCTCATTCCATCTACCGTACTGCGAGATCACGATCACGCTGGACGACATCTCGTGCCTCTTACATCTACCGATCTCGAGTACCCTTCTCCGTCACGGTAGGATGACGAAGGCGGACGACATGGAGTTGCTGGTTACAAAGCTTGGGGCTAGCCTGGAGAAGGCACATGCGGAGGTGCACCAGTTGAGGGGCGCATACGTCCGGTTCTCATTTCTGATGGATAGATTTGTTGAGGCGCTTGCAGAGGCAGGACGGGCAGATGGTGATCCAGCTGAGGTGGCGATCCACAGGACGCGTGCCCTGAGATGCTACTACTTGTTTTTGCTGGGCACGCATGTGTTTGTGGACACCAACACCAATTATGTTGATATCGTCTACCTCAGGTACCTTTCGGATCAGACAGAGATCCATGGGTACAACTGGGGGGCAGCTGCGCTGGCATTCACCTATTCCAGGCTCTCTGATGGTTGCCGCTGGGCAGCCAAGACTGTGGCAGGCAGCTGTACACTATACGTGGTAACAATCTAATATTAAGTGATTTTTTCATTTCTTTTCTTTCAGTATTCATTATAATGTTTGACACCCATGTTATGTTTTCCATTTCAGGCGTGTCTTGCGTCAGTTCGGTTACACGCAGACGATCCCCAGGATGCCTCATGAGTCTGCTCCTCTAGGCTTGACCCGCATGCAGATAGAGGAGTTATATGCTGACTACCAGTCCCACTTGGTACCGGAGGAGGCTCGGGCGACCAGAGCAGAGACAGACTGAAGTGTTGTTGCTGGGTACATCGTGTGGTTCTACACCGTCTCACACCCATGCATGGTGCCCACTGTTGAGGGATTGCCACCCAGAACTGCTCATCGGGAGATATTAGAGGAGCTGCAGTCTCAGCTAGACCATACTCAGGATGTCCTACCACGATGTCGTCAGATAGTACAGATAGAGCAGCAGGTCATTGAGGTCGGTCACCTCCCTGAGGGCTTTGGTGCCAGACTTGCCGTGGATATGATGATTGCAATTGCTGGGGGGGCACTTCAGTACCGCAAACATCGATCCAGGTTGGGGGGTAGGGGCAGAGGAGCAGGGGAGCCAAGAGAGATCCCACTACGCCAAAAATAGGAATAGACAGCACCAAAAAGACAGCGCTTTTATAAAAAAGCACTGTTAAAAACAATAAAAAAATTTCGCTAAAAAAAAGCGCCGTAAAAGACAGACTTTAGAAAGTGCTTTTAAAAAAGCGCTGTTAAATGCCATAAATGGATGCCACCTTAGAAAACGCTTTTTGGAAAGCGCTGCTATAGGTATTACTTTAGACAGCGCTTTTAAAAAGCGCTGTCTAAAGGTAACCTTAGAAAGCGCTTTCAGAAAAGCGCTCTTATAGATCTTAAATTCTTTTCACTTTAGAAAGCGCTTTCTAAGCAAAGCGCTCTTATAGGTAGCACATAAGAAAGCGCTTTCTGAAAAGCGCCCTCTAAGGTCAAGCACAAATATTTTTTTTTTAAACTAATTTTTTACATAAATTTGAAATAGTATTTAATTTTATATACTAAATTGATTATTTAAAAATTTATTATAAGTTTAAAATAAATATGAGGCGTATTTGTTTCAATGTTTGAAATTAATTCAGAATAATATTCCTAAAATTATTCAAATAATATATTTAAATATATATGTTTTAAATACAAACATTTTAACTTATTGAAATTATATTTAATATATATAAATTATATTAATATATAATTTAAAATATACTTTAAATTATATTAATATATCAAATTATATTTAATATATTTAAATTATATTTAATATATATAAATTATATTAATATATAATTTAAAATATACTTTAAATTATATTAATATATCAAACTATATTTAATATATTTAAGTTATATTAAATTAGAATTTAACGTATTTAAATTATATCAAACTATATTTAATACAAACATTTTAACGTATTTAAAATATATATTTATAGAGTGAGAATAAACAATGGATGAGGGCGTAGTACCGCTGGTCAAGGAGGTTTGTGTATATGTTTGCCATGCTTTGAGTCTGGGGTTCGAATCCCCCTCGCCCCAGACTCATTTTTAGATTTTTTGACATTTTCAGGTATAGAAAACGCTTTCCAAAAAGCGCTGCTATAGGTGTCACTTTAGAGAGCGCTTATAAAAAGCGCTCTCTAAAGGCCACCTTAGAAAGCGCTTTTTAAGGAAAAGCGCTCTCTAAAGTGCTTTACTAATTAAAATATAAAACACTTCTAAACATTTTCAGAGCACTTTTATTCATTTTCTCTCTCGACCGTTTCTCTAAACCCTCGCCGTTCATTATCGTGACCACTGCTGCCGTCGTTTTGCTGCCGTCGTGACGAAGAAGAGGTACATTGTTCTTACTTCTAACATTGTTCGTTGTTGCATGTTACTGTTGTTCGTTGTTGCTGTTCGTTGTTCGTTGTTACTTCTACTGCAACTTCTTCGTTTTTTTAAACTATTTTTGTTGTTGTTGTTCGTTTTTGTTGTTACTGTTGTTCGTTGTTGTTGTTGTTGTTCGTTGTTCGTTGTTGTTGTTGATGTTTAAACTAGACTGTTATTTTTGTTGCATGTTACTGTTGTTACTGTTGTTGTTGCATGTAGATATGAATTTAAATTATTGTTGTAGTATTGAACTGGTATTGTGTGGATTTTGGTGTTAGTTATGCTTGGATGCATTAGGCTAGTGGAAATGATATTAGAATGATAATGTGGTGACTTAATTGAGCTATGGCATGCTTGTAATTTGAAACAGAACTGTTAGTGATTGAAATGGATTTGTTAGCATAATGGAAATGTGATTGATGTTATTGAATTGCAACTAAGCTAATGTTAGGAGTGGTTAATTATACTAAAAAGAATTAGGAACTGTTAATTATTTGAAAGATGGTGGCCTTGTGCTAGTTTGTCAACTTGAATTGCATATTAATCAAGATGTTGACATGTTGTGATGCATAATAATTTTGAATGCTATGTAAGATTGTTTTGGTGTGAAGTTTGGACTGTTTAGAAAATGAATTGTTGCAATGTGAAGAATTAAAAAAACTAGACTGTTGATGATAAAGTTGGTGAAGTAGGTTAAATTGATACTAGAGAGTTAGTGAACTTATTCTTTTGTTGCTTTTAAATGTTGGTATTTGACTGTTATTTCTTTCTTACAGGTAAAATGTCTAATAACCAGGAAGACACCCACGAGACACATGATTCAGAGGAAGCTCAGAATGAAGCTTCGAATGTAGAACATGAAATAAAAAGAGGAAAAACCATTATGAAGAGCATCATCCGTGCTAGAGATAAGGGGATGAGATTTGATGTACATTGGAGTCAACAGAACCAACTAGTTGAGCCTAACGGTTCAATGTTGGCTTCATACATTGGTTCACTCGTCCGTCAGCATATTCCAATCACTTGTGATAATTGGAGGAGTAAAGCGTTGGATGCTGGTAAAGAAAAGATATGGACCGAGATAGAGGTACTTACCAAATATGATTGATGTTATTAGATTTTTGTTGACGATTAAGTCTTTAATTTACTTATACTAACACACTTTATGTTTATATGTGTATGTTTTTTTGTAGAGGTACTTTAATATTGAAGAAACCCGGAAAAAGTATTGTCTTCAATTGGCCGGAAAGAGACACAGAGGGTTTAGAGCCTTGTTATCAAACAAGTATCTTAGGGATGAAGACAAAAATTTTGTTGAAGGAGAACTTCCACCGTTGTATGCGGATTTGATTACACCGGAAGAATTGAGCCTTTTTGTAGACAAACGGAAAACCGAAGAATTCAATGTAATGTTATCTTGTCATGTCTATTGATTGTGTTATATATTTGTTTCATTAGTTTGTTTTGATATGACTTAAACTTGTTTATCCAGAAATTGAGTGCCATCAACCGCGAAAGAGCATCAAAGCCCGCGTATCCATACAAAAAAGGGCGTTTGGGATATGCACGGTTACAACAAAAATTGATAAGTATATATATTAATGCTATGATTTTATTAATTGTATTATTGTGTTATAATTGATGAAATTAGTACATATCTAAATGTGTAGTTAGAAGAGTCTAAAAGTGAATAATCATCACTTCCGGACCATGTTTTGTGGAAGGAAGCTCGCGTGGGTAAGGGTGGAGTTGTTACAGAAGATGTTCAACATGTTTATGAAGAATGTGTAAGTATAACATTATGTCTCAAAGTTAATTGAAATTTTATTAAATTATAATTAATTTTTAATCCCCACTAATTATTTTCGATATGTCAATGAATTTCAGGAGAATATATCTAAATCCATACCCGCAGATGAGGCTGATTGCAGGAGCATTCTTAGTCGAGTACTAAATGCTCCTGAGTATCCCGGTCGGGTGAGAGGTAAAGGATTTGGTGTGACTCCTTTATACATATTAACAGTTACATATTTATTATTTCTTCAGGGCATTTCATCTTGCCAGCTGTATTTGTCATTTCCGACTTATCGCATGGTTGGCAAGGGAAAAGTGCATAACTTTGTGGGAGCGTTACTTCACCATCATCCGCTCCCACAAGGTTATCTGAAAGTGTCGGTTGATATCGCTTTAGATACGGATGCGTTACTACCGATACCAGACTCGGTTTCAGAGGTTACATTGCTGCGGGATGCAATAGGTTCGTTTGTTGCATGACCGTTAGACCTCATTTTCATAGGTGATGAGGTATGTTGAAAACCATTACGAATCTCTTAGTATTCAAATGTCAATTCTGAACGATTTTGAAAATCATTCTGAACCATTACTTACATTTTTTTTCATGGTAATGTTAGACTCCTACAAAACCCGCAGCAAAGAATAAAGGGGTTTTGCTGCAAAACGAGTCTGTTGAATCACGCAGAGAGGTAGTTTTTAAGTGTTATTCAATTATCCGAATTCATGATTTTCTACTTTACCTAACTTATATGATTGTTAGGTTACTGCTCAACCTTCCCAACAGACCGGCAAGAAAAAAGCTCCTACAAGGACCGTGAAGGAAAAAAGTAGACCTCACTTTCAGACGTGTCTAGGAACACTTTTGAAAATGCCAGATTTGATGCAAGGTGTTATTCGTCAAATCAACATGGACGAAGGTGTTTTTGGTTTTCCTCATTCCGAGATAATCGGAAAAGAGGACATGGAGCAGGTTCTGAATCATACTGAATTAGGCATCGGTGTTATGCATTCATACATCTGGTACTCCAATCAATCTATTATTTATTTAGTTGAACAATTTATTTACACATTTCAATGATAATAGTCTAATGTTTATTATGTTTTTATTTAAGGTGCATGTATGGAAAATTCTTGCGGGGGACGAATTTGTCAAACAAATTTCGTTTGTTCTCTTGCAGCTTTGTGAATGCACCGAGAATTGGTACGAATGCAATTGACGTAAGAGACCACTTACTTGAGCGATTTACGGCCAGCACCACAGAATGTCTGTTTCTTTTACCTTATAATACTGGAAACGGGTAAGATTTTCATTATAATTTCATTCTAATCTTTAATTTGTATCTTTTGCGTACAAATTATCCATCTAAACTTTTGTTATACTTTATAGTGGACACTGGTTGTTGGTTGCAATTAATCCTATTACAGAAGTGGTCTATTATCTTAATTCATTGGATACTGATTGGTCCACATATCAGAATATGAAGGATGTGGTTGACACGTAAGTGAGACTGTTCGTAATATTCGTGTGTATTTGTATATCTAATTATTTCTGTGACATTGTTCTAAGTTTACGTTTTTCTTTTATAGAGCTATACTACTATACCGTGCACAAAGAGAGACTCGAGTAGCACGGGCTAGGTCAACCAATATTACATGGGTCAAAGTGGAGGTATATTAATTTTCACAATATTGCTTATTAGTGATGCTACTTAATAACACAAAACATCTATATATTATTTCTTATTTATTTGTCTATGTGTAGTGCCCTCGTCAGCGTAATGGCATAGACTGCGGGTACTTCGTTTTGAGGTTCATGAGAGAAATCATTCAAATGGACCAATTGGAGATTCCTAAAAGGGTATGCATGGTTTTATAACTTAGGATTTATTTTAATATTTGTCGGATATGTCATATAATTTATTATTTTTAACTAAATAATGCGTATTTTGTTTTGTTATGTAGTATTTCGAAGATATGGCGTGTTCTTCTTACACAAGGAAACAATTGAATTATATTACGGATGAATTGTGCGAATTCTTTCTTCTAAACAAAATTTATTGAATGTATAGTTTTGGGAATGTAAATTTTAGTTTTGTGAATATAAGAAAATTCGGTTGTAAATTCAATTCTGTTGTAAATTCTAGTTTTGTGAATAGAAGGAAATTCTGTGTTTATTGAAATGTATATGAATTATGTTGTTCAAGAATTCTATTTATTGAAATGTAAATAATTCTGTTGTTGCAAGAAATTCTATAAGAAATGCAGGTTTGAAACTATGCAGGTTTCTGCATATAAAAAATGGTTAAAATGATATTTTTAAAAAAAATCTTTAAAATTATACGTAGACAAAAGAGAGCGCTTTTGAGAAAAAAGCGCTTTCTAAAGTTATAGGAAAAAAATCAATAAAATTATAGGTATACTTTAGAGAGCGCTTTTAAGAAAAAAACGCACACTAAAATCCTATTTAGAGAGCGCTTTTAGGGAAAAAGCGCTCTCTAAAGTTATATTAAAAAAATCATTTCCATATACATTAGACAGCGCTTTAAAAAGCGCTGTCTAAAGTCCCATTTTAGAGAGCGCTTTTTCATAAATAAAAAAGCGCTGTCTTTACCTACGACAGCGCTGGCTTAGACAGCGCTTTTAAGCGCTGTCATAGGCCAAAAAAAGTGCCCTCTTTTCCCTTGTATGGCGTAGTGTCCTTCACCATACGCAGTAGTTTTTTTTTATGTATCATATTTATATTACATGTATGCACTGTATTTTGACAGACGTTTATTTTATATATATATATATATATATATATATATATATATATATATATGGATGCTGTCAAATGTATATTAAGTTGCGACGATTTATTAACATATGCGACCAAGCAAAAAAACCGATTTTTTTTTAAAAAAATAAGTTATGCTGTTTTCCGGATCTGCAGATCAGGAATGTTTCCGGATGTGCACTTCCGGAACGCATCAGCGTTTTTAAAAAAAATGGTGCGTCCAGATGTGCACATCCGAAATCAAGAGGCAAAACCATAAATTCAGATGGTGCTTAAAAAATAAAGGTGGTGTGTTAAGAAATTCTCTAAAATTTTCATATTTTCATTCTTTTGTCAATCTTTCTTTTGCACATAAAGATTTTTTCCCCAAATAATAATGAGTCTATAACCTATAATGAAGCATGGAGGTGTGATTATGGGTTAGAAGCCATGCCATGAATTATGAATGAAAAGTATAAGCCAAAAATAACACATGGATTTTTGTTTCTCCACCAGCAAATGTTAAGTCAATTGACTACAAATGGGTATACAAGATCAAACACTAAGTTGATGATTCATTTGAGAGAGATAAAGAAAGATTAGTAGCAAAATCCTATAATCAAATTGAAAGATTTAAAGAATACTTTTTACATGAAGATTTAAAGAAAGATATATCTCAGAGGGAGGTCTAGCTTGTAAACTTAAAAAAAAAAAACAAAAAAACAAAAAAAAAAAAAAACAAAAAAAAAAACTTTATGAGATTATTCCCAAATCAAATTGAAGTCAGTATCATGGGATTTATTAATTAAAAAAAACTAAGATATTATTACAAGGAGAATATTTCATACAAATCTTATTTTAGAAAAATCTTTCTGACACTCCTACAATTGAACTTGTCACTCTATATAACCAACAATTTGACCATAATGCTCCTAAAGAATAAAAACCAATTTTCCCCAATCAAAACTAGATATTTGAATTTTTCATAACACAACGTTTTGTCTCAAAGATTTGCTGAAAAATACTGGATATTTACAATTAAGCAGCGTTTTCCATTCAACTTATGTGTTTTTATAGCTTTTTTTTCTAAAATATCAGATAATTCATATAAATCATGCATTTTTACCGATTTTTTTTTAAATCATCGATATCTAACTTCTAGTGTTATATTAGAATTTTAGGAATATTTGGTATAATCAAAATTTTAGATTACATTTTTTCTAAAAATTTGATATAAACAATGAGTTTTTACTGAATTTTTAAAAATAATCTGTAAAAATGCAAATTGCACACCGGATATTTACAAATTGTCAATAAAAATACATATGTCATACCGACTATTTTAAAATGTCGACAAGGATATAATTTTGGCTAACAAAGTTGAAGATCTTCACTTATAGACCAAAGTTGAAGAAATTATCGGCAGTGTTGATGCCTAGTGAGGTTAAAGCGATTGTTGTTGATGTTGATCTACTACTATTGGTGGATTGTTTGCTCACCATGTTTGAAACTTCCTTGTTGTCTACTTTTGTTGTGCGTTGGAATAAGGAGACATCTTTCTTTCATCTTCCCTTTGGTGAGATGACGATTATCTTGTATGATGTCTCTAGCCTCTTTCATCTCCCTCTTGATGGTAACTTATTCACCCCTCTGTTAATGAACTAAGATTTCATGTATGGTCGTTGTAGAAATATGGAAAGTTTTATATTATTTTGTAAAGAATACATAAGAGGTATTTATAGACTATAAATCTATATAAATAAGGGAAAGGTAATTATTCTCCCTATAACCTATAAATACTAATCTAGTCATAATGACATGTATAGGACAGCAACTCATAATGAGTTGTATGATATTCAACATATTCTAATAATAATAATACTAATATTACAACACTCCCCCTTAAGTTGGGGAATGGATATCTATCATCCTCGGCTTGCAAGTAAGATCTCGAAACCGCTCCTAGGGAAGTCATTTGGTGAGCACATCAACTAACTGAAGTTCTTAAGGGAAATAATGTGTAGAAATAAGACCATTATCCAATGTCTCTTTGATGAAGTGTCGGTCTATCTCTATATGCTTTGTTCTGTCGTGTTGGACCGAATTGTGAGCAATACTAATGACAGACTTATTATCGCAGAAAAGTCTCATAGGAGTTTCATACTTTATTTTCAAGTCATCTAGAATGATCTTCGTCCACAACAGTTCACAAACTCCTTGAGCCATGGCTCTAAACTCTGCCTCTGCACTTGATCTAGCAACTACATTATGTTTCTTGCTCCTCCATGTCACTAAATTTCCAGCTAGGAACATACAATATCCAGAGGTGGATCTCCTGTCAACAACCGACCCTGCATAATCTGCATCAGTATAAACCTCCATAGACAACTGCTCACTTTTCTTGAATAGTAGTCCTCTTACTGGGATCATCTTTAGATACTGCAAGATTTTATCCACTGCCTATAAGTGCCTCTCCTTAAGGTCAAGCATGAATTGACAGACAACACTAACCGGATAAGTTATGTCAGGCCTGGTGTGAGATAGATAAATGAGCTTTCCCACAAGTCTCTGGTATTGAGCTTTATCAACCCTTCGGTTTTCCTCATCACTCCCAATCCTGTGGTTTTGCTCTATAGGAACTCTGGTGGATTTACAGCCCAACTTGCCAGTCTCTTTAAGAAGGTCAAGGACATATTTTCTCTGAGAAATGAAAATGCCTTGTTTTGAGTATACTACCTCCATACCTAGGAAATATTTCAACTTTACAAGGTCCTTCATTTCAAACTAAGCTGCCAACTCCTTCTTCAAGTTCTTCTTCTCAAATTCATCATTACCTTCTATGATCATATCGTCTACGTAGACTAACAAAAGAGTGAGTTTACCATTTTGAGCATGCTTTATAAAGAGAGTATGATCACCTTGGCTTTGTTTATAACCCAAGGACACCATAACATGAGTGAGACTCCCAAACCAAGCCCGAGGTGATTGCTTGAGCCCATATATGGCCTTCTTTAACCTGCAAACCTTATTACTTCCTGGAGTAGGGTCATATCCGAGTGGGATCTCCATATACACCTCTTTCTCCAAATCTCCATGCAAGAAAGCATTTTTCACATCAAACTGTTGCAACTCCCAATCAAAGTGAGTTGCCAAGGAAAGAATGATTCTTACAGTGTTCATTTTTGCTACTGGAGCAAATGTTTCTTCATAATCAATTCCATAGGTCTGGGTGTATCCCTTTGCAACTAGCCTCGCCTTATATATGTCGAGTGTGTCGTCGGATCGGTATTTTACCGTATATATCCACCTGCAGCCTAATGGCCTCTTGTAATTTGGCTTCTTAATAATCTCCCAAGTCCCATTTTTCTCTAGTGCATGCATCTCTTCATTCATGGCTTGAATCCAATTCTTATCTTTTAATGCTTCTTGTACTGATGCAGGGACTCTAATAGAGTCAATAGCTAAAATAAAACTCTGATGTTGCACAGAAAGCTTTTCAGTAGACACAAACTGGGATGTATGGTATTTGGTACAAGACCTTTTTTCTTTTCTCAGAGCAATAGGTAGGTCATCAAGGTTTGCCTCACAAGAATTACTAGGCTCAGGGTTAGGAACACTTACCACAGGTTCAGACGATCGGACTTGTTGGGGCAGAACGGGTTTACCTTTCCACCTTTTTCGCTGGAACTGTAACTTGTATCTGTCAACATTATTATGCACCAGTATTGGTACATCACCACCATCCTCATTAGGCATCAAGGGTTCATGTATTACAGAAATAACAGGAAGAACGTACAACTCAAGATACGACTCTGGGTTCTGTAGTAGAGGAATAACTAGAAGGACAGACGACTCAGGAGACGACCCTGGGTCATGCATTAGAGGAATAACTGGAATGAGAAACAACTCTGAAGACTCAGCTTCTTGATTATTCTCCCCCTGAAGCTGAGGACTGGGATAAAAAGACTCAGATTCCTGAAAAGTAACATCCATGGATATATAGACATGACGACTAAGAGGATGATAACACTTGTACCCTTTCTTATCTGAAGCATATCCTATGTAGATACATTTAATAGCCTGAGGATCTAACTTAACCCGATGAGGACCATGAACATGGACAAAGGCAGAACAACCAAAGACACGATTCTGAAGACTTGACAATATGGGCACGGACGGAAAGAATCGAGTCAGGACTTGCACATGACTAACACCAGATAACACCCTAGTAAGTAACCTATTGATTAAATAAGCAGAGGTCAAGACAGCTCCCCCTTCCCCAATAAAATTTAGGAACATTCATTTGAAAGTGTAATGCTCGGGTGATTTCAAGAAGATGACAATTTTTTCTTTCAACAACCCCATTTTGTTGTGGAGTGTTAACACAAGTCAACTCATGAACAACACCATTAGTTTTGAGAACATTGTGAAAAATTTGGTTTACATACTCCTTACCATTGTCTGACTATAACCTTTTAATAGGTTTCCCAAACTGTGTCTTAACCATTTGAAAAAAATTAACAAATAATTGACACACTTCAGACTTATCTTTTATAAGAAAAACCCATCTAACTCGAGTACAGTCATCAATAAAAGTAACATACCATTTTGCACCAGAAATATTGGAAATAGATGAAGTCCCTCATACATCAAAATGAACAAGATCAAAGGGTTCGACACTCCTAGTATCACAAGGGGAATAGGTTGTTCGATGGGATTTGGCAAACTGGCACACATCACAATGAAAGGAATCAACAGACACTTTGATAAATAAGTGAGGGAATAGAGACCCGAACATGCGGAAAGGAGGATGTCCAAGACACCTGTGTTGGAGCCATATTTGAGTATTTGCCCATGACTCTGAGCCAGCCTGATGACACTTGCTTTCCTTATGAGTCAGACAATATAACCCGTTCTGTTCCTCAACAATTCCAATCGTCTTCCCTGTGGCAAGGTCCCGAAAAATACAATGAGAATGAAAAAATGTTACAACACAATTCAAGTCTTTAGTGAGTTTATGGATGGACAAAAGATTGTTAGAAAGCTTAGGGACATGAAGCACATGATTTAGGTGGAAAGATGGGCTTAGGCGGATGTTACCAGATCCGACAATCGGGGTTTGGGACCCATTTGGAATGGTAATATGGCGTTTATTAGGTAAAGGTGAATAAGATTTGGTTCTACATCTTGTCTCTATGTTTTGATGATAACAATGAAGTATTTGTGTGAGAACAATTATGGTGCTCTAATGTTTTTTATTCTGATGGTTTTAACAAACAGGTTCTAACTCTGATAAAGACCAGGTGCTACGTCACTCTAATATTCTCTATGGTCACTTCTGTGTGAAGAAGCAAGAATTGGTTCTAATCTACTGTGTGTCAGAAAGATTCTGAGAAGACACTATGTTGCTGTTGTAATGTCTCTTGGATCTAATCTCTGATCATGACTCTGATGTTCTATTTATGAAGCCTTTATAGCTTCTGAGGTCGTTAACTTTTGAAGACTAAGTGCTGAAGATTCTGAAGACAAGGTTCTGTTGAACGAAGTTCTGAAGATTCTGAAGACTTAAGGATTCTGAAGACTTAAGGATTCTGAAGACTTAAGGATTCTGAAGATTAAAGGTTCTGAAGACTAAGTGCTGAAGATTCTGAAGACAAGGTTCTGCTGAACGAGGTTCTGAAGACTCTGAAGACTTAAGTATTCTAATAACCAAGGGTTCTGAACTAGAAGTGCTGAAGACTCTGAAGACAAGGTTCGGCTGAACAAGTTCTGAAGACTCAAGACTCCAAAGATCCAATGATTCATTCTTTTGATCATGCTTCAAATCAAATCAATTCAGAAGCCTCTGATGAATAGAAGAAGATGAAACGTTTGCGTGGGAAAATACTACATAGTACAGATAAAGCACATTCCTTTCCACTACCCTGATTTGGTGGTACAAAGAACAACTTCAGTGTATGATTTTCAACCCAGCATAACAATTATATTTCAAGTCGCCAATACTCTTATTATATTACCAATCTGCCCTTCAACGGATCTTTTTCTAGCTATATATATAGACTTGATCATTCAACGAAAAAAGAGTTGATGAGCCTGAGCATAAGAGATCAGATGCATGCGTGCAAGCATGATTAAATATGAGTGAGCAAAAAATGATGTAATACTCGGTGTAAAAGAAGAAGTATCAGAAACACTGATGTATATGAAGAAAGAACTCAAGAGATGAAGAAACTTATGACTGAACAATAAGCACCACAATACAAAGAAGAAGAATGTTATTACTATAGATTCTCTCTAAGTTAGATTGAGCTTAAAATGTATGTTTACCCTGCTTGTGTAGAAGCATTATTATTGTAAACAAACCTTGTAGCAGACAATTGTTTGCGTTCCCTAAAGGGCCAGTTGGGTCAGAATTTTTAGGGAGACTAAGACAGTGTGTCTTAGTGGTGTTAGTCACTTGCAGTTGGCTTGTGCGTTGTATTCCTTAAGAGACCAGTTGGGTCAGAATTCTTAAGAAGTCTATGACTAGTGTGTCTTAGAGGTTGCTAGTCACCAGCAGTTTGCTCGTGCGATTGTAATCAGTTTGGTTATAGTAGATTAAGTCATTTTCTAAGGCAAAATCACCTTGGCGGGTGGACTGGATTAACTTGATAGTTTTCAAGTGAACCAGGATATATCGTGTGTCTTTCTTATTGTTAGTTTATTTAAGATTTTTGTTTGAGTTTTATAAAAAGCTTTCAAAATGGAAAACCCAATTCAAACCCCCCATTTCTTGTGTTTTTCTCACACCTTCAATGGAGTCATGTGATCAGTTGCACCGGAGTCAATAATCCAAATATCTTTAGAACAATAGGCATTTAAAGCTAAGAAGCTAGAGTTCTTACCAGTAACGGTCAGAGAACTAGTGTTAGAGAACTTACTTAAGGAGTCCATAAAGAGAAACAAACCGTCTCAAGCCAGAAGAGGATCGAGATCTACTGTTAGGAGAGGATCGAAGGGATGCCAATGAGAAACACCAACAAAGATGACAACCAAACAATCAAGGGCTGCAAACAGCAAGAAACAACAATGAAGGTTGTCCTGAAAAATAGCAATGAAGGTGAAATCATCCGGATCTGCAACAGCGGTTGAGCGGTGCACGACGGCTGCAAAGTCACCAAGATCACTAGGGTTTCAAGAGAAAGGGAACCTTGACCAAGGAAAAAAAGGGTCGTAATAAGAACGACTAGTGTTTTGAGCGCGGAAGCAGAGCCCCTAGAATCGGGTGCTCTAATTAGGGGTGGGAATAGGCCAGGCCAACTAATAGGGGCCTACGGCCTAGCCTACATAGGCCCAGGCCAGGCCAGGCTTTTTCTTAAATAGAAAAGGCCTATGGCTTTTTATAAGCCTATTTAGCTAAAGAGGTTAGGCCACAGGCCGTAAGAAAAGCTTTTTAAGCCTATCAGGCCGGCCTAGTTAAAAAAAACTCAATAAATTTATTAATATTATATTGTATTTTGTAGTTTGAATTAAAATACAAAAATAAAGCGTAATTATCTTGAAGAACTTATGAAAATATGTTGAAAAAACATTATAAACAGTGTTATATGTTGTTGTCATAAGTTTTTTTCATAACTTCTCTCCAACAAATAATATCACCAAACTTATGCGAATAGGTAAACTTGAATGAGACAATAAAAACAAACATTTAGTCTCATTGATATATTAATTTGTTAGTCTATTTAACATTAGTTGAATTTCTTATTTACAAATGTTCAAATGAAGTGGGCTTTTAAATACGCTAGTAGGCCAATCAGACCTTCGAAAAGGCCAGGCTCAGGCCTAAAAATAAGCATATCATAGGCTACAGGCCAGACTTAGGCTTTGAATCTTTTAGTAGGTCAGGCTCAGGCTTGACAAAGCCTAGCTCGGCCCAGCCTATTTTCACCCCTAGCTCTAATACCATGTAGAAATATGAAAAGTTTTATATTATTTTGTAAAGAATACATAAGAGGTATTTATAGACTATAAATCTATCTAAATAATGGAAAGGTAATTATTCTCCCTATAACCTATAAATGTTAATCTAATCATAATGAGTTGTACAGTACAGCGGCTCATAATGAGTTGTATGATATTCAACATATTCTAATAATAATAATACTAATATTACAACCGTAGTTGAGACATACCTGAGTGTTACGCGGTGGTTCGTATTAGAGGAATTCAAGGCAAATAAGGATGTTCATTTCCGTCTGTCTTGGTTTCAGGATATTTATCAATTACAGATGAAACATTCTATGTATCAGATGTACTATTTTAGAGGATAAGTCTCATATATACATCAATGTCAGATACATATCCTTGTTTGTTGAATTTTAGTCTTCCCATTGGGCAATGATGTTGGGTTGCTATGATGATATTACATAATGCCCTTGAAGAATCAACTACCTTTGAGATGAGATAGCTTCTCAATTACATAAATCTATTTCAGGTCAGGTATGAATAATTATTACTCCCTCTGTCCCACAATGAGTGACTCAATTGATTTTTCACACAAATTAAAAAAAAAGAATAAATGAAGGAGAGAGAATGATATTTTTACTAAAGTGTCATTGTAATATATTGGGAATGATGAAAGTAATATTAATTAGAGGATAAAATAGGAAAAGTTGCATTGGCAAATGAAATGGGTCATATATTTTGAGACACTATTTTATTCCAAATGGATCACTCATTATGGAACGGAGGGAGTACTATATTTTATAAATTTTGTGAGTATTTATTTATGCGTGATCGTGGTGCTCCCACAAATGGCTCCCCCCAGGCCATTCTTAACTAAGATCATTGCGCTCAACTTACACAAACCATCCACAAATAAGTTGAATCACTGCTGTATTTAAAAAAAAATTATTTTCAAAGTTTCAAATAAGTTGTAACACAATAGAATTGTTGTTCACATCGTTTGTTTCTGCGATGTTGCTTTGCATGTTAATCATCTCTTAATTTCATTATTGTTTCTAAGATTATTTTCAATTTGTTGCTCGAGGTTTTTTTTGTTGTTGTTAGCAGCAGTGCCTTAATTTTTATACAAGCCATGATATCTCACTCGTTTTCCAGGGTGTGAGCCAAGCAGTAATTGCTAACAGAATTCTAATCGGATCTAGAGCTTGCTCTAATTAAATCGTTCAGGAATTACAAAATTCTATTTAGCTCAATATTATGAATTATAAAAATCTATGTCTAGACAGATACAGCAAACTAAAGCTCATTAAAGAACAATGCTGTTTCAAGATTAAGAAACAAATACGCAAGTATAAGATAAGTCATTTTGAAGTATATTAGAATAAAAATCACCATTTTCATAGACAGAAAAGATTAACCAAGATTAACCGGTTCCCACTACTTCATTTCAATTTACACAAGATAAAAGTTCAAAAACTACCCAACAAACAAAAACCCAAAAAGAAGACAAAATTAACTAACTCTAAGAACTGGTGAACTTAGTCACAGCTTTGGTACCCTCAGAGACAGCATGCTTGGCCAATTCTCCGGGGAGAACAAGCCTGACAGCGGTCTGAATTTCCCTTGAAGTGATTGTTGGCTTCTTGTTGTACCTTGCGAGTCTTGAAGATTCAGCAGCAAGCTTCTCGAAGATGTCGTTGATGAAACTGTTCATGATACCCATGGCCTTGCTTGAGATACCAATGTCAGGGTGAACTTGTTTCAGAACTTTGAAGATGTAGATCTTGTATGTCTCTACACTCTTCTTGTTTCTCTTCTTCTTCTTGTCTCCGGCACCGTCCTTTGGTAGCTTCTTTCCAGCCTTTGGCTTCTTCTCAGCCGGGGCCTTCTCAACTACCGTCGACTTTTTCTCCTCCACTGGTTTCTTCTCAGCTGGCTTCTTCTCTCCCTTTGGCGCCATAGAAGAAATCGAGAATTTAGGTTTTCGGGTTGGAAATGAAATTAGATGCAAATTGAATATGGCTGTGGTTGATTGAAGAAGGTTGCGGTGGTTAATATATGACAAGGTTCTTGCATTACTATTGGTTAATGGGGTTATTCGTGGATTGATGACGTGTCACTCTTGTAGCCGTTACATTACATTCTATAGACGGTCACGATGATGCTTTTCTTTTCTTTTTTGTTCCTTCAATTCCCTGATTTCCAGTAGGACCTAATTAATTTTAAACGCACGCGGTTTTCGCGGTATTTTTTGTTCTGTTTTTGATTCCACTAGGACCTAATTAATTCCATTTTTATTAATTTTAAAACCGGACATTACCAATTGTATTCTCTGTTTTCGCGGTTTTTTTTGTTTTGAAACTGTGATTTTAGTTTTTCAAAACACTATCGTAAATATATATTGTATTTAGTTTGACTTATATACATTTTAATCTTTACATATTTAAATTTCAAAAAGCATTTATAAAAAATGATTCCATTTGCCACTCAGTTCTAAAATCCGAAGATCATTTAAGTTTTTATTTATAAAGTTTTTATCACATTTCATTACATGACATTTGATTTTAATATTTTTCACTTCATTTTTGTTTATTAACTTAAATATTCTAATGTTTCGTTTCGTATGTCATTCTTTATTGAGTATATTTTGACTTTTCACATTTTCCATGAATCACTCATCTTGTTCCAACCCGATAATTCATTTTAGATCAATGATACACTGGATAGAGGACTAAAGTTTCCTTTTTCTGAAAATCCTAACATTATTATTGTTGCAGTGAGAATCGAATATCAATTTATTAGTTAACTTGAATCACAAATCATAAAGTTCACCACCGACCTTTGATTTATCCAAAGGAAAGGGTAAAGATCGAAGAAAACCTTAAGTGCGCTATGTAACAACAAAGCTAGAGAATCTAAAGTTCGGGGGTTGATTATACTTAAAGAAGGTGCTAGTATCCTAAGTATCTGTAGTACTCTACATAAACCTCTTGTTAATATTTGTGTTATGCTCAATTTTGCTTGCTAAGGAAAATGTTAAGGTAAAGACCTAGGATATATACACTAAATATGTTCGCCAAGACATCGCATCACGTGCCTACGTATCCTGACTATGATGGAATCAGAGCATTCGTAGTTCACCTCACTAAGAGTGAGGAACTCTTGACTGTGGCCAAGGTTCCAAAGGGAAAAGTAAGTGTCTGTGGCAAGACACCAACATAGAGTACGACGGCTCTAATCCTAAGGCTAGGATAAAAGGGTAATAAGTGTCCATGGCAGATGATCGGAAAATAGCAAGTGTACTATTTTAACCGATATAGTAATAATAGAGGTTTTATCCCCAGTATCGATCTCGAGGACTGCGTTGGAAATAAAGCTCTATAATAATAATTCAATTGAACAAAAAGTAATTTGGGAGTTTGGTAATTGTTTGGAAAATAGAAATTTTGCCAAAGGAAAATAAAACAGAGTAATAAAATAAGGTTTTGAACAACAATGAGAAGCATGCTAGGGTACAGTATATGAATTGCCTTGTAACAACCTTAATCCTTATTTCAAAGACATGGCTCAGATTAATCAATTTCTTGATTGTAATTTGTTTACTCCTAAGTCCTTAGTGAAAAAACATTTAATTTCATAACCTAGTTACTATGTCCATAGGTGATTAAGTTTGAAATCAAGCATTATCAATAATGTCAACAGTGTTCCAAGTGCAACAGGGTATTCCTAGTCCTAGGTAATATCTACTAATGCATTATCGTGCAAAAGCGTTAACAATGGTTTGTCTGACCTAAGGTTAACCGCAAATCAGATTCGATTTGTCTGATAGAAAAAGCATTAAGATCGTTGCACGGTAAAAATGATTATTAAAATAAGCACTTATGTCATTGAAAGAAGAAAATAAGATCATTACAATAAGCAATTCAGGGACACCCCTAGCAATGGGGGGTTTAGCTACTCATAATGTTAAGAGAAAATACAAAATAAAATTGAGACAATACGAGATAATCAGATTCCTTCGAGCTTCAATGGCTTCCGCACATAAAAACCTTATGTTCCCCGATCGCCTTGATCTCTCCAATTTTGATCGTATATTTTTCTCTCGTTCTCAAAATTCTAAAGGTCCAAAGTCAAAAGTCTCTTTCTTCTTCTCAAAACACGTCTAAAATACTCTCCAGTCAATTACATCAATAAGGAAATACCCAAAGTACCCTCAAGGATCCTAAAAGTCACAAAAACAATAAAATCGGCAGATGACACGCCTCAGCCAACATGGGCTCCCGTGTTGGCCCTCTGTTCCTCTGATAAAATATAACATGGTGAAAAGATGCTTCGTTGTCCTAAAACTACCCCTATTGAAATACCACTTGCATCACACATGATCTCAAACGGGAGAGACCAATCTGGGGCAATGACAATTGGTTCCGACACTAATCTATTCTTTAGTTTCTCAAATGCGTCGACACACTCTTTATCAAACACAAAGGACATATCCTTAACCAATAAATTGGTCAGAGGTTTGACTATCTTTGAGAAATCTCTTATGAACCTGCGGTAAAAACCCGCATGGCCCAAGAAACTTCTTATACCTTTCTCATTCAACGGGGGGTGGTAACTTTGAGATCACCTCAACCTTTGCTTGGTCCACTTCTATTCCCTTGTGGGAAATTTTGTGACCCAAAACTATACCTTCATGTACCATGAAATGGCACTTCTCCCAATTGAGGATTAAGTTCGTTTCCTGGCATCTTTCTAAAACAAGAGATAGGTTAGTCAAGCAATTATCAAAAGAATAACCAAAAACAGAAAAATCGTCCATGAACACTTCCATATGCTTTTCCAACATGTCAGCAAAAATGGAAGTCATGAATCTTTGAAATATGGCTGGTGCATTGCACAACCCAAATGGCATTCTTCTGTAAGCAAAAACACCATAAGGGCATGCGAATGTTGTATTTTCTTGATCTTCAGGAGAAACTGCTATTTGATTGTAACTGAAGTAACCATTAAGGAAACAATAACATTCATGACCCGCTAACCTTTCCAACATTTGATCAATGAATGGCAACGGAAAGTGGTCTTTTCTCGTTGCCAGGTTTAACCTTCTGTAGTCAATACACACTCGCCAACTTGTAATCGTCCCTGTAGAAATTAGCTCGTTCATTTCATTCATGATTAAAGTGGTTCCTCCTTTCTTAGGAACAACATGCACTAGACTAACCCATGAGCTGTCAGATATAGGATATATAAGTCTTGCATCTAACAACTTTACCACTTCTTTTCGAACAACTTCTTTCATGCTGAGGTTAAGTCTTCTTTGGGGTTGGACAACCGGTTTATGATCATCTTCCATGAGAATCTTATGCATGTAAATCGTAGGACTAATACCTTTCAAATCCTCAATTGCCCATCCAATAGTATTTTTGTATTTTTTTTAGAACTTGGATGAGCTTGTCCTCTCGAACACTCTTGAGGCTTGAATTTATGATAGCCGGGCATTTACCTTCAGTGTCGAGGAAGACATGTTTGAGATTTCTGGGTAGTTGTTTCAACTCCTTCCTTTTTTTAGTCTCACTATTCTCTTCCGATAATTGAGGTTGCCTTAGATCTTCCCACCGGTGCGGTCTAGATTCTTTCCACTGAGATTGTGCTTCCATCATAGCTAACACTTCTGACTCTTTGTTGTCAACTTCATGGTCACTTTCAAAAATGGACAAACTCAACGCTTTTTCTAAAGGTAATTGTGGTGCATTCAGAGGATTCTCATGAGAAATCACTTGATCTATCACCTCTATTGTGTGACTAGTGCCAGCATCATCTTTGTATTTCATGGTGTTTTGAACATCAATTTTCAATTCCCCATCATATACTTTCAACGTCATAGTACCCTCCTTTATGTCTATCAAACACCTTCCAGTCTCCAAAAAGGGTCTCCCAAGAATGAGAGGAATCTCTTCATCTTCCGACATCTCTAAAATCATAAAATCCACCGGGAACACAAATTTGTCAATCTTCACAAGAACATCCTCAACAATTCCATAAGGTCTCTTCACAGAATGATCAGTAAATTGGAGTGTCATCCTAGTATCCTGCACCGTTCCTATCCCTAACTTTTTGTAGATGGATAACGGCATGAGACTCACACTTGCTTCCAAGTCAATAAGAGCTTTTTTGAATGATCTATCCCCAATGGTGCAAGGGATGGTGACGGAACCTCAATCTTTCTTCTTTACCAGAATCTTCATACCCTGCAAAATAGCACTACATGTTTCTATTAGAATAATTAGATCAGTATCAATGGTTCGTTTCTTTGAGATGATGCCCTTCATGAACTTGGCATAGGTAGACATTTGCTCAAGTGCCTCCAAGAATGGGACGTTGATTTCAAGATTTTTGAACATTTCTAAGAATTTTTCAAAGTTTTTCTCATGCTGCCCCTTTTTCTTGTTTCTTGTTGGGAATGGGAGCTTCACGACCGATTTTGGCTCAATGGTTTTCTCTTTCACAACCTGTTTAGGTACAACCACTTCTTCATTAACAATTTCATTTTCTTTGATCTCCAAATCAACTTCAAGCAGTTGGTCTCCATCTTCAGACTTTTCCTCGGGAACTTCAAGGGCTTTACCACTTCTGGTAGTCACAGTACTAACATTCTTATGATCTCTTGGATTTGTTACAGTAGCACTCGGAAGAGCTCCTGGTGCTTGAACATTGGTGAGTTGTTGTGCTATCTGACTCATCTTCACTTCAATATTCTTAATGGACACACTGGTGTTCTTTTGATTATTTCTTGTTTCCTCTTGGAATTAAGAACTTCGAGGAACCATCTTTGCAATTGCCAGCTCCCAATCCGCTTTCTTTGGTGCTTGTTGTTGATAAGGTTGATGTGGTTGTTGCTGGTATTGTTTCCGAACATTCCCTTGTTAATCTTTCCAAGAGAAGTTGGGATGATTCTTCCAACCCGAATTATACGTCTGAGAATAGGGATTATTTTGTTTCAGAAACTTAATCTCCTCAATTTGTTGCACAGTTGCAACACAGTGTGCAGTAAAGTGCGGGGCATTACAAATATCACAATTAACTGCTTGTACCGGTTGAACTTGGGCTACTCGTTGAGTATTGACATTCATCGCTTTCATCCTTCTTTCTACCTCAATAGTAATTTGATCTTCCATTTTTACCACCTGATCCGCCAGCTTTAAATCAATGATCCCTTCTGGCTTACTCACAGTACGGTCATACAGCTCCAAATGCTCATTTTCTGCTATAACTTCTATAATCTTCTTTATACCAGTGGTTGTTATAAAGTTTGATGAGCCACCGACAACTGTATCAATTAATTGTTTGTTCTTCATCCTCAACTCATTCACGAACATTTGCATCTGTTCAGTAGGATCCATGTTGTGAGTCGGGCAAGCGACCAATAACCTTTAGAACCTTTTAAATGCATCCCCAAGTGATTCTCCCTCCTCCTGTTTAAAATTCACAATGTCGTATCGCTTGCGAATGTAAACAGAAGCAGGAAAATACTCATTCAGGAATGTTGTCTCCATTTCTTCCCAAATAGTTATACTTCCCGCAGGTAGGGAGTAGAACCACTATTCAGCATCTTCCGCTAAGGTGAATGGAAACATCCTTAACTTTTTTGCCTCTTCTGAGTGCCCCTCAATCTCCAAGGTTGTTCTCATTGTAAGAAACTGTTGCAGATGTTTGTTTGCATCTTCCTTTATTTTTCACGTGAACGGTCTCTTTTCAAGCTGCCTGATCGTAGTCGGGTGCAACTGAAAGTGTGCTACATTGATCGGTTGATTCACTATGGTCAACCGCCCAGTTGGAGCATTTGCCCTGCCATAGTCACCCAGAAGTATCTCTGCTGGTTGATTTCCAGCCATGATCACAATCTCTGGTTGTGTCTCTATGTCTATATCGACTCCTGCGTCAAAATTCTCAGAATGGACAGAAATTTCTTCCTCTTTTTCTGGTTCTAAAATTACCGGTTTTGAACCTGACGCTGCCAGTCTTTCTCGTTTAGTTTTTTGGAGTCTAGCGCGCAACGATCTTTCTGGTTCTGCGTCAAAAAGAAATTCAGCGGAGGGCTTTCCTCGCATACACAGATTAGACTATTATTAGTAATAATAAAAAACTAATAAAATAACAGAAAATAAAATTTTGGTCGCAGAGCAACAAAATTCCAATTGAATTAAAATTAAAAACTTATAATTTGGCAGTCCCCGGCAACGGCGCCAAAAACTTGATCGGAAAATAGCAAGTGTACTATTTTAACCGATGTAGTAATAATAGGGGTTTTATCCCCAGTATCGATCTCGAGGACTGCGTTGGAAATAAAGCTCTATAATAATAATAATTCAATTGAACAAAAAGTAATTTGGGGGTTTGGTAATTGTTTAGAAAATATAATTTTTGCCAAAGGAAAATAAAACAGAGTAATAAAATAAGGTTTTTAACAACAATGAGAAGCATGCTAGGGTACAGTGTATGAATTACCTTGTAACAACCTTAATCCTTATTTCAAAGACATGACTCAGATTAATCAATTTCTTAACTGTAATTTGTTTACTCCTAAGTCCTTAGTGAGAAAACCTTTAATTTCATAACCTAGTTACTATGTCCATAGGTGATTAAGTTTTAAATCAAGCATTATGAATAATGTCAACAGTGTTCCAAGTGCAACAGGGTATTCCTAGTCCTAGGTAATATCTACTGATGCATTATCGTGCAAAACCGTTAACAATGGTTTGTCCGACCTAAGGTTAACCATAAATCAGATTCGATTTGTCTGATAGAAAAAACATTAAGATCATTGCTCGATAAAAATGATTATTAAAATAAGCACTTATGTCATTGAAACAAGAAAATAAGATCATTACAATAAGCAATTCAGGGACACCCCTAGCAACTGGGGGTTTAACTACTCATAATGTTAAGAGAAAATACAAAATAAAATTGAGACATTACAAGATAATCAGATTCCTTCGAGCTTCAATGGTTTCTGCACATAAAAACCTTTCGTTCCCCGATCGCCTTTATCTCTCCAATTTTGATCGTATATTTTTCTCTTGTTCTCAAAATTCCAAAGGTCCAAAGTTAAAAGTCTCTTTCTTCTTCTCAAAACATGTCTAAAATACTCTCCAGTCAATTACAACAATAAGGAAATACCCAAAGTACCCTCAAGGATCCCAAAAGTCATAAAAACAATAAAATCGGCAGATGACACGCCTCAGCCAACACGGGTCGTGTCAGCTGACACGGGCACCCGTGTTGGCCCTCTGTTCCTCTGATAAAATGTAACAATGCTCCAGGCTTGCTGACACAGGCACCCATGTCAGCCCTCTGTCTCTTCTTAAATCTTCTTGCCTTTGGCACCTTCCTGACACGGCCCGTGTCAGAGGACACGGGTGGCCGTGTCAGGCCACTGTAACTCTTCCAAAAACTCATCTGAACTTTCGAAAATCCCGTTTTCTTTGCATTAGTCCTTTGGGCTTTTCCATATAGACCTGAAATCATAAAAACTACCAAACAAACGCATAAACTGCAACAAAAGTGAAATAAAACAAAAGTGCGAGAATAAATAAGAAACATAATATTAACTTGAAAAACAACGAAAAGACTAAATAAAAGATCACCGATTCATGGATAAAGTGCCGAATAAGTGTCGGAAACGTAGTAGAAATGGTGACCGATCACAGCCCCAAACTTATCTCATTGCTTGTCCTCAAGCAATGCTCGAGACAACAGAAAGGTCACCCCCAAATTATCAACTATCAACTTACCACAATACCGCCGATATCTTTTACAACTCTCTTTTCACTGTACCAATAAAGTTTCATGCTTCCCCGATCCGAACAGTCTGCTACACTTCCACATCACAACACCTTCTTTAATTGTCAGCTTATTCTCACTCTCACCAAAATCTCTCCAGGTTAAAGTGTTTACGCTCAACAATCAAAGTATGCAAGATTAACTCATAAACTTGAATACCATCTATTTTCATTTGACACACACATCACACACACTTTTTGAGGACTTTACAAGTTGTAACAGGGTTTAGGATTAAAGGTGGGATACACAAGAAAATGGGAAAACAAATGGTTTTGGGCTCAGAATCAGTGTCGTTATTCTTTTCACTGTGTTATTTGCACTACTCACATCGGGGTATCCGACACTTTTTCATCAGGATTCTCTAGCTTCTACTCAATTATTTCTCTTGAGCATGATTTCTCACTTTTCAAGCTAAATTTCTCCTCTAGGTAAATGCATTATTCTTTTCTCATATTTTTTTTTCTATCACATTTTTTTTCTTTTTCTCTTTTCCTCTTTTTTTTTTCTTGCACTTACCTAGTTGTTATTGGTGTCTCAACCCACAAACTTAGAATTTTTACACAGATAAAAAAACTAACAACACCTATCTGAGCGGGTAGGGAAGTGTTTAGGCTTACGGTTTACAATATATGGTTATAAACAAACAAAGGAAAAGTGGCTCAAATTGGGTTAACAACGGATAACTTACAAAGGGTGGCTAGAAAGGCTCGGGGTTAAACAAAAACAAGTGCCTCGGTGTGTATAAGCGTGCAGTCAAATTCCAAAAGACAATACACAAGCTTAAAGTGATAGAGACATACCTGAACAACTCTCATGATGACTAATTATTTGGCTTTTATCACTCACCATGGTTGGTCTAGCTTGACAGGCTTCAAAGTTCTCCTAGTGTGATGCAGCTTCCTATCCGGCTTGGGTGTACAATCTCCAATATCAGTCCAGTGTTAGAAAGTTGTGTCTAATCATCATCTTCAGCGGTATCAACTCTTGGGGGCTTCCAGAATAGCAAGCAAGGGTTGAATCTTTCATCCACTGGTACCAATCTCGTCACTCATCAGACACTCAAGTTCACAAATTTGTAATACAACACAATAAACCAAAACAACAACGAAATAAAAGAAAACTGAACAGAAAGGACATAACAGAAATGAAAACAAAAAAATAATAAAAACTCCCCACACTTGAACTAAACATTAACCTCAATGTTTAAATCCAAGATAAAGAAGGGACTCACAAAACACTACTGCGGAGGCGGAGGTGGGAATTACAACATCAACCGTTGCATCATCAGGTTCATCTCATCAAGGACAGCCCTTAACGAGCTTGTTCCTCCCCCTGCCTGGTCTTCTCCTGGCGGAGGTCTCCTAATTCGGATCGTATCCAAGACCACTGATCGGGAGTCATGGATGATGACTCTGTGCCTTGTGGGTATGACCTCGAGGGAAGAGGGGCAAACTGCTCTTGCTCATGTTCCTGTTTGTCTTCCTCAATACCTGTACCAACATCCTCAACATCGTACTCATCCTCTAAATTGGGGACGATACTCTCATATAACCAATTATTACAGTCAGTGATACAGATTTTATCAGGATTGGGGAGGGCAATAACGAACCTGTTATGGTTTTCAACAGAATAATAGGTAGCAGCAATAACAATCATGCCCAACTGAATCAGAACGGCCATATCTATCTTAGTTTTACCCGCAACTGGGGTCTCACTCTCCAAAATGGGACCATAGTCAAAATGCTCGGCTATCTGGGTAATCATACCCCCGACAGAGATCCCACCTTGGGTCGCTCAACCCACTCTTCCCAAATAGTCGACCGCAAACGCGACAACATTCACAGACACCAAATTAGCCATCGCATAAAGGAAAAACAATTCTCTCTGAGTAGCCACTCCCGTGCTATCTCCCCTACAAAAAAGTGTAAAAGCTAAGCCCTTTTGAGCATACCTGAAACACGGGTTCTGGATCCCCAAGGCCTTTGCCGCTTTTGCGACGTACTCGGTTTTACCAGTTATAACAGTCCAGAAGGTCCCCGTATCGAAATCATCCAGAACAGCTCCGGGACCATACAATGGGAGGTTGAGGATACCTCATAAATCCTCTACGGATAACTCGTGGTCAGTGTTAAACAAACGGAATTGTAAGGTACCATAATAATATTTTGTCGTACCTGTCCACCGCTTTTTAAGCTAAAACTCAATAGTACTAAAAAATTCAAGGGTTATACGCTCATATGTTGGCGCTTTATATTGCATGAATTCTAGCATACCGACAACATGAAACATCCTATGAACTTCTACCATTAAACCTAGTTCAGTGAGAGTTTTATCACAAATATACCTCATCGGGGTAATCTTACACTTGATGTGGAAAGAGTATCATCGTTCTTGTTCCGGCGTGGCGAAAATAATGTCGTGAGCATTTGGTGTCCGACTGCTCTGTTTTCTCTTTCGGGATGTCTCAGCGGCGGGTTGTTTTCCTTTTGCAACTCTTCTCGGCGGCATTGTATGTACCTATAAAACAGAGAAAATGAAATACCAGATTACAAGAAAAAGCTACCGTAGAATGGTAGAGGGCGGAAAATTGGACAAGTTTTGTAAAGGCAGAAAGTGGTTTGGCGAGTGGGAGGGTGGAAGATTGAAGCTTTTTAGTGTGGTGGTTATGGAGGTTTTTGAAGAAAATAGTTAGAATGATGAAGGTAGAAGATGAAAAGTCAGAGAGAGAAAAGGTAGAAAATCTGAGTTTAGGTGGGTTAAATGAGGGTTATTGGACAATTATTGGGTTTAGGATTGGGTGGGGTCCATCAAAAGGGCAAGAAAATTCAAAATTTTAAGGGTCTGCGCATGCCTGACACGGGCCGTGTCAGGGGACACGACCGACGGTGTCAGGCTTCTAGTCCTCCACTTCAAAATCCATTTTTTTCTCTTCCCAGTAGAGCTGACATGGGCCGTTTCAGCTGACACGGACGACCGTGTCAGTCTACTAGTACCCCTTCAAAACTTCATATTTTTTCCTCTTTTTCTCAACATCCTGACACGGGTCGTGTCCGGTGACACGAGTGGTTGTGTCAGGCCCCTGTATTTCCACATTTTTGACATTTTTTTTTAATTTTCTCCGCTTTTTCACTTGTACAATAATATTTGTTGATGCCTTCTAAAAAATCTCAATTTTTTCTTTGATTCCTCCGCTCTCCGATGAAGTACTCTATGCCTACTAAAAAAATACAAACAACTGAAATGATTAGAAATAAACGCGTGTGTTTCCTCCCACGAAGCGCTTCGTTTAACGTCGCATGGCTCAACGGTCGTCCCACTTATCATGTAAGACGAACATCATCAACCCGACCACTCTCTTGTCTCTTGTCCCCATTTGCTTGATTTTTTAATTCGATCGCTCCATGGGGAAACACCTTGTTCACAACAAACGGTCCTGACCATCTGGACCTCAGTTTTCCAGGGAACAACTTTAACCTGGAATTAAATAAAAGAACCAACTGTCCTTCCCAAAATTCCTTCCTTTGGATCCTTCGATCATGCCATTTTTTTAGTTTGATCTTTGTATAACTTGGCATTCTCGTATGCTCGATTTCGAAATTATTCTAACTCATGGAGTTGAACGAATCAGGAATCTCCAGCTTTAGAGAGATCCAAATTAAGGAATTTTGAGGCCCACAAAGCTTTGTGTTCCAGCTCTAGAGGTAAGTGACAAGATTTTCCATAAACCAGTTGGTAGGGAGACATACCTATGGGTGTTTTGTATGCAGTTTTGCATGCCCACAGTGCATCGTCCAACTTGGTTGCCCAATCCTTTCGAGATGCGTTAACCATCTTCTCTAGGATTTGCTTGAGTTGCTTATTTGAAACCTCTACTTGACCACTAGTCTGAGGATGATAGAAAGTAGTGATTCTATGCTTCACATTGTATTTCTTGAGCAGCTTCTCCATGAGATGATTTAGGAAATGAGTTCCTTCATCGCTTATTAGAGCCCTCGGTACCCCAAACCTCGCAAAGATGGTTTCCTTTATAAATTTGACAACCACCTTCGTATCATTAGTTGGCAAGGCCATATCTTCTACCCATTTAGATACATAATCCACCGCCACTAGAATATAATTCTTTCCAAATGATGGTGGAAATGGGCCCATAAAATCGGTGCCCCATACAGCAAACAGTTCTACCTCTAACATGGAATTTTGAGGCATCTGATTCCTCTTCAAAATATTGTCTGTTCTCTGACATCTGTCGCACTCCTTGACTATGTCTTGGGCATCCTTGAACAGTGTAGGCCAGTATAACCCCGACTGGAGGACTTTTGTTGCGGTCCTATCACCACTAAAGTGTCCTCCAAAGTCTGAGTCATGGCACGCTCTAAGAACATCCCTTTGTTCCTCCTCTGGAACACACCTTCTAACCAATCCACCTAGAACTCTCTTGTACAAGAATGGGTCGTCCCATAAGTAGAACCTGAAATCATGCAAAAACTTTTTCTTCCTGTTAGAATCAAAATCATCAGGAATTACACCACCTACCAAATAGTTCGCATAATCTGCAAACCAAGGAATACCAACAACAGCGAGGATGTGTTCATCAGCAAACTCATCCTTTATTGGTCTCTTGTCTTCCTTCTCTTCAATCGGGGACATTCTAAATAAGTGATCTGCAACGGTATTTTCACACCCTCTTTTGTCCCGAATCTCCATGTCAAACTTCTGAAGCAGCAAGATCCATCTCAGAAGTCTTGGCTTAGAATCATGTTTAGCAAATAAATACTTCAAAGCAGCATGGTCAGTATAAACAACTACTTTAGATCCTAACAGATATTGTCAAAATTTATCAAAAGCATAAACCACTGCTAACAACTCCTTTTCGGTAGTTGCATAATTCATCTGAGCAGGGTTCAGAACATGACTAGCATAATATATAACATGCAACAACTTCTCTCTTCGTTGTCCTAAAACTGCCCCTACTGCAATATCACTTGCATCACACATGATCTCAAACGGGAGAGACCAATAATCTATTCTTTAGTTTCTCAAATGCCTCGGCACACTCTTTATCAATCACAAAGGCCATGTCCTTAACCAATAGATTGGTCAGAGGTTTGGCTATCTTTGAGAAATCTCTTTTGAAGCTGCGGTAAAAACCCGCATGCCCCAAGAAACTTCTTATACCTTTCTCATTCAACGGAGGTGGTGTTTACCGTGAAAATTGGTAAACAACCGCTGATCTTCCAAATCTAACTTTGGTGACTCGCAGGATCGATCAGATTGATCCTAGGACATGTGCTAACAACTGGTTTAAAATACATTCTAAAGGACTCAACACTTTGACAGTTGTCGCGGTGAAAATTGGATACCATAGTTATTTGTTAACTAGGATCACATTTTTAATGTCACCACTGGTCTTTGATTTTATCCAAGGGAAGGGAGAAAAACCGAATTCCCACAATGCAATGCAAATGCACTAAGATTCTAAGTTCGGGGGTTGGTTATACCTAGGGAAGGTGTTAGCATCCTAGGTATCTGTAGTACTCTACAGGAACCTCTTGATTAATTATGTTATTTGTTTTTGTTTGCTAAGGGTTAAGGGTAGGTTATTTATTATTTTTTATCCTAAGTGTGCTCGACAAGATGTCGCATCTTATGCCTACATATCCTGTTAGGAGGGAATTAGAGCACTTGTAGTTCCTTATTAAGGATACTAAATTTGTTTAAAGATTTAGGAGAGGAAGATGAGTCATCATCTTAAGAAAGACCACCACACTTTTGAAAATGTTTAAATTTTGTGGGGTATGAGATTGTATGTCCCTTTCTTTGAGATGATTAACATCTAATTCTCTTGTGTGGAGAATTAGGTGGGCTAAAGTTTGATTAAAAAATCAAAATTGTGGGGGGACTAACCTAGGAAATCTATCCTAAGTTATCTAATTGACTCATCTTAAGTGTGTCGAGTATGAAATGCAAATGATATGCACCATGCACAATAACATGGTTATCATGCATGGGATTTTCCCTTGGATATTTTATGCGGTTAATTATATTATTTAGGCGAGGGTGTTAGCAAAGTGATGCTAGACTTGTGTCCAGTGATCGAAAGGTCGAATGCGATGCCCGAAAGCAATCGACTTATATGGGTAGAAAATTGGCTCGACATTGGATCGAGGATTTTTATATTTTGAAAGGGTTTAGAGCAAGAACAAAAAATCAAATACATAATACACAAACAAGGCATGCCAACAAAACGTTCTCACACGAGCCTATGATTAATCGTAACGAGAGATTTCTAAAGGTCTGATTTTTTAACTTAATTATTTTATTTGAGATTATTATTATTATTTATTCACTTGAGGAGGCTAAGGAAGTTTTTAATTATAAAAGGATTTTAGTTCTAGGGGGTTATTATGAAAAAGGTTTTAGATTAGTTATCATAAAAACTCTAAATTTAATTAATTATAATTTTTAATTATTATTAAAGAAAAAGTTTTAATTTCACTACAAAAAGGAATTAGATTAATTATATAAAAAAAGATTTGAATTAATTATTAAAATTTTAGTGCTAATTATTATAATAAAAGATTCAAGTTGACTATACATTTAATTATTATTAAAAGTTCTAAATATTATTATAAAAACTTGATTTTGATTACTATCAAAAAAAGGGTTTCGATTAATTATTAAAAGAAAGCTTAATTTTATTATAAAAGAAAATTAGATTAAAAAGGGTTTAAATTAATTATTAAAAAGAAAGGATTTTAAATTAAATCATTATGAAAGTCTCAACTTGAATTACCGATAAAGTTTTTTTAAAAATTCTAATTAACAATAGATTTCAACTTAAAAAAAAAGTTTTACTGATTATAAAAAAAGTTTTAATTTTAAAAATAAAAAAGAAATAGAAACGAAAGGGAAAAAGACCAAGGGTGCGCCCTCTCTTCACTCGTCTCTCATCTTCTCTCAGCGTGAGAAAAAAAAAAGGGCAGGGTTAAAGAAACCCTTAACCGCCACCGTCCTCGCTCCGTCTATCACTCGTCTCTCCCTCTCAATTTCTCTCTCAAAATTTCTCTTCTCTCTCGCAATCGTCGCTCTCGATTTCTCTCGATTTCAACAAAACATAAAACCTAAATCTACCCTAATCTCCAATCGACCCAATACCCCATCGTTCTCATTATATTGATGATCACAGTTACAATGATGCAAAATGGAAAGAAATGGCGGAGAAAAGAAAGAAAATGAGTGCCGGCGATGAATGGCAAGTGGCTCCACGGACGTCAACCAGGGAAGTTCTCTTTCTCTACCTTTTTTACCTTTTACGAGCTCTCGCGATCTGTATCGTTTGCCTTCGGTCCGTCGGTTTCTGAAGGGCGATGATGAGCGATGCTTCTGAGTCTCTGGGCGATGATGAACGCTCTTGGTGTTCTGAGTCTCGATCGTATTGTTGAGGAAGTGTGGGATTCTCGTTGTCTTTCTGTCAGTTTTTTTCGTCCCCTTTTGATGGAATATGAGTCCCTTTATATAGGCCAATGATGAGATACAAATTTTTTCTCTTAAATGTTGATTGATTTTTTGTTTAATGCTGATTTGATACCGTTTGATTGTGATATTTGAGATTTTATTGCCGTATTGAAAACTTGATTTCAAATCTTTGATTTGATTTGATATCGTCTGAACGGTTTAGGAAACCTTTGGTGCTATCTGATAGTTGAAACTTTTGGAAATTGGAAACTTACGTGATTTCAAGATTTTGATAGATTTGCCTAATTCTGTTTCGGGAATAAATCTTTTTTCTTGAGTAGCATCCTTTCTGGTTTAGGAAACAATCCTGTAATCACTGTGATGTTGCCATAATTTCTATTTTGGAAATGATGAAGAGATTTTCTGATTCTTTGATCCACAATAAAGTTGCTTTTGACATTATCTTGCGCATTATTCTTCTTAATGCTTGTAAATTTTGATTCTGAGGCCTATGATTTCATAATACATCATGATGAGTGAGTTTCCAATTTTGGGGTGATCATTATTGGGATTTGTTGACTGAGTTTTGGAACGAAAGTAGTTGATACGGGTTCTTTTTGTTCTTAACATGTGATCTTTATTTCTCAATCTTGTTACAAGTTGTCTATGCCTGGAACAAAATGGTAAATATTCTCATAGCATGCCTTCCTGATCCTCTCTTCTCTGTATCTACCGGCTGTGTTGTAGGTTGAAGTCAAAGCAAGGTTCACTTAGACAGCTTTTGTGGTCGTGTAGAAAGAAGTGGCGTGTGGAGGCTTATTCTAATAATGGAGGGCAAAAATGATTCTTATTTAAAAACAAGTTGTGTGCACTAGTATGATCTTGGGAATTGATGGATTTCCTTCTGTTTTGGTCAGGGTGGAAATGAAGGGTCAAAGGATCATACATTTGCTTGCTTTGGGAGGTAATAACAACTCCTGTAGTCCTAATTTTATTACTTCCGTCTCATTTCAAACGTGTTTGATCGTATCTTAATTGCTGTCCTTTTTCGATTTTAAAACTTGCCATGATAATCCTGCTATTTGTTTTTTTGACAGGCCAAAGCTTAATTATGATATTGATAAAAGAAAGAGCTTGATTTTACCACCGTTGCCGGTTGCCGTTTGTGGAAGTATTGAGAGCAGCAACAAGTCTGAAAACTGCATCCTGTTTCTCTTGACTGATTCCCGCAATATCCACGGCTCCTTCGGTGCTAAATTCAGCTTACGACATCATCTTCAGCGTGTAGCTCATGGTATGTGTTGTGTAACTTTTGGAAATTTGCTCTGGCTGAAACTTGCGCATGAAATTTTGTTTCATGAAGTTTGGTTTTGTTTCCTTTTCAATTCATCATTTGTTTGCACCATAGGCTTATTCGAATTTGGTTTTTTTTCACGTATGTGGTGAGCTTTCCATTTCTTCCAGGCAAAACAATGATTTCCTCCCAATCATCTTGGTTCCAAAATGCAGGTGAAAGATATGATAGTAAACCTGCCCTTTGCATATTCTAATTTTGCAAGAAGCCCATTGAATAACTTCCTCTCCTCATCGGTGTTTTTTCAGTGTTGCACCGAACATTTTCGGTACCACTTCAGTTTCTTGATGTCCTAATGCATGTAAGGTTTTGTAAGTAAAATTGGTTCCAGTGACGATAACAGCAAATGTGTGCAAATTCGACCTCTTGCGATGGCTTAGCCATTTTCGTGAAAACGCTCTGTGATAATTGGACCTCTTATGAATTTGTTAATTCTGCAGGCATAAGGCCCTCGTATCCCTAAGGGGCAAGATGCTCTACAGATGGTGTCACGGCGGCATAATTCATCACGATAAGGAAGCTTTTAGGCTTAGCTTTAAGTTTACATATTTTTGGAATCTTGATGTATGAGCATACTAGAATTAGTGAATGTAACATATAAACTGCTCTTTGTATCTTTGTATGGAAACTTGAACCACAATTCGATCTGAACTTCGAAATTGGGAGTTAATGTAGGCTTTCAACTTCTTGTATAAAGCACTTTTTACTCTTGTATACTTTGAATTTCTTTGGATTTTGATACTTCCGATTTCTAACATAGCAGCAGGTCGTGCAACGAGGATATAGACATGAGTTTGCATTATTCAGGTAGGAATCCTAACCAAGGTCAGCTTCTTGATGTCGAGTCAAAAATTTGAGGAGCTTTGCATACATGCCTATTGAAGGAACTACAGAAGAGACGAGTCAAAGTGTTACTTCTTAAGTATCTCATGCTTAGTTTGTAGCACATGTAGGCACCTTTTAAATATCAATCTCTTTATAACAATCTTGTAATGTGAAATTCCAATTTTGGTATAATGTGAACTTGAATTTTAAAATTGTCCTAAGCTTTCAAAATCTGACCTTTCTTGAGCTTAAATATTTGAAACCCATAATGACTTGATGTTGAACCTTGGAATTCAACCTTGTAAATCTTCAAAATTTGAACTTCTTGAAAAATATGAATCTTTGAATTTGGCGCCGTTGAAACTTGAATTGAAGTTTTTTTTGGAACTTGTTCTTTTGTAAAGAAATGCAACTTGCACTGCACTTTTAAGAACTACTTGCCTAACTCAAATCTAAGTTCTTTCATCCACACTTACTATCTCAGATTCAAAATGATTTATAAGCTTCAAGAATCCCATACTCTTTCTCTTGACGAATGATGGCTCAACTTCATGAACGAACCAAACTATGCCATGGGGACCCTTTGAGAGTGAGGATACCACACTTAGTGCAACTCAACACTAATCTCAAATAGCAACGTTCAAACAAAAGATAGAAAACTGTAATCCTTCTCGGGGAAAATCTTCTAAGAAATCTTGAGAAAAAAGGACTTTGTAGTGGTTTTAGGGACAGGAGGATAGAGGCACACAAACCGACAGGAATCCACACAAGCTTGTCAATAACAGAGAACCTCCACAAACATACACATAACACAGCTTTCGAGACCTTGAGCCTTCTGCAGCAACACCTGTCTTAAAAAGGAACAAATAGACAAAGCTAGATAAATCGGTTAGTTATGCACGAATGATTGGCCTAAGATGTTATGCAAAGAACAAGGCAGGAATCTTAGGGTCAAAAATTAGGTTGCGACAACAGTGTTCATGAAGAAAGGTTTGTTGAAAATGTAATGTAAAAGACGTTTTAAAAATGTTAAGTTAAAAGGCTGAAAATGTAAAAGAAAAAGGTTTGAAGGTATACAGGAAAGGTCGAAAGTATGAAGATAAGAGAAAGTGCAGACACGTAACTTGCGTGAAATAAAGGATAAGTTCTTAATGAAAGATTAAAGTAAATTGCATTGAAAAAGTAAATGGTGTTTACATCACGTACATTCTCACAATACTCTTTTCTCTACACGCGGATACTTTGAGTGAATTTGGAGTAACTTGTACAAAGTGAACACAGCACACCGAATCCTATTGCTAGAACTCCTATTTATAATACTAAAACTAATTGTTGTTAACTTCCTAAGACAATCAACACAAGACAAGTGTCGCGCTGCATGTATCTGACCCTTGGATATGCGCCACTTGTCTCTTTCAGGAGCGAAACAAGAGTAACTACTACCTCTTTTATTTGAATTTGAATTTCTCAGCGTTGGACACCATCAGTAACCTCGGTCTAAGGTGATTTCCAAGCTCTTGGAAATATTTCTAAGTCCCCAGTATATCCTTTATACAAGCATCTTCGACTTAAGTTCCTCTTGAAGTCCCAGTCGAACACTCATTTGGACCTATTCCAAGAATTTTACCATCAATTAATTCCTCCAGCTTAATACAGACGTCAAATTTTTGAGCCAACAAATTGCCCCCCAAAAATGTCCTTTTTGACAATAATGAAGGAAAGGCCATTTTTTGATAATGTCCATTCGACGCCATCTTTCAACCTTACATAGGTGTCAACAAAACTGACTAACCCGCGTCTCAAGAAACTGTCCAGTTTCTTTTCAACCACATTAATGACGTCATAGCCAATTATGAAAACAATCCCTTGGAAATCACATCAAATCCCAAACCATCATAACCTCTCCTAGAGTCTAGGAGATCGTGAGTATGAGTAGTAACTGCCACCGCCCCTACTTTGGCTCCTGGGAGGACACGTGTCCCACTAGCTTTTAGCCCCTAATGATGATTAGTGACCTTTTAGTGTTTCTAAACACTTTATAAATAATTTCTTTAGAAATTATTTTTATTTTTCCAATCTCCAAAGTATTCACCACACACTTTCTTCTCTCTCAAAAACTTTCAACTCTTCACCTTCGGTACACCCATCTTCTCCAATTTCTCAACAATGGTGTCTTCACACACTACTAATCAAGACACGAAGAAAAGCCAAAAAGTTCAAAGGGCCCAAGAACATGCAACTACTTCCTCCCTTCACTACATTGAATGGACCCAAAGTGGTGAAGAATCAGAAGTTCATCCCTGAGCCTCTCAAAGAAGAAAACAGACATATCTACGAGACTCAGGTATTGATTCCCATTACTATTTCTGGGAAACCATTAGCTTTATCTGGTCCTTTGTCTTCTTTAGGTAGAGATTATACATCCATTAGTGATTTCTTCCCCTCATACCGTAAAACCAAACCCTTAGGGCAGAAAGACAAAGCTAGGGTAACATCTGAGCCCCATGACAATGTAGCCCTAAAGAAAATAGATTTGAAGTACTTGAAAGACGGGTCTAGGTTATTTAGAGCAACCCCGCATTTTAAGGACGCTGATCTCTACTTGAGCTGGTTGACCAAAGTAGAGAAAGTCAAAGCAGAAACTTGGAAGGAAATAGGAATTTATGACCTGATTATGATGTCGAAGACAGGTCCTGCCTACTGTCCGACTCTGTTAGCTTCCTCTTTGTATTTTTAGGATAGTACCCACTATACATTCCATCTCCCTTGTGGGATGATGACACCCACCCTCTTCGACCTCGCTGCTATCACAGGTCTAAAACCACACGGACTAGTTTATGACCCTGAGGTGGATGCTCAAGACACCATAGGGTTTTCCACCACCAAGCACACTTACACCCATTTCATGAATCATTACCATGACAAGCAAACTGACACCGTCGAAGATCAAGAGCACATAGCATTTCTGGCTATGCGGCTTTCTCATTGTGTATTTTGTACCAAATCTTTGCAGGTGGCTAGGAAATACTTAACTTTGGCCAATCAATTGCACCTTAATCGAGGCATTTGCCTAAGTGAAATGATATTGGCCAGTCTGTACGAGTCTTTAAGTGAAGGTGCTGGTCGACTAAAAGACCAAGAAAACAATGGGAATCTCCTGCTATCAGAACCCTTTTGGCTACTCCAGCTTTGGCTTAATGCCACTTTTGAAGCCAACCTCCCTAACAAAGGGACTGTCGACGAGGAAGCTACAGAAATCAAGGAGAGGCGAGTTGAATGGACCCGACTGGTGAAGATAACCCCTAGTGAAGAAGGGCAGACACTTAAGGCGTCCTTCTCTGTCTTCATCAAGATGTTTGCCAAGCGATATGAATTTACACCAAGAATGGTGCCCTTTGCTGAAAGAAAATATGGTCCTGAATGGTTTACCAGGCCCTTTCCCCCTTCGTTTAAGAAACATGAAGAAGAATCGAAGTGTGTCTGGGAGGGCTTTCTAATTCCTTGACTCATAGTTCACCGAATCAACCTTCTAAAGGGCCAAACAACTTTGATGGCCTACCAACCAAATCTTGTCTCTCAACAATTTGGCCTAGTCCAAACTTTGCCCAAGTGTCTGTATGAGAAGAAGGTCCATGTGATCCTTCCCCACGCCATCTATGACTCTCTAGAGAGTTCGACTTACCTTGCTCGATATGCTCATCAATCACTCCTCACTCCTGTCTACTTCGAACCTTCTCACCTCTACACTCAAGAGTTCCACGACTGGTGGTTGAAGCATTACAACGAAGAATTCCTTGATGTTTCTAGCTTCTCCCAATTGATTGACCAAGCTTTTTTTAATGTGCAGGAGAAGATCAAGAAAGGTAAATCCATTCATATCAAAGAGGTTCAAGCCTTATAGAAGTACTTTGAAACTGTTTATCGACCAGATGATATTAGTCGAACCGTCCGCGAAGCCGCAGTTACGCTGAGGGAGAAATTTTTAAAGAAAATGGAGAGTTTGAAACTCCCTTCATACGTTCCTCCCGAGAAACGCTATGAAGTGGCTTTTGCCCTATTTCCTCCGAAGACTCCTCGACTACCATCTGCTAACTTTGGAGTGGCTCTTGCCCCTCCATTTCCAGATTAGTTCATCTGTGGGGATTCTATAAAAATTCTTCGCCGGCAGTCGAAACCCAAGGCTCAGCGGGTGGTTCCGACTAAACACACGCTAGACAGTTTCAAAGGACACCTTCATGTCAGTATCGAAGATGTTCGCATCGAATCTGAAATACATGAAGGTTTGGATTCTTCGATTTTTATGTTCTTTTATTTGAACTTTATCAATACTGACTTGTGGTAACTTTGTTTTCTTTGCAGCTGTACCCTAAAAGAACAACCCTCAGCAACTGGTCGAAGCAAAATGTGAAGGCAGCAAGGTACGTCACACATCTTGTCCTTTCGTTGAATAATATTTCTTCCCCTAATGCTTCTCACTATTTTAGGCTTCCCGCAAACCACCTCTGACACCTCAGAGGAAGACGAAGAGGGGCACTGCCCAAATTATCATCGACTCGAAGGATGATGAGCAATCCCCTCCTGAAGACTTGAAGTCAAAGAAGAGGAAGAAACCCAGCCAAGAGACAGATGCTGCTGGTGCCTAATCTGAGCCTAAAATGACTAAGGTTTCCAAAAAGATAACCACTACCAGTGGTACTGTGGAGGCCTCCTCTAAGGCTGCCTCTAAACTAACCGCAGATCATGCCGAAAGTAATAACTATAGCCCGGATGCTGAAGGTGTCAAGGTAACTTATCAATTCACTTTTTGAAGTGCGCACTTATGTACCTTGCTTCCTTTTGATCTAATTTTGCTTCGATTTAATTCAGGCTGATGCAAGTGGCTCGAAGCCACCAGTGGATGATCCTCTTTCTCCAGCCACTCTTCTGAATAGCCAAGGTGAGCCTACATACCATCTCACTTGTGATTTGGGCTCTGGAATGAGTTCACTAGGTGAAATTAACAAACCTGGCTTTGAAACAGTTCCCCCTTAGCCAACGAAGACTGCTACCCAGCAGTCTCAAACAGATGGCTCCGGCCATGAGAAAGATGATGGCCATCAGAATTCAGGGACCGTCGCCATGGATGAAAATACAACCCTGGTCGATGAAGATGGCTCACCAGCGGGCGAGACCGTTGGGGCTGACAATGTTGGTCCAGAAGAGGAGGAGGAGATGGAAGAAGATGATAATGAGACAGTGTACTAGTCTGAACTTGATGGCCACAGTGATGAGAATGTTGATGATAAAATGGACGAAGATGAAAAAAAGGAGGACAAAGGTGAGGAGACGAAGGCTGACAAAGGACCCACTAAAGAGTCAACCCCTGTCGAAGCCACTACTACCCCAGCAACTGCTGCTACTGCTGAAGGTAAAGTAACCTCCACTGTGTATGGAGTAGGCCTTTCTGAAAAGGAACTTGATGCCTTGAAGGCCAACAATCCTCGATAATACATAAAGATCCTTCTTGGTCGTCGAGGAAGTTCCTCTGACAAAACCACTAGTGCTTCGATTGCCTCTAGAGATCAGCTTTCAAGCAAGCCTGAGGACAATATCCTTCTGAAGATCAAAGAGAAGATCTTTAAAGGTAACCTTTTCACACTCTTATAGATGGATCAAGTCAATCACATCTCTCTGAAGAATCTCCTCCAACAAGTCGACATCCACGATATCTCTCCAGAATCTGCCAACATCACTTTAGAGGTTGGCACTATGATTGACCAAGTCTATGGTGACTTCCAGCACCTGCCTCAAATTGAGAAGGCAATCTCAGACAAATCTGGAAGCGAGGCTGCTGCTTGGGCCGCTGCCACGGACTCTGAGAATAAAGTAGCAGAATTGAAGGAAACCAAAGAAAAGAACAAGCAGGAGATCACCACCAATGAACAAAACATTGCCTCTTGGGAGCGGAAGATCAAGAAGCTTCGAACTAAGATCTCAAAGGCCAAAAAGCGCAACGCTGAACTATCCGCCTTTGATGACTCTGTCGTGTCGAAAGAGCTTGACAATGCTATAACCTTCGCTGAGGAGGCTCGACAACTGGAGAAAGAAGTTGAACATTTAAAATCTGACAAGGCCTTGTGCGAAAGGCGTCTTGAACTTCAGAAGTCAAAGTACTTGAAGATGAAGGAGAATCTCCCTTTTTAGCTTGTTAATTTCTTTGTAATTTTTTTTCCTTTTTTTTAGTATAATGCTCCATAGCCCTTTGAGGCTTTTATATGTAATGACTTTTAAGCCATTTTGGCATTCATGAATACCATTGTTGGCCTTGCATTTTTATGTTGAATTATTCTTTAGCAATTTTGATTTCTTGAAGTGCTGGTTTATATTTTTTCAAATACTTGCCATTTACTTTCAAGATTCTTTTATCTTCGTCTAATTCTTCAACTTCATAGGCTCCATTAGAAAACACTTGTGTAATTTGAAATGGGCCTTCCCACTTTGGGGACCATTTGCCCAAGGCTCTGACCTTTCGATCCATATGCATGATTACCTTCCAAACTAAATCCCTAGGTGAAAAGGTCTTAATCTTAACCTTTTTATTGTAAGACTTCTCTACTCTTTTCTTTTGTCTCTTCAAGAGTTCTAAAGCTTTAAGTCTTTCTTCGTCTAAATCTACCAATTCATCTAGCATCATATTCCAATAAGACTCAGAAGGAATTTCATGATGTTTCTGAATCCTTGTCGACTGTAGGTAGATTTCAACAGGTAATACTGCATCATGACTAAAAGTCAGTTGAAATGGGGTAGTATTAGTCACCTCTTTGGGAGAGGTTCGACATGCCCAGAGGATCTGGTCCAATGTCTTATGCCAACTCCTAGGCTTCTTTACCACATGTTTTTTTATCAACCCAATCACCACTTTATTAGCTGCTTCGACCTGACCATTAGCCTGAGCATAATAAGGTGTAGAGGTTAAGAGTTTGAAACCCATCTCTTTAGCAAACTCCTGCATCTTTCGACCAGTAAAGACCGATCATTGATCTGTTGTGATTGTTTCTGGGATTCCAAACCTATAAATGATGTATTTTTGAATTAATTCAATCACATCTTCTTGATCCACATTTGGTAAAGGTATCGCTTCGATCCACTTTGTAAAGTAGTCAATTCCTGCCAAAATGTATCTCTGATTCTTGGAGGATGTTGGTCGAATCTCTCCAATTAAAGCCGAAGCCCAACCTCTAAAAGGCCATGGTTTGACTATAGAATACAGCTCACTTGCAGGTATATGCTGTATGCCAGCATGAACCTGACATTTATGGCAGCCTTTAGCGAATTCAATGCAATCTTTTAGCATAGTAGGCCAATACATGCCTTGTCGAAATAATAACCATTTCATCTTATGGCCTACCTGATGTGCCCCACATGCCCCACTATGGACAGTCAAAAGGGCAAGATACGCCTCTGATTCACTAAGGCATTTAAGTAAGACTCCCTCAGGGGTCTTTTTGAATAATTCATTACCTAGAAGAACATAACTTAAAGCTTGATACCTGACCTTTCGCTTTGTGGACGCTGTTGGATTTTGTAAGTATTCGACTATAGGCTTCCTCCAATCTTTGTCGACAGGCTATCTATTGCAAAAATCTTAAAATTTTCCTCATCAGCATATCCAAGCTTCGTCACTTCTAGATCTGATGGGCATAATCCAACAGACACAACTTTACCTCTGGCTTCGATTGCCTCTTGTAAATTTTCCTTCGAAACCTTATACCCAGAAGCAATTTGAGCCAAATCATTGGCCACTTGATTCTCTAGTTGAGTTATGTGTCGAATGCTTACTATTTCGAATTTCTTTAGTAGTCTGTTGGCTATTACAAAGTACATGATAAGATTTTCCTTAACACACTTGTACTCCTTTGTAATTTGCTTTATGACCAACTCTGAGTCCCCCATTATTTCGACTCGAGTTGCCCCTAATTCTAACAAAATTTCAAGTCCCGCTATTAAGGCTTCATACTCAGCCTCGTTGTTGGAACAAAGGCATTCGACCTTGTACTTGAATTTTGTTGGAATTTTATCAGGAGAAATAATCAGCACGCCTACACCTGTTCCATCATTGTGGCTAGAGCCATCAAAGTATAACTTCCAAGGCTCCAGTTCGACGTAATTTAAAGCGCTTTCATTTATAGAGTGGTCGACTATAAAGTCTGCTACCACTTGTCATTTCAATGCTTTTAAAGGCTTATATGTTAAAGAGTACTCAGTCAATGTTAGCGCCCATTTACTGATTCGACTATGCAAAATAGGTTTAGACAACATGTGTTTAATAACATCAAAATGAGACGAAACTTAAACATCAACTAGTTTTATATATTGCTTCAATTTTGTACAAGAGAAATACAAGCATAAGCATAATTTTTCTATCATGCTATACCTAGTTTCTGCGTCATTCAAGACTCTACTGAGGTAGTAGATGGCCCTTTCGACACCATCCTCATCCTCTTGAACCAACATGCTCCCTAAGGTTCTGTCTGACGCAGCTATGCACAATCTCATACTCCTATCCCTACAAGGTGGTGCAAGAATTGGAGGACGACTCAGGTATTCCTTGATCTTGTCGAAGGCTCTCTGCTACTCTTGCCCCCATTCAAACCCATCTTTATTGAATCAAAGCAATGGTGAAAAGGCATGCGTCTTTCCGCTTAGGTTAGATATAAACCTTCTCAAGAAATTAATCTTGCCCAACAGTGATTGCAACTCCTTTTTGGTTGATAGCGCTTTCGCTTCCATGATGGCTTTGGTCTTATTCGGGTTGATCTCGATCCCCTTTTTGTGGACCACAAATCCTAGAAAATCCCCTGCCTGCACACAAAATGCACATTTAAGAGGATTCATTTTGAGACCATGTATTCTCATCCTTTCAAAGGACTGTCGAAGATGGTCTAAGTGACTCTTCCCTGAAACAGAGTTAACCACAATACCATCAATATATATTTGCATGAAAGTCTCTATATAATCATGGAAGATTGAGTTCATTGCTCGTTGATATGTTGCCCCAACATTTTTGAGGCCAAAAGGCATTACTACCCACTCGTAGGTGCCTAAGCCTCCAGGACAACGAAAAGCTATTTTGGGAACATCATCTTCTGTAATGAATATTTTGTTATAACCGGAGTACCCATCCAACATACTAAGATACTCATGTCCTGCGGCGGAATTGACTAGCATTTCTGCCACAGACATAAAATATTCATCCTTCGGAGTTGCAGAATTTAGATCTCTAAATTCTATGCAAACTCTTAAGGAACCATTCTTTTTAATAACAGGTACAATGTTAGCTAACCATTCGACATACCTGGCAGTGCGAATGAATTTGCATAGAAGGAGTCTTTCGACTTCTTCCTTTATCTTTGAGAGAATTTTTGGGGCGAACCGTCTTGGATTCTGTTTGACTGGCTTCTTCCCAGACTTGATCGGCAACTTATGTTCGACCAACTCTCTACTCAAACTAAGCATCTCATCATAGTCCCAGGCGAAGCAGTCTTTAAATTCCTGCAGCAACTGGGTGACTTCGACCTTAAGTTGTGGGTCAAGATTGGCGCTAACATATGTTGGCCTACTAGTTGCCCCTTCTCCTAGGTCGATTTCTTCTAATGGATCCTGCGCTAGCATCTTAATGTTATTTTCCAACGGATCCTTTTCAAACCCCAAAGGCTCATCATCATTGATGGCATCAAGCCTCTGGCCTTGCTCTACACCCTGAACCTTATCAGGTGGTTCTGGGTCGAAGTCCTTACCAGGACCTTCTTGGTGTAATCCGGAATTGGCATCGCCAGCCATGTATTCATTGGCAGCTTCTAAAGCCACTTGTAGCTTGGTTTCAGCCACGTAGGCCGAAATTCTTTTCAAAGCTTTGAACTTAGTCATTGTCACTGAACTCACTTCCCCACCCTGTGGGGTCTACTGCAGGCTGGCCAAGGTATGAAAGCCTTTCTCCCCGCACCTCTTTATCCCAATGGAAACCATCGACGGGATGTAAGTATAATGAGTAAAATGTTTCATCATCTGGGACAAACTCAAAATCTGCTGGGCCACAAGGGGCAATATGAGCCAGGTGCTTGTCGAACTGTCTTCTATCGACATGATTTACTGGTGCCTTAAAATACCCCTGATCAGCTTCAATGGTCTCGAATATGCCATCTGGCCTCCAGATGGTAATTCGTTGATGCATCGAAGATGGCACTGCACCAATGCCATGTATCCACTCTCGACCTAAGAGCAGATTGTAGTTGGCTTTAGTTTCCACTACCATGAAGACAGTAGGCCTAGTGATTGTCCCAACTGTCATGTCTACCTGTATCACACCCAGTGTAAAGCCAACTTTTCCCTCGTAGTTTGAAAGAACCATATTATGTGGCTTAGTGTCAGTGTCATACTTCCCAATGTTGTTCAATAAGAAATGTGGCATCAGATTTACTGTTGCACCACAGTCTACTAATATTTTGTTTGCTGGTACATTCTCCACCTTCCCAGTGATGTAGAGAGGCTTTAGGTGACCCTTCATCGCCTCTGTAGGTCGCTCGAAGAAGGCGTTCTGCTCTTCAACGCACCCGTTATTTATAATATAGTAGCACACGGGTTTGTGTGCTGCCATCTCTACTTCAGTGCAAGCATCTAAATCTTCGACCTCTGTAATTTGGTCGAACTCCCTTGGCATTACAGACACTACATTGACTATGATGTCTAGAGAAGCGTCAGACTCAGAGTCAAAGTTGTCTGTCATTTCTTCATCATCTTCGACTGTCTTTTCATGTTTGTTCTCTTGAGAGGAAAATAACTTTCGCCCCACGGGCATTCTTTCAGCGATCTTTATTTGATTCCCTGTATAATTATCAGTAGGGACATTAGTACTGGATTCTCCTTGGTCATTTGACTGAGCCTCCCTGAGAGCCTTCCTTCTACGTTGCTCTCTCCTCCATTGAGATCACGACATCGGGGTCTTCCCTTTATAGTTTTTAGACCATTTCAAGCCATTATCGTTTTGACCATGGCTGTTAGGTTGTTATCTGCCGCTATGTTGTTACGTCGAACCTGTTGTACAACATGGTCAGCATCTTGGTTTCTGTTTACTATAACTACCCCTTGTTCCCTCTCCACAGGGAATGGCACTTGGTTCCTATGTGGTTCGACCCTAAGAGGCTCGACTCTAGGAGGTTCGACTATCCCCTGGTTTTCTATATCCGCCTCAGGCATGTCCCCTAGATTCCGCCGTGGAATATTCTCCACAACAGTTGCACCTCGTACATGGGCTGGTACACCCATAAATTCTGCCATGCGTGCCAATTGCGCTGCTAATTGTTGATTGGTTTGGGTAGTGTTTTGGATCAAGGGCTGGAAAATCTCCCCCATAGTTTGGGATGAGGTTTGTACCATTTGTAGGTTACTCTCATCCATTTGTTGTCTTAAACATGCTATAAAGGTATTGGTTAAACTAGGCCCTTGAGTGGAATACCCCACACCTACACTTTGGTTGTTTCGACCCACATTTATCCCAGATCCCGATCCTTGTAATGGCAAAGACATTACATTGTCTGAGAATACTGGGGGGGGGGGGCATTTTGGAGGCTTTGCATTATTGACGTTGGCATTTCATAAGGTGGATTCCTTGGTACTGATTATGATCCTGGAGGGGAAAATGCCTAAACGTTGAAGTTCCCCCTGGTGGAGTCTGGGGATTCGATGCTTGTGGCCCAATGTATTCCAAAACAAGTTGAGTGTAAGCCCTATTATATGTCGACCCTGAACCTGCCATTGATGGTATTGGTTCAGACATAATAGGAGGCGGTATTGGCTCTCCTGTCGAAGGAACTGGGGGTGGCACTATATCATCCCTAGACACATTTTGAGGGTTAGTGTTACTAGGCTGGGTATTTGAATTACTTGACTGAGGATTAGAACCACTCCCTCGAGGGTTTGGATTATTTGGATGACTAGTGTTCATCGCCATTTTCCTAGTATATCTTCTCCTTGGTCTCTCTTCATTTGTAGTGGCTACTTTTCCACTTCTCAATAACATGCAACAAAGTTCTCTCAAAGAAAAGACTAATAAAATGAAGATTTTCAAAACTTATAAAAAAATCTCTATAGAAGTTAGCATTGTCCCACTGGGCGTGCCAATTTGTTTACCGTGAAAATTGGTAAACAACCGCTGATCTTCCAAATCTAACTTTGGTGACTCGCAGGATCGATCAGATTGATCCTAGGACATGTGCTAACAACTGGTTTAAAATACATTCTAAAGGACTCAACACTTCGACAGTGTTCATGAAGAAAGGTTTGTTGAAAATGTAATGTAAAAGACGTTTTAAAAATGTTAAGTTAAAAGGCTGAAAATGTAAAAGAAAAAGGTTCGAAGGTATACAGGAAAGGTCGAAAGTATGAAGATAAGATAAAGTGCAGACACATAACTCGCGTGAAATAAAGGATAAGTTCTTAATGAAAGATTAAAGTAAATTGCATTGAAAAAGTAAATGGTGTTTATATCACGTACATTCTCATAATACTCTTTTCTCTACACGCGGATACTTTGAGTGAATTTGGAGTAACTTGTACAAAGTGAACACAACACACCGAATCCTATTGCTAGAACTCCTATTTATAATACTAAAACTAACTGTTGTTAACTTCCTAAGACAATCAACACATGAAAAGTGTCACGTTTGATGTATCTGACCCTTGGATATGCGCCACTTGTCTCTTTCAGGAGCGAAACAAGAGTAACTACTCCCTCCTTTATTTGAATTTGAATTTCTCAGCGTTGGACACCATTATTAACCTCGGTCGAAAGTGATTTCCAAGCTCTTGGAAATATTTCTAAGTCCCCAGTATATCCTTTATACAAGCATCTTCGACTTAAGTTCCTCTTGAAGTCCCAGTCGAACACTCCTTTGGACCTATTCCAAGAATTTTACCATCAATCAATTCCTCCAGCTTAATACAGACGTTGAATTTATGAGTCAACATGTGGTAACTTTGAGATCACCTCAACCTTTGCTTGATCCACTTCTATTCCTTGTGGGAAATTTTGTGACCCAAAACTATACCTTCACGTACCATGAAATGACACTTCTCCAATTGAGGATTAAGTTCGTTTCCTGGCATCTTTCTAAAATAAGAGATAGGTTAGTCAAGCAATTATCAAAGGAAGAACCAAAAATAGAAAAATCGTCCATGAACACTTCCATATGCTTTTCCAACATGTCAGCAAAAATGGAAGTCATGCATCTTTGAAATATGACTGGTGCATTGCACAACCCAAATGGCGTTCTTCTGTAAGCAAAAACACCATAAGGGCATGTGAATGTTGTCTTCTCTTGATCTTCAAGAGCAACTTCTATTTGATTGTAACCGGAGTATCCATTAAGGAAACAATAGAAATCATGACCCGCTAACCTTTCCAACATTTGATCAATGAATGGCAACGGAAAGTGGTCTTTTCTCATTGCCAGGTTTAACCTCCTGTAGTCAATACACACTCGCCAACTTGTAACCATCCTTGTAGGAATTAGCTCATTCTTTTCATTCATGATTACGGTGGTTCCTCCTTTCTTAGGAACAATATGCACTAGACTAACCCATGAGCTGTCAGATATAGGATATATAAGTCCTACATCTAACAACTTTACCACTTCTTTTCGAACCATTTCTTTCATGTCGGGGTTAAGTCTTCTTTAGGGTTGGACAACCGGTTTATGATCATCTTCCATGAGAATCTTATGCATGCAAATCGTAGGACTAATACCTTTCAAATCCTCAATTGCCCATCCAATAGCATTTTTGTATTTTTTTTTAGAACTTGGATGAGCTTGTCCTCTCGAACACTCTTGAGGCTTGAATTTATGATAGTCGGGCATTTACCTTCAGTGTCGAGGAAGACATGTTTGAGATTTCTGGGTAGTTGTTTCAACTCCTTCCCTTTTTTAGTCTCCTTATTCTCTCCCAATAATTGAGGTTGCCTTAGATATTCCCATCGATGTGGTCTAGATCCTTTCCACTGAGATTGTACTTCCATCATAGCCAACACTTCTGACTCTTTGTTGTCAACTTCATAGTCACTTTCAAAAATGGACAAACTCAACACTCTTTCCAAAGGTAACTGTGGTGCATCCAGAGGATTCTCATGAGAAACCACTTGATCTATCACCTCTATTGTATGACTAGTGCCAACATTATCTTTGTATTTCATGGTGTTTTGAACATCAATTTTCAATTCCTCATCATAGACTTTCAACGTCATAGTACCCACCTCTATGTCTATCAAACACCTTCCAGCTCCAAAAAGGGTCTCCCAAGAATGAAAGTAATCTCTTCATCTTCTGACATCTCTAAAATCATAAAATCCACCGGGAACACAAATTTGTCAATCTTCACAAGAACATCCTCAACAATTCCATAAGGTCTCTTCACAGATTGATCAGCAAATTGGAGTGTCATCCTAGTATCCTGCACCGTTCATATCCCCAACTTTTTGTAGATGGATAACGGCATGAGACTCACACTTTCTCCTAAGTCAATAAGAGCTTTTTTGAATGATCTATCCCCAATGGTGCAAGGGATGGTGACGGAACCCCAATCTTTCTTCTTTACCAGAATCTTCATACCCTGCAAAATAGCACTACATGTTTCGGTTAGAATAATCGGATCAGTATCAATGGTTCGTTTCTTTGAGATGATGTCCTTCATGAACTTGGCATATGTAGGCATTTGCTTAAGTGCCTCCAAGAATGGGATGTTGATTTCAAGCTTTTTGAACATTTCTAAGAATTTTTCAAAGTTTTTCTCATTCTGCCCCTTTTTCTTGTTTCTTGTTGGGAATGGGAGCTTCACGACCGATTTTGGCTAAATGGTTTTCTCTTTCACCACCTGTTTAGGTACAACCACTTCTTTATTAACAATTTCATTTTCTTTGATCTTTAAATCAACTTCAAGCAGTTGGTCTCCATCTTCAGACTTTTCCTCAGGAACTTCAAGGGCTTTACCACTTCTGGTAGTCACAGCACTAACATTCTTATGATCTCTTGGATTTGTTACAGTAGCACTCGAAAGAGCACCTGGTGCTTAAACATTGGTGAGTTGTTGTGCTATCTGACTCATATGCACTTCAATATTCTTAATGGATACAATGGTGTTCTTTTGATTATTTCTTGTTTCCTCTTGAAATTGAGAACTTTGAGCAGCCATCTTTTCAATGGCCAGCTCCCAATCTACCTTTTTTGGTGCTTGTTGTTGATAAGGTTGATGTGGTTGTTGCTGGTACTGTTTCTGAACATTCCATTGTTGATCTTTCCAAGAGAAGTTGGGATGATCCTTCCAACCCGAATTATACGTCTGAGAATAGGGATTATTTTGCTTCAAAAACTTAATCTCCTCAATTTGTTGTGCAGTTGCAACATAGTGTGCAGTAAAGTGCAGGCCATTACAAATATCACAATTAACTGCTTGTACTGGTTGAACTTGGGCTACTTGTTGAGTATTAACATTCATCGCTTTCATCCTTCTTTCTACCTCAACAGTAATTTGATCTTCCATTTTTACCACCTGATCCACCAGCTTTAAATCAATGATCCTTTCTAGCTTACTCACAGTACTGTCATACAGCTCCAAATGCTCATTTGCTGCTATAACTTCTATAATCTTCTTTATACCAGTGGTTGTTGTAAAGTTTGATGAGCCACCAATAACTTTATCAATAAATTGTTTGGTCTTCATCCTCAACTCATTCACGAACATCTGCATCTGTTTAGTAGGATCAATGTTGTGAGTCGAGCAAGCGACCAATAACCTTTTGAACCTTTTATATGCATCCCCAAGTGATTCTCCCTCCTCCTGTTTAAAATTCACAATGTTGTATCGCTTGCGAATGTAAACAGAAGTAGGAAAATACTCATTCAGGAATGTTGTCTCCATTTCTTCCCAAGTAGTTATACTTCCCGCAGGTAGGGAGTAGAACCACTCTTCAGCATCTTCCGCTAAGGTGAATGGAAAGATCCTTAGCTTCTTCGCCTCTTCTAAGTGCCCCTCAATCTTCAAGGTTGTTCTCATTGTAAGAAACCGTTGCAGATGTTTGTTTGCATCTTCCTTTATTTTTCACGTGAACGGCCTCTTTTCAAGCTGCCTGATCGTAGTCGGGTGCAACTGAAAGTGTGCTACATTGACCGATTGATTCACTATGGTTAACCGCCCAGTTGGAGAATTTGCTCCGTCATAGTCACTCAGAAGTCTCTCTGCTGGTTGATTTCCAGCCATGATCATAATCTCTGGTTGTGTCTCTGTGTTTGTATCGACTCCTGTGTCAGAATTCTCAGAATGGACATAAATTTCTTCCTTTTTTTTCGGTTCTAAAATTATCGGTTCTGAACCTGACGCTACCAGTCTTTCTCGTTTAGTTTTTCTGAGTCTAGCGTGCAACGATCTTTCTGGTTCTGCGTCAAAATGAAATTCAGCTGAGGGCTTTCCTCGCATACACAGATTAGACAATTATTAGTAATAATAAAAAAATATTAAAATAATAAAAAATAAAATTTTGGTCTTAGAGCAACAAAATTTCAATTGAATTAAAATTAAAAACTTATACATTGGCAGTCCTCGACAACGACGCCAAAAACTTGATCGGAAAATAGCAAGTGTACTATTTTAACCGATGTAGTAATTATAGGGGTTTTATCCCCAGTATCGATCTTGAGGACTGCGTTGGAAATAAAGCTCTATATTAATAATAATTCAATTGAATAAAAAGTAATTTGGGGGTTTGGTAATTGTTTGGAAAATATAAATTTTGCCAAAGGAAAATAAAACAGAGTAATAAAATAAGGTTTTGAACAACAGTGAGAAGCATGCTAGGGTACAGTGTATGAATTGCCTTGTAACAACCTTAATCCTTATTTCAAAGACATGGCTCAGATTAATCAATTTCTTGACTGTAATTTGTTTACTCCTAAGTCCTTAGTGAGAAAACCTTTGATTTCATAACCTAGTTATTATGTCCATAGGTGATTAAGTTTGAAATCAAGCATTATGAATAATGTCAACAGTGTTCCAAGTGCAACATGGTATTCCTAGTCCTAGGTAATATCTACTGATGCATTATCGTGCAAAAGCGTTAACAATGGTTTGTTTGACCTAAGGTTAACCATAAATCAGATTCGATTTGTCTGATAGAAAAAGCATTAAGATCACTGCACAATAAAAATGATTATCAAAATAAGCACTTATATCATTGAAACAAGAAAATAAGATCATTATAATAAGCAATTCAGGGACACCCCTAACAATGGGAAGTTTAGCTACTCATAATGTTAAGAGAAACTACAAAATAAAATTGAGACATTACAAGATAATCAGATTCCTTTGAGCTTCAATGGCTTTCGCACATAAAAACCTTCCGTTCCCCGATCGCCTTGATCTCTCCAATTTTGATCGTATATTTTTCTCTCGTTCTCAAAAGTCCAAAGGTCCAAAGTCAAAAGTCTCTTTCTTCTTCTCAAAACACGTCTAAAATACTCTATAGTCTATTACAACAATAAGGAAATACCCAAAGTACCCTCAGCCAACACGGGTCGTGTCAGCTGACACGGGCACCCGTGTTGGCCCTTTGTTTCTCTGATAAAATGTAACAATGCTCTAGGCTTGCTGACACGGGCACCCGTGTCAGCCCTCTGTCTCTTCTCAAATCTTCATGCCTTTGGTACCTTCCCGACACGGCCCGTGTCAGGGGACACGGGTGGCCGTGTCAGGCCACTGTAACTCTTCCAAAAACTCGTCTAAACTTTCGAAAACCCTATTTTCTTCGCATGAGTCCTTTGGGCTTTTCCATATAGACCTGAAATCATAAAAACTACCAAACAAACGCATAAACTGCAACAAAAGTGAAGTAAAACAAAAATGCGAGAATAAATAAGAAACTTAATATTAACTTGAAAAACAACGGAAAAAACTAAAGAAAAGATTACCAATTCATGGATAAAGTGCCGAATAAGTGTTGGAAACGTAGTAGAAATGGTGACCGATCAACATAACATGTACATAGAGTACATGGACTCTAATCCTAAGGCTAGGATAATAAGGGCAGGTAAGTTGGTCTCGATCGCACGGTGGTGTGAGATAAGGGAGTTATTTGTTAGTGAGTTAGTGGGTTAACGGGCTCACCAAGACATCACGTCTCGTGCCTACGTATCCTGACTAGGAATGAGGAATCAGAGCCTCTGTAGTTCACCTAACTAGGGGTGAGAAACTCTTGGCTGTGGTCAAGGTTCCAAGGGGAATTAAGTGTTTATAACCATGACGCTTATATGGAGTGCGACGACTCCAATCCTAAGGCTAGGATAAAGGGTAAGACCTAAAGAAGTCTCGAGGAAAAGGCGGATAGGGCTATCCTAACTATGACATGACAGTCAACAAGTGTGATCATTTCCTTTGAAATCTGGATTAAAGGAAAAATGCTAAACTAATGTTATCATGCAAAAATTAAAAACCTAAATCTATCCTACTTCGATCTTAATCGAAAATTAAGTCGAATTAGGAGATCCTAAGGGAACACGTGAGGCAACAAGCAGACAAATAATCAAAGCGCAGTTCAAAAGTCAAGATTAACAAGAGAAAAATTATATACGAAATCACACAATCAAGGCACATACTAAATCACACAAAATTATATACAAAAAATATTACTTAAATTAAATATGGATATTTAATAAAAGAGATTAATTAGAATACACTGTCAGTGTAAAACTATTTTACACTGACATCCAATTAAAATGAATCATTTTAACACATGAGAAGAGAAAAACATGGAAGAATTAGTTATTAAAATAGTTTAATTATAATTTTTTTATTTTTATTTTTAATTCCATAATTATGTGTCAAAATGATTCATTTTAATTGGATGTCAGTGTAAAGTAGTTTTACACTGACAGTGTATTCCAATTAATCTCTTAATAAAATCAATTAATGTTTCAATTAATTAATATTAAATAAATATATTTAATATAAATAATAATAAATTTTGTTTTTTCTATATTTATTATTTTTTGTTCATTTTTCATTAAAAGTTACTAATCAAAATCATCTAATCTTAAAATTAAATTAATAATCCTAAAATTAAAATTTAATCCTAAAACTCAAGTTACTAATCCTAAAATTTGAAATTATTAATCCTAAAACTTTAAAAAACTAATCCTAAAATTAAAATGTTGTTTTGAAATTTTTAACATTAATAACTAAATTTAAAAATCTAAAATTACTAAACTAAAAACTTTTAAGATTAGTAACTAAAACTAAAAAAAAAACTAATTTAAAACCTAAAACAATACTAAATCTAAAAGAAAAAGAAGTTAAGAACACTAATAACTTTTTTTTAAAACAAAACAATAACTGTAAGAGGCTGACTAAAAAAAAGAAAGAGGAGAATTTTTTTCTGCCCTGCCATAGTATTAGGAAATATTATCCATGTTGCCATCTTTTTCAACAAATATACCATAATGCCATGTTTTCAAAAAAGCTGAATTTTTGATTGAAGGGTGCCGCCCTTTCAATAGGCGGTAGTGTTGAAATTATTAAAGTGTGTCGTCCTTTCAATGGACGGCAGTGTTGAAATTATTAAAGTGTGCCGCCCTTTCAATGGGCGGCAGTGCTGACGTGTCATTTTTTTTTGTTTGAAATTGTGGCATTTTGGTATATAGTGTGAATGTGATGGCATTATGGGATATAATTTCTATACTTGTGGCATAGTGGAAAAAAAATCAAAAGATGAAGGCTCCTAAAAAACCTGGGTCGGATCTGGGTAATGGACTCGTTCAAATGACCTGCCTGAAGCTTACCAAACTAAACCTAAAAAGGGCTTGGACAACACTACTGATGGAGGCATGCCTGACGCGTGAATTCACAAAGCAACTCCTCTCCTTCTTTCAGAGAAACATATCTCCCAAAAGGCTCTCTTTCTCATCTCAAATCTCGTTTTCTTCCGCATTCTAAGTCTCGATCATGATTCAGCTTCATCTTCCCCAATATTGTCTTTTTCCCTTTCGCGTGATGCTTTGTTACGTTTCATTTCACACGTGAATCTCCTTCGCGGGTTCTGCTACCTTCTGTTCTCACCTTCCTCTCTTATTTCTGCTGGTTTGGATCATTTTCGATGCGGAGGGAAGGTTTGGATTCTTCCGGCGAGGTATATATTGGTGGTCATCGAAAAACAAAGGGCAAAAGAAAATGAGGTTTACGGTTCCAGAAGGTGGTTCAAAGAAGGTAAAGAATTATCCCAAAACCTCAGGTTTTCGTCTCTTTTTATCTTTCGATCTCCTCCTCTGTTTTGAATTTTCTTCTTTCTTCTTCTCTGTTTCAACTTGTTGCAGTGGTTGTGTTGTTGTGAATCGGAAGAAGTTCGAGGAGGCGAAAAAAATGGTTGTTGAGTTGGTTTCTTTTTGGGCGGTGACGAAGTTAGAAGAATGGCGGATGTGGTTGAGTTGTTGAGAAGGTAGAACTAAAATGGGTGAAAGGTGTTGGTTTCTTTTTGGGCGGTGACGAAATTAGAAGAATGGCGAAGGTGGTTGAGTTGTTGAGAAGGTATAACTGAAATGGGTGAAAGGTGTTGGTTTGATGTGTTTTGCGATTACTGATAATGAGGTTGAAATAACTCAGGTTTTTTATTTTGTTTCTGTTTCTGTTTTTTTCTTTTAAAATTTGATATAATGTGGCCTCCCTTGTGAAAAGAAAATGTTTAGATATTAATCTTCTCCTCCTTCTGAATTTTCTTCTCTCTTTTCCTTTAAAACTAAAAAACATGTTTTTCAATTCTTGTAGGATCTGATTTTCTGCAGGTTCGGCAAGATAGTAGCAGGCTGCATGTTTTTTGTTTGGTTGTGACATGTCTAGGTTTTGGTTCAGAGTAGTGAGAGCAAGGTGTGTTGCAGAGTCCTCTTTGGAGTTTTGTGTGCATTGCCTCGGTGTGGTAGCATGGTGCTTTGACACTGCAGGTCTTTTGTTATGCAATTGCAGTATGTTGCAGGTTTTATTTTGGTTGTGTGAGGCTAGAATTGTAGAGTTTTTGCAGGTTGTTGTGTAGCATAGGTGATGCGCAAGAGTAGCAGGGGAGATGGTAAAAGGTTGTACGATGGTGATGTATTGGTTTTATTCAAATGTTGTGAATTGTAAGGGGTAGCAGATTTAGTAGCTTTTTTTGGACTGTTGTAGCAAGTGATGGTGGTAGCATATTTTTTGAATTTTATTATTCTTTTGGTTGTAAAAAAAAAAAGAAAAAGGAATAATGGGCTTTATTGTTGTATGGACTTGTATATTTTTTTTGTGATAATAGATATTGTATTGGAAATTATGAATGGAATTAGATATGAATAATGAGTGAATAATGAATATGAATTGGAAGTGGAATTGAAATGAATAAAAATTGGATATGAAGTGAATATTGGTAGAGATGGATTTAGAAAAAGAAAATGGAATTAACATTGTTTTGTAATTAAAGTGAATAAATGGATAAAATTAGAATAACTATGGAATGTGGATTTGGAATTGAATGGGTTTTTAAATTGATTAAAAATAATGGATGGTAATGGATATTTTTGAATGTAATGGAACATTATTCTTATGAATATGAATATTGGACTTTGGATTAAAAGAATGAGTAAATAATGGATATGGACAATGAGCTAGTGTAATGAAATGGAATGGAAAATAAATAAAAAAAATAGAAAAATGGATAAATGGGATAAATGAAAAAATGGATTTAAAATGAATTGGATTATGGGAATGAAATTGATTAGAAATGGCTTGAGAGAACAAAGATGGTTTAAAAAAAGTCAGGAAAGTGGATATAGGTTTGTAATACGCCTCCACACTTGAACCACACTTAAACCCTTAACCATTGAGCTCGAATGACACTGCTCCTGAATGACATCACTACTTTGAATCCACCTTAAAGTGATATTAAATAAACAATAATTCTGACAAATCCACACAACCAGTACTCACAAACAAGCTTGAAATGTACCGAACGCCCCGACATTTGATAGCTATGTAACTTGATTTTAGCAAACAAATTTAATTAACACGAAACCCTGCCTTAATGATTTTCAGGTATAAAACAATGATTCATGCCAAATTCAACTCGAGAATGAAACATCATCCTCTTTCTTAACCAAGGTCGAATCGCCTCTCATTGAACTGAAAGCTACTGCACACATTCTCTTAGCTTGCTAGCCTCGGGTGAAACTCAACTGAATGACACTTACCGACCATAAACACAAAGGGTGAGAAACCCTAATCTTCCTGCCTTGAGTGCATACTGAAACAATAACTTGATGAGAACCAAAGCCCTGATTCAGAATCTCTCTAGTCAAGCCACTGATGACACTCTAAACAAACGACACCCTTGTGGTCATTCAGAGAAACTGAAGTCGTGCCTTGATAATCCTCAGATAAGAATTGCTAATGAAGATTGAAAACCCAACACCTTTGGCTTAAACTTGAGCACAATAACTGAAAGAAACAACCTCTGAATCAATGGAAAATCAACTCAGCAGAAAACCTTTGATTAGAGCTTAAATGGTGGATGACCTATCCAAAACCCTAATTTACCAACCTCTGAGGTCTCTTGAAGCAAACCCTAATTCACGAGTGAAACAAAACAAAGGCTGATAATCTAGGTTAGATATGCAATATGATTGACCTAAAATGATATGCAAAAAGTCGAAGAATCTAAGGGTAAAATTTGGGATATGACAGTTGCCCCTATTTAAATATCTTTACCGGATGACATGAGTGATGACAATCCTCATAAAATCATGGTGAAAGGTATTTAAATATAGATAACTGAAAATTGTGCCCTTATATGCAAGGACATGTTATGCTATGGACAAAAGAAAACTATACAATGCTGACATGCAATGAACTCTAATATGATGATAATGATGGGATGATAAATGCAAAATGCAGAGGAAAACGAAAGCAAACAGGGATTGAGTCAACACAACGAGTAACCACTCACTGGGATGACAACGACACTGGGGAACATAAACAAACTGGGGAAATCTAAAGTGATTAGGCAACAGGTCTGAGCATGACCAACTGACACTTTAGAAGGAAGGGATCCTCACTGGAGATAGAACCAAAAGATGGTATCCACTGGGAAAGATCCATAGTAGTTGATCAACAGGTTCAAGCAATGACCAACTGACACTCTGAAACGAATAAGTAGGAATATGACACAATCCTTAAAACTTTAAGATTGGACCAAAGAAAAGGTAAAAGTAACATCCTCATTGGAAGTAGAACCAAAAGATGGTATCCAATAAAGGTATCTATAATGATTGATCATCAGGTTCAAAGCTATGACCGAATGACATTCTAGAACAAAAAGTTCCTCAATAAAGGTTGAACTGGAAAGACGGACTCCACTGGGGAAAGAAAATAAAACAAGACATCTAAAGTGATGGAACAACAGGTTCAAGCCATGACCGGTTGGCACTTTAGAAGAAAAGATCCTCACTGGAGGTTGAACCGGAAAGACGGTCTCCAATGGGAAAAGAAAATAAAACAAGGCATCTAAAGTGATGGAACAACGGGTTTAAGCCATGACCGGTTGGCACTTTAGAATAAAAGATCCTCACTGGAGGTTGAACCGGAAAGACGGTCTCCAATGGGAAATATCCAGAGCAGTGGATCAACAAGTTCAAACAATGACTGACTGTCACTCTGAAAAGAATAAAGCAACCTCATTGGAAGTAGAACCAAATGATGGGCTGCAATAAAGGTATCTAGAATGATTAATCATCAAGTTCAAGCATTACTGGATGACATTCTAGAAAGAAAAGATCCTCAATGAAGGTAGAATCGGAAAGACGGTCTCCACTGGGGAAAGAAAAGCATATCCACTTTGTTGGGGAGTAAAAAAGTCACAAGACATCACCGGGGAAAAAGGTGTCCAGAAATTCACTGGGAAACACACATCCATTTCACTTGGAGGAAATATGAAGCCTAGGCAAGCTTACTAGGGATCTCACAAAAGAGATGCGAGCTAGTTGATTTATGAGCAAATTTTCTCAAATAAAGAGAAAAACCATCAGAGTCTTCATCGGAATTTTTCAAAGAGATGTCATTTGATAGAAGCAAATTGGATAGATGACTTGCTGAGGAATTATCACTTGCAACAAAATCCTTGTAAAGAGGGTAACCCAAATAAAGAGAAACCATTTGTAAGGTCTTCAACAAAATCCTTCTGACAGACTTCCAGGAGAAATACCAATTGTAATTGCAAGAGGTTAAATAACACCAAGGACGGATAAGCTTCTCGGGAGATGCTGCCACTTATTGTCATATAAAACAAGCTTCTCAAATAGACTGCCACTTGTTGTTGTAAAAGTTGAAGGAAACACCAAAAACGAATAAGCTTCTCAAGAGAGACTGCCACTTATCGATGTAGAGGTAATAATAGAAAAATAAGCTTCTCAAGGAGACTACCACTTGTTGTTGCAAAAGTTGAAGGAAACACCAAAAACGGACAAGCTTCTCAGGAGAGACTGCCACTTATCGCTGTAGAGGTAATAAGAGAAAAACAAGCTTCTCAAGGAGACTGCCACTTGTTGTTGCAAAATTTGAAGGAAACACCAAAAACGGATAAGCTTCTCAGGAGAGACTTCCAAGGAGATGTTATAACAACCGTGTTGGAGAATGGATTATGTCTTTAATGAGGATCTATAAAAGATTCCTCATGTGAGACATAATGCAAAATAAATGCACGCTTAAACTAGGATCGGCGACATAATCAAGTTCAAAAGCAACACTTGCCAGGGACCAAAGTTCAATCTATGAACGAGCTAGAAAGAAACGGTCAAACAAGCCTCCATTCATTGAGGCATGAACTCAAATGGGGATTTATCTTATCCAAACGTGGAAAAGATAACTGAAGCAACCATCATCCACGAGGATCAAACTCTGTGGGGAATTTAGTAGAGATGGGCATTTTAATCTTAAGGCTGACGACCCTATTGGAGAGAAGAGACTAACCCAGTCACTTGGGGAATAAACTCCAAAGTGAACAAAACAGGTAAACACCAGAATGGTAGCAAAAATGCTTAGATGTCATGCATATGTATGAATGCATGTAGGCCATGTTTATGCTTATGTTGACAAAATAGACTAGGGGAAACAAAACTGGAGATGAAATAAACATTTCAACAAGGATAGCCAACCAACCTCACCAGAATGGAGCATCACCAGGGATGAACATGTAGGATCATCCGCCCTACTTCAAGGTTTCAACCTTCTCTGGGGAAAAGAGTATTCCACTCGGGGTATAACATCATGACTTCACCTGAGGGATTGCCATCATGAGCCTGATTTCCTTATTGGAAAAGGGATATCCATGCGAAATTTCCAAGATCAAATGAAGAAACAACTTACTGGGAAGCTAGCAAAAGATATTACGAGAACAATGTAGTTCTGCACTTCAATTGCATAACGATTATCTTCAGGTCTCATCTACCCCAGATTACATGGTCCGTGAGAAGAAATTACTAAGAGGAATTTACAGAAGAATTGGCATACAAGATGTCTCAATGTCCTCAAACTCTTGGAGAGATTCAACAAATCTCGACGTGATTGCCCTAGATTAACTGCATTTGCACAACAAAGTCCTCGAACTTGTTCTTCAGACTGGTTGATCTGTGAAGGAGTTGCCCTAAACTAACTGACCTTTGAAATATTTGTCTAATCTCGACATGATTGCCTCTAATTAACTGGTCTTCGAGAGATTTACCGAATCTCGATTTGATTGGCCCAGATTAATTATATTTGCATAACAAAGTCCTCAGACTTTTTCTTCAAATTAGTGGGAGTAACAGCTAGGAAACAGACTTGCCCCTGCTGGTGGGTCTTTCGAGTCCTCGCCTGGAAGGGAGTTGGAAAAAAACTTGCCATAAGAATGACCTCAAGACGGCTTGCCCTAATATTCTGAACTTTGAAGAGTTCTTCCCCTGATTCACAAACTCTAGAATAGTTTATTAACAAATCCTCCATATTGGTTGCCCCAGGCGAAGCTTCCTTTACCAAATCAAATTCCCTAGCTGGCTGCATTTGTTGAGATTCTTTTGATACTGGGTTGTCTTGCAAACAATATTGTTAATTTAAAATTGGCAATTTCAATGCAAAATTCATGAAAGCTTTTGAAATCAAAGTTTATTGATAAAACACAGTGGAGTGATTCAATGATAAAAATGAAGTGGATATAGTCATTTACAGAATGATAGATAAAGTGATCAACACAAACCATTAACAAATATCATTAGGAGTCAGGTTATCTAACCTTGTTGTGGTATGCTTTCAAAACAACTTACCTCAATTAGGTCTTTTAAAGGTTGTAACGTGGCATGGTTCATGGGTCAAGAAACAAAGGATAAAGGCTCAAAGTTTGTTTGTCCCCATTCAATCTTCATAATGAACTTTAATCCTATGTTCAGTTAACTCAGGCTTAACATTCAGGCTCCTATAGGCTAGGAATTGAACTGATGATAATTGGTGATGGTTTAGAAACCTAAGGCAGACACTACTCCCCTACAACATTTAGTTGTTTTTGCAATTAAGGACTTTTAGAGTGAAAACTTTAAAGAACTCCTCTTTTTATTATCCCTAATTTTTGCCTGAACTGCTTCTTTTGAGGCTTACAGTCAGCGGGATGCCCCAGTTTTGCCTAAGTTTCCTTCATAAGTTTTGACTTAGCATTTTTTTTTAAATTTCCCTTTTCGAGGAAGACGGTGACTACCTAGTTTAATGGCTACGGTGAACCAACATTGGCTTTTAGGCTTGGAAAACACCTTCGACACTTGCTTGCTGTGTGCGAAGGAAAACCTGCGAGCACAAACTTTATACGAAAGGTGTCTTGTATGCACATATCGCCAAGTTAACTGAGAACTACCCACCCCAAGGTTGAGATTATGGGTTTGTTGTAAGGAAATAAAACTCCTACTTCTAAGCTCGAATGGGTTAACAAGGGATTATATTCCTTATTTCTCAAGTGTTTAGGAATTGAAACAATGTCGTACATCATAAAAAAAGTTTAATTGAAAGCATGCCAACAACAGTTATAGGTATAATGTTTTCGTCATCCTCCCCAATCTTTTCTTAAACAACAACAATTTGGTAAAGATAAGTGGATGAAAAAAAGATAAATATTTTTGCTTTTTATGACTATAAAAGAAAACGAGTGGATACGAATGGATTGATCCAAAAGATGCATAATCATTTCATTAATCTTGCCATTTTCAAAAACAACAATGTTTACAGCAGACATGAAACCAAAAAGCAAGGAAAATACAATTGAAATACTAAAATAATCAAAATACAGCCAACTTTGGAGAAATGACTTCAGCAGACTTCAATTTTCAGGTCCATACAGGGGAACACCTCCATCACTGGTTACTTTGGTCCTTGTGGTACTGAACCTTGAGAGGCCTCACAGGTCATTTGTCTTATGCTTCGGGAGTCGAGACATTGGCATTTGGCTTACCTTATTGAGGTTTTATCAGCTCCAACAAACTTCTCAATTTCAGTTTAAAACTCTTGCACTCTTCAACTAGATGCCTCATTGTCCTAGTACGATATTTGCATTCGACGTCCGGGCGATCTTCCTCGAGGATCAGATCTTTGTCATAGATAATCTCTTGAATAACAGATCCTACCGCCAGGCAAGTATCCAAGTTGTGACCTTCAGCTCCTTTGTGAAACTCACAAGTCAAGTTCGCGTTGTGCCATGGCCCTAGTACATAGTTGAGAGGCCGCGGAGTTTCCAACGAGTTTTGAATCAATAGCGGATAGAGCTTGCTCTGCGGCACAAGAATTATTTTGTAGAGAGCCTTATTCCTTTTGGCGGGATTCTTCTTGTTCATGTTCTGGCTTTGAGAACCTTGAGGGAAAACAACCATTGGATGGTGAGACGCTCTTCTGGTAGCCACTTGATAAGGATGACATTTTGGTGCAGGACCAAATGCTGGTTGGCACGAAGTTTCCTCAATGGCGTGTCCTGGATGTGGAAGAAACACAAGAGGTGGTGAAGGATTATTGACTTGAATGCCTTGAGGCATGAATGAGAACATCTCGGAATCAAGCAGAGTCTGAACATTGCTCCTGAGCACCTTACAGTCTTCAGTTGAATACCCCTGTTCCCCAGCATGGTAGTTACATCAGGCGTTGGCATCAAAGCCTGGTGGGTATTGAGGGATCATCTCATTCGGCACTATCAACCCACCTTTGATTAAATCTGGCAATATCTGATTGTATGACATTGGTAGTAGAGTGAAATGCCTATCTGTCTTCCTAGGCCTTTGTCGGGCGTGTTGATGTGGCTGATGGCGGTATGACCGTCGACACTGAGGAGGTCCTTGATGTGGAAGAACCACCGTAGATGATGAAGTGATAACTTATCTGGGTGCAATAGGGTAAGAGTGCCCCTCTTTCTTCATCAAGTTCTGCAAAGTCTCCAAGACCCAGTTCATCTGACATTTGAGGACTTTGATCTCCTCCTTCAGGGCATCCTGACCTTTCAAAAGCTCTTTCATCATCACCATTTATCTACAATGTGTGCTAGGTATCCTTCTAGAGATAAGAGGAAGAAGATGAGACCCAAGGCTGAGAAACGCAAGCGAGATGCAAATGTAATGACATGCACATGCAATACAAATGCAAGCTAAAAAAGTCTAAAAAAAATTCAAAGATAATTGCAAACATTAATAGTAGCTTCAGCAGGAAACTTCATTCATTAAAGGTTACAACTTCCAAACAGTCGATAGTGTTTACAAACAATATCACCAAATACAAATAGAAATTACAACAAAAGTCTGAAGCAAACAAACATGTTGCCAGCTTTAGGGAATCAACTACAGTAAATTTAAAATGATCTCAACCACAGACACCTAATCCATTTTCAACTTGCTACCCACTTGTAAGAAGCCATCGTTGATCCGCTTCTGAATGTCCTTCTAGACCAAGAAACATGCCTTAGGGTTGACATCACAATCTTCACCTTCTGAATGATGATCCTTAATCAAACCAACCTTTACCAAGTTTTCATGAACGGCTTGAAGCGGGGTTTTGGTCTCATCAACATCAAGGATCAAAGTCTCACCGGATGCCTCCTCCACAACATTAACTGCCCCCATGAGTGGGCAAAGGATTGTTTTTGATGCTAGGCTGAGAATCACCAAAAGACAAAATGTTCTTCTCCACCAAATCCCTTACAATATGTTTCAAGGAAAAACAACCTTCCAAATCATGGCCTGACGCACCTTCATGGAATACACAATGAGCATTGGGATTGTAAGAAGGTGGAAGTGGATCAGGAGGTGGACCCAATGACCTTGTAGTTATTAATCCTTGTTGCACTAAAGAAGGATATAACTATGTATATGTCATAGGAATGGGAGGAATCGGAGGCCTACCACCCTGTCTTTTATTTGGAGCATTCTGACGAGAAGCTTGAGTTCACTGTTGATAAGCAGAAGCATTGGGCGCTCGTTGATAGATTGGTAGTTGATGAACCAGCTGGTAAATAGAAGCTTGTTGCACGGGCTAGTACACAGGAACTTGGTTATTGAATGTGGGAGCGACGACGGACACATATGGTTGCTGAGCATAATGAACTGGATACACAGGATGCTGAACATAGCTCTGCTGTTGCTGTTGATGTTTCCAAGGCTAATTTTTCTTCTTTCTGCTTGACATCACAACATCGGTCTCTCCTTCTTTTTTCTTGTGAAAATTGTTGGAGGTTTTATTGGCATTATCACTTGAACTACCAGTTCCCTTGGTCATCTTCCCACTCTTCAGACCAATCTCTACTTTAACCCCCATAGCCACGATATCAGATAAATTAGCAATTACGCTACTAACCATTCTTTCGTAGAATTCTGGTCTCACCGTGTCAACAAACCAGTCAGCTAGCTCCTTTTCAGTTAAAGGTGGCTCTACTTGCGAAGCCGTTTCTCTCCAATGTTGAGCGTATTCCTTAAACGACTCAGAGTTCTTCTGAGACATACTCAAGAGTTTCCTTCTATCTGGAGAAAGATCTATATTATACTTGTAATGCTTAATAAAGTTATCTGACATGTCTTGGAAGCTGTGGATACAAGATTGATCCAAACTTAAGTACCATTTGGCAGAAGCACCCTTCAAGCTATCCTGAAAACAATGAATCATCAACTTGTCATTGTTACATAAGCGGCCATCTTTCTGTAATACATGATCAGATGGGTTCTAGGGCAAGTGGAACCCTCATATTGGTCAAAACTTGGAGTCTTGAACTTTGGTGGAATGACCAACCGAGATACCAGACACATATCTTGTGCATCAGCGTCAAATATTTCACCGCCTTCCATAGCTCTCACTCTCCTTTCGATAGTCTCAACATTTTCTCTCAGCTTTTCATAACGCTCATCTCCCTCTTCAGATATACCGAGGATGTCATAGACTTGATGTGCGTCATGGAAGTAAGGCTGCACTGGTGTTTGTACGACAGCTAGTACAGAGATAGGAATTGCTTGAGGAACCTCAAAAGTCAAAGGAACTCTCTGTTGAGACAACTGTTGAGTGGTTTACACTGTAAACGATGGTGGTACAAAACAAAAGGGGGGACCGTAAGGAGGTACACTGGCGACAATAGTTGTTACAGGTGTAGGGTCCACTGCTGTGTTGGCAGTTTCAGAAACCACCGTGGTCTGAGTGTCCATCTTTGCATGTATAACCTACAACATCTCCATAATCTGTCCTACGTTCCCACGTAGGTCTTCCAATTCACAACTAACTCGCTCGATCTCCACATTCTTCTCTGCCATTCTTCTACGAGCTTGAGCTCTATTGTTGTAAGGGTATAAAGGATTTAGTGTGAACATCCAAGTGAAACTTGTGCAGAAGAAACTCCAAACCTTTTCTTCAACTCCTAGGACCTTGCTTATGGTTGTCTATTTTGCTTTCTCGAAAATGTCTACAAGGAAACAAACACGAATCTTATAAAGGGAAACTGGTTAATGAAATCATTTTCTGAGTCAACTACTAGAGATAAGATGTTTGCAACTAAATCTCTAAGTTCCTTGAAGACTTATTTTTGAAAGAGAATGCTCATGGATGCATGAATGAATGGATGTATGCATAAACACACATATACAGATATTCACATATTCACACATATATACAAGCAAACAAACAAGGGCCTAGGTTTGAAGATCACGAGCATGGAGCCATGGTCTACCCATCCCAAAAGGTGTGTACTAAGGGTTATTAATCCGCATAAAAGGGTTCTAAACAGTGCCCAGAGTCAACAACCCATCTTTAGGATATTATCGGCACGCCAATTAACTCGGGAGCCAATAATATTCTCAAAAGAGTCTCGTCTGAGTGTAGTATCGCGTATCAACTACTTCGGGACTACTCCCTCATAGTTACCGCACTACGTTCTAAAAAGGCCAAGTGGGGGTAAAAGGTAACTAAAGGTCCTCAGTGTCACGGGCTCCTAGGTCGAAAGTAGTAATGTTTTCACGAATACTTGTTCAACAAAACTACTCCCAAGAGGGCCTCCACTGAGCGGTGGTTTCTCAAGTCAGCTTGGTCGGGAATTAACTCCCTATAAGCCTTCTTGAATATACCACCTTCCTATTATAGGTGCACTCAAGTCTGGGTTAGGACTTATCCTCGCCACTCAAGGTAACAACCCTGCATACAGAAAAACCCAGACACAAACAGATATATACAGATATTTACAAATATACAAGTATACAAGCAAACAAACATATAAAATAACACAAATGCAAACAAGATAGGCTTAACCCTCTTAAGGGACATTCCCTAGTGAAGTCGCCATTTCTGTTACGGTGATAATCGGATATCAAGCTATTAGTCAAATTGAATCACAAATCATGAGGTTCACCACCGAGCTTTGATTTCTCCAAAGGAAAGGGTAAAGATCGAAGAAAACTCTAAGTGCGCTATGTAACAACAAAGTTAGAGAATCTAAGGTTCGGGGGTTGGTTATACCTAGAGAAGGTGCTAGCATCCTAAGTATCTGTAGTACTCTACAGGAACCTCTTGTTAGTATTTGTGTTATGCTAAAGTTTGCATGCTAAGGGAAATGCTAAGGTAAAGACCTAGGGTATATACACTAAATATGCTCGCCAAGACATCGCATCTCGTGCCTACGTATCCTGACTAGGATGCAATCAGAACATTCGTAGTTCACCTTACTAGGGTGAGGAATTCTTGACTGCGATCAAGGTTCCAAGGGGAAAAGTAAGTGTCTATGACAAGACACCTACATAGAGTACGGCGACTCTAATCCTAAGGCTAAGATAAAAGGGTAATAAGTGTCCATGGCAGAACACGTACATAGAGTACGATGACTCTAATCCTAAGGCTAGGATAAAAAGGGCAGGTAAGTTGGCCTCGATCGCACAGCGACGTGAGATAAAGGAGTTATTTGTTAGTGAGTTAGTGGGTTAGCGGGCTCTCCCAAGACATCGCGTATCGTGCCTATGTATCCTGACTAGGAATGAGGAATCAGAGCCTCCGTAGTTCACCTAACTAGGGGTGAGAAACTCTTGATTGTGGTCAAGGTTCCAAGGGGAAGTAAGTGTTTATAACCATGACACTTACATGAAGTGCGGCAACTCCAATCCTAAGGCTAGGATAAAGGGTATGACCTAAAGAAGTCTCGAAGGAAAGGCGGACATGGCTATCCTAACTATGACATGGCAGTCAACAAGTGTGATCCTTTCCTATAGAATCTGGATTAAAGGAAAAATACTAAACTAATGTTATCACGCAAAGATTAAAAACCTAAATCTATCCTACTTCAATCTTAATCGAAAATTAAGTCGAACTAGGAGATCCTAAGGGAAAATGTAAGGCAACAAGCAGACAAATAATCAAAGCACAGTTCAAAAGTCAAGATTAACAAGAGAAAAATTATATACGAAATCACATAATCAATGCACATACTAAATCACACAAAATTATATACGGAAATTATTACTTGAATTAAATATGGATATTTAATAGAATTAACTAATGTTTCAATTAATTAATATTAAATAAATATATTTAAAATAAATAATAATAAATTTTGTCTTTTTTGATATTTATTATTTTTTGTTCATTTTTCATTAAAAGTTACTAATCAAAATCATCTAATCTTAAAATTAAATTAATAATCCTAAAATTAAAATTTAATCCAAAAACTCAAGTTACTAATCCTAAAATTTGAAATTATTAATCCTAAAACTTTAAAAAACTAATTCTAAAATTGAAATGTTTTTTTTTTAATTTTTAACATTAATAACTAAATTTAAAAATCTAAAATTACTAAACTAAAAACTTTTAAGATTAGTAACTAAAACTAAAAAAATAGCGGTTGACTGATAAGTTAGCTGATAGCTCATAGCTTATGACTGATAGCTGGTGACTGGTAGCTTATAGCTTATAGCTGATGACTGATGACTTATAGCTGATAAGCTAATTGAAGTGTTTGATAAAATTAGCGGTTTAATTAGGTGATTAAATAAAATGACATAAAAGATATTTAATAATTATTATTTTATTTTAAATTATAATAAATTATAAAGGATGGTAGTGGATTTTAGTTAAAATTATAAGGGTAAAAGTGGAAGAAAAAATGATAAGCTATAAGCTATAAGCTAAAACGCTATTTAAAATAGCGTCTGGAAAATAAGCTATAAGCTAATAAAATAAGTTATAAGCTCGTGATGAAAAGACCGTTACCAAACAGGTATTTTATTGTCATATGAGCTTATAAGCTATAAGACATAAGCTATAAGCTCAAAAAATATTTTCCCAAACAGAGCTTAAATCTAAAAGAAAAAGAAGTTAAGAACAATAATAACCTTTTTTAAAAACAAAACAACAACAGTAACGGGATGACTAAAAAACAGAAAGATGAAGCCCAAGTCCTAAAAAACCTGGGTCGGATATGGGTAATGAACCCGTTCAAATGACCAGCCCGAAGCTTACTAAACTAAACCTAAAAAGGGCTTGGATAACACTGCTAATGAAGGCATACCCGACGCGTGAATTCACAAAGCAACTTTTCTCCTTCTTTCAGAGAAACGTATCTCCCAAAAGACTCTCCCTCTCATCTCAAATAACGCTTTCTTCCACATTCTAAGTCTCGATCACGATTCAGCTTCATCTTCCCCAATACCATATTTCTCCCTTTCGCGTGATGCTTTGTTACATTTCGTTTCACACGCGAATCTCCTTCGCGGGTTCTGCTACTTTCTGTTCTCACCTTCCTCTCCTATTTCTGCTGATTTGGATTATTTTCAATGCGGAGGGAAGGTTTGGACTCTTCCGACGAGGTTGATATTGGTGGTCGTCGAAAAACGAATGGCAAGAGAAAATGAGGTTTACGATTCCAGAAGGTGGTTAGAATAAGGTAAAGAATTATCCCAAAACCTCAGGTTTTCCTCTCTTTTTATCTTTCAATCTCCTCCTCTGTTTTGAATTTTATTCTCTCTTCTTCTCTGTTTCAGCTTGTTGTAATGGTTGTGTTGTTGTGAATTGGAAGGAGTTCGAAGAGGTGAAAAAAGTGGTTGCTGAGTTGGTATCTTTTTGGGTGGTGATGAAGTTAGAAGAATGGCGGAGGTGGTTGAGTTGTTGAGAAGGTAGAACTGAAATGGGTGAAAGGTGTTGGTTTAATGTGTTTTGCGATTACTGACGATGAGGTTGAAACAACTCAGGTTTTCGATTTTGTTTTTGTTTCTGTTTTTTTTTTCTTTTAAAATCTGATATGTTGTGGCCTCCCTTGTGAGAAGAAAATGTTTGGATATTAATCTTCTCCTCCTTCTGAATTTTCTTCTCTCTTTTCCTTTAAAACCAAAAAACTTGTTTTTCAATTCTTGTGGGATCTGATTTTCTGCAGGTTTGGCAAGATAGTATCAGGCTGCAGGTTTTTTGTTTGGTTGTGACAGATCTAGGTTTTAGTTCAGAGTAGTGAGAGTAAGGTGTGTTGCAGAGTCCTCTTTGGAATTTTGTGTGCATTGCCTCGGTGTGGTAGCATGGTGCTTTGACACTGCAGGTCTTTTGTTATGCAATTGCAGTATGTTGCAGGCTTTATGTTTGGAGTAGGTCTTATTTTGGTTGTGTGAGGCTAGAATTGTAGAGTTTTTGCAGGTTGTTGTGTAGCATAGGTGATGCGCAAGAGTAGCAAGGGAGATGGTAAAAGGTTGTACGATGGTGATGTATTGGTTTTATTGACATTTTCCCTTTCAAAAGTAAACTTCGGTGGCAACTCTATTGTATTTCAAGCATTCATACACTCAGATATTTTTTGCGTCGCGACACTTAGGAAATAACTTTATGATTGCCCTTAAGATTCAAAAGGATCTTGTTGTTGCTTATGCATGTAAAATAAGTCAATAAGTTGTATGTGATATTGAGGATGATGTGATTTATGTTTTGATTGATGAATCTGGTGACGTTGATGGTGAAAGTTTAGTAAAAGAAAGGTTTATTGGCATTTTAGGTGTTAAAGAAACAAGTGTTAACTCACTTAAGGAGGCACTTGAGAAATTGTTGCCTGTTAATGGCTTGAGTTTATTTAGCTTTAGGGGGCAAGGGTAAGATGAAGCTAGCAATATGCGAGTTAAGTTTAGTGGTTTGAGAACTTTAATCCAAAATGAGAATCTATTTGCTTATTATGTGCATTATTTCTCCCATCAACGTCAATTGACACTTGTTACGTTTGCTAAGACTCATAAAGATGTTAGTGGTTTTTTCGGTAAGGTTAATGTGCTTGTTAACTTCATAGGATCTTCTAACAAGAAACAAGAATTGCTTCGGGATAAATAAGTAACTTAGTTTGCTAAATTGATTTAAGAGAGCCATATAGATACTGATAATGGATTAAATCAAGAATCATACGTTACTAGCGCGTGTGACACTCGTTGGGGTTCCAATTTTAGGACTCTCATTAGTTTGATGACTTTGTATGGTGCCATTATTGGGGTACTTGAAGAAGTCGAGATGGATACATCACTTGAAAATATAGTGAAACTATGCTTTTTCTAGATGTGCTTTAGTCCTTTAATTTTATCTTCATGTCATATATGATGATTAAGATTTTAGGATTTACAAATGATTTGAGTGTTGCGCTACAAAAGTGTGATCAAGATCTTTTGAACGCTTTGTGTCTTGTTAATGCTACCAAATAAGAATTACAAGAATTGAGGAATGATGGATGGGAAGAACTTATATCTAAGGTTATGGAAATTTGCAATAAGCATGATATTGATGTGTCTGATATGAGTGCACCATATATGCAAGGGAAGAAAATTAGACGACATGCTACAAATTTTAGTGTTTATAATTTAATTATTAAAAGCATAATTAGTTGTTTAGTGTTTTAGATTTGCAGTTGTATGAGCTCAATGCTAGGTTTGATAACGAGAATATTAAACTTTTACAATGTGTTTCATGTTTGAGTCACTCGTCGTAATTTGCAACTTTTGATGTGAAAAAATTATTGAGGATAGTCGAACTTTCTCCAAATAATTTTGTAGACGTGCCTGAAGTGGTGGTGCGACATCAACTTCAGAATTATGTTAGAAATGTTCGATGTGACACAAAATTTGCAAAGCTAAAAGGACTTTCAGATTTTTGTGCAAAACTTGTGGAGACAAATAAGTGCAGCACATTTGATATGGTTTATAAGCTTCTGAAGTTGTCTTTAGTCTTGCTAGTAGTAACTGTAAGCGTGAGACATATTTTTTCATCAATGAAGTTTATGAAGTGTCAGCTATGTAATAAAATGAGTGATAAATGGTTAAATGATTGTCTTATAACTTTTATAGAAAGAGAATTTCTTGGAACAATTAACAATGACGTTATTTTAGTTCATTTTTTAAAAAATGGATAGTAGACGATTTTCATTATAAATGTACTTTATTAAACAATATTAATTCTTATTTTCAATATAATTTAGTTCATACTTCCTCTGTCCCACAATGAGTGACCCAGTTGACAAGTTTACACAGATTAAGCAAAATGAATAAAGAAAAGAGAGAATGACATTTTTACTAAAGTATTCCTTAAGTACCCCTTATCAAGTATTGAGAATGATGAATGTAGTATTAATTAGAGGGTATATTTGAAAAAGGTGCAATGGAAATTGAAATAGGTCATTTATTTTAGAACACTAATTTATTCTAAATGGATCACTCATTGTGTGACAGAGGGAGTACTTTCTTTAATGTTTAGCAGGGTCGGCCCAATCAAATTAGAGGTCCAGTTCTAATTTGAAAATGGCTCAAATTTAAAAATTAAAAAATAAAATACAATCAAAATAATTTAAAATGACATATAAAAATATATTTATGTATCAATAAAAATAAGTTTTAATTATAATTATGTATTAATAAAATCTTTCCTTTAATGTGTTGGATTTTTATTATATAGTATTTTTTTAATTTATTTAATTTATTTTATAATATTTTTTATATTTCTTAATGTTAATGTAAAAAAAGATTGGTCTTTTAAAAAAATTTAGGCCCTCCAAAATAGGAGACCCTGTGCTGTAGAGCCTGCTACTCCTGCACAGGACCGGGCCTGATGTTTAGTCACACCAATATATGATATTTGAATTCGTCTCTGCTTATAACATAAAAAAGTTACATGTTAGTTTGATAACACAAACACATGACAAAAGAATAGATAGAGGGTCTCGTATTAGTATTACTCCACTTCATATTAAATGTTTATTATTAGTTTTTTACGGAAAACTATCGAATACATATTAGGATATCAATAAAATTATGAAAACTAGCAAAAGATGGAGTCACCCTTGCCAAAGCATGAGCAACTTCATTAGCTTGCTTTCTAATGAACTTAACAAGAGAGTTCATAAAATAATGGGCTAGTAAACGTTTACACTCCTTAATAGGCATGACAATGGGGCGGGTCGGAAACGGTTTTTACTTCCTCAAACTCAAATCTGAATCCCCAAATAATCTCCGTTCCCCGCCCCAAACCAAATGGAGATGGGAAATTAAAACCCAAACCCATCCCAAATGGTTCGGGTTGGGTTCGGGTATCCCCGCTCCACCATCATTTATTTAGGGAAATCAATTTTTTAATAAAAAAATTTATTTTTTCCAATATCAAATTACATTACAAATAATAAAATAAAATAATTTCAAAAAATTTCATACATACATTTCAAATGTTTTAAATAATAAATACAAATCAAAATATTAAAACATTAGCCACATATTTAATATTTTAAATTATCAAAACTAGATAATAATCTACATAATAAAGTGAACTGGGTTGGATTCAGGCGGGTTCGGGGTGGGTATTAATGTCCCTATTACCCGACTCATCCCCATATTTTATAATCGGAGAAAACCTAAGCCCGACCCCAAACCCAGTCAAAACGGGTTTTTTGCGTCAATTTCGGTACGGATTCGGATGGGTACCCGTGAGTATGAGTTATGTTGTCATACCTACTCCTTAATAATCTCGTTAAACTTTAACAAGTTTTGTTGTTAGCTATTCACGTTATTCACTACGCTTTTTAAATCTACTTCAAAATGCACTCCATCTAAACTGAGCTCATATACCCATTTTAAAATAGCTAGAAGGCCTAAAGTCTCTCCTGTATCCACCTCGGTAATTGATGACATCTACTCTGTTCTAGCAACCACAAAATGCCTGTCTTCATCTTCATCGTGAACAAAAATACCTAAACCAACCTTTTTTGTTATTTTATAAGTATTTGAATATCACTCATTTTCACTATTCTTTAATGTTTAAAAATTTATGTATGAATATTATTCTTAATATTCGTATTTTAATATACACAATAATTTTAAGAGATGCGGCCCAAGCAGGTTAAGACATCCAATCCTAAAAAGACACATTTCTAAGATAACCCATAACCCTGTTACAAGCACATGAAAACCTAGTAATATGGAGAAGCAGAATCGGACCAATCATCAAAGGCTAAATACGTCATTAATTTTTTAAAGAAAACGAAATGTATTAATAGAACAACAATTCAACCAGGTATGTTAGGCCTCTACATTGAAAGGCATCATACGTAGATTAGAAAAAGCAGTTGAACAATAGAAACAATTTTTTAAGCCAAATATCAGTAAATCCATAATTTTCATACACAAAAAAGGATCAGCACGATCCCATCAGTACATTAGAAAGGTAAAAGCTGAATATAAATAAATCTAACGGTGCCTACATAGTGACCTAAATAAAACCTAGATAGTGAGCTTAAGAGCTTGTGAACTTCGTTACAGCCTTGGTACCCTCAGAAACGGCATGCTTGGCCAATTCTCCGGGAAGAACAAGCCTGACTGCGGTCTGAATTTCCCTGGAAGTGATTGTAGGCTTCTTGTTGTACCTTGCAAGTCTTGAAGATTCGGCAGCAAGCTTCTCGAAGATGTCGTTGATGAAACTGTTCATGATACCCATGGCCTTGCTTGAGATACCAATGTCAGGGTGAACTTGCTTCAGAACCTTGAAGATGTAGATCTTGTATGTCTCCACGCTCTTCTTGTTTCTCTTCTTCTTCTTGTCACCGGCGGCGGCACCACCATCCTTAGGCAGCTTCTTTCCAGCCTTTGGCTTCTTCTCGGCAGGGGTCTTCTCTGCAATGGTGGACTTCTTCTCCTCAACGGGTTTCTTCTCAGCTGGCTTCTTCTCTCCTTTTGGTGCCATTGCTATTTCGGAATTTGAAAATATGGAAATTGAAAGAGGATATAAAGATGCAGATCGAAAAACTGTGAATGAAAATTGTGGAATGCGGTGTTGTTTTATATATGAGAATGTTCTCGCGTTACCATTGGCTACTAATGTTATTCGCGGATCGATGACGTGGAGCTCTATAAGCCGTTACTTTTCATTCCCAAGAGGATAAACAACGATACACGGTCACGATTTTCCTCTGATTCAAAGATGTAAAAACGTTTTTCTCACGCTTACCTTGTACTAGTAGGATCTAATTGCTTTTCATTGCGCACCCAAAAGAACATTGTCATTTAGTAAAACTGAAATAAGGATATTAGTATATTACCAATTTTATTTCCTTGTTTTCTCGGTTCTTCCATTTTGAAATATTTTTTAATATTTATTTAATAAAAATTCTATAATTTAATACAAAAAATTGTTTATTATAAATATTTATTTAAAATTAAATCATCACAGATATATTAATGCTATTTTCTTTTTTTAATATTAAAATTTATAATGAAAAATGGTACCTCAATCTAAAATCGAACATGTTTTGGGATTTAAAAAATATTTATAAGAAAATTATATGTGAATTTCTTATTTTTGTTATTATTTTATTATATTATTTTTATTTTATTTATTTTTTTGAAAAACTTGATATCTTGTGAAATTTAGAAGACTAATCACATTATTTATTTGTGGGAGTCCAATTGAAATCAAAACAAAGCACTAATGTCTTAAATCTTATGCCTCCCACATCGTATCTCCTATCAATATAAGAAAATTGATAGACCACTTAATTATATTATTAACCAATTAAAATTTAATTAAAGGGTTAATTTTATGTCCTTCATTGTCATTTTACATTACTAATTATTACATTCTAACTAATAAATACCGTTAATTTTTATAGTTATTTTATTACTTCAAATAGTTTCTTCCAACGTACCATTGATATCATTTTACATTGAGAATAAACAATCAAACATTTAGACTACCGGATACATTGATTTTCGTCTTTAAAAATTCAATAAATATTTTTTTCTCTCCTACACAACTGTTCATTTCGTCTTCAATATAATCTGCAATCAACTTCTCGTCGTTCTTTCTTCCATCAATCGATAACTTCTCTACATTTTCCCTCTTCTCACCACAATGACACTATGTTCCTCGCTTTTCTGACGTGGAAACTCTCTCAGTCTGCAACTCCTCTTTATCATCACCCTAAAGCCGTTGTTTTTCATCTTTTTAATGTTGTTTGAGTTTAGTTTTATCCTTAGAATAAATTAATAGGCCATCAAGTGTTTGTTATAATAATCTGTCTATTTTTTCACAATACATGTAATAATTTCCCTACACTAAACTCTTTGTGACTGAACCTAAATGCAATATACCTAGTACTACCAAGAGTTTAAGTCACTCTACTGGTGCTCCCTTGGTGTCAGTACCTACTACTCATGTACCACCATTACAAAACAATGCCATATCTCATCCTGTCAGCACTTGTCTAGGATCTTAGCCCATAACTGACTCTACTTTACCTAGTAGTTCTTCTCTGCCAAAAAATGTTGTCAGTTGTCCTTTTGAGCACACTTCTAGCCAGCCTGTAACATCTAGTCTGGGCCCTGACACATCTAATCACAAGTCTCAATCTGTTCAGCCTATGGTTATTCCTACTGATGTAGGTTATGAGCCATTGCATTCTTCTCTGGGTAATGACCCTGCTGAACATGTGCCTTCACCCTTAAGTCTAGTTAACAAGATGTCTCCATCCAGGAGTGATGCCTCTAGTTATTCAAAGGACATCACTACTCCAAGTAGTTTTCACAGTCCTGAACAGGCTGTCTCAGAACAACATTTATCTCCCAAGTCTGATGAGTTAACTTTGTCCTCTTGTATTCCCTTATCCACATTCTCTCAGTCTCCTTCTATTCAATCTAATGCACCACTTGAGCCTCCTATTAATAATGCTCATCTTATGCTCACCAGAGCAAAAACTGGCCATTCTAAACCCAAAGCTTACCTTGTCCATTCAGAACCCACAAGTGTCAAGCAGGCCCTACTTCAACCAGAGTGGACTCAGGCTATGAAAGAAGAGTACAATGCTCTTCAAGCCAACAAAACTTGGTCTCTCACTACATTACCTCCTGACAAAAGAGTTGTAGGGTGTAGGTGGGTGTTTAAACTTAAAGAGAATCCTGATGGCACCATTCACAAATATAAAGCCAGGTTGGTGGCTAATGGTTTTCACCAGGAACATGACTTTGATTATACTGAGACTTTCTCTCATGTGGTTAAGCCAACAACTATTAGAATCATTCTGACTCTAGCTATCACTAACAGTTGGGATATCCAACAAATTGATATCAACAATGCTTTCTTGAATGGTGTTTTACATGATGAAGTCTACATGACACAACCTCCAGGTTTTGCTAGCTCTGATAAGACCTTGGTATGTAAGCTTCATAAATCCATCTATGGCCTTAAACAAGCCCTAAGGGCTTGGTATGAGATACTCACACAGGCACTTCTTCATTTTGGCTTTACTGCATCTAAGTGTGATAATTCCTTATTTGTCTATAGCAAGCTAGGTGTGTCTATGTATGCCCTTGTCTATGTGGATGACATTTTACTTACTGGGTCTAACACTTCTCTTATACATGATCTCATCAATAAACTTCACACTACTTTTGCTTTAAAGAAACTGGGCAGGCCTAGCTACTTTATGGGCATTGAAGTAAAGACTTGCAGCAATGGTGCACTTTTTCTTACTCAGTTCAAGTACATTCAGGACTTACTTGTTAAGGCCAATATGAGTCAGGCTAATGGTGTTCCCACTCCCATGATGAGTACTTGCAAACTTACCAGACATGGTACCAACTATTTCTCTGATCCTCAGCTGTACAGATCAAATGTAGAAGCTCTTCAATATGTGACATTAACTCGGCCTGACATTTCCTTTAGTGTTAACAAAGCTTGTCAGTTCATGGCAAGTCCCCTTGAATCTCATTGGTCAGTTGTGCGCAGAATTCTCAGGTATCTCAGTGGTACAGCTCACTTTGGCTTGTTGCTTTCTCCTTCTGTAGCTGCTCCAAAGTTTTCACTGCATGCTTATAGTGACTCTGATTGGGCTAGTGACCCTGATGATTGACGATCTACGTCAGGTTCTTGTATTTTCTTTGGGCCTAATCTAGTTTCCTAGGGTTCTAAGAAGCAATCTCTTGTTGCTCACTCGAGTACTGAAGCAAAATATTGAGTTATTGCCCACACAACGTCTGAGCTGCTATGGATTAAATCTTTACTGTCTGAACTTAAGGTATCGTTTCACACACCAACATTACTTTGTGATAATGTCACTGCTGTTATGCTAGCTCATAATCCAGTTCTTCATGCTCGCACCAAACACATTGAATTAGATATTCATTCCGTGCGTGAAAGAGTTGTAGCAGGTACGATGCAAACTCAACATGTCCCTGCAACACTGCAAATTGCTAATGTGCTTACAAAACCCTTAGGTTCTGCCGCATTTAATGAGTTACGTGGCAAACATAAAGTGATCTTTGCAGCTCAACATTCTTCCGTTTGAGGGGGTGTTAGAGAAGTGTGGGTAACTTCCATCACTGTGGAGTTAGTTACAGTTAGTGTTTAGTTGTGAGCTGTTAGTTCTAACAGTTTCTGTTTAGCATCACTTGTATAAATAGCTAGACTTAGCTTTCTTTCTATCATTCAATTCATTGTATCAAATACTATTGTAACTGTTGCAGTGAGAAAACTCCTCTGCAACATTCTTTCTGATATAGCACAGAGTGCAAAGCATGAACTGAGTTCATAGCTTAATAATATAACTATGCACATATTAATTATTTTTTTAATTCACATGGAACCATAAACAATATTTATTCATACACACTCAAAATAATCATTCAGTTTCATGAAAGTGTCTCATTTGCATTTTTTATTTGTGTCAAAATAAACATCTCTTTACAATACCATTACAGCATTTATTATTTTTCCACTGCTATACCCTAATCTATTACCTTTTACTCTTTTCAACTATTCCACTAACTACAATTAATAAGAGTGTTTTAGTAAATGATACTAATTTTATTATAAAAATCAACATATATAATGATTTTCTTAAGAATCGTGCAATACTTAAATAACACACTTATTATGAGACAAAGGGAATAAAAACTAATAGTTCTGTTATGCCAACTTAGTTGGTAGTTATATAGTGACATCAAATGCAAGGGCGTAGGTTCGAACCCGCGACATGCCGACATCCCACTTGTTTACCTTTAAAATGGTGAGTTCAAAGCAATATTATATATGAAAAAAGAACTACTAATTTGTAAGATGACATATTTATACATATATGAAAATATAAGTGTAACAGGATTAATGTCGGCCATTTCGTCGGGGGAGATTGTAAAGAGGTTGGTGTTACCTCTTAGGAACTCGATGTTGCCTCTCATTACTAATGTTGGTAAGTCAGCCCACATTCAAACTAACGTAGAAGAGTTTTCATCTAAATGTATAATCTCAAAGTTTTTTCTATAACTGGCCTTCGGGTATTCACTTTAGTCCTCGCCAGAGACTTAGGCTCGTCAGTCGGCATAGTTTCATCTTCACGTGCATCAAGATCAATTGTATCAATGGCCAGGGCGGGGGTCTCTTTTATCTTCCTTCAAAGAATAAGGATGGTGGCATGAAGGTCTTCATAAATTATCTTGTGAATCAGGTGGGCTCCGCATAAGTCACCAGAGATGGCAACTATTCATTTTTAGGTTGATGGTGGAAGCTACGGTTCCTATCACTTTGAGGAAAGGCCTTCATAGGATGAAATTATAAACATTTTCACAATGGACCACCAAGAAATACATCTTCATCGTTCTCTTATTTCTTCCTTCTCCAATGCAAACAGAAATTATTTAATACCGCAAGGGTGAGTGACAGAGTCATTCAACGCTTAAAGGCTTTTACCTTTATATGCTGGTAGATCTTCTTTATTTAGACTCAATCTTACAAATATGCTGGAATACATGATGTCACACAATCTTTCATTTTCGATAAGAATTCATGTGACTGCATAAGTATCTACGACAGAGGTTACCAATTCTCATTGTCTCGAAACCCTATGATGAATCTTTCTATCTTTGGTTTTCCTTCCACTACCTGATACTTCGATGTGTTTTCTGCCAAATGTTTCTCATCTAACTCTTCCTTACTGGACGATCCTCCGTTAGTGGGGGAAACAAAAAAAGTTTGATGACGATCTCAATGTAGGTGCCCGTGAGGTGACAGTGATAGTCAAATTAGATATTTCCATCATAAATTGTGTGAGATCACTATTGGTAGGGGTGGGAATAGGCCAGGCCAACTAACAGGGGCCTACGGTCTAGCCTACACGCGCTCAGGTCAGACCAGACATTTTTTCGAATAGAAAAGACCTAGGCTTTTTTATAAGCCTATTTAGTTAAAAAGGTTGGGTCATAGGCCATAAGAAAAGCCTTTCATGTCTATCATGCTGGCCTATTAAAACAAATATGAATAATTTTATTATTATTATTATATTGTATTTGTATTTTGAATTAAAATAAAAAGTAAAGCTTAGTTATAAGAACATATGAAAATAAGTTTAAAAAAAAATTATGAACAATATGATAAGTTTTCTTCATATGTTCTCTCAAACAAATAGTATCACAAAACTAACTTATGTTAATATGTAAACTTGAATAAGTCAATACAAATAAGCATTTAGTCTCATTTATTTTTTAATTTGTTAGTCTATTTAAGTATTAATATAATTGCTTATTTACAAACGTTCAAATAAAATATGCTTTTATGTAGGCTAATAGGCCAAACAGGCCTGCGAAAAGGCTAGGCTCAGACCCAAAAATAAGCCTACGATAGGCCATAGGCTAGGCTTAGGCTTTGAAATTTTTAGCAGGCCAGACTCAAGCTTGTCAAAGCCTAGCTCGACCCAGCCTATTCCCACCCCTAAATATTGGTGAGATGTGACTTTCAGAATAGATGAATCTGATGTGGAAATTCTTGAGAATCATAAGTCGATTCCCACAAATGACATAATTGTTTCGAAGTAAAATAAGAAATATGTATGATGAGGTAACAAGGTCTTTTGTTGCGCCGACGAGGACCTACAAAGTTGACAATATAACGCTTAAACCAATGAGGTTTCAGAAATGTAGTTTGAGAGTGAAAATTAGATAATTCTTGTAACAAATGTTTGATGAGTTTTATATACATCATGTGGTTGAAATCGCCACTATATAATTTGACATGTGAAGCAGTGAGTCGTATGATCATATCTAACATCAAGGAATTCTTGGGATGTTAAGTTCAAGTGTCCCGTATCTCGAGGCAGTTTCAAATGTCCATCCACCTTACTTGATAAAGATTTAATTTAGGCATTCGTAATTGGTTTTTTGCTCTTGACCTTAGACCGGTCCAAAACAAAATCCAAAAAAAAAAAAGATAAAAATGCAAGCATAAACTCGAAAATTGATTAGAGTGGAGAAAATAAAGTTGCAATTATAAATCCATAAATCTATCATTAAAAAAAAGTCACATATAATAGAGAAGATGAAAACACAATCATAAATCTAAAAACTAGGCATTAAATACGTCTAAAATACATTAAATATGTTCTCGGTGCATATTCATTTCAAAATTAATAAGGCCTAAAAATTTATTTTATCTACAAATTTGGTTGAATGAGAATAAATGATTTTTTTCTTTATATATTTGTATCCCGTATTTTAAGATTGAAGTTCATTTTGCCTCTTTAGCTTTAAAAAAAAGTCATAATAATCGCTTAACTCTTCAAAATATTTCATATTAATCTTTCTTTGACTTATTATCGACAAAAAAACCTCAAAAATCAAACACTAAATTCGTCGCTAATTAAACAAAAATAACATAAATTGAATGTTTAAAAAGTTAAAAAAAATCAATATATAACTTTTTAATTTAAGGGATGAGACCCGAGAATAAAATCTAATATCTAACTATTAAAAATGATCTTCACTAATTAACCATATTACCCTTCTGTCAAAATCCATATTAAACTTGATTAAAAGGGTATTAGGGACTTAAACCATATTTGCTTCAATATTAGCCATTTGACATTAAATATAGCTGATGTGTCATCACAATAATTTTTCCACGTTGAAAAACCATAAGTTTTGGAAAATAGAAGGTCTAAAGTCAGACTGATTTCATCCTTCATATTCACATTGGGTATTCAAAAGACACTTTGAAAGTTGGAATTTACATTAAGTTTTCCTTAATATAAACAAATGACTTTCCAATATCATCATTATCACTCTTTCGATTTTAGTCTGCATTCTTTCATTCTACTCCATTCAATACGTCAGCCAACATTATTGGGTTTCACATTGATCAGCATCCCTACCTCTGTTTTGATATTCCCTTTTGTATTTAGAATTGTTATAGTTATGTTAACATAAACTGGGTTTATTTTTCAGATTTCGAACCAACTATGGCGCGACCCATTGAAGATGTTAGGGACATAAATGATTCAAAAAATTTGTGGAAGATTGTTGTTCGTTGTAGACATATGTGGACCGTAACAAGTTCTTCAAACAAAGAACACCTGAAATTACTATTGGTTGATTCAAAGGTATAACTTTATGGTTTGTTTGTTTTCACTGCATGTTGATTCTTATGAACATTTAGTAATGAATAAGCCTGATTATGGCCCTTCAACGTTTATAATTTTGTTTTTTGGCTTGATATGATTCAAGCCATTGTGCCATCGCATTTGTTCTCGAAATACATGGCTGAACTTGCTGTGGGAAGTTCATATATCATGCAGAATGTCAAAGTTTCAAAGAACGATTTCTCCTTTAAATCAACTACTCACGGTTTCAAGTTGACTTTTTGTGGTTCAACTTCTGTTTAGAAAGCTGAACTACCAGACATCCCTATTAATTATTTCAACATTCTTGGTTTGGCATCCATAGCTGGTGGAAAGTTTTAATCTAACGTGTTAGTTGGTACGTTCATAACCATATTTATTTATGATTATTAATATGATTGATTGAGTGTATTCTGAAGATTGTAACTTAATTTTCTGTAGACGTTGTTGGAGGGGTTACTGAGATTATGCAGACTCAAATAATTTCAGATAATAACAAAAGCAAAGTTGTTTTTATGATAACTCACACGAGATATGACCAAACGTAATTTTTTATGTTTCGGAGCAAATTTTGTTTTGATTGGTTTGAGTTTTCATGTTTGCATTCTTATTTGTTTTTTATCTGTTTGCAACCAAACTTTTTTTTGTAATTATATTGGCAGCAAAACTTTCGTTCAGTGTACCCTATGGGGTCACTTTGCATTGCAATTTTATGACTATTACAAGAGTCACACTGAAGAAGGAAACATTGTTGTACTGTTGCAGAACGCAAGGATAAAAACCGCCCAAGGTAATAATAATCATGTATGTTGAAGTGTTTAATTGCTAATGTAATATCTTCATTACGATGATATTTTGAACCTGTGGAAGGTGGTTTTTCGTTGAATGTATCCAACGCTTGGACGGGCACAAAGTTGATCATAAATGATGTTGGCAATCTTGAGATTAAGAAGCTAAAAGAAAGGTAATTCATAAACAGCTTTGTATATCATTATGAGCGTATATAATTTTCATATTGTTGGAAGCTGATGATTGTTTCCTTTGTTACGTTCATCGCAGTCTTAATGCTGAATTGTCGAATTTATCTTCATCTACCTTGCAAGTTGAAACTACTCAAAGCTCACAGTATTCTGAGTTTGATAAGTTTATATGGAAGGCTGATATTCTCAGTTTGGCCGAAATCACGAGTCTTAAACAAGTAAGTTAGCCGGTACTGGTTGTTGAATCTATTCCAGAACTCTATGTATTCCATAATTGATAAGTAATTGTTCATTTGATATGAGACAACCTGTGTGACCATTGCGAAGTTCGAAAATTTTGAAGTTGGTCACGCAGGGTGGTATTACGATGAGTGTGGTGAATGTACCAAAAGCGTCTCTAAAGGATGGAAAACTCAAGTGTTATTCAAACCATATAACGTCTGAACCGGTACCAAGGTATTACTTGAAATATTGAGTTGTATAACAATTTCAGAAATAATTATAATATATGTTCAGTATGGTATCATGTTTGATTTTATTTGATTGGTATAGGTACAAGCTTGAAGTTTTGGGAATTGATGGGAAATTCAAGTCCCGATTTGTTTTTTGGGACAGCGACTGTATGAAGTTAATTGAAAAATCTGCTCTGCAGATGAAAAATGAATTAATTGAGGTAATATTTGTATCTCCAAATATTATATATAATAGATATAATTAATATTAAGTTTTTTGTATTAATTTAGGTCGGTGAAGACAATCCACTGGAATTTCCTTATGAATTTGATGCTATGTTGAAGAAAGAATTGGCTATTATAGCTGTTTTGCAGCCAAAATTTAACCGTCTTTTGGTTATTAGCTTCAAAGAGGATGACGATTCACGTAAGAAAGTTAGGGACAACTTCAAATCTCAGGAGGTCTGTTTTATATTTTTTTTTCATTTTTGCAATCTAAATGATTTATATCTAGTGCATAAAGTTTTTAGAAAAAAATAGTTTCCCAATTTGATATCTTCTGTTCAGGCTATATCGGATCTTGGCATTTCTCAACCTTCGTCACAAGAGGATTTGAGGAGTTTTTCGGTAAGTTTTTTTGTTTTATTTGTAAGCAGAATAAGTAGCATATCTTGCTGCATACAATATCTGATTAATTTTTGGACATGGTTGCAAGAACCTTTATCTGCATCTGCTGATTATGACCCTTCAGCTGTAAATTCTGTCTTGACTCCCTCAAAACGTATAAATCCTGATGTTGTAGAAGATGTTGAGAGTGTTCAACTGTCCTCCACGAAGATGATGAAACCAATCAAATTGGAAAATAGAGATTTTGATTAACCATTGAATGATCTTTGATTTATATATTGTATGCAAAATGGAATGTAATATTATTGCTTATGTTAGGTATTATTTTAAGCTATCTTCATTTTTGCGGTCCGGTTATCTTGCTCGCTTCCAGAAATCAACGTTTTCGTACCCTCCATTGTTGGAACCTTGAGTTGATGATGCATGCAATGTTCAGAAAGTTGTAAGACAAAACCTACAGACTGTGCGTTTTGTAACGATGAAAAAGGAAGTTCTTATTGTATCAACTTATTTTGGGCCTACACTATTATAACTCATTTAAATGGTTTATGGATACTTAATTTATCACGGTGGACATTTTTTTTAAATGGGCTAATTTGCAATGATAATTTGGGCCTACACTATTACTGTATCAGCTTATTTTGGGCGTACACTATTATACATTGACAAGTGATTTTTGAAACATAACGTGTGAATACAAACAAGATCCGTGTGATAGCACCGATATCCCCCGCTAGTTATAATACAAAAAAGGGTACAATACCATTTTTTTCAAAAGAGTTAAAATTAAATTTTCAAAGAGATTATTTTGCGATGAATCTGTACAAAGAAAACACATGTACAATGAAACAACACCAAAAGTTAAACAAACCACATCAAAATGACAAGGAAAAAAAAAAAGGTGAAAATAAGACTCCAAACGCACTGCCGGACATATTCAAAACTTCAACATAATCTTAAAAATCGGTAAAAAAAAAAATTGAATGTTACACGTGAGTAATTGTAAATTAGTGTCATTCAAAAGAAAATGGCAAGATTTTCTATTTTGGACAATTAAGGAACTATGAAATTTGCATTTAAAAAAAAATTAAGATATGAAATAAAAAACAAGTCCAATGTTTATGTGAATTGCAAGAGTGAGGAGATATGTTTCACTATAAGGCAGAGAAAACCTTCGGTCATTAAAATGGAGCGACACAACAAATTGAGAGATTTATGGATTTATGAGATGTTACTAAGAAACATTTAATAGTTAGAACAATTTTAATATTTCAGACAAATTTCATTTCTCTCAGATAAACCATTTTTTAATAACATATAGTAAAAATGTATAAATTATGAAATTCATAGATGCATTCGTTAGACAACACTACCAATCAAAATTTCGTGAAAATTTAATCAATAGTAAAGAGGAGAAATATTAAATAACTACGTATCAGATTAAACCACATCATGTTGGTTAGTTTGCGGCGGCATCGGAGTCCGTGTCTGTATGGAGTTCCGATTTTGTTCGAGTTTAAGAGTGGTTCTCCTGTCAGCAGTTGGTTGTGTTTGAGTTTTGGGTGCTTGTTTCATCTTTGTTTCATCTTGGAGGGCTAATTCTCGGGCAGGCCTTCGCGAAAGGGGCTTAAAGCTAGCAGATCGTGGATCGTGTAGGTTTGTCTGTGTGCGAGCATTGATCCCGAGTAGCAGTGTGGGATAGGGTGTTTTTCTGTGTTCACTCTTGCTTTAATTTGCTCTTGGGCTGTTCAAGTGTTACAGTCAGTCTTCTGCTGCCAATTAGTATGTAGGGAGTTATTGTGTTGCAGGATTTTGCAGAAGTTGCTTGCCAATTGCCTGCCTTGGTTGCAGATCTTATAGTTGGATCTCTCCGTCGCTCAGTAGGCCATAGCGGTTTCTCAGGATCGTTGTTCGGTCTTCGCCTTGGGATTTTACATCGGTTTACGGAGCTTTTGCAATAGTAGTCTTGTTATTATATTTCGAAAGAAGGATACCACTATTTGGGTTGGTTCTGGTTCAGTATACGGATGATATTGATTTGCGGTGTTCAATCCTCTCGGCTCAGCTAGGTATTCTGATCAGTCTGATGTAATTTGGCTCTTGCTCCAGTTACTCTTCAAGTCGGCATTTGTAGCAAGTCCTCATTAGAGCTGGTGTTGCACCCAAATTCTCTCTGTTTCAAAGATTCTGTTGCTGTTGTTTGGTCAGGGTGCACTTATATTTTGATGTTGTATTCATTTTAATTGCGGATCTGAGTTTTAGTTTTTTAGCGTTTTGTTCTCTTAGCCATTGTTTGGGAGTGGTTTAGTTTGTTCAATTTTTCAGCCTAGCTGGTGGTGCAGGAGTTTATTGGGTCGATTTTTTGTTTGGGAATTTTCTGCTTTCTGCTTTGTTTTGGTGCAGTTTAGTTTTTGGAGTGTTAGGTGTTGTTGGGGTAAGTAGCCGTAGCCTTGAATTGTTTTGGCTTGTTGTCCTTGCTTTTGGCATTTTGGCAATGTCTTATGCCAATTTGTAATATACTTTTGCTTTAAAAAGAAAAACCAAAAAACATGTCAAACATGTAATTATCGTATCATTTTAAGACACACAGAATCAAAAAGATTCAATTACTTTGGTTACACTTTTGAAAGCGAGGAAAAAACCCTAAGGGGGCGTTTGATACCTAAACAAGATCAAATCTAAGAGCTTGTAAACTTGGTTACAGCTTTGGTGCCCTCGGAGACGGCATGCTTGGCCAATTCTCCGGGCAGAACAAGCCTGACCGCGGTCTGAATTTCCCGTGAAGTGATTGTTGGCTTCTTGTTGTATCTTGCAAGTCTTGAAGATTCAGCAGCAAGCTTCTCGAAGATGTCGTTGATGAAACTGTTCATGATACCCATGGCCTTGCTCGAGATACCAATGTCAGGGTGAACTTGCTTCAGAACCTTGAAGATGTAGATCTTGTATGTCTCCACACTCTTCTTGTTTTTCTTCTTCTTCTTATCTCCGGCGGCGGCACCACCGTCCTTAGGCAACTTCTTCCCGGCCTTTGGCTTCTTCTCAGCAGGAGACTTCTCTGCTATGCTGGACTTCTTCTCCTCCACGGGTTTCTTCTCCGCTGGCTTCTTCTCTCCCTTTGGTGCCATTACAATTTAGAAATTTGAAACTTGAAAAAATATTATAGTTTCAGATTGAAATAAGATGCTGAATTTGGAGTAGCTGTGATTGATTTGAGAACGTTGCGGTGAATTATATATTGGAAGGTTCTCGCGTTTCTATTGGCTACTAAGGTTATTTGCGGATCGATGACGTGGTAAACCTATAAGGATATATAACAATAGGACGGTCAAGATCAAAGATCTTCCTCTGATTCAACGATGATGAGGACGTTGAAGGTGATTAATGGCTGAGATGCTTTTTCTTTTCTTAATTCCGATGAGATCTAATTGCTTTTTCATTGCGCGCCCAAATGGATATATTACCACCAATTTTATTTCCAAAAAAACAAATCAACAATTTTATTTCCAAAAAAACGAATCAATTATACCTTTTTTTATTCATCATTTTGAGTTTATTTTTCACTTTTATTTCAATCTTTTCGATGGCATTTGTTTATATGAAATTTATTGTTGGAAACTTTTCTTGGCTATTAGAGTAGCGGAAAGAAGACTTTATTAATCGGGTTTGTTTTCTCGTATAATTTTTGTTGGAAGTTCACCACAACCTATGATGATTTCGCTTCAATCTTGATCTCAAGATTGATCACCAACCCACAAACAATACGTAATGATAATGAAGAACAAAGAAGGAAGAAGAAGAACAATAACAGCAAGAAACGAGAATGAGAGAAAAGAGAAATATTTGGAGGAGAAAAGTAATACCCACGAACTGTGGGATTTCTGATTATATTGAACTTTCACTGCAACTGTGAATATTGTTCTCTATATTATGTTTACAATACAAGGCATCTATTTATAGATATAGATTTGCAAAGGCCCAAAACTAAAAGCCCAAAAATATCAAATATAATCTAAACAAATCTGAATCCAAATCAAATCATATCTAACATTAAATCTGTCGAAATACCTTCGACACTATGAATGATATTCGACTTCGACACACTATGAATTATATTTAACACACCACCTAATTCATTGTGTCTAAACTATCTACATTCATCATAGTCCTTAGCTTTCTGAAGGCTTCGACCTGCACTCCCTTCGTCATGATATCTGCAATCTGATTCTCAGTTCTGCAGTGTTCCAACTTCATTTTCCCTTCTGCTACCTGCTCTCGAAGATAATGGAACCTCATTTCGATGTGCTTGCTTCGACCGTGTGCTGTTGGATTCTTCGCCAAGTTGATAGCTGACATGTTGTCGATCTTCATGGTAATTGCTCCATGATTCTTCCCTGTAATCTCTTCGACCAAGTTCACCATCCAGGTTGCTTGACATGCACAAAGAGAAGCAGCTATATATTCTGCTTTGCATGATGACAATGCCACTACTGGCTCCTTTCTCGAACTCTAAGCAATTGGTGCACCACCTAACATAAACACATATCCAGCTGTAGATTTTCTATCTTCTGCATCACTACACCAGCTAGAGTCTGTGTATCCCACTAACTTGCATTTTTTCCCTTCGTCAGCTACAGGAAATAAAATGCCATAGTCGAGAGTCCCTTTCAGATACCTCAGTATCCTCTTCGTCGCTGTTAGGTGTGATACCTTTGGCTTCTGCATGAATTTACTTACCATACCAACACTATATGCTAAGTCAGTCCTTGTGTGACAAAGGTATCTAAGTGACCCAATAAGTCTTCTGTATTGGGTTGGGTCGACATCATCTTCGTCTGGATCCTTCGACAGTTGCAGTCTGGTCTCAACTGGAGTCGAAGTTGAGTTGCAATCTTGCATCTTAAATTTCTTGAGTATTTCGCCTGCATATCTTCGTTGGTGCATCATCAAACCTCTACTAGTCTTGTAGAATTCGATGCCAAGGAAATATGAGAGATCTCCCAAGTCTAACATTTCAAACTCCTTGCTTAGATCATGTTTGAAATCTTCGATCTCCTTCTTGCAACTTCCTGCTATAACAAATCATCGACATAGAGACATAGTATAAGCAATTCGCCATTGCTTCTTCTTACATATACTCCATGCTCAATTGTACACTTCACAAATTCCTTTTCCCTTAAGAAGCTATCGATTTTCTTATTCCAAGCTCTTGGAGCTTGCTTAAGTCCATACAGGGCTTTATGCAGCCTGTACACCTTTCCTTCTTCGCCTCGTTTCACATACCCAGCTGGTTGTGCGACATAAACTTCTTCGTCTAAGGGGCCATTAAGGAATGCACACTTCACGTCCATCTGACATGTGTGCCAATTGTTCATATTTGCTAGACCAACAACCAACCTGATTGTTTCGATTCTAGCAACAGGTGCGAACACTTCATCGAAGTCGATTCCTTCCTTCTGAAGAAATCCTTTCGCCACAAGTCTCGCCTTGTGTCGAGTTACTTCTCCTCTAGGATTCACCTTTACCTTGTAAACCCACTTCACATCAATTGCCTTCTTGCCTTGAGGCAATTCGACAAGTGACCATGTGTTGTTGACTTCGATGGATTCTAACTCTTCATTCATTGCTTTCACCCACTTCGAATCTTTCAATGCCTCAGCTGCATTGACTGGTTCGACATCTGCGTAGAAAGCATAATGTACCAGCTCACCCTCTTCACCGACCACATCATCTGATGTAATTACACATTCTTGCAACCTTGCAGGCATGTGTCTTGTTCGTCGAGGTCTGCTTGAACCTGCTTCATCTGCAACTGGTTCCTGTCGAACTTCTCTTTCGACTTCAGTGGCTGGTTCTTCACAAGAGATTCTCACTGAATCCTTCTTGGCATTCTCTGTCCAATCCCATTCTTTAAGCTCATATATGATCACGTCCCTGCTGATCACTACTTGCTTATTCACTGGGTCGAACAACTTGTAACCTCCAGTCGAATGATATCATATCAAGATCATCTGATTCGACTTGTCATCAAGCTTCCTTCTCAACTGATCTGGCACATGTCTATGTGTTATAGATCCAAACACCTTTAGGTGACTGAGACTAGGCTTGACACCAGACCAACATTCTTCTGGTGTGGCTCTTTCAAGCTTCTTCGTCGGACATCTGTTCAAAATATACGCTGCTGTCGAAATTGCTTCTCCCCATAATTCTTTGGGTAGATGCTTTCCATTCAACATACTTCTTACCATATTCATGATGGTTCTATTCTTGTGTTCTGCAATCTCATTCTGCTGTGGAGTGTAGGGTGGCACCACCTCATGCACAATCCCTTCTTTTCTACACAATGCATCGAACTCTTTCGACACATATTCTCCACCACCATCAGTTCTCAGAGTTTTCAACCTTCGACCACTCTGTCTTTCGACCATGGGTTTGAATCTGACAAATACCTCAAACACATCACTTTTCTTCTTGATGAGGTAAGTCCATAACTTTCGACTGAAGTCATCTATAAACGTGACAAAATATCTTTTGCCACCAATCAAATCCACCTGAATTGGACCACATACATCAGAGTATATGACTTCAAGTATTGCCTTCGACTTCCTTCCTGCATCCTTGCTGAAGCTATTCTTGTGTTGTTTCGACTGAACACACTCTTCACAGACTTCACTTGGAATATCGATTTCTGGTAATCCTGAAACCATATTTCTTCTCTTCAGTTCTCTGATGTCATTGAAGTTGAGATGGCCTAGTCGAAAGTGCCATAACCACTCATCTCTGCTGGCTGCTGTTGCTAGAAACTTGTGCTCCATCACATTGAGTTCAATCTTGAAGGTCCTATTCTGAGACATTGGTGCCTTCAAGATCAACCTACCACCTGCGTCGATAACTCTCATCATCTTGTCTTCGACAACTACCTTGTAGTTCTTTTTGACAAGCTGCCTTATACTGAGCAAATTACTCTTCATGCCTGGTATGTACAACACATTGGAAATTATTGACCTTTTGCCATCTTTCCTCATAATCAGAACATCACCAACACCTTCAGCTGCTAGAGTGTTGTCATTTGCAAACTTCACTGTGTTCTTCGACGAGGGCTTCATGTTGACAAACCAATATTTCCTTCCAGTTATGTGTGATGAGCATCCTGAGTCCAAGTACCACTGATCTTGGTATCTCTCTTTATCTTTCGTTGTGACCATCAGCAACGTCTCTTCTTCTTCATGCTTCGCCAGATTTGCATCAGTTTCTTGATTTTTCTTCTTTTCTGGACAGTTACTAACATAATGGCCATACTTCTGACAATTGAAACATTGAATGTGACTTTTGTCTGGCTTTCGACCACCACCTCTTCCTCTACCTGCAGCACCACCTCTTTGGTTGCCTTGGTTCCAAGGTTTCTTCTAAGTCGAATTACTGCCTCCTCTATCTTTGTTGCCATTCACGTTTCCTTTTCCTTTCCTTTCCTTTTCTGACTGCGCCTGCAAAGCCATATCACTCTTCGACTTTCCTGCAGCTCTCTCAACCATCCTTTATTCATGATACTCAAGCGTCCCTTGAAGCTCTTCCTTCGTCAATACTGACAAGTGTTTCGACTCTTCTATGGCTACTACCACGTGGTCGAACTTAGAAGCCAACGATCTCAAAATATTTGAGACTACTGCTTTCGTCGTCAGCGTTTCTCCACATACTTTGATTTGATTCACCAGTTTTGTAACTCTGGTGAAGAAATCTGTAATACTTTCGTTGTCTTCCATCTTAAGCAACTCATAGGTTCTCTTGTGAGTTTGTAACCTCACCTCTTTCACCTTTTCTGCGCCTCCAAATGACTTTTGAAGAATCTCCCATGCTTCCTTTGCTGATTCTGCATCGCTAACTTTTTCAAAGTTATATGGATCAACACATTGATGGATTATAAACAACGCTTTAAAATCTTTCTTCTTCAAATCTTTGAGTGCAGTCTTTTCTTGATCCGTCGCGTTCTCCCCAAGCGGTGTTACTCCTTCATTCACAAGATCCCACAGATCTTGATAACAGAAAACCACCTTGATCTGCTTGCACCAATTCTCATAATTATCTTTCTTAAGAATTGGTAGGGTCGCCGGAAAGTGTCCATTTGAATGATTCATAGCCATCACGATTTTTCTCCTTGAATCGCAACCGGAGCTCTAGATACCAGATGTTGGAAATTCACCACAACCTATGATGATTTCGCTTCAATCTTGATCTCAAGATTGATCACCAACCCACAAACAATACGTAATGATAATGAAGAACAAAGAAGGAGGAAGAAGAACAATAACAGCAAGAAACGAGAATGAGAGAAAAGAGAAATATTTGGAGGAGAAAATTAATACCCGCGAACTGTGGGATTTCTGATTATATTGAACTTTCACTGCAACTGCAACTGTGAATACTGTTCTCTATATTATGTTTACAATACAAGGCATCTATTTATAGATATAGATTTACAAAGGCTCAAAACTAAAAGCCCAAAAATATCAAATCTAATATAAACAAATATGAATCCAAATCAAATCATATCTAACATTAAATCTGTTGAAATACCTTCGACACTATGAATGATATTCGACTTCGACACACTATGAATTATATTTAACAATTTTGATAGACCTTGTTTTATAGAAGCAATTGAAATTGTATTTTCATAAACAATTAATTTATTTTGTCAACTTCACTTTAACCAAAATGATGATGCAATAAGTTATTAGTATCTATTAAATGATATGAAAAAGGTGATGTTCTCCTCAAGAAAAGATATGGTATGATCGACTAATGAAGTAGAGTATATGCAAGAGTTGTAAATAATTGAACATGCCTTAATTGTAGCATGTTCGACTATCCATGGTTGATTTTTTAAAGATAAAAGTTTATTGGAGCATGGATCAATCAAGTCAAGTAATTGAAGAATACAATATGTCAATCAATTTTTTAATTTGATAATCATAAGATGAATTTTTTGAACTGCCTTTTATATAATTATTTACATATTAGGATTTAGTATACTTACTAAAAACTAAAGGAGATGTCGAAACACATTAAAGATAACATATGTAAATGCAAGAAAGGTATGTACGACACCATAAAGTTATAAATTGCTTTGATATATGTATGGATTTATATCCATAGTTGTTTTCAAGCACATTGTTGAAGTGTTTACGAGATATGAGTGGACAGCGTTCGGTAGGGTTGAATTCGGACTCAAATATTCAATCCGGCCAAAACTTCGGATGTGATATCAAGGCCCAATTTCATCCATTTAAAAATCTGTTTGGACAGGTTACGGTTTTTCGAATCAATTGAGTGTACATTTCGGTTGTAATGGATTGTGCCATTGTTGTACTTTAATGTTCATTGACATATTTTCAATAAAAAAAAGTTTTAATTTTTAGAAACAAAACAAAACCTGAAATTCGGTAGTGAAAAAAATGTAATAATTTCTTCACATTTTCCTTCTTTCCGCAACATATCAAACATATTTTAATCTTTTAAAACAGGCAAGTTCAAATCTAAAAAGAGAAGTGAGAAGTACGTTCAAATCTGAAATTTGTATTAAATATTGTGTCAAAAATTAAGATGAACTAAAAATTACATATTTTTATATGGAGTAGAAAAATAAGAAGGAGTAGAATTAAAAAAAAAACTTGAAGAGAAGATGAAAGTATAAAATTAGAGAGAAGAAATTAAAAGAAAAAGTTAGAAGAAGAGGAGAAAAGAGTCACGTGAGATGAGATGAGAGAGAGAGAGAGAGAGAGAGAGAGAGAGAGAGAGAGAATTTTTGAAATATAATTTTAAAAATACAAAAAAAATGTATACGATGCTTACTTAGTTTTAAAGGTCAGATGCAGAACCAAAACTTGTTCTCACAATGGGAAGGACTAACCACTCCAAAGGGTTGCCGACCACGATGCCAATCGCATTTATGACAACCTTGGTGCTCATAACCGAGTAATTGTCTGCTACTTTTGTATCCACCCGATCATACTCCGACGCATAAGGTTGATTTCTAATATTTAAGTGGTCTAGCACATCATTATCTCTAGGCTCACAAACTTTGCTCTACAAACAAAGCTGAATGAAATACCTAGCACGTTCCTTCCTTTGCAAATTGGACCGTACCTCCTCTTTTGACTAGATGCAAGTGGGTATAAGGACCCATACGTAATTTATTCTTCTGCACGCCAACATTTGATACGAGGGTGTCTAACGACCTAGAAGAATTGTATTCCTCCAAGGAATTTCCAAACACCATTTCTAGCCTAAAATCATTAGATGAGGTTACGATTTCTGGTCCTATGTGATCACTGCTAAGATAGTGAAGATAAGGATTATGGGATGCCCCAATTGCAGAAAGATATAAAGTTTCAACATCATAATCGCTCACTAAAGCAACAGTATTATCGCTCATCCTAACTATAAAATAAGAAATACTGAAGGTAAAGCTTGAGTTAGAACGATATCTAGTTATAGGAGATTGGTGAATCAGGAGGAACGAAAGAAGGCAAAAGCTTTAAGGGAAACATTGATTGCTTCTAGTGATACTTTTAAAGGAGAAGAAATGAAGATGTTTTTCTAGAAAGAAATTGTAATCTTGAAAGCCAAAGGTTACGAAAACTTCCAAATACTCGTGGAAAATATCACAAAATCAATGGCTAGATTTCCACTCATGGATACACTCCAACTCGAGTGCACTCAAGCACTCTATAAACCTCGTCATACCCTAAGTGGTCTCATTACTACACGTGTCAGAAAAGGATGACGAAGTGCTTAAGTGATGGAATCGCTCTAAATGCGCTTGCTCCCCTGTTACCTTTTCGGAAACGGATATCAAGCATTTCACTTTCATTCCACGTGAGATTTCATCATTGAGATCAATCAATGATACTTAAGGCTTCCCCCCGGGCTCTTTTAGTGCCTGACAAAGCCTTGGGACCAACTGTTTTGGACCGGCCAAATGCCCAATGCACCAAGGCCCAATCCATATCAAATTCACTCCACTTGACCCAAAGTATAAAATCAGTTCACATGCTAAGAACAAGGTAAAATCTCTGATCTCTAATTTTCATTATACTTATCTTGAATCATGAATTGAGTTGTGCATTAGAGTGCTAATCATGCAGGTCCACTCTGCTCCGTTGTAAAGGAGATCAGAGCCACCTTTCAAGATCATTAATTATCCAACTGCGTCTACTTTTGGTTTTTGGTTGAAACAATAGTCTTTTAATATCTGATTCGATTAAAAATTAGAGATGTTTTTTTTTTTATTTGTTGGTTTAAAAATAAAGAAGAAATTGAGAAAAAAGAATGATTTGATTGTGTATATAATATTGTGTATCAAAATTTATGATTGATTTGAAAAAATGTCTAAAAAGATCTTTTTCATAAAGGTTTAAAATAAAAAATTTGAAGACTCCGTGAAATATGTGGTAAATTTAATTTACACGTAAAAGAAATTTCCTCTATAATGTGTGAAGTTTAAGTTGGTGTTATCCATATGTCACCAAAAGCCTTCACTTTTTCACCATTGCCTATCCGGGTTTCATGGCCTTTGACCAACGAGAAAATAGGGAGAACGAGATGCGAGTTTCTGAACTGATAGACCACGACCTGGGAGGCTGGAAGCAAGATCAGATTTCTACCCTCTTTGGTCCGTTTGAAGGTGCTTTGATCATGAGTATTCTATTATCTATTAGGAACATTGTGGATAAGTTGATTTTGCACTATGAGAAAAACAGAGAATATTCCGTAAGATCAGCTTACCATTTGTGTATGAATGCAAATCTTGCTAGCAGACCAGGTTCTTCCTTTGATCCACATCACAAACTTTGGAAACTAATTTGAAAAATACCTTTAAGCAATAGACTGACAAAATTTATGTGGAGGGCATAAAAAAATATTCTCCCTACAAGAGGTAATCTCATGAGAAAAGGTATGTACTTGGACCCTTCCTATCCTTTTTGTAGTGAGCACACTGAATCAGTGGACCATATCTTTCTGGGCTGCGAGTTTGCGAGACAGGTCTTTTTTGCTTCCAACCTTGGTATCCGACTGCAACATGGGAGTGGCTTCTGTTCATGGCTGGAATTATTTCTCACCGGGAAGGATACGATGGTTATTCAGATGATAGGAGCATTACTGTACAAAATCTGGTTTGCAAGGAACACACTAATTTTTCAATCGCATGTTTACTCTCCCTTACAGGTGGCAGGTGATGCTATGGAGCTGGTTCTGGAACATAATAAATGGAATCCAATCAGATGCAGGAAAAATCTAAGACCGGTATGTGAAGAATTCCCAGAAAATGGAGTATGCATAATCCATGTGGACGCGAGAGTGTTTGAGAATGGTGTCGTTGCCTTTGGTTGTGTGATCAGGAATTCTAAGAAGGAGATAACCTTGTCTGCGTGCAAGTTAATTACCATGTCAACGGATTTGTCTACGGCGGAGTTGCTCGCGATCAGATGGGCTATCCAGATAGCCATGAGCATTAAAATTGACAAGATTATTGTTCAGTCTGATTCTGAGGTGGCAGTAGATTGCAACAATGAATATTTACATATAGCTGTTTTGGATCCTCTCGCCGCGGAATGTCGGCTTTTACTTAGTAATTTTAATGTGGGTTCTGTCATTAGTATTCCTAGGAATGTAAATATTGATGCGCACCAGCTTGTAAGGATTGGCACTATTAGGGGAGACAAAACTTGGTTGGGTGTTTGTCCAATCATCTCCCAAACTGCTGTTTTTTCTTTGCCTTTTGACTTGTTAATGGAATTCAGTTTTCATAAAAAAAAAATAATAATAATAAGTTGGTGTTATCAACCTCTCTTATTGATTTAAGTATGAGTGTTAGAAGAAAGATGGTTAGAAAAGTGAAATTTATTACTCCCTCTTTCTCCAATATGTGGTCCTTTTAGTCTTATGTTTTGATTCTCAAATTTTGGTTCGTTTTGAAAGAAAAAAAAAACAATTATACATTTTTATTTTTCTTTGATACTTTTACAAAACTCAAAAGGTATTCTTAAATAATTTAAGGTTTATAAATGTATATTGGACATATAAGTGGAGCTAATTGGTACAATGGGTGAAAAGAAAGATAAGATTTTTTTATAATTATATACCTCTAGCAACAATTATACATACAATTATCTTTTTTTTCTAATTATATACATAACTATTCCCCTTTTAATATTTTATAATTATTTTTTTACTATTTTTTTCGTTTTTACTTTATATTTCAATATTTATTTTAAAATTAGAAAAAAAATCATTACTTTAATATCTATAAAGCTAATTACAGTGTTAATTAGATGATTAAAATACAAAAAATACAATTACATTGTTTAGTTTATTTTAGTCTATTTTTTCTCTACTATCTTTTTACACAATGATAACTAAATAGTGTTATATTTATTTTACTTCACTATTTTATCTAATAAAAAACAAGTATATTTTCCAAAATGAGTTTTTAACAGGTTTAGTTCCTAATCCAAACAAACATTTTTTAAGGAATAATAATTTATATAAGAGAAAAAATAACTCTTAAAAAATTTATAATAATACTTATTTTAGAACAAATTTCTCATTAAACACAGTAACTTTTTTCTTAAAGTGTTATCGCTAAAAACATGTGTGAAAATGAGAAAATATTTTAGAAAGAAAGAGAAAGAGTGGAAAATGAGATATCTCTCGTTTATGAATGTGAAAAAGTGAAGGGGAAATCCTTTATTTATAGGGAAAATGGAGGTTCAAAAAAGGAAAGTTTTGATAAAGAAACGGTATCATTCATTAAGACACTGCCATAATCAATTATACACTCGTTTAGTTCTTATCTAATCAATTAGGTATTTGGTCTAATCAATTAGGCAATTCAGAAACTTGCCTTAATCAATATAGCAGTTTTCAAATTATTTGGCTGGGCTCCAAAAATATTTTAGATGATTTTCTTAGAGAAATAGAGACTTCAAAAACAGTTTTAGAGAGTGTTTGATTTAGTCACGATACTTTAATAAAATGCACTTGTATTTTTATAAAACATTGATCACTCAGACACAATAAGACGAGCTTTCACACTTCCTCTCTTTCACACTCTAAAGCTTCGAGTCCTTTGCTAGATAAACCAATCACATAAAAACTTCACTTGAATCTTCTTGTATATGAGGCTTGAGATATATTCTAGTCAAATGCCATCATTAGAGGATATCAGTAGTGATTATCAAACCCTAAATCTTCAGCTTTATTCGAATGAACATCTTAATCAATTATCTTATGCATCTTTAACCACCTGAACTAACTTGATTGTCTTCAAGTGTTTTTGTCATCAAAGTCACTTTAAAGACTCTTATTTCTTTATAAGTTTTAATCATCAAAACTGTGATGTTATCTGTGCTAAGCATATCTTGCTTGTCTATGATATTTGATCACTTCGTGATTAAACCTGCAAACACATTGTTCCACATCCTCTGGGTAAATTCAAGGTAATACATCTGTTCACCCTCCATTGTAAACCCTAGCATTCAAAAATGATACATTTCTTGACATACAACTATTGAAAGTTAGTTTATGTGTGCAAGAAGTAACTGGTCGGTTTAATAGTATGTACAGCCTAGTCTATAAACATAATTTTCAAGTCATGGATGATAATATCTTGAGAATTAAAGAGAACGCGTGAATTACCTTCTAAGAAACAGCACCATACAGGAAACGGCCTCGTATGGACAACCTATCATCGTTCCATAGTCGATCCCAACTAGAACAGTCACACCACATGAAGAAGCTCAATAGTGACCAAGCATAAAATATAGGGAGGCACATATCTCCTTTTTCCAATTCTGAGCAAAGAAGTGAGAATCATTTCCCAACCGAGGTTCACCATTCCAAAGAAGGGAAAGGATTGAAATACACGCTCTAGCTCCTGAGAGAAAAAGGAACCCGCTATCTACACATATTCTTGATAGCAAAAGACCAAGATCCTTAAATAAATATCTAAAGTTTTCTAACTACAATAGGACTAGGGATCCCAACGAGCATGTTGATCACATGGATAACCAGATAGACTACTATCTAGTCGAGGGAGTTGTAAAGTGCAAACTCTTTGCACTAAAATTTATTAAAGGTTCTATGACATTGTACAAAACCCTCTTTAACAGTAGCATTAAACCCTAGAATGACTTTTGGTGCTCCTTTACTTTCCAGTTCACCGCCTTCAAGCGACAACCAACAACCATGGTGGTTCTCAACCGAATCACGTAAGGAAGGAATGAAACCCTACAGAGCTATATAGACCAATTCATGAAGGTGTTTTTAGTGGTAAGAAGCACGAAAAAAAGGAGATGGTGTGCTAGATATTCAAGAAAGACCTTAGATTGGACTCCATGTTCTGAGGAAAACTAGGGTTCGAAGGGGCCTGTAATTTGAGCAATCTACTAAATAGAGTATATCTTTACATGAATTTGGGAGAAATATTAGCTAAATAAAATGAGAAAAATCAAGATTTCGTCTATAATAAAGCTTAGGATATTGGGAACAAGCATTGAAGGGGTGATAAAGGGGGGAAATCCCAATCAAAGGCTTCATACTACACTCCTTTGAACACTTCAAGGGAGAAGATCTAGCAAAATGGCACCAACACTGATTTCATGGAATGGGGAATTAGGACTCCATACCTGATCAAAGAATATCTAAGGACTGGTAGGGCCAAATGTTGTTATTTATTTAAGTGTCACGACCACAACATGAATGCTTGCTTTAAGTTGAAGGGTGTGATTGAAGAAACAATTAAGAAATTTCATTTATCTGGGTACACCTGGGAAGGTGGTAGAGGAGAAGCACGGGAAAAGAGAAAATAGTGTAGGGGTCATGAGGAGTCATCGAGGCGAAAATGTCCCCTCAAATGGAGAATTCTTCCTCTAAGAAAGCCATCAAAGTTATGATTGGGAGCAGAGAGAAAATGATAGCAGTGGCGAAGAAGAAGGGGAACAAGCGGGAAAACATCATTAAATTGCCTCCATTATACGAGGCATCATAAGGCCAAAAAATACCTCCAAAGGCACGGTAAAGAGGCAGATTGTTGAAGTGATGGTCGTTAGTAAGGAAGAAGGAGAAACTTCTACAATGAAGCTTGGAAGATTTATGTTAGCATTCATGGATAATGAGAAAGAATGAGGGATCCCAAATGGCCTTTTTCTCCTAGTGATAACGGTCATCATGGCCAATTGTCATGTATCCCGAGTCTTGATCGACATAGTTAATTCCTATGATATTATGTATATCGAGCTCTTCAAAAAGTTATGGTTGAAGAAAGAAAATTTATGGCTTTACAAAGGGTTTTACTTACAAACCTTCAATGGCACGGTAACTCGCCCATGTGGGTATATTGAGTTAATGGTTACCCTGGTGGGAAGAGAGAAACACAAGGATCGTCAACATACAGTTCATGGTAGTCCTCTTCCAAAGCGTGTACAATTGTATTTTTGGAAGACCTTTCATCGCGACACTGAACGGAGTCGCTTCCTTGGTACACCTTTGTCATACCCCAAATTTGTCCTACCTGTGTATATTTTCATATGTACTTCCATCCGATAACCATATTCATAAAATCCAAAAAATATGTTGTCTCCGCTTCCATTATTCTTATTGCATAACTCAAGTTGTTGCAAGAATCATTTGAGGTTTATCTGTATGAGTGTGTGGGCTCAGTGGTGTTTAAAGATCAGTTAGGCCTGACCTAATCTTGGTTGGAAAAGAATTGATTTCATGATTAAGGTCAAGATGGATTCACTTATTCAAAGTCTCAGTTTATTCCAAGTTCAAGGTTAAATCAAGGGTTACTCTGATTCAGTGATCCAATTCATTCAAGATTCAAAGTTGATTTATGGTGGATTTCTTATCAGGAATTGATTCAAAGTTCCGTTCACTTTACGTGAAAATTCAACAAGTGCGCATTTTAGCTAATAGATTTTTCTGGATTACACATGGAGGTCAAGATATGATCATGTTAATCAAAGTCAAGAGTTTTGTGGATTGGATTTTCCAAATCTGGTGGAAGGTGCAAAAGTAAATTGAAGCCTATACATTCAAAGGCCCATTTACATCACAATTGAACAGAAGAGTTCAAGAGCCATTACAAAATAAAATTCCAAAATCCATTGTCATTAAAAAATAATACAAAAAGCCCATGAACATTTAGAGGACGACATTACACAATTCTACGCCCAACCACACTTCCTATTACAAACCAATTTGTCAAAAAAAAAAAAAAGAAGAAAAAAAGTTGATTCACTGTAAGCTACAACAAAAGCCATCTACACCATTCAACCACTACAAAGAAATTGCTCGAAACACGCATGGTTTCGTTCCTATGTGCGGATAACCTGCACCACTTCAGGACAACAACAACGCAGCAGCATGTTCCAGCCAAACCTCTACAAAACCAAGTCGTACGACAACCATACTACCAAAACCGCTCCAAAACCTTGTACCTTCATGTCAATACCGCCAACCTGCAACATTGATCATGTGCCATATCAGAACAAAACAAAACTCTGCAACAATTTAAACCACACTGCCACGCTCCAAAACCGATAACAACGACACTTCAACACCTCTACGAACCGTACACCAAGCAGCAACCCATCTGCAAAACAAGACAAGGGAAACGTGACAAAAATCCAGCAAATACAAGGTCCTATTTCACTAGAATGGCAAAACACTCACCAAATCACTTTGATTCCTCTGCTCCATTCCAGATTCATCAATACCATCAGACTAAACCCTAATTCTACATTGCATAAATGGGACTCATCAGTTCAGAAGAGGGGGGAGAAAAAAGGAAAACTTCCTACGATTTATTTCAAAATCCTCTGCACAAAAATTTAAAAAATCTTCTTCAAACCTTCTCCGTAATCCAAGACCGAGTCTTGTTCATCAACAACAGCAAACACCAAAATCCATTCAAAACTATTTTCAATCCAAAACCAGAAACGAATCGAAATAGAAAAAGAAGATGAAGATAGAAATTGAGACAACCGCAAACCAAATTGGATAAAATCGAGGAGGAGTGAACGAGGAAGAAGAAGAAGATAACGAGCCAAGGAAGAAGCATAAACGGAAAAGAAGAGGATTAAGTGAGGAGCGGAATACCTGAAGTGTTTCAGAAATTTGTCTTCAAGAGGTAGCTTCCAATTCGTACGTTTGCTCGTCTCCATGTTATTCACTGCTTGTTGAGTGGTTGTTTTTGCTCCCGTTGCTTTTTTTTTTTTTGCCTTCGGTTTGATTTGGTAGTTAGGTTTTTTTTGGTACTTTTCTTCGATTTAGGCGTTTGAGTAGGTTTCAATAGAAATTAGTTCCAGATTTGAACAGGGGATGAAATTTTAGGTAGGGTACATGTAGGTTTTGTTTGATTTTGAGGTGGTGTTACCGGAGAAGACGGCGGCGGCCACTGCGAGCCACCGCCTTCTCCGGCGAGTTTTTTTTTACTCCGATGGTGTTTATGTTGCAGAGAGATAGAAAGGTGAGAGAGAGAGACGTTGAGAGAGAAGAGGACTAGCAAGAAAGAATTTTGAGAATGAGCCCTCACTCTCTTTTTCTTTTTTTATTTTGTACGTTGGTTGCTGGGTGGCTCCACCTACCGGTGACAAGTGTCACCGGTTGCCACTTTTGATCAGATCCTACACATATCCCTCTTCGCCACCCTACCATATGCACTCATCCTAAACCCTCAGATCAGGAGTCAACCTTTTGACTCCATGACCAATGAACGTCCTAGATTCGTTGAAGGTTCATGGTGAACCCCACCAGCGTGTGGGCTTGGTTCAATTGGGCCCAGTAAATTTCTGAACGCACCCCCCAATTTCTAACCTTAATCTGGCCCATTATGTTTTTTTTATTATTTTTGTTTTTTTTAGTTTTTATTTTAATAATACTTTTAATTCAAAACATTTTATTAACCAATTTCTTTTTTTTAGAAAAATAATAAAGTCTGTTTATTAATTAAGTTTCATTAATTTTATTAAAATCATTTATTTAGTATTAACTAATTAATTTGATAATTAGTTTTATTAAGCATTTGATTCTAGTTTAATTAATTATGTTAACTCTTTTTTTCCCTTAATCACTAAAAATCTAAAAAATATGTCTTTGCCATTAATCAAATTTTAATTAATTTTATTAACCCATTTTTATTTAATTAGTTTTATTAAATTTTTTAATTGTTTGAATTGTATATTTTAATTCTAAAAGTCTAAAACAAATTAATTATTTAATTTAGAATTTCTCTTCCTTAGATTAACCTTAGGATTTTAGGTTGCTAATCTTACTAACATGCTTGATTATGTCTTCCCCCATTTTATTTATGATCTTCATGTGGAGGTGTATAGTTTTCTCATATGGATTATTTTCATGCTCTAATTATATTTGTCTTTCATAATATGCTTGTCCAAACCAAAAATCATTTTCAAACTAATACCTTGACTTAATGTCAAGCCCTTTTCAAACACCTTGTAAGTCGATTGTTTTCACGATCGCAATCAACCTCACATAGCCTCCTCTTGGGCTTTATACAACGATACTTGTTGCACATTTCACTTTGGTTTGTATGCGTGTATGTGATTGGCTCACTTTAATTATGGCTCGATTATTCTCACTTGAGTAATTACACCCCTCTTCCATAAGACTAAAATCAACCCCTTTTTACAACAATAAACAAGCTTGATCCAACGTCAAGTATTTTCCAAATCAAATTCAATTAATCTCCAGCAATCACTTGATCCACATATCAAGTCCCTTCACCTTTTGTAAGTCGAGCACTTTTGCCTCGCCATCGACCTTACCTTGAACCATTAGGACCTCCTTTCCATTAGTCCTCAACCCATTCCGTGTGCAAACTAAAACCTCGATCAACATCGAGCATTTTTCAAATCAAATCAATACATTTAAACTATACTTAAATATTATTTCATAAAAGAAGAAAAGGGAGTAGAATGGAATCTTCGATTCTTCTCCTCAATTGTTTGGGCCCGAGAAATCTTTCTTAAGTTCAAGCAGTTGTCTTCTTTAAAAGACTCATAACACGATTACACATCAAACCATTTTTACAATAAATAAAATCAAATCTTCTTTTCTTAAACACTTGGATGAAAAAGAGAGAGAGTCGGTTCTTCGACTAGCTTTCCCGATTACTTGAGCCCGAGGAATCTTTCTTAAGTGCAAGTAATTGTCATCTATTTAACATACTCTAACCATATTAAAACTCTTTCATAATTAAGGGTGAAAAAGAGGGAGAGCCGGTTCTTCGACTCTCTTTCCCGATTACTTGGGCCCGAGGAATCTTTCTTAAGTTCGAGTAATCGTCACCCAATCAAAATACGAACACATTAATCCAACTCCTCGCCGCCGTGCGATTAAAATTCTTTTCATAAAGAACATTATTTAAGTCATTCTTCCGCGCATATGAACTCGTGCTTCAGCCTCCCCTAGTGAGCAGACAAGCCAATGTTTAGCAGTTAGAATGCAACCTAAACTCTCATTCGCCTAAAACACGTCCAAATCAAACATTTTTCTCAATCAAATCTCTAATACATTTAATTCTTACTCAAACAACTTTCACAAAAAGAACATTGTTTAATCCATTCTTCCGCGCATATGAACTAGTGCTTCAGCCTCCCATGACGAGCCGACAAGCCAACGTTTAGCAGTTAGAATGCGAATTAAACACTCGTTCGTTTAAAAAATACAAACCAACCGAAGTCCCACAAACTACGAATGCTCTGACTTTCCCATTGCACGAGGGAATACGTAGGCCCAAGGGTTCTCAATCCTTGCCGAGTACACTAATAAAAAACCACCCATTTCCCTTTAGAAAACAATATCTACCTAAGAAGAAAACAAACAAACCTAGCTAACTTTCTCACGAATCGAATCAAGAGGTTCCCGTTGAGTACAACGGACGTAGAGGGTGCTAATACCTTCCCTCTTGCGTAACCGACTCCCGAACCCGAATTTGGTTGCGATGACCATTTTCTTATCCTTTAAAGGTTTTATCGATATTTTCCTTTCCCTCATTTGGGATAAATAAAGTTTGGTGGCGACTCTGTTTCGAACAATTTTTTCCGCGTCCATCGCGAGGATCGTATTTTTCGAGGTACGACAACCTTAAGTTGAAGTATCCTAGCGTGCACGATGAGATGGTGACAATTTGTGTTGACCTCGCTGGAGTGTGAAGGATACATATGGCCTTACAACGCAACTAGAGCAATAAAGGAAATGGAAATGCCATCAAGATCAATATGGGTTCCATTATTATTCAATTAGAAGAAATGGTTATAAAACCTCCTAAAATAGGATTGAGGATTCGAGAAGATATGTCGGGAATGATATTTGTAACGCCACAATTCTTCTAGTAGATGTTTTGATGTTTTATTTGTTGAATATGCCTTTTCATGATGTATTTGATTATTGTAGGATAGTGGGTTATGTGTCGTTAAGTTGGGAGTGAAGAGAAATATTAGAGGAGAATAAATTAATTGCCTAATATGTGAAAATTGATAGTTTAGGGGAAATATGATGTTAATAATAGTTTTATACTATTATTTTATTAAAATAATAAGGAAAATAAAATAATTAGAATTGTAGAGATTTAAGGGGCAATGAGGTAATTGTATAAGGATAAGTGAGGGCATATGAGGGAAAACATAGAAAGGGTCTAGGGTTACAAGATAAAAGGGAAGATAGAGAGAAGTGAGATATTATTTTGTTAGTACGTGAAAAGTTGAGAGAAAGTAGAAGAGAAGCTAGGGCAAGGAGAAACCAAGAGAGCATCCATCCATAGACTTGGAAGAAAACAAACTTATAGAAGAATTCTAAGGTAAGAGTGAGTAATGGTTTTCAATTGTGATTGGCATGGGGGGAGTAACATAGGGTTTTAGTTTTTCTTTTGGTTGACAATGTTGAATATACATGTTTGATGATGAATGATAGTGGTAAGTGATTGAATTGTTATTGTGTTCTTGAGTTGGGTTGAATATAGATGATTTTAGGGCATGAGTTGAATGAATGAATCATGATGGATGTGATGAAAAATTATGTTAATTGAGTTGTTGGTTATGTATACCTTGATGTTGTAATGTGTTTCTTACACTTAATTCATGTACTATATGATATGACATGTTTTGGAGTTGTTGGAGGTCAAAACATGGAATTTGGGGTATGTTGCAAGGCTGAAAAATAAAAGAGATCTCACAAAATCACCAGAAAAATGGAGGCTTTCTAGGAACTGTTACGGGACGTAGCAGCTTCTATGGGTGACCGTAGTAGCCCCTTGGATTTTGGCACCAGGGGCGTGCCCAAAGAGAGTTCCAGGCATAGGATTGCTACAGGTTGTAGCCGATAGTACATGTGGCCGTAGTAGATCCCTGGAATTGGTACTGCAAAATTGTTTCGGCCATAACTTTGTAACCGTAAGTCCAAATCGAGTGTCGTTCGAAGCGTTGGAAAGCTAACGCGAATTAATATCAAATGAAATTACTTCCAGAGGCTGATCATGATAATTAGTTGATGCTTTTGATATTGAAAAAAATGTTGAACTTGAAACTTGTTTATCTTCCGACGATTTTTGTTATATCTCTTTAACCTTATATCCAAGTGAAGAGCCATTTGAAGTGTTAGAAAACTAACGCTCAGAGATATAATATAGTAGTAATAGGTGAAATGTTTAAATATTATTTCTATGCCTAATGTATTGATGAATTGTTAGTTTACATGTTCGGATAATGAATCGTTGTATTGTTGGGCTAATGTTATGTGATAATGATGTTGCTACGTTGATACTATTATGATGTTGTTGTTGAGATGTTGATTTGATGAATTTTGATGTTGTTGTTATGATGTGATGTTGATGATGTTGATATGATATGATGTTGACGATGTTGTTATGATGTGATGACGATGATGTTGTTGTGATAATGTTGTTAATGATGTGCATGTTCGAATATATGCACGATGTATTTATGATGATTATGTTGATGGTGGCATACACAGTCAGAAGATGTGACAATGTGTATGTGTTGTTGTTGCATGTTGAGATTCCATGCATCTATTTTGTCGGAACTTTGGTTCTTTTTGGTGAACCTCGATCCTATGGTGATGGATCGGGTGCGAGTAGCTAATTCCTATTATGGGGGATTAGTGAAGTGTTACCTATGGTAATGGTAACGAGTTTTAGTGAGCCTCGATCCCATTGTGATGGATCGGGTGCGAGTAGATAATTCCTATTATGGGGATTTAGTGAAGTGTTAACTATGATGATGGTAGCGATTTTGGTGTGCTCCGGTTCCAAGAGGGAATCGATCCTATGGGGGGATCATGGAGTGAAATGAACTTAAGTGCTCATAATTTAGTACCACATGCATTGAGTCAATGATGTTGCTTAGCATTATATGTGGCATTACATAATTTTGTTGGTCTTATATGTTGTGGTGATACTTGTGAATGTTATGTGATTATATGTGAGCCTTGTGATGGAAGTTGTAAATGAGTTACTTATGATTATTAGGGTGTGAGTTTATGATATGTTGATGTTGTTGACTTGTTGCATATAATTGTTGCAATCTATTCTTTCTTATGTCTATTATAATTATTTATGATTACACACCCCTTCTGTTTGAATGTTGCCTCCACGTGGGTAACGCGCAGATACATAGGAGTAGACTCCAAGGAAGTAAGTGGAAGCTAGCTATTAGAATTCGTTTCAGTTTTTTCATTTTAATTAGGAGAGATTCTGCTCTGATTCATGTAACGCTAGGTTGGGGTTGACGCTTGTCTTCTTAATTTCTTATGTTGTTTATTTCGAAGTATTTGCTAATATAGTGATATTCTAAGATGTCGAATTAAGTGCTGACGAAACTTATCCTTTGTTGATGTTATGGATGTTGGAGTTTAAAGACTTAATTTTAGTTGTAGAATCATAATTGGATTTCTTTATGTTGAATATGCTGCATTGTTTTTAAAAGAACTTGACGTCGTAAGAGCCTCATAAATGAGTATATTCGAATTAATATATGTTTTTGTGTAACCCGTGTTACGGAGCAGGATAATTATGATGTTTTATGAAGTGTGACACCTTTGTGGTTGTGTTTATATGATTAAATTTATCGTTATTTTCGTGGGGTTTTTAGAAGGGTGTTACATTAGTGGTATCAGAGCAGGTAGGTCCGTCCGGCCAAGTTGTCTAATGTTATTTGTTCCTTAGTACGCGACATGTGTGTGAAACACTGTCGGTGCTTGTTTTCCTTTCTAATCATCTATCTGCAGGAGTGAGATTAAAACAAGTGGGGAGAAGCTTTTGCTTCTCTGAGATGTTTCAGTTGTGAAATGTTGGTCGGGTGTGCTGCTGATTGCAAGGGTGCAAGTGTTGTTGGAGTTATGTTGTTTCTCGAACCCGAAGAGGGCGTGGAATCGAGATTCTTGTCTTCCAGGTCAAGTTGGGATGTCTTTATGGGAGAACGACCAGGTATTGTTGATGTTTACTTCTCGGAGAATAGAGAGCAATGTGACGGATAGTGATATGCCAGTGGCGTGTAATTCCTGATGTTTTTCCTGAAGATATCTGCGACTTGCCTCCAGAGTGTGAATCTCACTTTGGTGACAGTTGGGAACTGATGTTTTTATCTGCTGAGCAAGAGGATGAGTCTGTGGGAAATGATGAACGTGTGTTGTTGGTTAAGAAGAAGGATGGTAGTATAAGGTTGTGTATGGACTACAAGCAGTTGAGTAAGGTATCCTCTACCAATGATCGATTATCTGATGGATCAGTTGGTTGCCGTCTGTGTGTTCAGCAAGATAGATTTGAGGTCTGGTTATTATCAGATTCTTGTTAAATCAGATGATATTCTGAAGATGGCATTCAGGATGAGATATGGTCACTATAAGTACATTGCGATGTCGTTTGGAGTGTCTAATGCACCAGGCATGTTCATGGAGCATATGAACCGGATTTTCCATCCGTATCTGGATAAGTTTGTGGTGGTCTTCATCGACGATATTTTGATATATTCGAAGTCTAATAAAGAACATGTTGAACATCTGAAGATTGCGTTACAGGTGTTGAGAGAGAGAAAACTTTATGCCAAGTTGTTAAAATGTGAATTTTGGTTGAAGGAAGTGAGCTTCCTTGTCCATGTGATTTTGAGTGGTGGAATTCGGTAGATCCTTCTAAAGTTAATGTTGTGTTGCAGTGGAAGACTCTGAAGTCTGCTACTGAGATTCAAAGTTTCCTTGGATTAGCTGGTTATTATCGCAGGTTTATATAAGCCTTTTCGAAGTTAGCATTGCCTTTGACTCAGTTGACTCGAAAGGGTCAAGCTTATGTATGGGGTGTTGCATGTGAATAAACTTTGGTAGAAATCAATAAGAAATTGACAAATGCTCCAATGTTGATTTTGCCTAATCCAAGCAAGTCTTTTGTGGTCTATTGTGATTCATCGAAGATGGATCTTGGTGGTATACTGATGCAAAATGTTCAGGTTGTTTCTTATGCTTCTAGACAACTGAAAGTTCATGAGAAGAATTATCCCATGCATGACTTAGAGTTGGCAGCCGTGGTTTTTGTGTTAAAAATTTGGAGACATTATCTTTTTGGCTCCAAATTCGAAGTGTTCAGTGATCACAAGAGTTTAAAGTATTTGTTCAACCAGAAGGAGTTGAACATGAGGCAGAGGAGGTGGCTCGAACTTCTGACAGATTAGAATTTTAAGTTGAGTTACCATCCTGGTAAAGCTAATGTTGTAGTTGATGCACTGAGCAAGAAGTCCTTACACATGTCGATGCTTATGGTTCGAGAGTTAGAATTGATTGAGCAATTCAAATATATGAGTTTAGTATGTGAGGAGACTCCTAATAGTGTGAAGTTGGGTATGTTGAAGCTGACGAGTGGTATTCTGGAAGACTCAAGAGAAGGTCAGAAAATTGACTTGGGTTTGATTGACCGATTGTTGTTCATCAACCAAGGTAACGAAGGTGATTTTCAAGTTGATGAGAATGGCGTGATGAGGCTTAGAGATAGGGTATGTATTTCAGATGTTCCAGAGAATGAGAAGAGTATTATTGAAGAAGGGCATCGAAATGGGTTGAGTATTCATCCAATTGCTACAAAGATGCATCAAGATTTGAAGAAGTTATTTTGGTGGCCAGATATGAAGAAAGATGTTGCACAATTTGTATATGCTTGTTTGACTTGCCATAAGTCAAAGATTGAACAACAAAAGCCTTTGGGGCTGATGCAACCGCTGAATATTCTAGAGTGAAAATGGGATAGCATTTATATGGATAGTATTTAGGGGGAATATGATGTTAATGATAGTTTTATACTATTATTCAATTAAAATAATAAGGAAAATAAAATAATTAGAAGTGTAGAGATTTATGGGGCAATGAGGTATTTGTATGAGGATAAGTGAGGGCATATGAGGGAAAACATAGAAAGGGTCTAGTGTTACTAGATAAAAATGGAAGATAGAGAGAAGTGAGATATTATTCTGTTAGTATGTGAAAAGTTGAGAGAAAGGAGAAGAGAAGCTAGGGCAAGGAGAAAGCAAGAGAGCATTTATCCATATACTTGGAAGAAAACAAACTTCTAGAATAATTCTAGGGCAAGGGTGAGTAATTGTTTTCAATTGTGAATGGCATGAAGGGAGAGTAGAATAGGGCTTTAGTTTTTCTTTTGGTTGATAATGTTGAATATACATGTTTGATGATGAATGGTAGTGGTAAGTGATTGAATTGTTATTGTGTTCTTGAGTTGGCTTGAATATAGATGATTTTAGGGCATGAGTTAAATGAATGAATCATGATGGATGTGATGAAAAATTGAGTTGTTGGTTATGTATATCTTGATGTTATAATGTGTTTCTTTCACTTGATTCATGTACTATATGATATGACATGTTTTGGGGTTGTTGGAGGTCAAAACACGGGGTTTGGGATCTGTTGCAAGAATGAAAAATAAGAGAGATCGCACAAAATCGCGAGAAATATTGAGGCTTTTCTGGGCACTTCTACGGGTCGTAGCAGCTGCTATGGGTGGCCGTAGTGCCCCCTGGATTTTGGCACCAGAGGCGTACTGATAAGTCCTAAATTATATTGATTTTGAAGGTGAATAATTGACACTTATTGGCTTGATTCGTTAGTTTTTCGTTAATAATCCCCCATTTTTGTGTATATTTTGTATAGTTTACATTATAGTGTGTAATATGCATTTTTGTGTACATATTGTTGAGTTTGACAATTTTTCATCTGTTTTATAGGTAATAATGCATGGTTGAAGTATGGACCCGTTAGCGCGCTTTAAGACGATTTAAGGGTATTTTAAGTGAGATCTCACTTAGCGCGATTTGAGGGCGCTTAACGCGGTTGTAATAAATTTCATTCTTTCTAATTTTAGTTTATCTCGTTTTTTTAGGTATTCAAGCAAGGATATGTTATCATTGTTGTATAGAGTATTTAATAAGCTTTCCAACGCTTACGACTGTGCGTGAATCGAAGTTATGGTTCGAAAGTTATGAAGAAAATAAGAATTGTGATTTTGCTGATGGCGCTAAGCGCCCTCATAGCGTGCTTAGTGCGGTTTGCGTCATTCCAACCCCTATTTAAGTCACTTTTCAACATTTTTTAGGCTATGTTGTTGGGAACTTTTAACCCCAACTTCATCAAAAACATTATGTGAGTAGAGTAGCTTAGAAACAACATTAGAGTGTGCATCTTGACGATCCGGAGTCAAATCCACTTCAATCGGAGTTGACAAATCGTGAGATTTGTGTTCTTATTCTCTCTTCTCTTTGTACCCTCTATTTATTGGGGTTTTGTATTTAATTTTATCTTGATTGTATGTGTATTTATGGATCTTTGTATAAAATCTCTTATACAACTTCTGACGACATAAGTGAATTGGTTTTGATATTGAATTGCATTGCGATAGTTTGTACCGCTTCAACAAAACGACGTTGTTGCCAGGGATTGGTTTTGATATTGAATTGCATTGCGATAGTTTTTATGTTTTTAAGTTTTGTATATACTTGTTTATAGTTATTTTCCATAAGTGATTGTATATGTGTTTTCCATCATGTTTATGTGTGTGTGTATATTTTTATTTTTGGTTTACGTTCGCTCAAGTGTTGCAGATTTTATTTGGTATCTACTGGTGAACGAAGCAACACGCAGGAGATTGTACGTAAATATGGCGTCGAGCTGACGACGTGAAATAAGCGCTTGTTGGGAGGCAACCCAACTATTTTTGAGTTTGTACAGTTTTATATTTAGTAGTATAGTTAGTATAGAGTGAGAATGGATGGAGTGAATGAGAGAAAGAACCAATTTTGAAAAATGAAGTTTTCCTGCCCGCGCTTAGCGTGTGTAGAGGGAGCTTAGCGCGCCTTGTTTTGCAAAGAAAAATCTCTTATTTTCCATCCACTTTCACCAATTTTGGTCTTTATGTTTAGTTAGTTTTAATTAAATTTTGTTAGGTTATTAGAATAAAATGTTGTGTTTGCTCTCAAGTTCATTTTTTATTAGCTTGAGGACGCATTTTATGATTTTCCAAGTCTGATCATTTCAACTTGCAAATGTATGGTAATGATATTGTTTGAAGTTGGTACTTTTCAAGGTACTACTTTATCGCTTTCTAGAACATAGCATGATTAAGAGACTTTTCATTTGTACAATTTTCATGTCTTTCATTCTTTTTCCGTACTTGTTCAGTTTTGAATCACTTTAGAACAAAACCCTTTTTGTGAGGAGCTTTCCATTGTTTACTATAAGCATGAGACCAATATTCTTGTTTAACTCGGTTTTATTATGTTTAATCTTCTATTCGTGTTGATTTGTATGATAGCACTAAAATGATCAAGGCATTTTGTTTTATTTTGAGCATAACCACTTGACCAAATAGTCAATCTACCTTGTGAGTGAGTGAGAATTTGCTTACCCCTTCGAGCCTTTGTTAGAATCCATGTAGTGTTAAGTTCATTTTTGTATGGATTCTAATACTTTTTCTTGAACTATAACCATGACTTGTTATTTGAGTTTTTTACCCTTGCCTAATAAGTTTGGGAGCATTCATATCACTATGTGTGGTTGCATTCAAGTTGGGGAGAAGAGGTTGGTTGCTAAGAGGTTGAGAAAAAGAAAAAGTTTGAAAAAGAAAGAAAAAAAAAGTGGAAAAAAAAGAAAAAAAAGAAGAAAAAAGAATTGAAAAAAGAAAAAAATAGAATAATGTTGTGCTAATAGGTTTTGTGGAATGGTGTAACAATTTGGAAAAGAGAAAAAGGTGATTGGAATTTATGAGTGCTTGAGATTGTGAGAAATGATCACTCTCATTTGATTAGGCAAGTTTTTGTTTCTCTTACCTTTAGAAAAACAATTGTTTGTTACCCAAGCCATATTACAACCCTTAAAGCCCTTGTGATTTTTGCTTTTATATTGTTCAATATGAGTTTTTCTTGATGAATACATAATTTAACTTGCTGTTAACTTGATTGTTGGGTGAGAGTTATGCCCTTCATGTTTTTGTTATTCATCTACCGATGAAGTGTGTGCTAGGTGTGATTCATTTTTGAACATTGTATTGTATTAGAATTTTTGACGTGTATTTTTAATTTAGGAGTTGTTTCATTTTCATGTTATCGTTGTAGTTTAGTGGTAAATTTTGCTTTGCATGTACGTTTTTATGTTGAACCATACATTTGTTTTTGTTTTTCGAAACTTGTTGAGTCGTGATTGCTTGGTTGTTATTTTTGTTTCTTTGAGTTGTTCGATTCTTGTTTGAGGACAAACAAGTTTAATTTGGGGAGAGTTGATAAGTGCTAAATTGTACTGATTTTGAGGGTGAATAATTGGCACTTATTGGCTTGATTCGTTGGTTTTTTGTTAATAATCCCCCATTTTTGTGTATATTTTGTATAGTTTACATTATAGTGTGTAATATGCATTTTTGTGTACATACTGTTGAGTTAAACAAATTTTCATCTGTTTTTATAGATAATAATGCATGGTTGAAGTATGGACCCGTTTGAGCCAAGAGGGATGCTTCAAATGCAGAATTTTGGAGTCAAAATACTGTCATTCGCGCTTAGCGCGATTTTTAGCGCGCTAGGAACTGGATGGCAGTAGCTGGAGTATTTTTTGTTTTCTTGGCCGCGCTTAGCGCGAGCAGGACCGTGTTTAGCGCGCTTTAAGGCGGTTTAAGGGTATTTTAAGTGAGATTGCGCTTAGCTGATCTGAGGGTGCTTAGCGCGGATGTAATAAGTTTCATTCTTTATAATTTTAGTTTATCTCATTTTTCCAACGCTTCCGACCGTGCGTCAATCGGAGTTATGGTCCGAAAGTTATGAAGAAAATAAGGATTGTGATTTTGCTGATGACGCTAAGCGCCCTCATAGCGCACTTAGTGCGGTTCGTATCATTCCAGCCCCTATTTAAGTCACTTTTCAGCACTTTTTAGGTTATGTTGTTGGGAACTTTTAACCCCAACTTCATCAAAAACATTATGTGAGTAGAGTAGCTTAGAAACAACATTAGAGTGTGCATCTTGACGATCCGAAGTCGAATCCACTTCAATCGGAGTTGACAAACCGTGATATTTGTGTTCTTCTTCTCTCTTCTCTTTGTACCCTCTATTTGTTGGGGATTTGTATGTAAGTTTATCTTGATTGTATGTGTATTTATGGATCTTTGTATAAAATCTCTTATACAACTCCTGACGACATAAATCCCGGAGGGAATTCTTCCGAAAATAATATTTTTGCTTGTCGCTTTACCCCTTCAACACGTGCCCAATGTGAGTTTCTGGCATAGGATTGCTAGGGGCCTTAGTCACTGCTACGTGCGGCCGTAGTAGATCCTTGGAATTGGTACTGCAAAATTGTTTCGGTCTTTACTTTGTAACTGTAAGTTCAAATTGAGTGTCGTTCGAAGTGTTGGAAAGCTAACGCGAATTACTATCAAATGAAATTACTTCCAGAGGATGATCATGATAATTAGTTGATGCTTTTGAAATTAAAATAAATGTTGAACTTGAAACTTGTTTATCTTCCGACGATTTTTTTATATCTCTTTAACTTTATATCCAAGTGATGAGCCGTTTGAAGTGTTAGAAAGCTAACGCTCAGAGCTATAACATAGTAGTAATAGATGAAATGTTTAAATATTATTATTCCCAATGTATTGATGAAGTGTTAGTTTACATGTTCGGATAGTGAATCGTTGCATTGTTGTGCTAATGTTATGTGATAATGATGTTGCTACGTTGATATTATTATGATGATGTTGTTAAGATGTTAAATTGATGAAGTTTGATGTTGTTGTTATGATGTGATGTTTATTATGTTGATATGATGTGATGTTGATGGTTTTGTTATTATGTGATGTTGATGATGTTGTTGTGATAATGTTGTTAATGATGTGCATGTTCGAATTTATGCATGATGTGTTTATGATGATTATGTTGATGGTGGCATACACGGTAAGAAGTGGGGACAATGTGTATGTGTTATTGTTGCATGTTGAGAGTCCATGCATCCATGTTGTCGGAACTTTGGTTCTTTTTGGGCGAGCCTCGATCCTATGGTGATGGATTGGGTGCGAGTAGCTAATTCCTATTATGGGAGATTAGTGAAGTGTTACCTATGATGATGGTAACGATTTTTGGTGAGCCTCGATCCCATTGTGATGGATCGGGTGCGAGTAGCTAATTTCTATTATGGGGAGTTAGTGAAGTGTTACCTATGGTGATGGTAGCGATTTTGGTGTGCTCCAGTTCCAAGAGGGAATCGATCTTATGGTGGGGATCATGGAGTGAAATAAACTTAAGTGTTCATAATTTGGTACCACATGCATTGAGTCAATGATGTTGCATTAACATTCTATGTGGCATTGCATAATTTTGTAGATGTTATATGATGTGGTGATACTTGTGAATATTATGTGATTATATGTGAGCCTTGTGATGGAAGTTGTATATGAGTTACTTATGATGTTTGGGGTGTGAGTTTATGATATGTTTATGTTGTTGACTTGTTGCATATAATTGTTGCAATCTATTCTTTCTTATGTCTATTATAATTGATTATGATTACTCACCCCTTCTGTTTGAAATTTGTCTCCATGTGGGTAACAGGCAGATACTCAGGAGTAGACTCCAAGGAAGTAAGTGGAAGCTAGCTATTGGAGTTTGTTTCAATTTTCGTTTTAAGTAGGAGGAATTCTGCTCTGATTCATGTAATACTGGGTTGGGGTTGACGCTTGTCTTCTTAATTTCTTATGTTGTTTTATTTCGAAGTATTTGCTAATAATTTCATGGTGATATTTTAAGATCTTGAATTAAGTGTTGACGAAACTTATCCTTTATTGATGTTATGGATGTTGGAGTTTAAAGACTCAATTTTAGTTGTAGAATCATAATTGAATTTCTTTATGTTGAATCCACTGCGTTGTTTTTAAAAGAACTTGACGTCGTAAAAGCCTCATAAATGAGTATGATCGAATTAATATATGTTTTTGTGTAATCCGTGTTACGGAGCAGAATAATTGCGATGTTTTATGAAGTGTGACACTCTGGTGGTTGCATTTATATGATTAAATTAATCATTATTTTCGTGGGGTTTTTAGAAGGGTGTTACAATATTCGTTTAACAAATGCAAGAGGCCATTCTAGGTAAAGATCACACCCAGTTGCAGCTACTCGATCTGACGAGATGGAAAGTGATAAGAAGTGGAAAACCCACTTGGTTATGTTTTTTATTTTTACTATGTAATACTACAAGTTGCCAATATTATGTAATGACGCCTATTTTAATAAAATGATAATGTATTCACTAAACACATTTTAATTATGATCACTAAGGGCACTCACAAACACGGGATGTTGTCACAAACCCTCAAATCATACGACCAAAGCAATCGGAATCCCAAGGCGAGCGCCTTTGAGGTGTTGTCGTGAACACGCAAAGTGTATAGTCAAAGAAATGACCCATGTAATGCAAATGCACGAGTAAATAAATATAACCTAAAGTCGGAAATAAAAGGCTCATTCCTCTCATAGTATCTAGCCACTCTAAAAGGAGAGATGGACCCTGTGACGTCAACCTCGAACCAGGTCTTCACTTGAGGGAGGGTACGGGGTATTGTCACTTAACCGGGCATAGCCCCCAGCGACATCTAGTAAATTTTGAGCACAACCTCGAAGAAACAAAGCTACCTCTAAGGCAACAAAATTGAGATCTAGCACAAACACCATGACAGGCAAAATTAATGGTACAAACACAACAGACACGTGTGCATCAGGAAAAAACATTTGGTTAATTCTCTAAGGAAACCAATTTCTCATCTTCAATCACCTATTCAAGATGGACTTACTATTAAGATATATGGCCAATAGAATAAAATGGTCCACTTGCTGCAAGGCATTCTCAAAAGAGTCTAGTGTAATGAAGAAACTTTCCTCCAACTACTTCGCGCACTCCTTGGATAAAGCAAGGTTCTCAATGTGCATCTCATAAAGGTCATGTTTAGCCTTTTCTCATCCTTCATGAGACTTCTTCAAAGAAGTCTCAAGTTCTTCTATCCTTTTAAGGCAGAGTCTAAGGCTCGTTATTCTTTATCTAGAGCGAGCTCCACTTTGGATATCGATACTTGAGCAAAAGATAATGCATAGTTCTTCTTATTCGCTTCTGGCACAAGCAAATACTCATTTGTTATCTCCTTGCTAATTTTACCAAGAATACATCCCCGCAATGTGGTGTGTATATAGAAGACAATTAACATTTGAAATATATTTTAAAATTAAATAAAAATGTTAATATTACAATTTCAATTTTATAATTTGACATTAAATTAAGACAAATCTATATTATTTGTGGCAAATTGCATAAACAAAATATTGGAGATTTAATTTGGAGTGATAAGACTTTTTTTAAGTAAAATAAGAGATTTAAATTACTTTATTATAATTTTTTAAAAACACAAATTAAATTGAAGAATAAATATATTACATATATCATTTTATAATAAGAATTATTAATTAAATTTAAAATAAGAACAATCCATTGGACTTTCAAATGTATTGGATGAATCGAATTTATCTATGTTTAATGGGTGGATTGAATCCAATCCATTAATCAATATTTTACTTAATAAATAAAGGGTTAAATATGTTTGTGATTGTCCTAAATATTTCAAATTTCGTGTTTAGTCTCTCAAAATATTTTCTTTAAATAATGATCCTTCTAAAAATTTTCATTCACACTTTTAATCCTTAATACTAAAATCGTCGTTAAAATTGTCGCTAACTAATAAACCATCGCAAATTCAGTCGCTAAGTTGTAAAAATCGTCGCTAAGTTGCTTGAGAAATCAAAAGTGTTGATGAAAATTTTTAAAATGACCATTTTTTGAAGGAATTATTTAAGGAATTAAAAACAAATTTTAAAATTTTATGAGAACCACAAACATATTTATCCCTTATTCGGTGGATTATTTAGTAGATTAATTTGATGGATATTGTATTAATAGATTATATAGAATTGCTAAAAATTCAGAAAAATAATGTTTTATACAAGTAATTTTTAAATTGGAAGCCCTTTGATTTATAATATAACTTTCAAGAACAAAAGTTTTTGCCATAAATTTAATCTATAATCAATTTACCGGTTATTTTAAAACATTTGAAAAGTCTAAAATAAACGTATTTTAAGGATTTCTTATTAATTAATTATAAGACTCCTTAGTCCTTATTAAAATTAGGCATATCTAAACACTAAATTCCCCAAACCAGGAGCCTTATGGTGTTCTTAATCAATTTATAACTTCTTAACAAGGTTGGAAACTGAATTGAGTGTTGATGTAAAAAGTGGTAAGGTAATATAAATAAAAGTTAATAAATTGTGTGATTTTACTTACCAAACATTATTTATATAAAAGTTAATAAATTGTGTGCTTTTACTTACCAAACATCAACTACCTAATTAATATTAGAACATGCCCATTAACACCCTAAAGTACCTTTTAATCATTTTTATTTTACACTTACCAATGCTCAAAATAGTAATTTACTAAATACAAAAATAAATGGCCAATAGAATTCTCTCATTATGCCAAATGGCTCATGCAATTGAAAAAACCATTTCAATTTTCAATCACCCTATTACCCGGGTAAAGTTCAGAACATCTTCATTTGACAACAATCTCTTTTCATCTACCTCTCAGACTTCATTTCCCATAGCTTTTCGTTTTTGCAGTTCAAACTGTTCCTGAATCACCTGCCTGTAAAGTTGAGTTTCGTTGAAGGTTTCTTTTCATTTCTTCATTTCGGTTTCACGTTTTCCATTTATGGTTTCTTCTTTTTCATTTGATGCTTGCCTCTGGTTTTATGAAGTTTTTATGGTGCTTTGTACTTCACTCACCATTTTTGTTATGACATGTATCATTTTCGCATCCAATGATTTCGCATACACGTTTTTCATTTCTGGTTTTTTCTTTTTAATTTGATGCTTGCTTCTGGTTTTATGAAGTTTTTATGGTGCTTAGTACTTCATTCACCATTTATGTTCTGACCTGCATCATTTTCATTTCATGGTGTTCTTACATGGTTCAACTATTTGATTGGCGTATGGTTTGTGGTTTTTCGTTTTTTAATTTATTTTTCAGCTTCATTTTTTTTAATGTCCAGTACTATTAATGCCTCTTACACCAATCTCTCAACATCTACTCAAGCTTTCATATTTTTAAATTTTCATTTTTTTTCGAGCCTTGATGTTTCACAATTCCTTAAATCACTGTCAAATGTTTTAAGATGTATTTTAACATTTTGATCTTCTACTTTGTACTTTAATCAATATGTTCTTGTGGTGTGCAGCCCGTCATGTCGAGACCATCCATTCTTATTGCTGATTTGAAGCCTGAACAAAACATTTGGAAACTTGCTATTCATGTTGTAGACCTATGGATCATAAGGAACGCAATGGACAACAACATCTTGAAGTTATTATACAAGATGCAAAGGTTTTCTTTTTGTTGATCCATTTGCATGCTACTTCCCCAAGAATTTACCCTTTTCAATTGGACAATAGCCTTTAACAATTATTTGACAGAAATATTTATTTTAAGTTTCTGTAATCTCAAAATCTGCTTCATTTCCTAAAACTATACCAATTTTCTAATACTGATTTCAGATACTAACAATTGTATTACCGAGCAATAGTTGCTTAGAGTATATGCATAAATTATGAGCATATGTAGCCATTCTTTTTATGAACAGCATGCCACAAAAATTGACAGTAGATTTTTAACATAGCCCTGTTAGTCCAGAAATGAGATGATACCTAGGCCTTGGAAGGAAAGAGATGTTTGAGCTATCAAAGAATTCTATTGAGTTTATATTTGCATATAATACGCTAAAAGAGGATTTAAGAAATATTTTTAGTTTAGCAGCAAAGAATTTGGAGCTCTAGGTACAATTTCGTACATATGGGGATTGTGTGGACGTGTACGGTTTACATCGAGCTACACAACTTACTGCTGTTATGTTACTAGACAATGAGTTAACTTAACAAGGTTGGATGCTGCTAGTAGTTTTGAATAGTTTGGAATTGGTTCTTGGTAAGAAATTGTTTATAAACTAGGAAATCAAGTGGTTATTCTAGGAGGTTTCAATGGCTTATAAATTTGGAGATTATCAAGCTATTAGGCATTATGTATATGTTATTGATCAAGTGGCTGGTATTAGCCAATTTTATATATGACCACTAGAGACGAGTGGCTATTAACTTGCCCATATTATGCCATGCCACTTGCTGTTTATTTTTATCAATTACAATGAAACCATTTTTATTTCTCATTTGCATGGATTTTAGACGGGGCTGCAATGCTTCTTCCATATATTCTGTTTGTTTCAACTTGAAATCGACTATTATAATTGGTTTTTGTTTTTAGTTGTCAATTTATGTTGAAACAACAAAATACACCAGTGGCTGCACTGACCTTTAAATTACAACAATTTTGTACTCTCTGCCATATGATAACAAAGTTTTGTTTTATATGCTACATTTTAAGTTTCTTTTTCCAATCTGCTTCAGTTATACCAAACAATATTCAATTTTAGTCAAATTTGAAATACTATGTTTTGTATTTGTGGTTCTTCTCTTTGTTGCTGTCACAAGTTAGTTCTCTTTTCTTACTTCACATTTGGCGTGTTCATAATTGGTTTAGTTTTTCCTATATTTAGTTGATAAAATAATCAAATCAGAACCTGAAATTTTTTTCTAGAAAATATCTTGTTGTAAATGTAAAGACAATAGTAAAGACAATATTAATTTGAAATTACAACAAAGTTTGTTGATTTTAATAGATGTTTGTTTTAGGTTTTGAAATTACAACAAAGTTTGTTGAGCTTTCTATATCTGTTCTTAGAAATAACAAAAAGTTAATTTGACAAAGATGTATCCGATAGAAGGATTTTATATTACAAAAACAAACTATAAACATATTATGCATTGGTTCTTGTGATTAGATTACTGCTGCACATCCATTCATAACAGCTGGTACGTGCCCAAGAGGATCAACTATAAACATTTTTAGCCAGCTGCTACATGTCACTTTTGAGGTTTGTGTTTCCTTGAATACCGTGTACAGTGCAGTGTAGGCATCAGACTGAATAAGATATTGGTTAATAATGCATTTCTATTACATTTTAATGTTGCTGAATGTGTAAAGTACAACAGGTATAGTACCCGAAATGATGAATGCTACAGATTGTAAGTATACAATATCTTGCTATAGAAATGTGCAACTATGTTGTCCTGTCACTCTGCAATATGAAAATCCTTATTTTGTTGTTCCAGCTCAACTTGTTTTTTGGTTGTTTAGTTCAATTTTAATTGGAAACCAATATATTAGATACGACAAAGTCTTAATAATAACTTTATTATGAAATTTTATTTTTCAAGTTGTTTTATAATAAACAAGTTTCTTGAAATTCTAACAATACTTTCCTCTTTCAATTTTGTGTTTAGTGTACTTACTATTACCTTTTCTTATTTTGTAGGATATGCTTGTTGTACACTTGTAGGATATTACCTTTTCTTATTTACATGCACATTTTGATAATGCAATGCTATGATTTTGAGTCTTGATTTACCATTCATCTGATACAAAAATTCCTTTTATCCTTATGATTTTTTGGGGGATGTCTGAATAAATTTGTTTAATGTGAACAGATTAGGATGAAAATGATAAATATTAAGTGAAATTCAGAGGGAGAAAGATTAGGAAATTAAAGAGATCCTGGAGGAGAGGCTGAAGAAATTGGTAAATTTATTTTATCGTTGTTGGATTATATTTTATAAGGTTGATATTTCGATTTAAATTTTTGTTTTTGCTTTCATTGCGTTCAGCTAGCTTATACAACTATTCGGGTTTGTGTTTTTTACCTTTACCTCAAACTACTGTAGGATGGAGGATTAGATGCAAAGGCTAATGATATTGTTTCAGACCCAACTTTAAAGCTCGAAGACCCAAGGAACTATGTTTAGGATGGGAAAGAAATTGAAAACATGAATGGTGTTATAGTAAGGAACATGTAAAACATTAAATAAGTAACTAATAAGGGTATTTGTAACAAATATGCCTCTGTATTCATATCATTGTTTTCCATATTGGACTACAGAATAAAATTGTGATTTCTTATAATTCCACCACACAATAGTTCTATAGCGATTCTAATATTATTATTATTTGACAATACTCTATATTAAATAGTGTATCGCAGAATAATAGAGATTTGTTCAAATTCGGCTATGCTATACCGCTATAGTCATTATTTAACAACATTGAATCATATCTCTCTTTTCAGATGCTCATGAAGAAATTTAACGTACTAACAAAGGCTATGGAAGTGGAATGGAAAACAATGGAAAGAGATGCAGATGCTAGGGAGAAGGAGCTTTCATCAATAAAATCAGATGATAAAAGTAAAAACAGAAGCTCAAACTTCTCTAAAAGGTTTTTTTGTGATATTCAAAATATAATTTAGTGTAAAAGTGTGTTCCGATAAAGTTGCACATGAGTAAGAAGTATGAGATAAAATTATGTGCATACAACCTTTGAATTTTGGATCAATTTCCAACCTTTTTTTCTATCATTTCGTTGAATTTTTCTTATTATTTTTTTTTAATCTAACAGGTGCGAGTGAATGACGATATTTCTTCCACACTCAAACCTAAATTGTATTTGTGTTGGACCCACTGAATAGTGTCAGTGCAACATTGCATCATGTAGTTTGGAAGTCATGTGTCAGGCTGGTATTTTGTGGACTCATTTCGTAGTAGCAAGTCCCGTGTCTTCAACAAGTTTGTCGAATTGCAGTAGAAGTAGGCAAATCGTTTAGTGGCGTTCGATTTGCGCAAGTTTCAACACTCGGTGCAATAACAAACAGATAGTTAGAGGAGATAGAGTCAGTGTTAGATTGTGTCAAATTTGGTTCCTATCTCAAACTGATTGTTAGAAGGCAAGAAGTAGGATCTGGCGTAATTGCCGAAATGTATATATGAGTTTAACTTGAAGTGAATTGCAATGGTACTTGAACACCAAATTACACCTTGGAGTTGTTATTTGCTATGTTTCTTCAACTATATTTTCTGCATAGTTTCTTGATACTAAGCACATAGTTTCTGCAAAAAAAAAAATCCAATTTTTTTACTCTACCATTTTATATAATACACATGCAGCTATGTTTGTCTTATAACATGTAACTAGCATAAGAATGTTCTAGGTATATCATTTGATTGGTTTGACTATATTTCGATCTTCATTATGTTTAATGAATTATTTCATGATCACAGTATTTATTTGTTGAATCCTTTTAGTGATTACAAATTACAGCCAAATCCTACTTTCTTGATTCTAATTACAAATATCAATAAATTTATAGTATAAAATCATACAATTAGTAGGACATTCAAGTTTAACAATAATAATAATAATAATAATAATAATAATAATAATAATAATAATAATAATAATAATAATAATAATAATAATAAGAGAGATTAATTAGAATACACTGTCAGTGTAAAACTACTTTACACTGACATCCAATTAAAATGAATCATTTTGACACATAAATATGGAATTAAAAATAAAAATAAATAAATTATAATTAAACTATTTTAATAACTAATTCTTCCTTATTTTTCTCTTCTCATGTGTCAAAATGATTCATTTTAATTGGATGTCAGTGTAAAGTAGTTTTACACTGACAGTGTATTTCAATTAATCTCATAATAATAATAATGATAATAATAATAATAATAATAATAATGATAATAATAATAATAATAATAATAATAATGATAATAATAATAATAATAATAATAATAATAATAATGAAATATAATTGAGTTTTAAATGTCTATTATTAAAGAGAAATAAATATTTAAGTGCTTATAATATTATAACATATGTGAAATGTATTATTTAAAATTAATATTTTTTATCACAAAGAAGACTATAATTTTTACTTAAACCTTTTTTTAGTTTTTATTGTTGACTTGATAAATATTTGTTAAATTTAATTAAAAATAAATTTAATCTAAAATATAGTAATGTAATTAAAGTGAGATATTATTAGTAAAGAATACCTGAAACTAAATATTAATGTATGTTTATGTTGTGAAATTAAATAATAAATGCAATAATATCGTAAAGGAAGGAAAGATTGTTTTTGGTGTGGTGCATGCCAAAAAATGTTTCTGCTCATCTATAATATAAGAAAATTTGATGCTTTGGAATTTATTTTTCTGCCCCAACCTCTACATCTTTCACCTCACCAAAATAAGGGTATTTTGTGTCCATAAAATATTTTTTCCAACTAAAGATGTCATATAGTTCTATTTCAGTTACATGGTTGTTGTTTTTTGCCTTTGATCATTAGGTTGGAATGAGTTAATGATGTCACTTAGTCCAAATTCAATGTCTATTTTAATTCAAAATGTGTACAATTTTCACTTTTTCTCTCTATTCCTTTTTCTCTTTCTTTTCTGTTCTCGCTCTTTTCTCTGTCAGCTCAATCTCTCTCTTCCTCTTCTTCTCTCTCCCTCTTCTTTGTTTTCATCTTCCACTTCGTTCTTTTTTCTTTTCATCTTCCACTTCGTTCTTCTTTTTGTTTTCCATTTCTTCTCATTAACAGGATTTTTTTTTCTTCAGATCCAACAATTCAAGTAATTTTACCAAATCAAATGTTCTTCTTTCTTTTCATCTTCCACTTCGTTCTTCTTTATGTGAAAACTCCAAACTTTCTGCACGTATTTGATTTTTTTGATATTTGAAAGTAATGGGCCTGGAAACGAGAAAAAACACACAAAGATAAGAGCAACAATCACATCAGGTTTGTGATTAGATGATTTGGTAGTTTTATGGTTTTTATTCAAAGTTTGAGACTTTATGGTTTTGAATAGTTGGATGTAAAATCTAATGTTATTTTAAAAATTTAACGTTTGATTATTCTTGAGATTAGATTTAGTTTTTTTATGTTAGATATCTAAATGCTTTGATTTCACTAATTATTTTATTTATGCTTCATGTTCCAATCTTTATTTATCTTTTCCTTTTGATTCTTTGTTTTTAAATGGGTTTTATGGGTATTTGTTTTGTAGATTTGTTTTTGTTTTCGGTCGTGAAGTTGTTTTCATGGCGGAAGCTTTGTCGGTGATGCGGGCGGTCATGTTCTATAACCTTGCCGACAAACTTTATGAGAAACGCAAAAACACTGCTCTTGAGGTTTTGTTCGCTTCTATTTGTCATCGTGATTTATGTATTTGTGTTTAATGATCATTGCAATTTGGTGAAGATTATTGTGGAAATAGGTTGAGGGGATTGTAATGCAGCTTACTTCTACTGATGATGATTTTAGGTTGTAATGCTTATTCCTCCAAATTATGTTCTTATTTTCATTTGTGTCTCTATTTTCAATCGTTGTTTCGTTTCTATGTGTTACAATCGCTTTACATATATCAGTTTTACATGTTTCTTACAACAAAAATTTCACGGTGAAAAGAGAGACATTTTTGGTAAAATACATGGTGATGAAAATATTGTTAAATCCATGAAAAAAAGATATCTTTGTTGGCAAAAACAATGTGTGTTTTACAACTTCAATACATGGTGAAAAGTTGTGTTTGTAACAGCTTTAACAATGAAAATAGGAAAAAAGTCTAAACTGTTGAACTCATAGTCATTGTTCATTATAATTATACTTTCAATGTTTGATCACTATATTCATATCCCATGAAACACTTTCTTCTTTGTCTTAATTTCATGATTTGTTCACTATGTTATTACACCCTTTTCAACTTAGAAGCTTTTTCACTCTACTTCAGCATCTTCATCACATAATACCATTCCACTCATTTTTGTGTGTATATTCACTTTGTTTTCCCTCTTCTAATGTTTCAGTTCTTACTCATTCAACACAGTTTTATGATTATCAAGGTATCTTCTTCCTCATTTTGTGTTTCACAATGTTGCTTTCTGGATGTGTTTAATATTTTTTATGCGTTTCAATATGTTGCTATTTTGATGCATTAAATGTTTTGGATGTCTTGAATTTTCAATGTATGACTGAGTTGATAAAAGAGCATTCAAGAATACAAAGGTTCTTGTTAAACTAACAGTATCGTTGAATACTCGAAGAAACAAAATGGGCCTACATCAACAGAAATTAAATATGCTGATGAAGCCAGTGCATTCATTGGTGAAAATAAAATTGTTATCGTAAGTATCGAATGTCATACCCCAAATTTTGACCACAAGTTTTCCCATCATTGTGAGGATCATTGCCACAATATGGATGTACCATTATACCTCTTCAATCTTCTCAAGGATTGTTGAGCATTCACTACAATCAAGAATTAGGGTTTTGAGCCCTTTCAGGGCACTTAGACAAAGGATCAATCAAGAAATGACATGATCTTCAACTTGTCTAGCCTCTCAAACACCCATTGTTGTACCCCAAATTTTACCCTCCGATATTCTGATCGTTTGCATATCCTTTCCATTAGTATTTGTTTTCCCATTTTAGTAAACATATCAATAATCATGCATTTTTTGTTAGAATTTAATTTGTTTTATTTCTTTTTTTCACTAACTATTTTCAATTATCTTTTTTATTATTTTTAGTTTTATTATTATTATTTCTTTTTTATTATTATTATTATTAATTTTATTATTATTAGTTTTATTATCATTATTAGTTTTATTATTATTAGTTTTATTATTACTAAGCTTTATTATTATTATTATTACTTTTATTTTGTTTATCTTCATGGTAAGTGGGGACCACTCAATCATTCTAACACTTCACATGGATTGCCAACTTGGATTTATCAATGACCAAAAATCATTCTCACACTTCACTCATCAATGGCCAAGAATCATTCTCATAAAGTCACATGGATTGCCACATCAACACTCCCACTTTATTCACACTATAAATAAGATCTCTCTTTCTCTCATTTGACACACGAGATTCACCCCACACAAAGGCTGAATACTCTCTTAATTTTCTCCCTCAATTATTCTTGCAAATTTTCTGGAGAGAAGGCTCGTCTTAATTTTTCCATAACTCGTGTCATTGAAGAGGCAGTGGACCGTCTCCACTAGGTAACATTCACCTCTTTTATTTCTCCATTTTCAAAGTACCATGATCATTTATCTATGCTGTTATCAAGTTCATTAGCATGTTAATATTTTTCTGGAAAAAGTATTGTAATATCCTATAACTTTTGTTTGGTTTTATTATGAATGATGTTTAAAAGATAAGATAAAAATTCAAAAAGACAAAAAACATGCTTCATCACCACCCTTTTATTATTTCATACTATTTTTATTTTATTTTCCATTTATTTCTTAATTTTGTTTCTCTAGTTTTTATTTTAGGAGCACTTTGAATTTTTAGTTTCAATTTATCATGTTATTTCTTGAATTCATAACTTTTTCTTTCGAATTTTGTTTTGATTTTTATTTTTCGCTTACGATCTTTATTTCGATTTTTAGGGCCAATGATATTACAAAATCATGACTTAGTTGATTTATGCAAAATGACTAAAAAGTCTTGATATGTATGAGGCTCATTTCTTTATTTTTGTTGGTCAATGAAAGTCGAATATCAAAAGATTATCGATCCTCCGATTAAATCTTGATTAAGACGAGACTAACCTTATTTTTTCATTCCGGTTTCATTATCTTTATTTTGGTCGATGACATAACAAACTTCATGGTTTGGTTGACTTCATTGAATCAACAAAACTTTGATCAATATGAGACCGCTTTCTCTTTATTTCAGTTTCATTTACTTTTTAGTCGATGAAAGTCAAGAATCATTGATTATCGATTCCTCGATTAAATCATGATTAAGACGAGATTAATTCTATTTCGTGTTCTTAGCAAGCAAACATAACATAACACAAATACTAACAAGAGGTTCCCATAGAGTACTACGGATACTTAGGGTGCTAATACCTTCCCTTTGTATAACCAACCCCCGAACCTTAGATCTCCCCCCTTTAGGTTTTTTTACGATCTTGAACCTTTCCTTTGGATAAATCAAAGTCGGTTGTAAAAGAAAATGATGCAAGTTAAGTAATAGATTGTTATCCGATTTTCACCGCAACACCCATAAAAGATCAAGAGGTCTCCCACATCAAGAATCAAGCACAAGAGTGCAACATTCCAAGTGGATCAAGCCTCAAGATCGCCAGTGTCACCAAATTAGGGTTTTGGTCGACCAAGGCCTCCAGATGAAAATTTTCATCTGGGCATGAGCCAATACCTCAAAACATGATCCAAAATTCTCCAAGGGACCTCATGGATCCAATCATCAAGTCAAATTAGCATCAGGGGAAGCATTCATAAAAAATCAGGAATTAGGGTTTCTTGACCTAATTCACCCCTAAGTTGACTTTTGAGGCAAGACATGAGCCAAGACCTCAAGACATGATTTGAGGGCCTCAAACACACCACATTGATCCATTTACAACAATGGATTGATCCAAGAAGCTTGATTCACAAGTTTCAAATTCATCTGGACCATAATTAGGGTTTTGAAGAAAAAGTCAACTGTACCTTTTACTTTGGACCAAGACATGCTCCCAAACCTTGGGACATGATTCAAGACACCCTAAAACACCTATGGAATCCATCCATTAGGTTTGAATTAGGTCAAGAACTTGATTGCATGGAGGATCACATAGTTTGGAATTCATCTGATAAAAAGTCAACTGTGCCCAAAATTAAGTTTGACTTTTTGAAAAATTTCACAAATATGGCTCCCCTAAGTCAAAAACAATGTTAATGTATGGTTTTGATCATCATTAATAAATAAAAATCAAGAAAAGTGAGGTTTGTAACACCCCCAATCTATACCCCAAAGCTATTAAAGCGATAAATAAAAATTCAAAATTTTATCAGAGTATAATTAAAACATGCACGGCATAGACCGGGGACGCCACAACCATTTGAAACAAACATACAACACCTGCTCATACAGATATGCAACCACTCAGATAGTATTATACCCACAATTCAGAAACAGAATATAAGCGGAAAATCCGTAACTGAATATCAACATATATATATATATATATATATATATATATATATATATATATCATGAAAGTTTGTTTGCCACATACAACATCATACATGTACAATCCAAAAGATACATATACATAGTATAAAATAATCACAAACGGCCACCCTAACTACCCGGTGTCACATATCAGAGCCGACCGACAAAAGAATGAAGACGCAAAGCTTCACAAAAAGACCTTCAGCAACTCTAATCTGCAATGCCTCATAGAGCATTATAAAACAGCAGAAGGGTGAGAAAAACAATCATAATACAGTTGTATATAATTATATATTAACACAGAAATACACAGGTAAAACATTCTCACCACAAATGCACCACAATCAAATACAACACAACACAGTACAATTCTCAAGTATCAAATACCACTACACATCAATCATACACAATACACTCATTATTAATACAATTACACATATTCCATCTCATCAATCACATTCACAATTCCATGCACAATTAATCCATGATTTATGCCAATGCACAGAGACCGACACAACGACTCTATGCACATGCCATGCGATACCGACTTCCAATATTTCTCATCACTAGTTCACTCAGGAACTCTGCTAGAATCATCGCTCGTTACTGAGGATCACTCAAGTAACACCCCGTCGGGCCTACGATGTTCCCCGTCGCTTTAGGTCCTCTTGGTATAAGGCGCACGACGTTTATGGATTGCTTTAGGTCCTCTCGGTATAAGGCGCACTATCCGATCGCTCACACCCCACATGGGCACACGATCGTCTATAACCATCGCTTTAGGTCCTCTTATTTTTAAGGTGCACGATATATCAAATCGCTTTAGGTCCTCTTATTTTTAAGGTGCACGATGTTATAGCAGATTCCCTCTGGAATCAATCCGTCACTCAGGACGTCACAACAATGCATATCATGATGCTTGGCATACAATGACTCATGACAGTTAATATGCACACATATACATATCCATGATCATGCATATATCAACAATTACCATACATCGCATTTTCTTGCTGTAAGACCACTAACCATCATCACAATATGTATTTCATGCAATTTCATCACTCAACAGTACGCAAGTCATACAATATCCACACCAACAGCATATTGCACGTACACATCAAGTTCACATAATTAAACGGAAAAAGTCGGCAACAAAAACAACACAATTTCTAATTCCCGACATAATTTAATCGGCCAATAATCTCAAAACCATCATCATAAGAAAGTACATTTCACAAGCTTTCTAACGTATCAAACCACACCTCAAACCGAAACACAGATCAAAAGTTGTAAAGAAAACAAATTGGGAAAAACTGCAACATTCACAGTGCGAAGCTCCTAGCGAGTCCTTCGCTACTCCATTCGCAGTGCGAATGTCCCACCGAACCAAAGCAGAAGCAAAAATAGCCTAGAAAATTCCCACCGTTCGCAGTGCGAACGTCCCAACGAATGCTCGCTACCCCATTCGCAGTGCGAACCCTCCAGCGAACAGTGGCAGAATGAAAAATACTACAACGTTCGCAGTGCGAACATCACGCGAACGCTCGCCACCCATTCGCTGGCCATTCGCAGTGCGAACCTGCGATTTCAGTAAAACCCAGCAGCGCACCAGTTCATCCAAAAATGATATTTTCTCAACCAAAACATTTCCAAAACAACATATAACAGTCAGAACCTATTCTAATCATGATAACAAGTGTTCTACTACGTTTACACCGATTTTCGACCGTGAAACCATCGATTTCTCATTATCGACCTAGAATAGAAACTATGAAAACACCACAAACAATCCAATACACACATACATAATCATACACAAACATAGTATAATCGAGTTTCGCACCCTTACCCGATTTAATCGTGTTCTAGAAAGTCGGTTGATTGATTTCCAAGTTTTTCTCACTATTTCTTCTCTTCTTCTCTTTTCTTCCCCTTTTCCTTCTTCTCTTTTTCTTTCTCTCTATTTTTCTCTCTTTCTATTTTCTATTCTTTCTAACTTAAGAAAAATATCATGAAGTGACCAAAATACCCCCACACTCAAATATCTCGCAAACGTTCCCAAAACCCGATAAAATATCACAACATTGAAAAATAACATATTTCCAAATAAAAGTCGAAAATAAAATAAAATAATAATAAAATAATCAAAACGACTCAATTAAATAAAACTCACACAAAACTGGGGCGTTACAACTCTCCCCCACTTAGAAATTTTCGTCCTCGAAAATATACCTGAGACGAACAACTCTGGATACGACTCCCGCATCCGACTCTCCAACTCCTAAGTCAAATTGCCTTCAGCAGCGCCTCCCCACGCCACTTTCACAAGTGCAATATCCTTGCCCTGCAACCTCTTCAACTCGCGATCCAAAATCCTCACCGGCAAAGCTTCAACCGTAAGGTTCTCCCTTACCTCAACCTTATCCATCGGAATCACATGCGACGGATCCGAAACATACTTCCGAAGCTGTGAAACATGGAAAACATCATGCAAATTCGATAGACTCGGCGGCAACGCCACCCTATAAGCCACAACACCCACTCTCGCAGATATCTGGTAAGGACCAATAAACCGAGAAGTAAGTTTCTTCGATTTCAATGCACGACCAACACCCGTTACCGGCGTAACCCTTAGAAATACATGATCGCCCTCTTGGAACTCAAGATCTTTCTGTCTCCGATCATGATAACTCTTTTGCCTACTCTGAGAAGCCTTCATTTTCTCACGAATAAACTTCACTTTTTCCGTGGTCTGCTGTACCAACTCCGGTCCAACCACCGTTCTCTCACCAGATTCGTGCCAACAGAACGGTGTTCGACATCTTCGTCCATATAATGCTTCAAACGGTGCCATTCCAATACTCGAATGAAAACTTTTATTATACGTGAATTCAATCAACGCAAGATAACTATCCCACGCACCACCTTGTTCCAAAACACACGCTCTCAACAAATCTTCCAAAGACTGAATCGTTCTCTCCGTCTGCCCATCCGTCTGCGGATGATAAGCCGAACTCAATCTCAATTTAGAACCCAATGCCTTCTGTAAACTTTCCCAAAATCTCAAGGTAAATCTAGGATCTCGATCCGAAACAATACTTAACGGAACTCCATGCAACTTCACAATTACACTGATATAAATCTCAGTTAACCGCTCCAAAGAAAAACTGATGTCAATCGGAATGAAATGAGCCAATTTAGTCAGCCTATCAACAACCACCCAAATAACATTATGCCCTCGCTGAGTATTCGGCAACCCCGTTACAAAATCCATATAAATGATATCCCATTTCCATTCCGGAATATCCAACGGTTGCAACAAACCACTCGGCCTCTGATGTTCCACTTTCGACTTCTGGCACGTCAAACAAGCATACATAAACTGAGCTACATCTCTTTTCAATCCAGACCACCAGAAAATCTTTTTCAAATCCTGATACATCTTATTCGCTCCCGGATGTATACTCAAATTACTCCGGTGTCCTTCTTCCAAAATCATCCGTTTCAACTCCGAATCGTCCGGAATACAAATTCTACCACGGAATCTCAAAACACCATTAATATCCACTTGAAAATCACTATTCGCATCGTTTCCCCCAACCAACATCAAATCCACAAATTTCACATCCAACTTCTGTTTCTCGCTAACGGTCAACAGAAAATCATTAGTAACCTTTAACATTCCAAGCCTTACGCTATCCGACGTCACTTCACATACCAAACTCAAATCTCTAAACGATTCCAAAAGCTCCCACTCTTTCACCATTAAAGCGGACATATGCAAAGATTTCCGACTCAATGCATCGGCTACCACATTAGCTTTACTAGGATGGTAATTCAAGCCAAAGTCATAGTCTTTCAGAAATTCCAACCATCTTCGTTGCCTCATATTCAATTCATTCTGATCAAACAGATATTTCAAACTCTTGTGATCACTAAAGACTTCAAACCTCGCACCAAAAAGATAATGCCTCCAAATCTTCAACACAAAGACCACAACCGCTAATTCCAAGTCATGCGTAGGGTAATTCTTCTCATGCACTCTCAACTGTCTCGAGGCATACGCCACGACCTTACCGTCTTGCATAAGAACCCCACCTAGACCAATCAAAGACGCGTCACAATACACCACAAACGGTTCATTAGGATTCGAAAAAATCAAAATTGGAGTTGTCGTCAATCTTCTCTTCAGCTCATTAAAACTTTCCTCACACCGAATATTCCAAATGAACGCTTGCCCTTTACAAGTCAACTGGGTCAAAGGAAGTGCTAGTTTAGAAAAACCTTCAATAAACCTTCGATAATAACCGGCCAAACCCAAAAAGCTTCGAATTTCAGTAACAGATCTCGGAGCCTCCCATTGTAGAACTGCTTCTACTTTAGATGGATCCACAGAAATACCATTACCTGAAATTACGTGTCCAAGAAAACTCACCTCTGACAACCAAAATTCACACTTAGACAATTTGGCAAAAAGCTTCTTTTCCTTCAAAACCTGCAAAACAATACGCAAATGCTCCGCGTGCTCCTCCCGAGACTTAGAATAAATCAATATGTCGTCAATAAACACAACAACAAATTGATCCAAATGCTCGTGAAAAATACGATTCATGTACTCCATAAACACACCGGGCGCATTAGAAACCCCGAACAACATCACAAAATATTCATAATGACCGTATCGTGTCCTAAAAGTCCTCTTCTGAATATCTTCCTCCTTCACCCTAATCTGATGATACCCTGATCTCAAATCAATCTTACTGAACACACAAGCACCAACCAACTGATCCATCAGATCACCAATTATCGGAAGATGATACTTATTCTTAATCGTCACCTTATTCAACTGGCAATAATCAATACACAACCGCATACTTCCGTCTTTCTTTTTCACCAATAAAACTGGAGCACCCCAAGGAGAAACACTCGGTCTCACAAACCTCTTCTCCAATAACTCATTCAACTGTTTCTTTAACTCAACCAACTCTGACGCCGACATACGATAAGGTGCCATAGAAACAGGTCTAGTACCAGGAATTAGATCTATAGAAAACTCCACCTCTCTCTCCGGCGGAAAGTCCGAAATATCCTCTGGAAACACTTCAGGAAAATCACACACAACCAGAAACACATCAAGTGAAACTTGACTATCCACAGTCAACGACGCAAACAACCCAAACAACTGAGCTTCCTCCGCCAAAAGTCTCTTCAACTCTTTGGTAGATAAGAAACTCGAGTCTTCGTCTTCCTCAAGAGAAGGAAACCTTACTAACTTATGATAGCAATCAATATGAACCCGATTGAACTGCAATCAATTCATTCCCAGAACCACATCCAAACCCTCCAACAGCAAACACACTAAGTCCATCTCAAAGTCTTTACCATAAATGGTCAAAGGACAACTCAAACAAACCAAAGAAGTAGTTACTGACCCCATTGCTGGAGTATCAAGAACCATCTTACCATCCATTACAGACAACACAAGATTCAAACGCTTCGCGCACTCAGACGAAATAAACGAATGAGTCGCTCCAGTATCAATAATAGCAACTAAAGGCGTACTATTAATAAAACAAGTACCTCGGATCAGACGATCTGCACTTGAAGTCTGAGTCCCCGCCAATGAAAATACATTCCCACTAGTTGGAGCTTGCTTCGGTTTCTGACACTTTGTGCTAATATGTCCAGGTTCACCACAGTTGAAACACTTCACCACATTCTTCCGTTTACAATCAGCTACGACATGTCCGACACCTCCACAATTAGAACACTTTCTCACATCTTTCCTGCACTCAAACTGACGATGTCCTAGTTCACCACACTTAAAACATCTCGGAGAATTAGACATACCTCCTCCACCTGACCTTCGATCAAAAGTACCCTTTTGCTTACCTTTATCCGCTGGTGTTACATACGGACCACTACAAAATTGTTGCTTCCCTTTTCTGTCACTCACACTCTTGTAGTGAGTAGAACGAGCCTTACTATCCTCTTCATAAATCCTACAACATTCCACCAAATTAGAAAACCTTCTTATCCTTTGATAACCGATTGCTTGCTTAATCTCAGGACGCAATCCGCTCTCATACTTCACACACTTAGAAAATTCTGCAGTTGCTTCAGCATAATAAGGATAAAACTGCACAAGCTCCACAAACTTAGCAGTATAATCAACACAGACATACTACCTTGTTTCAGTTCTGAGAACTCAATTTCCTTCTTTCCTCTAACATCCTCGGGAAAATACTTCCTCAGAAACTCCTGGCTAAACAATTCCCAAGTAACTTCTTCATCCCCAGCTTCCAACACCTGACGAGTACTAACCCATCAGTCATCAGCTTCTTCCTGTAACATGTGAGTACCCAGTCTCACCTTACTGTCCTCAGCACAATCCATAACTCGGAAAATCCTTTCAATCTCTTTCAACCAAATATGTGCACCATCAGGATCATGTCTCCCTTTGAAGACAGGCGGTCTGTTCTTCCTAAACTCATCATTCTCTCCAGCATTAGGTGCACCCTGCACAACACGAGCCATTTCTTGCATCGCAGCAACCAAAGCAACATCATTCCTACCAGCCATATTCTGTTCATTTCCAATAACAGAAACTATGGTTAAACAAACAACTCACTCCAAACGCCAACACCGACAAAGACTAACACACCCAGACACGGACTAGCTCTGATACCACTTATTGTAACACCCCCAATCTATACCCCAAAGCTATTAAAGCGATAAATAAAAATTCAATTTTTTTTCAGAGTATAATTAAAACATGCACGGCATAGACCGGGGACGCCACAACCATTCGAAACAAACATACAACACCTGCTCATACAGATATGCAACCACTCAGATAGTATTATACCCACAATTCAGAAACAGAATATAAGCGGAAAATCCGTAACTGAATATCAATATATATATATATATATATATATATATATATATATATATATATATATATATATATATATATATATATCATGAAAGTTTGTTTGCCACATACAACATCATACATGTACAACCCAAAAGATACATATACATAGTACAAAATAATCACAAACGGCCACCCTAACTACCCGGTGTCACATATCAGAGCCGACCGACAAAAGAATGAAGACGCAAAGCTTCACAAAAAGACCTCCAGAAACTCTAATCTGCAATGCCTCATAGAGCATTATAAAATAGCAGAAGCGTGAGAAAAACAATCATAATACAGTTGTATATAATTATATATTAACATAGAAATACACAGGTAAAACATTCTCACCACAAATGCACCACAATCAAATACAACACAACACAGTACAATTCTCAAGTATCAAATACCACTACACATCAATCATACACAATACACTCATTATTAATACAATTACACATATTCTATCTCATCAATCACATTCACAATTCCATGCACAATTAATCCATGATTTATGCCAATGCACAGAGACCGACACAACGACTCTATGCACATGCCATGTGATACCGACTTCCAATATTTCTCATCACTAGTTCACTCAGGAACTCTGCTGGAATCATCGCTCGTTACTGAGGATCACTCAAGTAACACCCCGTCGGGCCTACGATGTTCCCCGTCGCTTTAGGTCCTCTTGGTATAAGGCGCACGACGTTTATGGATTGCTTTAGGTCCTCTCGGTATAAGGCGCACTATCCGATCGCTCACACCCCACATGGGCACACGATCGTCTATAACCATCGCTTTAGGTCCTCTTATTTTTAAGGTGCACGATATATCAAATCGCTTTAGGTCCTCTTATTTTTAAGGTGCACGATGTTATAGCAGATTCCCTCTGGAATCAATCCGTCACTCAGGACGTCACAACAATGCATATCATGATGCTTGGCATACAATGACTCATGACAGTTAATATGCACACATATACATATCCATGATCATGCATATATCAACAATTACCATACATCGCATTTTCTTGCTGTAAGACCACTAACCATCATCACAATATGTATTTCATGCAATTTCATCACTCAACAGTACGCAAGTCATACAATATCCACACCAACAGCATATTGCACGTACACATCAAGTTCACACAATTAAACGGAAAAAGTTGGCAACAAAAACAACACAATTTCTAATTCCCGACATAATTTAATCGGCCAACAATCTCAAAACCATCATCATAAGAAAGTACATTTCACAAGCTTTCTAACGTATCAAACCACACCTCAAACCGAAACACAGATCAAAAGTTGTAAAGAAAATAAATTTGGAAAAACTGCAACATTCACAGTGCGAAGCTCCTAGCGAGTCCTTCGCTACTCCATTCGCAGTGCGAATGTCCCACCGAACCAAGGCAGAAGCAAAAATAGCCTAGAAAATTCCCACCGTTCGCAGTGCGAACATCCCAGCGAATGCTCGCTACCCCATTCGCAGTGCGAACCCTCCAGCGAACAATGGCAGAATGAAAAATACTACAACGTTCGCAGTGCGAACATCACGCGAACGCTCGCCACCCATTCGCTGGCCATTCGCAGTGCGAACCTGCAATTTCAGTAAAACCCAGCAGCGCACCAGTTCATCCAAAAATGATATTTTCTCAACCAAAACATTTCCAAAACAACATATAACAGTCAGAACCTATTCTAATCGTAATAACAAGTGTTCTACTACGTTTACACCGATTTTCGACCGTGAAACCATCGATTTCTCATTATCGACCTAGAATAGAAACTATGAAAACACCACAAACAATCCAATACACACATACATAATCATACACAAACATAGTATAATCGAGTTTCGCACCCTTACCCGATTTAATCGTGTTCTAGAAAGTCGGTTGATTGATTTCCAAGTTTTTCTCACTATTTCTTCTCTTCTTCTCTTTTCTTCCCCTTTTCCTTCTTCTCTTTTTCTTTCTCTCTATTTTTCTCTCTTTCTATTTTCTATTCTTTCTAACTTAAGAAAAATATCATGAAGTGACCAAAATACCCCCACACTCAAATATCTCGCAAACGTTCCCAAAACCCGATAAAATATCACAACATTGAAAAATAACATATTTCCAAATAAAAGTCGAAAATAAAATAAAATAAAAATAAAATAATCAAAACGACTCAATTAAATAAAACTCACACAAAACTGGGGCGTTACAAGGTTTCTTGCAAAAGGGGCAACCATAAGAAACTTAAATTTTTCTAAGTTATGGAAATAAATGGATTTGGTACCAACTTTGCAAGGTCATAACTCCCAAACCCCAAGGCCTTTTTCTTCCATCCAAAGCTCAAATGAAAGTTTACATGACATAATTCAAAAGTGTCAACTACATCAAATTCCAAATCCTCATGGATTTTGAGTTATGGATTTATCAAAATCACAAAAAGTGAATTTGTGGTCATTTTTCACCTTGATCCAAGCTGAACCAGGTCCATTGGTGGACATCAAAGTTAAAGTATGTCATGAGAGTTTTCAACAAGTACTAAATCATCTCCAAATTCAGTTTGAGTAAGGAGTTACAACCCTTGGAACATGGCATCAAAGACTGGTTTCTTCCCAAGACAGATTATAGGCCATTTGCTCGAATTGGCTAACTTGTGCAATTACAAGTCTTGTAATCCTTCTAGAAACATTGAAGATCAGATCAAAGTAAAAGATCTCTGAGCCACAAGCCTCCCAAGACAAAAGATCATCATGTAGGCATGTGAAATTCAATGTTGCAAATCCAAAACTTTCAAATTTGTCAGGAAACATTCAAGGAGTGCATAGAGCTGTCATGTATCAGTCCATGATCAACCAAATAAGTCAAGATAAATTCAAGCAGCATAGGATCATAGGCCTGTTGCACTGACCCAAGTCAATGGCTAGAGAAAACTTGATATTCCTTTTTGCAACCATTGAACAATGAGATGTACCAGCTGCCATTCACTATTCCTTGCAAAACAAACTTGCTCTACTATAAATAGAGCTCATTTGTGATCAGTTTAAGCACACCAAAGTACCACAACTGATGCTTTCCTCAAAATCACATTTCAAAAACCAGATTTTGCTTCTTCTTTAAGTCACTATCGAGTTTTCAAATTGAGAGCTAATCTATCAAAACCAATCATGCTAACACCTCACATATATCATATATGAGTGATCCATGACCTGAAAACTCATCTGGAACATCAGAATCACAAAGTCACCATTCATTTGCTCAAGCTTTTTGACAAGGTTACAGTTGAGGTACCACGAGGTGATCCAAGCATCTCTAATCAAAGCCAGACATCTCAACACACTCCATAGGATATTGTGAAGTTGTCCAAGTCCTTACAACACATCTGTAACATCTCCATCATCAAGCTCGATCACCAGCTGCAAGAGGTAAGCCTGAAGCCTTCAAACTTCATACTACATGCATCATAAATGTGTTTTTGTGTTACCATCTTGTTTATGCATGTATATAGAGTGATAACCCTCAATCAATTGCTATGTATGAATCGTGTATAGGATTTCATAGTGTTCTTGCAAAATTTAGGGTTCTTGAGTTCATCTTCTAATTTCTCACTCCAAACTTAATATAAATTCAATTAATTTATATGGTTGTGATCCTTAATAAAAAACGAACAAGTTTCATGTTTACAAAAGTTGTTTTCATTGAGTAATCAGAGAGTTATGGAGGATTTTGCAAATCTGGGGAGGAAGAACACGCGCGACCAAGAACAAGTGTTCTTGGCGCCCTTTTTCAAAAATTTGAATTTTTGAATTTTTTATATTTTATTTAATTGATTCAAAAATTAACTTCTCTTTGAATTTTAATGTTTTTGAATTGACTCTGTTTTTCAAAATTCACAAAAATTTTAAAATATTTTATTCTACAAAAATTTCACAAAAATATTATTTATTTTATGTATTTGATATTTTGTAAAGAATTAATTTTTATTTGTTTTTAAACATTTAAAAATATTTCTTTCTCTTGATTTTTCAAATTCAAATGATTTTCAAATTATTCTATGGATAAAACATGATTTTTCAAACATTAATCCAAGATCACAACTTGTTTTACACACATGTTTGATAATTTTGATCATTTTAATTGAATTTTATTCAAATTAAAATACATTTTTTAAATCAAATTAGCGTTTTGATTATTTTCGCCCTTACAAATCTTTTTCAAAACACTTTTGGGCCTCTTGGTAGAGTATAAGTCCCATCCCTTTGTAAATAAACCATTTTTGGGCCTCAGTCATTGTATAAGTCCCGATACGATTTTAAAAATCTCGGCGCGATCGCCATTTTCAAACAATTTTCATTTGGGCCTCCCCTTGAGTTGTAAGTCCCATTTTTCTTATTTTTCAAACACTTTTGGGCCTCTAATAGAGTGTAAGACCCATCCTTTTTGTAAATACAGCAATTTGGGCCTCATACATTGTGTAAGTCCCTCTGTGGTTTTCAAAACTACGACGCAATCGTCGCCTTTTCAAAAGAGATCATCTGGGCCTCTCCTTGAGTATAAGCCTCAAACTTCCTTTTAAAACAACTTTCTTTTTTGATTTAGATTCAAATTCAAAGTGTTATCAAAACTTTCTTCAATTTCTTGAATAACTAACCATACAGCCGTGGTTACAATGCTGGAGCTTGCATAACTGTAAGTTCTACTTTTTCTTCTATACATACTGGTTTATATATTTCATCTGTATATGTATGCATATATATACTTGCTTAGAGTTTTCCCCAGCAACTAGGTCTACGTTTAGATCAAACCAGTGGTTACTCTTTCAACACAGTCAAAACTAGTTCCCCATAGGAAATTCCAGATACAATCTTGCCTCCTCTTGGGCTTATATAATATAGAACAGAGAAAAGCATTATTCCCAGTGAAACTTTTCTCAAGACTGTCATAACTTAGAAATGAGTGTACAAGAAATTCATTTCCCCAAAGAGGACTAATTCCCGGTGAAACCTCTTTTGAATTTCTTCAAACCCTAGAATTGTTCATTAAAGAAAGGATTATTCCCGGTGAAACCTTTCTTGAACTTTTCTTAGGCTTGGACCCACAGGCTTCTTAAAAGCTTCCCCAACCTCCTCTTGGGCTTTGTACAAGGACCCTCAGGCTTCTTAGAAGTTCTCAGCCTCCTCTTGGGCTTAGTACAAGGACCTGAAGACCTCCTATAGGTATAGGATATAACTTAGTCATCTCTACTAGTTCAATCCTTCAGTGAGTCAAAATTCCAAAACATCATACCAGTTTAGGGTTGATTCTCATCCCTTAAAACATTAACCTCCTCTTGGGCATCATACAAAGTTCATCCTCCGATTAAGAGTCAACCTCTTCATACCAGTAGACTTGGAAAGTCTCATCTCCTCTTAGATATCAAGGAAACCCTCAAGTTTCCTAAAAGCACAGGAGAAACCCTGATCACTTCACCAATCACCAGCAAAGTTGAAACCTCCACAGGTTTTAAAACTTAATCTTTAAACTTTCATTCTAAATTCCATAGCTAGGGTCAAATTACCACCGATAAACCCTCAGAAAAATCAGAACCTCAAGGCATCTGATATTTCAACTCTTCTTCAATCCTCAACAAGAAATGATACCCCAATTTGGACCTATCTCTGGATCTCAATAATCCTCAGCAGAAGCTAGCCTCCTCTTAGGCTTCATATAAGAATTTCCCCAACCAGCCTCCTCTTAGGCTTTGTATAATGATTTTTCCCTCAGCAAAGTTAGCCTCAATCTTGGGCTTTATACAAGACTGATCATGTTCTCCAGCTGAGTCAATCAACTTTTTAGCCTCAATCTTGGCCTTTGTACAAGACAGATAAAACCTCTCCCCAGTGGAGTCAATTCTTTTAGCCTCAATCTAGGGCTTTGTACAACACAGACAAAACTTTCCCCGGAAGAGTCAATTATTTTTCAGTCTCAATCTTGGGCTTTGTACAAGACAGATATAAAACTCCCCTAGTAGAGTCAACCTTTTAGCTTCAACCTTGGGCTTTGATCAAGGCACACAAAAATCAACATCCCCTCAGAGAAAATCAAGAGTTCTCTCTGTAGAAAGGCATTTCTCTGTACATCACACATCAAAACAAACAATAAAAAAACCCTAATTCCAAATAACTGCTGTAAGTGGCACACTTGTTGATTCAAAAATCCAAGTTGTGGTCCCTCTTTTATCCTGGTAAACTTCCTCTTTCATCTAACAGCTGTAAGTGGCAAGCCTCTGGATTATTTACATCCAAGCCCATGTCCCTCTCTTAGCATGAAAGATTCCTAAGGAAAAATGGCATTGCTCTACACTGAGTTAAAGTTTCTTCCTTCAGGACATCTCCTTTATAAAGGAAATTATGGCATTGCTGGATTCCATACTTTCCAGTTAAAGTAATTTCCATTATAATCATTTGCCCAACAAACTGTGATGAACAGGTGAGATACCTCCCTTTAGATATGACAAATTCTCTCTCAATCAAACCTTTAGCTTCAATCTTGGACTTTGAATAAGACACAACTACCCTTTAGCTTCAATCTTGGGCTTTAAACAAGACACCAAACATCTTTCCTCCCATAGAATATGAGGAACTATGATTGCTATGATTTCCCTGTTATCTTTACGGGAATATGTAGGCATAAGATTGCGAAATCTTAGCAAGAACACAAATAAAAAACTTTAGGTCCAGTACCTTACCAAAAACAACAGAAAACCAAAAACAACAAAATACACTCTCTCAACACTCCCAAAGGAAAATTTTCCCAACCCATAACAGTAAACACCAGAAAGTATTTAAACCTTCCAAAGAAATTCTATGGATAACCATATATACACTGGGTAATTAACAGCTCCCCTTTGTATAACCTGACCCCGAACCCCCCAATCTCTTAGCATTTGTTAAAGAAAACATTTGCGTGCAAGGTTAAATAAGAAATCAGAAAGTAGCACCAAATTCCAACCTAATGCGGTAAGGTGGTCGCGTCACCGACAAAAATCGCATGCTACAGAAAAATGGCGACTCTGCTGGGAAATCTTTAGGATTAAAGTTCCTAAGAGGTCTAGGCCTTGTTTAGCATTTTCTATACTTTCTACTAATATATATATATATATATATATATATATATATATATATATATATATATTTACTGTTATACTACTTGATACCCGTGTTTAATTGTTCTGTTAACTGGGAATGCGATTAATACACATGTGGAAAGTTTGAGAGAAAATTAAGATAAGTGGTGGCATATCCAGGAAACGCTTATAGGGAGTGAATCCCGACCAAGCTAACTTGGCAGTCCACTGAATCAGTCGAGGTACTCGTGTGGAAGTATCGATGTTGAACGACCGATTGTCGTGAAAGCATTGTTTTTCCTAGTACGGTACCCATGACCCTGAGGATTTAGTAGACATTAACCATATGGCCATTTGGTAGTGCGGTAACTATCGGGAATAGTTGATACGCGATACTACACTCAAATGAGATTCACCCTAGGATGTTACAGCCCGCTAAAGTGAATCAGCTTGCTATTAATATCCATAGGAGGGGTCAATGACTTTGGGAACCTTAGAACCCGTTCTACAGGTACAAAAATTGACCAAAATAGTACAACCTTTGGGGATAGGTAGAGCCATGACTCCATGCTCGTGACATTGAACCTTTAAACCCATGTTTTCAAATGTTTTTGTGTGTTGCATTCATGCATTCATTTATAAAACTCTTTTCAAACAAGAAAAAACCTTTTTTTTTCAAAAGAACTAAAATAATAATTGCAAATATCAGAGGTTGTATTATGGATTTCGGTAGAAGAAAGACGCACAAGTACACCTTCAAAGACTTAAGGAAATTGGGAAGGATAATTACCAATCTCGAGGCTTTCAGAGCTAAGCACGGAGGGTTGTTGTCTCTGTTAAGGGTCAACATGGTTGAAGGAATCCTGTCTACGCTGATTCAGTTCTACGATCCGGTTTACCACTTCTTCACTTTCCCGGATTACCAATTGGCACCAAGACTGGAAGAGTCCTCCCACCTGATTGATTTACCTATCACAGATCAAGCTCCATTTTCTGGACTGGAAGAAATTCCAAAGGATCAGGCCTTTGCAAGAGCAATCTCTTTGAATGAGTCAGAAGTTAGGACTCACATAACCACTAAAGGAGGAATCCAGGGTTTACCGGCTAAATTCCTGATGGAGAAAGCTCTATACTTTGCTAGTATTGGAAACATTACTGCCTTCGAAGACGTCTTTGTTCTATTCATATATGGGTTATTCCTCTTTCCCAACATCGACAACTTCGTCAATACCAATGTTGTTAAGATATTCCTAATAGGAAACCTCGTGCCAACCTTGCTCGCAGATGATTATCATTCTGTACACTTAAGAAATTTGTACAGCGGAGAAATGATCACGTGTTATGTACCATTACTCTACAAATGGTTCATTTCCCATTTGACCAAGTCTGCTGCTTTTTGGGATCACAAGAGTACTCTACGTTGGTCACAAAGGATTATGTCCCTTACCAACTCTGACATAGATTGGTACAATAAGATTTACGAAGGGATAGAGATCATCGACAGATGTGGAAATTTCCCTAACGTACCCCTAATTGGAACTAAAGGAGGAATCAACTATCATCCAATTTTAGCTCGCCGTCAACTCGGATACCCGATGAAGAATATTCCACATAACGTTCATCTGGAAGGTCTTTTCTTCAAGGAAGGGGAAAATGACAGGGCACTAAAGAAGGAAATAGTGCATGCCTGGAAACATATTCACAGGAAAGGCAGAGAGTCTTTGGGAAGACCAAATTGTACCTCCATGGAACCTTATCTCCACTGGGTGCAAACTAGAGCCCTCAAGCTGAGGATGCCTTACCCTCGCCAAGAAGTTTTTCCATTAAAGGAATCTGTCCTTTATTTCATGTCTGATGCGGAAAAACTCCAGGCCGCTCTCAACAAAGTTCAACGTGAGAAGAGCCCTTGGAAAAACAAATACCAAATCCTTAGTTTAGAATGTACCAAGATTCAGGAACTGTTAAAAGAGAAGGATACTTTGATTGAGATATTAGAGCAGCATGCTTTAGAAAGTCAAGAAGACCGAAGAAATTTGCTCGCTCCTTTCACTTGGGAAAGGACTGACAACCTGACAACGGCTGAAGAGCCCCGATCAAAGAAAAGGAAAATACAGGAACCGACATCTGAGCTCTCTTCAAAGAGGACTCATGATCCATGAGCTTAGACATTTCTTTACAGCACTTTGTAAAATACTGTACTTTTCCTTGTAAAATACTGCAATCTTTCGAATTCAATAAAAAGGGTCTCCATGTAACACCCCAATTCCCATCGCGAATAAATAATATATAATTAAATCAGAGTAAGTAAAAATTTATTTTTCCGACAGAAACAAGGATGCCACAATTAAAGAAAGAAAACATAATCGCCGCTCATATATTTTTGATACATAACACAAAATGGAATAACCTCAAAGGGAACTTTTTCCATATAAAAGGAAAGGTCAATTATGGAATAAAACGGAAAGATCCATAACTGCCTTGTTTTACAAAATAAATCATTTTATAACGTCAAAATATACATACAAAAGTAATACAAAATATATTCGACAAATGTATACATATATAACAAAAGCGTTCCCCGACTCCCGTGCTACGTATCAGAGCAGGCAGACTGACAAACGGATGGAGAATTAATCTTCACAAAAGCCTCCAAAACTACTAATCTGCAATTGCCTCATAGAGCCACAAACCACAGCAGAAGGGTGAGAAATAACAACTAAACCAAGATTGCATAATAATATGCAAACACATATAAATTCACATGCATAGTTATTCTCACCACAAGCATCACATACTAATACATATAGCATGCCACATATACATAACATATATCTAATAATCCAACAACATAGCATATATCAATTATCCAACATACTCACATATTTGCACATAAGGCATACCAAGTCATAACACATGGAAACACACCACCACATCACATAGCATATGTCTATACATAAAACATATTATCCATAACCAATGCATTTATCACAAATACATATCAAATCACCAATGCTATCACAAGCTCAACACATCATCAATCAATTCATAATTTCCACACATAATCAATCCATTCATGATTTTCCACACATAATCAATCCATTCATGATTTATGCAAATGCAAAGAGACCGACACAATGACTCTATGCAAATACGGTACCATCCATCCGTCAATCTCATCATTAGTTCACTCAGGAACTATTGGAACCATCGCTTGTTACTTAGTGTAACTCCCCGTCGGGCAAACAATGTTCCCCGTCGCTCACACCTCTTTGTATAAGGCACACGACGTTTATGGATCGCTCACACCTCTTTGTATAAGGCACACGACCCGATCGCTCACACCTCTTTGTATAAGGCACACGATCGTCTATAATCATCGCTCACACCTCTTTGTATAAGGTACACGATGTTATAGCAGATTCCCTCTGGAACCGTTTCGTCGCTCACACCCACTAGGGCACACGACATCACAAGATGCATATCATGATGCTTGGCATACAAGGACTCATGACAATCAAATGCATCTTCACATATACACCCATAATCATGCATATATAATCAAACACAACACAATGCATTTTCTTGCCCTTAGGCAACCAACCATCGTCACAACATTTCATCACATGCATTCACATCATATAACATCACACAAGTCATACGATATCCATATCAAAAGCACATTGCATGATACACATCAAATACACACCATTAAAACGGTAAAAGACGACAAAATGACACATTTCCAAATTCTTGACATAATTAAATCGGCCAACAATCACAAAACCATTTTAATAAGAAAGAACATTTTATTAGCTTTCCAACGACACCAAGAATGTTCAAAACGGATAATCGAAACACAAGTTATGAAATTAAAAAGAAATGGAATCGCGAAAAGACAAAATTCTGCACTCTCACTGGCCATACGCGTATTGCCCTGAGCCATACGCGTATTGCCTTGCTCACTCGCCCATCCATACGCGTATTGCCCAAAGTGATACGCATATGGGCAGAGACTGATTTTCCCCAAAAATTCCACTAAAAAGCCAATACGCGTATTGCCTCACTCCATACGCGTATTGTCCACTCCCATACGCGTATTGCCTACAATCCTCCCTTGCCATACGCGTATTGCCCAACCCAATAAGCATATTACCTTGCCTGATACGCGTATGGGCAGCGAAAACCCAGAATTTTCCTGCATAATTTTTCCTGCGAAAATCATCTAATTTCCTCTCCAAATCTCATCTAAACACTTCCAATTCACAATATACCAACCCAAACATGTTCCAACATAATCAACAAGTATCCTACGCAGTTTATATCAGGTTTCTACCGCAAAAACATCGATTTCTAACAATTATTCTCAATTTATCAATTAGAGAAAAAGTTGTAAAATAACCAAAACAATTGCAACAAACAACACATATACATACACAAGCAAGATACAATTGAAACTTCTCACCCTTACCCGATTAATCGCGCTTGAAACGGATGAATTCTCGATTTTCCTCTTCTCCTCTTTTTCCCTTCTCTTCCTTTCTCTCTTCTCTTTTTCTTTCTTTCTATTTCTCTCTTTTTCTCTCTATTTCTATTTTTATGAAAAATAACCAAGCAAAAGACCAAAATACCCCTCAGCTCAAATATCTCGCAAACGCTCTCAAAACGCGATAAAACATAAACAGCGATGAAATATATTTCGGGAAATAAAAGTTGAAAAGAAATTATAAATTATTGAAAATATTTTACCTATCAGGGAAATTAGTCAATTAACTCAATTAGCAGGTAAAATACAATAAATTCACACATTTCACAAAATTCACATAAATGAAATAAATAAATACAATTAAACAAATCGGGGCGTTACACTCCACCCCCTACTGTGTGATATTTGCAATCTATTTGTTGAAGTTTCTTTTTGAATAAAACAAAAACTTAAAATATGCCTTTGCATATCATTCATCATTCTCACATAACGCATTTTTCTTCTCCTTGAGTCTCACGTATGTGTCACAATTCTAGAGTCAAACTGTCTCACTCATACAATACTCGGGCCAATCGACAAAAGAAAATGGATGATCTCGAGGAAGATAACAAAGAGCTGAGAGAAGAAATCGACGCTCTAAAAGAAAGTTTGGAAAAACTTCACAGCAACATGCAATCCCTGGCAGCAGCAACATCAAAGGACTGTGATCTCAGAGATTACATCCACACCCATAATGGAGACATATGAGAATCATCCTCAGTACAAAATGCCTAAAGGGCGCCCCTGGGGCATGCCTTTAAACTTTATACCTGAAGGATATATCCCACCGGTCACTGAAGACCCAGAAGCTGTAGCAGGAACCGCTGGACCTGAAGGTTACAAACTTCGGGAAAGGGAAGATGTAAGGGTTGCAACAGTAACTCCTGAAGGTTACAAACTTTAGGGCACTGAAGCGCCAAGAGTCACCGCTATAATGTCTATACCACAACCAGTGGTACACACTATCCCGGAAGGACAGATTCCGCAAACAATTTCTGGTGGAAACGAAGACATGTACGAAAGGATGAACGAGTTCCAGGAACAATTCTTGGAAATGTAGAAGGAACTACATGCCATTCGCGGTCAAGACTTATTCGGAAAGGGCGCCACTAACCTCTATTTGGTCCTTAATGTAAAGATCCCGCACAAATTCAAGGTGCCTGACTTTGAAAAATACAAAGGCCACTTTTTCCCTCAAAGTCATTTGGTGATGTACGCTCAAAAAATGTCTATTCAGACAGAAAATCAACAGCTACTGATCCATTACTTCCAACACAGTTTAATCGGTGCCGCACTTAAATGGTACATGGGTTTAAACCGCACCAAGATCAGTACTTTCAGAGATCTCGGTGCAACCTTTGTTCAGCAGTATAAATACAATTTGGACATGGCACCGGATAGGGATCAGCTCAGGGCAATGTCACAAAAGGACAAAGAAACTTTCAAAGAGTATGCTCAGAGATGGCGAGAAATTGCTGCTCAGATCTGTCCCCCTCTTGAGGAAAAGGAGATGACAAAGATCTTCCTAAAAACCTTGAGCTCATTTTATTACAACCGAATGGTCGCCAGTGCGCCTAGTGACTTTAATGAAATGGTGAACATGAGAGTACGCCTTGAAGAAGCAGCCTGAGAAGGACGATTGGTCAAAGATGCAGAGCCATCTAGCAGTGCCAAGAGATACGGTAGTGCTTTCCAAAAGAAAAAAGAGAAAGATATTAGTAATATCTCTCTGGTAAAGCAAAGGCAAAGATATCAACCATTAGCGGCGGTAACTCCCGCTATCAACCCAGCGCTGGCTCCGACTTATCAACCTCAGGTTGCTCAGAGCCAACCAAGTCAACAACAGTATCAGCAAAGGCCGCAACAGCCTCTTCAGCAGGCTCGCTCACAGTACAACAACAACAATCGTACGACACGACCATCAGGGTTTGACCCTATACCAATGTTGTACGCAGAGTTATTTCCACTTCTACTATCCAAGGGGCACGTCCAAACCAGGACTCCTCTCGCAGTACCAGAAAATCCACCTTTTTGGTTTAAAGCAGATCAAACTTGCCCTTACCATCAAGGGGGATCGGGACATAACATTGAGAATTATCTCACCTTCAAGTTTGATGTACAGAAGCTTGTCAGGAAGGGGGTTTTATCTTTCAAAGATACTAATCCGAATGTTCAGACGAACCCATTACAGCAACATGAGAAGACTACAGTGAATTTGATAGAAGGAGAACCTGTCAACAGTTATCAAATTCACAATGTGCTCCTATTAGGAACTAATTTGGTGAAGATGCATTACAAACATAGTGGGTACAGTCCTGTGCCATCTCACAACTATCATCAGTGTGATGTCTGCTCCAAGGGCAATCAAGGGTGTGTCGTAGTACAAGCAGCTCTGCAAGAATAAATGGATCTAGGATGGATTCAGGATCACAGGATTCGTGAAGTAAACATGGCCCATGCACATCCCAATATTATTTAGAACCACAACATCCGCACAATGAACGTCAACTTAGTGGCAATGCATTCGAGACAAAGTCAGTATTATAATCTGCCCCGACACGATTACAGCATTTGTCCAGTCTGCTCAACAGACAATCAGGGATGCTCTTTTGTACAAGAGGCCCTCCAACGTCAGATGGATCTCGGATGGATCCAAGACTACCGCGAAAGAAATGACCATCAAGTCAATATGGTTCAGATCTTTGATATACGCCTGAGGAATCCCAGTCTAGTAGAATTACATGCTAAGCAGGTCAGACTCAGTTTTCTGGCTTCACATGATTATTAAGGCTGTAAGGAATGCTACAAAGACAACCAAGGGTGTGCGCTTGTACAAAGAACCCTTCAACATCTGTTGGACCACTGGTGGCTTCCGATCTACCTAGATGAAGTCACACAACGGATTAGCATGACTGATGGGAATCCAGATAGACATCAAAGTTGTGATATCCGCTCAACAGAAATAGATCTAGTAAAGATGCACTGCGTACGAAGCGGATATGGTCAGGTACCACCGCACAATTATGAGCGTTGTAGAGTATGTTCGAAAAATATCCAAGGATGTTATCTCGTACGAGCAACCCTCCAAAATCAGTTAAACCGGAAGGAGATTTGACCATGTTTAAGTTCTGGGTCGATCAACATGATACAAGATTACCTCCTTAGTCAAAGAAAAAACGATGTCGTAATCTCCAATCATGGAATAACCAAGGACATTTGCGCCATAATCCCTCTACTCGACGAGTAAAAAGTCTCTCTCGACAGTAGAAAAATTCTCAACCTCGAACTAATTGAGGCTGCCTATAATGGTCAGAGAAATCAAAAGCTCCTGTGATTATCTACCCGCCAGGACCAATACTGTACAAATCAGAAAAGGTTATCCCTTACAAGTACGGTGCAATGACCATCGAAAATGGAAAGGAAACTCCATTACCCTCTGTTGTAAACATTGCTGACATCAGTCAAGTCACACGGAGCGGTCGGATCTTCAACAGAGGAGTTGGAGAACCTACCAAAGAAAAGGAACCTCAAACAGAAGTTCCCAATCAACAAGTTGGTCAATCCAGTAATCCAGAACTTGTAAAGAACAATGATGAGATGCTGAAGCTCATCCAGAAAAGCGAATACAACATTGTGGACCAATTATTGCAAACTCCATCTCGAATCTCTGTACTTTCTCTCCTGCTTAGTTCCAAAGCTCACAGGGAAGCTCTACAGAAGGTCATAGAACAAGCCTTTATAGAACAAGATGTGACGGTAGGACAGTTTGACAACATCATATCCAATATCACTTCCTGCAAAAACTTAGGATTCAGTGATGATGAACTGCTGGAAGAAGGCAAGAATCATAATATGGCGCTTAACATTACAGTCAACTGCCAAGACGATGCTTTAGTCAACATGCTGGTGGACACATGATCATCTTTGAATGTTATGCCAAAATTAACTCTCATACGGCTTTCTTTTCAAGGAGCTTCGATGAGAGAGAGTGAGATCATCGTCAAAGCCTTTGACGGATCTAGAAAAACAGTTATCGGTGAAGTCGATCTTCCCATAACCATCGGTCCTCACACTTTCCAAGTCACTTTCCAGGTCATGGACATCCGGGCAGTATACAGCTATTTATTAGGAAGACCTTGGATACACGAAGCTGGGGCAGTCACTTCGACATTTCATCAGAAGCTGAAGTTCGTCAAAAATGACAAATTAGTCACAGTATGCGGAGAGCAGTCCTTAATCGTGATCAACTTATCATCATTCTCCTGTGTAGAACCCAAGGAGGTTGCTGGGACCCAGTTCCAAGCACTCTCAGTGAGCAATGAGAATCGACCAGAAAGAGGGACATTGATTTCCTCATACAAAGACGCTCTCGAAGTAATCAAGAGTAATGACGTAAAAGGATTGGGACAGATTGTAATTCCTACGGATAACAAGACAAGAAAAGGTCTTGGTTTCTCTCTGACTTGTACCCAGACTACTAAGAAGGATGGAAGTTTTCGTCCCATTCAGGATTTCTTCCGCAGTGGAGGTTTCCTCCACCCAGTGTCTCAAGAAGTACACACCATCAATGAGAGCGATTCCTCCGATATAGAGGAAGAGTGGAAATCTTACCTTAACCATGACGGTTATATGTCTCGGGGAGAGACGGACATGCCATTTTACTTTCCCAAGCAAAGACTAGGATATATACCGAGGTCAGATGTCAGGATGATCTATGGAGATTGTGATCCTGAGGGATGTCGTGCTCCGCCCAATTCATTAGAGGAAGATAGTCTAATGAAAGACAACTGCGATTATTATGATTCCCTGGATGACTTGCCTATCTGGAAGCCATGCCCAAAAGACTTGGGGCAAAAGAGTCAGTCGAATGATGCCTATCAGCTGAGTAATATTGAAAAGAATACCCATGTCCCCACCGAGTCATGGAATCATTACTCAGGACATTCCGAAAATGTCTGACACCCCGGTGATGAATCTGCAAAGGTTGCAGGACAAGAATTCATTAACTATGCATTTTCTGAGGTCAACGTCATTGAGGAGGATGACTCCTCTATTCCCACAAAAACACGAGACACCTTAGGACAGCCGAGTGGCAAGTATGACTTCCTAGTTAAATACACTGCTCCCGAAAGTTCTCGCCTCAGATACGAGGACATCTAGCCAACTGGATGGGGAGATCCTCTTGAGAGTGAAAACATTATGGAAGATGACACAGAAGAGTTCGTTTATGACAACTCTGCATGGAAAGAAGACTCCAATGATCCTACTCCACCAGAAATCAGCGTTATTTCTAAAGACAACCCAAGAAGGAAAGTACCCGACTTTGTAATTCATAGAGGAGTTCGTCGCCACTAGGTTGCTGTCGATGTCCTGAAAGTCGTCCATAAGTCTAAGTAATTGTCATCTTTGTTTTAACCTTTCACCTTGCCCGGGTGAAGTGGATGTTTTATAGGGCCGACTTTTCTATAAATGTCCCTTTTCGCTTCGCCCAAAGCGACAGAGTTTTGTTTTATAGGGTTGTGTTTCAAAAATCGACAAATCATAAATAAATAATGTCATTCTGAATTCCTGCATTTATTGTTGTTTTTTCTTTTCGTTTTTCAGAAAATGGTAATCCTAAAAACGACCCAAAATTAAAACAAGCATTTTTTAGAAAATACACTGCACACACGCTTGCATTTCTCTATGTCTTTGCTAAAAAATGAATCATCACGTCATGCAGATTGCTTGTTTTAAACCCCATTGAAACATACGATCCAATGCCTTCTCCCAACTTTGAATTTCCGGTATTTGAGACTGAAGAAGAAGAGGACGAAGAAATTCCATAAGAGATCTCCCGACTACTCAAACAAGAGGAAAGGTCTATTGAACCTCACAAAGAGCCGTTGGAAACGGTCAATTTATATTCAGGAAAAGAAAAGAAAGAAGTTAAGATTGGGGAATGCTCAGTCCAACTGTCAGAGAAGACTTGATAAAACTTCTCAAAGATTTCCAGATGTATTTGCTTGGTCCTTTCAAGACATGCCAGGGTTGGATACCAGCATCGTGGAACATCACTTACCGTTGAAAACAGAATGTCTTCCAGTAAAACATAGACTGAGAAGGACTCGTCCTGATATGGCCATCAAGATTAAAGAGGAAGTGCATAAACAGATCGACGCGGGTTTCCTTGCCACCGCAGAGTATCCTCAATGGCTAGCCAAAATAGTGCCAGTTCCGAAAAAGGACGGAAAAGTCAGAATGTACGTAGACTACAGGGATCTGAACAGAGCAAGTCCAAAGGACGACTTCCCCTTGCCACACATTGACATGCTGGTAGATAGCACAACAAAATTCAAAGTCTTCTCCTTTATGGATGGATTCTCGGGCTATAATCAAATCAAAATGGCGCCAGAAGATATGGATAAAACCTCATTCATCACCCCATGGGGCACCTTTTGTTACAAGGTAATGACGTTCGATTTAAAGAACGCGGTGACAACTATCAAAGGGCCATGACAAATCTGTTTCACGACATGATGCACAAAGAGTTCAAAGTGTACGTCGATGACATTATTTCCAAATCTAAAACAGAAGAAGAGCATATAGAACACCTGTCAAAGTTATTCAAGCATCTGAGAAAATACAAACTCCGCTTGAATCCCAATAAGTGCACATTCGGTGTCTGCTCAGGAAAACTCTTGGGATTCATCGTCATCCAGAAAGGAATTGAGGTTGATCCCGGCAAGGTCAAGGCTATTCAAGAAATGTCTTCTCCAAAGAATGAAAAATAGGTCAGAGGATTTTTGGGACATCTGAATTACATCTCAAGGTTCATATCCCTTATGACCGCGACAAGCGACAATCTTTAAACTACTTAGAAAGAATCAAAACTATGTATGGACAGAAGACTGCCAAAAGGCTTTCGACAGTATCAAGGAATATCTGTTGAATCCACCTATTCTGTCTCCTCCAGTGGAAGGAAGACCACTGATCATCTACCTAACAGTCTTGGAAGACTCTATGGGTTGTGTACTTGGCCAATAAGACGAAATAAAAGAAAAGAGTCTGCCATTTACTACTTAAGCAAGAAGTTCACTTACTGTGAAACTCGATACACTATGCTCGAGAAAACTTGTTGCGCTCTGGCTTGGGCAGCCAAAAGTCTTTGCCAGTACATGATTTGTCACACTACTTGGTTAATCTCTGAAATGGATCTAATCAAGTACGTTTTTGAAAAGCCTGCTCTCACGGGAAGGATTGCCCGTTGGCAGATGTTGTTATTAGAATACGACATCGAGTACCATGCTCAGAAAGTCGTCAAAGGAAGTATTTTAGCCGATCATTTGGCTCATCAACCGATTGACGATCATGAATTAGTCGGATTTGACTTCCCTGACGAAGATGTCATGTACTTGAAAATGAAAGATTGCGATGAACCGCTACCAAGCGAAGGGCCAGAACCAGGATCCCAATGGGGACTAATATTCGACGGAGCCGTCAACACTTATGGAAACAGAATTGGGGCAATCGTCGTAACACCTCAGGGTACCCATATTCCTTTCACTGCCAGACTGACATTCAAATGCATAAACAACGAGGCCGAATACGAAGCTTGTATCATGGGTCTCGAAGAAGCAATTGACTTAAGGATAAAGAACTTGGAAGTGTATGGAGACTTAGCCCTGGTTATCAATCAGATCAAAGGAGAGTGGAATACATACTAATCGGTATTGATTCCCTACAAAGATCACGCGAGAAGGTTGCTACCATTCTTCAACAGAATCGAGTTTCATCATATCCCTCGTGAAGAAAATCACATGGCTGATGCATTAGCCACCCTATCCTCCATGATTAGTGTAAGTCAATGGAACGACATACCTAAGATTGAAATAATGCACCTTGAAAGGCCCGCTTACATCTTCACGATTGAAGTAGACATAGACGACAAACCTTGGTATCACGATATCAAGTACTTCCTTCAACGACAATAGTACCCGCCCGGGGCATCAAGAAAAGACAGGAAGACTCTCAGAAGACTGGCTGGAAACTTTTTCCTGGACAATGATACCCTTTATAAGAGAAATTTCAACATGGTTTTGCTCAGATGCGTAGACAGACAAGAAGCAAACATGTTAATGAAGGAAATTCACGAAGGCTCCTTTGGCACTCATTCCAATGGACACACAATGGCGAGAAAAATTCTGAGAGCAGGGTATTATTGGCTGACAATGGAAGCCGATTGCTACAAGTACATGAGGAGATGTCATAAGTGTCAGATATACGCAGACAAAATCCATGTACCGCCAACGCATCTCAAAGTTCTTTCTTCTCCATGGCCTTTTTCTATATGGGGAATCGACATGATTGGCATGATTGAACCCAAAGCTTCAAACGGACATCGGTTCATCCTAGTAGTCATTGATTATTTCACCAAGTGGGTCGAAGCAGTGTCATACACCCATATAACCCGACAAGTGGTGGTCTGATTTATCAAAAACAATCTCATCTACCGTTATGGTGTTCCAAGCTAGATCATTACGGATAATGGATCCAACTTGAACAACAAGATGATGAAGGAGTTGTGTGCTGAGTTCAAGATCGAACACCATAACTCATCTCCCTACCGGCCTAAGATGAACGGAGCGGTAGAAGCGGCTAACAAGAATATCAAGAAAATCGTTCAAAAGATGGTTGTAACCTACAAAGACTGGCACGAGATGCTACCCTTTACTCTTCACGGTTATCGCACATGTGTTCGCACCTCAACAGGGGCAACCCCTTTCTCTCTGGTATATGGCATGGAGGCAGTGCTCCCCATAGAAGTAGAGATCCCATCAATCCGGGTATTGATGGAAGCCAAGCTAACAGAGGTTGAATGGTGTCAAAGCACGCACGATGAACTGAACCTAATCGAAGAAAAGAGAATGACAACTTTATTTCACGGTCAATTGTATCAGCAAAGAATGAAGAAAACATTTGGCAAAAAAGTTCTACCCCGTGTCTTCAGAAAATGAGACCTCGTGCTCAAGAAGATACAATCATTTCTCACTGATTCCCGGGGCAAATGGACTCCAAATTATGACGGCCCCTATGTGGTCAAGAAAGCCTTCTCAGGTGGTGCCTTGAGACTCGCGACCATGGATGGAGAGGAGTTTACCTACCCCACGAATATTGATGTATTCAAGAAATACTTCGCCTATATAAAAAATAAAAAAATAAAAAAAACGTCTCGGTGGATTGAAAACTCGAAAGGGCGGTCCAGGCAAAAATTAGAGACATAAGTAAAAAATCATCCCGATGGATTGGAAACCTCAAAAGACAATCCAGGAAAAAAGTTAGGGATTCATGGCAAGTAACTACGTTAGACAAGGTTAAATCCCCAACGGTAACACCATCCGTCGAAAGACTTTAGTCAAGGTCATCTTCGACAGAAGCTCAGGATGTCTAGAATTCAAAGTTGGTAGAAGGATAACGGTCGTTATGTTTCAATGTAGCCCCTTTTCCCATAAATTATCATTTTCTAAACTTTGTAAATGCTCTATGGGATCACGCGTTCGGCTGATTACCATTATATCAATAAAATTTGAGTCCTAGTGCTTTTGTTTACAATTCTCATTTATTTTGCTTTACAGAATGACATTTTTAATATGATCAATGATTCTTGAAAAAAAATGAATTTTTACTTGTCAAATTTTCTTCTTTTAAAATAGAAATGGCAATTCCTTTTGACTACTGAACACAAAAAGGAACATCGATGGCTTCTCCGGAAGGGATCAAACCTTAAAATGCAGAATCAAAGTACTTCTTCTAAACTAGTACACCTGAATGAAGGATCAACTATTTTAGATGTAATACCCCGTTTGATATCCCCGACAGAGTTCTTACCTCTGAAGACCAATTGATGGTTCTTTCACCCCTAGTAGGGTCTACCCCTTCTAAGCAAGAAAGGATCATTATCTTGAACCGACAATACTTTTTATTCCCCCGCAATGGCCGAGTATCCGGTTGTGTTCATTCCCTAGTCTGTATGTCGCATCTGTTTTGTCAGCATAAACATACATACATCATGCATAATTGATTCATATTCATACATATGTTGCATTAATATGACTCTGGTCAGTCTCATCCCCAATTGATAACATCCTCCCGCCAATAAGGTTGTCAGTTATTTCCTCATCTGGAAATGTATCGTCTGAGCAATTTCTCCCCAGTTTATTTTTGGATTAGAGCCTGTCCTCGACCACTTTGATAACTTGAACCTCTGAAAGGCAAGAAAACATTCAATAGGCACCTCTGGAACATCACTCTTCACCATTGAAGATGATATTTCCGCTTTCCCAGATTAAAGAAAATCCCCAGAGAAATCCTCTCAACCAAAGACTCTTGGCAATACGGCGGTTTCTCCCCGAAAAGTTTGCTTTAAAAAAAAGGGTCATCAACACCTCAAAATTGGATTACATCATATGCCTTTTCTCCGAAAAGGTCTCGAAGAAAGGTATGATGTAATATCCCCAAGCAAAAAACACTCTCTCAAGAGACTCATTTTTTCCCCAGTAGGTCGACAAATGGCATCTCCCACAGAGAAGCTTGCACACCTATGTAGTTTAGACAAATGGGTTTCCCCAACAAGTCTGACCTCAAAAATTTTTCCATCAAAATGGCTTCTCCCCAGTATAGCTCGGCGAGAAGTTTGATGAAGACCGCTACAAATAGCGTTCCTTGTCAAGATAGAAACTCGACAAGAAGAAACTGAGACCAGTTCCGTGGCTGAAGACCATGATCGAGGGGAAGTTTATTTCAAAATAAACTGAGACCAGTTCCGTGGCTGAAGACCAGGATCGAGGGGAAATTTATTTCAAAAGAAACTGAGACCAATTTCATGGCTGAAGACCAGGATCAAGGGGAAGTTTATTTCAAAAGAAACTAAGACCAGTTCCGTGGCTGAAGACCAGGATCGCGGGGAGGTTTATTTCAAAAGAAATTGAGACCAGTTCCATGGCTGAAGACCAGGATCGAGGGGAAGTTTATTTCAAAAGAAACTAAGACCAGTTCCATGGCTAAAGACCAGGATCGAGGGGAAGTTTTACCCTTTTCTAAGTAACATTGCTTAGCAAAAGAAGATGAGCAAACTGCCATTCGTAACCACAGTCAAAATTTCGGGTATTCCGATATTTAATCCTCTTGCACCCTAAATGTCCGAATATCTTCGCCATTCACACCTTCGAGTCCAAGAAGATTAAATAGGGGCATCTGTCATACCCCAAATTTTGACAACAAGTTTTCCCATCATTGTGAGGATCATTGCCACAATATGGATGTACCATTATACCTCTTCAATCTCCTCAAGGATTGTTGAACATTCACTACAATCAAGAATTAGGATTTTGAGCCCTCTCAGAGCACTTAGATAAAGGATCAATCATGAAATGACATGATCTTCAACTTTTCTAGCCTCTCAAACACCCATAAAGGATCAAGAGGTCTCCCACATCAAGAATCAAGCACAAGAGTGCAATATTCCAAGTGGATCAAGCCTCAAGATCGCCAATGTCACCAAATTAGGGTTTTGGTCGACCAAGGCCTCCAGATGAAAATTTTCATCTGGGCATGAGCCAATACCTCAAAACATGATCCAAATTTCTCCAAGGGACCTCATGGATCCAATAATCAAGTCAAATTAGCATCAGGGGAAGCATTCATCAAAAATCTGGAATTAGGGTTCCTTGACCTAATTCACCCATAAGTTAACTTTTGAGGCAAGACATGAGCCAATACCTCAAGACATGATTTGAGGGCTTCAAACACACCACATTGATCCATTTACAATAATGGATTGATCCAAGAATCTTGATTCACAAGTTTCAAATTCATCTGGACTATAATTAGGGTTTTGAAGAAAAAGTCAAATGTACCTTTGACTTTGGACCAAGACATGCTCCCAAACCTTGGGACATGATTCAAGACACCCTAAAACACCTATGGAATCCATCCATTAGGTTTGAATTAGGTCAAGAACTTGATTGCATGGAGGATCACACAGTTTGGAATTCATCTGACAAAAAGTCAACTATGCCCAAAATCAAGTTTGACTTTTTGAATTTTTTAACAAATATGGCCCCCTAAGTCAAAAACAATGTTAATGTATGGTTTTGATCATCATTCATCAAGAAAAATCAAGAAAAGAGAGGTTTCTTGCAAAAGGGGCAACCATAAGAAACTTATTTCTAAGTTATGGAACAAAATGGATTTGGTACCAACTTTGCAAGGACATAACTCCCAAACCCCAAGGCATTTTTCTTCCATCCAAAGTGAAATTCTGGTTAACCAGATCACTAAGACGTCAGACTGGATGTCGTGACACTTGATCTCTGCTTTTCACAAGGATTAAGGAATAACAGAAGTAAACTGCAGAACGAAAATAACACACAGAAATTGTTAACCCAGTTTGGTGATCAACAACACCTACGTCTAGGGGCTACCAAGCCAGGAATGAAATCACTAAGTAGAATTGGTTCTAAGCTAAACTCCAATGATTACAACTTAGCACCTATAAACTACCCTTCCTAGATTTCTACCTAAGACACTCCTAGGTATGAGACCCTTCTCAATTCCCTTCCAATCACATCAGTGACTGAAAATATTACAACTCAATAAACTATCGTTCTCTAGTATTCACACAATACACGAGAGGCTCACAAAAGTACAAACCCTAGTACTTCTAAAACAGCTGCAATATATATTCAACAAACTATGTTAAAACCAACCTATTTATATTGCAAAACAAAACTAGACTTGGACTTCAAAAGCGCAACAATTTTGCTCCTCAGAATCTGCGACCTATTCTATTCTTCAATCCCAAGTTACCAAAAATGTCTCCTTACAAGGAAACCGCATATTCCATTTAGAATCAGAATCTCTGATTCCACAATCTCATATGCCACCTGGAATCAAGTCATATTCCAATCACACCTGTTACCAAAATACAGTTATCCCAAAACTGTAACACACAAAGATGTCGAACCCACCTGATAGGACATCTTGTTTAACAACTTAACCTGCAGTTAGTTCATCATGTCAGGACATCTTGTCCAACATCTTTTTGCTAAGTTAGTTTTACCAAAATTAATGCCAACCTCAAGGGCGTGGACTCATCAATCTCCCCCTTTGGCAGATTTTGGCTAAAACTAACTTTCATTGACCTGCAGAATCATATAAGGGAAACAACCATCAGAGCAGCAGTAGAAACTTAACATTGTCTCCCCCTCAATCAGTACAGATCTACTCCCCCTCAGTGGTTAGTAGAAAATCAGCAGTGGTTAGTGATGTTAGTATTTCTCCCCCTTTTTAGCCACAATATGACAAAGGCAGAAGGACTAACTCAAAAACCAATAAAACAGTTCACAGTAGTTAAAATACACACCCAACAAGAACAAACAAAATTATCCCGGGCATTCAGCCCTTACACAACCAAAAATAAAGAGAAAAAAAACATAAAGCAAAAGAACACACTAGAGCAAGAGAGAATACTGTAAAACCCTCTCAATATGGTGGGAATACATATTCAGAGAACATAATATCATTCCCACAACCAGTGGAAAGTTATGCCTCGTCAGATAGGTAAACTCCAAGCTTGCCTCTCAATGCCTCAAATTGATTTGCATCCAAAGCTTTAGTAAAAATGTCAGCTAGTTGATTTTCTGTGGCCACATGCTCCAGAGTTTTGATGTTGTCTTCCACCAAGTCTCGAATGAAGTGATGTCTAATGTCAATGTGTTTAGTTCGGCTGTGCTGAATGGAATTCTTTGAAATATTTATTGCACTCAAGTTATCACAGAAGAGTGTCATAACATCTTGTGGGATATTATATTCAGTCAGCATTTGCTTCATCCACATCATTTGAGAACATCTACTCCTTGTTGCAATGTATTCAACTTCAGCAGTAGATAAGGAGACACAATTTTGCTTTTTGCTGAACTAGGAGATTAAATTGTTTCCTAGAAAAAAACATCCACCAGAGGTGCTTTTTCTATCATCTGCATTTCTAGCCTAGTCAGCATCACATTATCCTATTAATACAGAGTCAGAGCTGTGTGTGTAGAGTAGTCCATAGTTACATGTTCCATTCACATATTTCAGAATTCTCTTGACCTAATTAATATGGCTAACTTTGGGTTCAGCATGATACCTTGCATAGACTCCTACTGAGAATGTTATATCAGGTCTACTAGCTATAAGATATAGGAGACTTCCAATCATGCTTCTATAGATACTCTGATCAACACTTACACCATTCTCATCTCTTGACAATTTCAGGTGAGTAGGGGCATGAGTCCTCTTGTGTTTTGCATTTTCCAAGCCAAACTTCTTAACAATATTCTTGGCATATTTTCCTTGATAGAGAAAATAGAATCTTCCATTTGTTTGACTTGGAGACCAAGGAAGTAGGTTAATTCTCCGACTAAACTCATCTCAAACTCAGATTGCATTTGCTTAACAAAATGTTGAACCATCTCTTCAGACATTCCTCCAAAAACAATATCATCAACATAGATTTGTGCTATCATGAGATTACCTTCCTTTCTCTGACGAAGAGAGTTTTATCAATTCCTCCATTTCTGTAGCCATTTGTAACAAGGAAATCAGTCAGCCTTTCATACTAGGCCCTTGGAGCTTGTTTCAACCCATATAAGGCTTTCTTCAGCTTGTAGACATGATCTGGAAATGTCGGGTCAACAATGCCTTTGGGTTGTTCCACGTAGACCTCTTCACTAAGATATCCATTCAAAAAGGCACTTTTAACATCCATTTGAAAGAGTTTAAACTTCAGTAGACAGGTTATTCCAAGGAGCAGTCACACAGACTCTAGTCTAGCTACATGAGCAAAAGTTTCATCAAACTCCACTCCCTCTATCAGAGTGCATCCTTGCGCAACGAGTCTAGCCTTGTTTCTTGTGACAACTCCGTGTTCATCATACTTGTTCTTAAACACCCACTTAGTTCCAATCACATTTGATCCTTCTGGTCTGAGTACAAGATCCCAAACCTCATGCCTCTTGAACTGCCATAGCTCTTCTTGCATCGTATTAATTCAGAATTCATCTATCAAGGCCTCCTTGAAATTCTTGGGTTCCATCTTTGACACAAAACAGGCACTTGCCACCATATCTCATGATCTGGTTATCATTCCTCCATTTGGGTCCCCTATTATGAGTTCTTTAGGGTGATCTTTCTGTATTCTGATGGAGGGTCCCTTGTCAACTCTCTCGGTCACATTAGATTCATGATTGTCATCGTTGGGTACAACAGTATCTTCAGAGTTATCTTGATGTGTTTCAACATCCTCTGTGACATCTTCCTCTTTCATGGGGAAGAATGCTCCAATATCATTTGTAGCTTCAACTTCTATAGGAGAGTCATCAACCACAACATTTATGGACTCCAATACTACTTGAGTTCTTGAATTGTAGACTCGGTATGCTCTGCTGTTTATGGAGTAACCTAGGAAGATTCCTTCCTCAATCTTGGGATCCATCTTTCTTCTCTGCTCACGGTCTGCCAGAATGTAGCATTTGCTTCCAAAGACATAGAAGTATTTCACAGTTGGCTTTCTACCCTTCCATAGTTCATAGAATGTGGCAGATGTTCCAGACCTGATGGTTACCCTATTTATGATGTAGCAAGATGTGTTCATTGCTTCAGCCCAAAAGAGATACGCGAGTTTCTTTGCATGGAGCATGACCCTTGTACACTCTGGAATATTTCTATTTTTTCTCTCAACCACACCATTCTGTTGGGGAGTGATGGGTGAAGAGAACTCATGAATGATTCCTTCTGAGGAGCAGAACTCATTAAACTTGTTGTTCTCAAACTCCTTCCCATGGTCACTTCTGATTCTAACTATTCCACAGTCCTTTTCTCTTTGAAGTTTTTGACACAATCCTTTAAAAACTTCAAATACCTATGATTTCTCTTTGATAAAGTGCACCCAAGTGTACCTAGAGAATCATCTACAACCACGTAAGCATACCTTTTTCCTCCAAGACTTTCAACCTGCATAGGTCCCATTAAATCCATATGGAGAAGCTCTAAGTTCTTAGAGGTGGTCTGATGTTGAAGCCTTTTATGTGACATTCTAGTTTGTTTACCAATCTGACATTCCCCAAATATCTTGCCTTCATCTATATTTAGATTTGGAATCCCTCTGACAGCTTCCTTGGATATGTCTTCTTTCCATTTTAAGTGCAAATGACCCAGTTTTTGATGCCATAACTTCACTTCATCCTCCCTTGACACCAGGCAGGTGGAGGGACACTGAGTTTCATGAGGAGCCCATAAGTAACAGTTATCCTTGTTTCTGGTACCTTTCATAATGAGTTATTCTTTATCGTTCGTTACCAGGCACTCAGATTCAGAGAAGTTCACCTAAAGACCTTGGTCATACAGTTTGCTGATGCTTATTAGATTTGTAGTCAATCCTTTGACATACAAAACCCTATCAAGGCAGGGCTGACCATCATACTTCAACTTACCAATGCCTTTTATCTCTCCTTTTGAACCATCTCCAAAGGTGACATGACCAGTGGGATGAGGTTTAATATCAGTCAAGAACTTCTTCACACCAGTCATGTGTCTGGAGCAGCCACTGTCAAAGTACCAGTCTTCTTTGGCGGAGGCTCTCAGGGAGGTATGAGCTATGAAAGCTACAGTTTGATCCTTAGGGATCCACTTCTTCTTCCCTTTGGGAGCCTTCTTTCTTCTTCTGGATCGTGTCGATGATTTAGGATATCCATTCAACTTATAGCAGTGAGCCTTTATATGACCAAACTTCCCATAGTAATAGCATTGTTTGTCATGTTTTTGTTTTCTTGGAGATATGTTCTGAGGCCTTTGATGATGTTGAGACATCTTTCTCGAAATCACTTGGGCTGAGTTCCCTCCAGTCCTATGTCCTTTGATCTCAACTTGATCATTATAGCCAAGACCCTTTCCACTTCCGACATTTCTTCCTGACATAAGGATTTCATCTAGCATGTTTGAGCTATAGTTCATCATCCTTATGTACTTGGTCATGTTGTTGAGTTTGGAGTTTAACCACACCACTTTATCCTCCAAATCAGAGATCGTTTCCAGATGATTCAGTCTTTCATCACAAATTTGTGAGATAAGATTCTGCTGATCTTGTCCTAATTGATACAGTTCAGCAGAGTCATTAGGGTTGAGCGATCCGTTATCTGAATCCTTGTCAGAATCATACACTCCAGTCATTGCAGACACTTTCTTAGTAGTCTCTCCATCGCTCGAGGAGTCATCCTCGGACCATGAGGTGGATAGATCTTTTTTCTCCTTCTTATGGAATGTGGGACACTCACCTCTTGTGTGTCCAAAACCTCCACACTCAAAGCACTGAATTCCCTTCCCTCGGTTAGGTTTCTTATCATATCTAGGTCTTCTTCCAAAGTTTCTTGATTTATAGATGTCAGAAGTATGAGCCTTGACATTGGTCTTAGACTTCTCATCCAGTTGCTTTTCCAGTTGATGAAATTGTTTTTCAAGGAACCCTACAGCTTTGAACAACTCCTCTTTGGTGTCACCCTCTTCTTGGTTGGTCACCAGGGCAAAATTTTTCTTCTTTTCATCCTTTTCGCTGATAGCCATCTCAAAAGTTTGGAGTGATCCCATAAGCTAATCTACCTTCATGGTATTTATGTCCTGGGCTTCTTCAATAGCTGTCACTTTCATATCAAACCTCTTGGGAAGAGACCTTATAATTTTCTGAACCAACTTGGCTTCAGGAATTTTCTCTCCAAGGTCACTAGATGTGCTGGCAATATCAACAATATTCATATAAAAGTCATGTATACTTTCATCTTCTCTCATCCTCAGGTTCTCAAACTTAGTGGTGAGAAGCTGAAGTCTTGACAATTTAACCCATGAGGTGCCCTCATGGGCAGTCTTCAGAATTTCCCAACATTCTTTGCAACAGTGCAATTCTTGATGAGTCTGAAGATGTTCTTGTCCACCCCATTGAACAAGGAATTCAAGGATTTGGAATTTCCTTGAGCAAGCCTATCATCTTCATCATCCCAGTCTTCTTCAGGATTTAGCTCCCCAGTGAGCTTCCCATCTTTGTCTTTTATCTTTGGTGGATCCCACCCCTTAACCACAGACTTCCAAGCCTTTCCATCCATTGACTTAATAAACGCCACCATGCGCACTTTCCAATATTCATAATTGAAACCATCAAGTATAGGTGGTCTATTCATAATTCCTCCTTCTTTATCCATCGAACCAAAAAGTATCGTCCCTGAATCTTACCCAGATATAGAGCAGGAAACCAGGATCTGATATCAATTGAAATTTTGGTTAAGCAGATCACTAAGATGTCAGACAGGATGTCGTGACACTTGATCTCTACTTCTCACAAGGATTAAGGAAGAACAGAAGTAAACTGCAGAACAAAAACAACACATAGAAATTGTTAACCCAGTTCGGTGATCAACAACACCTACGTCTGGGGGCTACAAAGCCAGGAATGAAATCACTAAGTATAACTGGTTCTAAGCTAAACTCCAACGTTTACAACTTAGAACCTATAAACTACCCTTCCTAGATTTCTACCTAAGTCACTCCTAGGTATGAGACCCTTCTCAATTCCCTTCCAATCACAGCAGTGACTGAAAATATTACAACTTAATAAACTATCCTTCTCTGGTATTCACACAATACACGAGGGGCTCACAAAAGTACAAACCCTAGTACTTCTAAAACAGCTACAATATATATATATCCAACAAACTAGGTTAAAACCAACCTATTTATATTGCAAAACAAAACTGGACCTGGGCTTCAAAAGCGCAGCAATTTTGCTCCTCAAAATCTGCGACCTATTCTTTTCTTCATTCCCAAGTTACCAAAAATGTCTCTTTACAAGGAAACCACACATTCCATTTAGAATCAGAATCTTTGATTCCACAATCTCATATGCCACCTGGAATCAAGTCATATTCCAATCACACCTGTTACCAAAATACAGTTATCCCAAAACTGTAACACACAAAGATGTCGAATCCACCTGATAGGACATTTTGTCTAACAACTTAACCTGCAGTTAGTTCATCATGTCAGGACATCTTGTCCAACATCTTTCTGCTAAGTTAGTTTTACCAAAATTAATGTCAACCTCAAGGGCTTGGACTCATCACAAAGCTCAAATGAAAGTTCACATGACATACTTCAAAAGTGTCAACTACATAAAATTCCAAATCCTCATGGATTTTGAGTTATGGATTGATCAAAATCACAAAAAGTGAAAATGACCACTTTTTCCAACACTTAGTGAAATTTTCAAAAAGTCATAATCTGTTTCATTTTTTACCAAATTGAGGTCATTTTTCATCTTGATCCAAGCTGAACCATGTCCATTGGTGGACATCAAAGTTAAAGTATGTCATGAGATCTTCCCAACAAGTACCAGATTATCTCCAAATTTAATTTGAGTAAGGAGTTACAACCCTTGGAACATGGCATCAAAAACTGGTTTCTTCCCAAGACAGATTATATGTCATTTGCTCGAATTGTCTAATTTATGCAATTCCAAGTCTTGTAATCCTTCTAGAAACATTAAAGATCAGATCAAAGCAAAAGATCTCTGAGCCACAAGCCTCCCAACACAAAAGATCATCATGTAGGCATGTGAAATTCAATGTTGCAAATCTAAAACTTTCAAATTTGTCATGAAGCATTCAAGGAGTGCATAGAGTTGGCATGTATCACTCCATGATCAACCAAATAAGTCAAGATAAACTCAAGCAGCAGAGGACCATAGGCCTGCTGCACTGACCCAAGTCAATGGCTAGAGGAGACTTGAGATTCCTTTTTGCAACCATTGAAAAATGAGTTGTACCAGCAGCCATTCACTATTCCTTGCAAAACAAACTTACTCTACTATAAATAGAGCTCATTTGTGATCAGTTTAAGCACACCAAAGCACCACAACTGATGCTTTCCTCAAAATCACATTTCAAAAACCAGATTTTGCTTCTTCTTGAAGTCACTATCGAGTTTTCAAATTGAGAGTTAATCTATCAAAACCAATCATGCTAACACCTCACATATATCATATATGAGTGATCCATGACCTGAAGACTCATCTGGAACATCAGAATCACAAAGTCACCATTCATTTGCTCAAACTTTTTGGCAAGGTTGCAGTTGAGGCACCACAAGGTGATCCAAGCATCTCCAATCAAAGCCAGACATCTCAACACACTCCATAGGATATTGTGAAGTTGTCCAAGTCCTTACAACACATCTGTAACATCTCCATCGTCAAGCTCGATCACCAGCTGCAAGAGGTAAGCTTGAAGCCTTCAAACTCCATACTACATGCATCATAAATGTGTTTTTGTGTTACCATCTTGTTTCTGCATGTATATAGAGTGATAACCCTCAATCAATTGCTATGTATGAATCGTGTTTAGGATTTCATAGTGTTCTTACAAAATTTAGGGTTCTTGAGTTCATCTTCTGATTTCTCACTCCACACTTAATATAAATGCAATTAATTTATATGGTTGTGATCCTTGATAAAAAACGAACAAGTTTCATGTTTACAAAAGTTGTTTTCATTGAGTAATGAGAGAGTTATGGAGGAAGAACACGCGCGACCAAGAACATGTGTTCTTGGCGCCCTTTTTCAAAAATTTGAATATTTAAATTTTTGATATTTTATTTAATTGATTCAAAAATTAATTTCTCTTTGAATTTTAATGTTTTTGAATTGATTCTTTTTTTTCAAAATTCACAAAAATGTTAAAATATTTTATTCTACAAAAATTTCATAAAAATATTATTTATTTTATGTATTTGATATTTTTGTAATGAATTGATTTTTATTTGTTTTTAAACATTTAAAAATATTTCTTTCTCTTGATTTTTCAAATACAAATGATTTTCAAATAATTCTATGGATAAAAAATGATTTTTCAAACATTAATCCAAGATCACAACTTGTTTTACACAAATGTTTGATAATTTTGATAATTTTAATTGAATTTTATTCAAATTAAAATACATTTTTTAAATAAAATTAGGGTTTTGATTATTTTCACCCTTACAAATCTTTTTCAAAACACTTTTGGGCCTCTTGGTAGAGTGTAAGTCCCATCCCTTTGTAAATAAACCATTTTTGGGCCTCAGTCATTGTATAAGTCCCGATACGATTTTAAAAATCTCGGCGCGATCGTCATTTTCAAACAATTTTCATTTGGGCCTCCCCTTCAGTTGTAAGTCCCATTTTTCTTCTTTTTAAAAACTTTTGGGCCTCTAATAGAGTGTAAGACCCATCCTTTTTGTAAATACAACAATTTGGGCCTCATGCATTGTATAAGTCCTTCTGTGGTTTTCAATACTACGACGCGATCGCCGCCTTTTCAAAAGAGATCATCTGGGCCTCTCCTTGTGTATAAGCCCCAAACTTCCTTTTAAAACAACTTTCTTTTTTGATTTAGATTCAAATTCAAAGTGTTATCAAAACTTTCTTCAATTTCTTGAATAACTAACCATACAGCTGTGGTTACAATGCTGGAGCTTGCACAACTGTAAATTCTACTTTTTCTTCTATACATACTGCTTTATATATTTCATCTGTATATGTATGCTTGTATATACTTGCTTAGAGTTTTCCCTAGCAACTAGGTCTATGTTTAGATTAAACCAGTGGTTACTCTTTCAACACAGTCAAAACTAGTTCCCCATCGAAAATTCCAGATACAGTCTTGCCTCCTCTTGGGCTTATACAATATGGAACAGAGAAAGACATTATTCCCGGTGAAACTTTTCTCAAGACTGTCACAACTTAGAAATGTGTGAACAAGAAATTCATTTCCCCAAAGAGGACTAATTCTCGGTGAAACCTCTTTTGAATTTCTTTAAACCCTAGAACTATTCACTGAAGAAAGGATTATTCCCGGTGAAACCTTTCTTGAACTTTTCTTAGGCTTGGACCCACAGGCTTCCTAAAAGCATCCCCAGCCTCTTCTTGGGCTTTGTACAAGGACCCTCAGGCTTCTTAGAAGTTCTCAGCCTCCTCTTGGGCTTAGTACAAGGACCTGAAGACCTCCTACATGTATAGGACAAAACTTAGTCATCTCTACTAGTTCAATCCTCCAGTGGGTCAGAATTCCAAAACATCATACCATTTTAGGGTTGATTCTCATCCCTTAAAACATCAGCCTCCTCTTGGGCATCATACAAAGGTCATCCTCCGGTTAAGAGTCAACCTCTTCATACCAGTAGACTTGGAAAGTCTCATCTCCTCTTGGATCTCAAGGAAACCCTTAAGTTTCCTAAAAGCACAAGAGAAACCCTTATCACTTCACCAATCACCAGCAGAGTTGAAACCTCCATAGGTTTTAAAACTCAATCTTTAAACTTTCATTCTAAATTCCGCAGCTAGGGTTAAATTACCACCGATAAACCCTCAGAAAAATCAAAACCTCAAGGCATTTGATATTTCAATTCTACTTCAATCCTCAACAAGAGTTGATACCCCAATTTGGACCTGTCTCTGGATCTCAATAATCCTCAGCAGAAGCTAACCTTCTCTTAGGCTTCATATAAGAATTTACCCAACCAGCCTCCTCTTAGGCTTTGTATAATGATTTTCCCCTCAACAAAGTTAGCCTCAATCTTGGGCTTTGTACAAGACAGATCATATTCTCCAGCTGAGTCAATCAACTTTTTAGCCTCAATCTTGGGCTTTGTACAAGACAGATAAAACCTCTCCCCAGTGGAGTCAATTCTTTTAGCCTCAATCTTGGGCTATGTACAAGACAGACAAAAATTTCCCCGGAAGAGTCAATTCTTTTTCAACCTCAATCTTGGGCTTTGTACAAGACATATATAAAACTCCCCTAGTAGAGTCAACATTTTAGCTTCAACCTTGGGCTTTGATCAAGGCACACAAGAATCAACATCCCCTCTGAGAAAATTAAAAGTTCTCTCTGTAGGAACGCATTTCTCTGTACATCACACATCAAAACAGACAATAAAAAAACCCTAATTCCAGATAATTGCTGTAAGTGGCACACTTGTTGATTCAAAAATCCAAGTTGTGGTCCTTCTTTTATCCTGGTAAACTTCCTCTTTCATCTAACAACTGTAAGCGGCAAGCCTCTGGATTAATTACATCCAAGCCCGTGTCCCTCTTTTAGCATGAAAGATTCCTAAGGAAAAATGGCATTGCTCTACACTGAGTTAAAGTTTCTTCCTTCAGGACATCTCCCTTATAAAGGAAATTATGGCATTGCTAGATTCCATACATTCCAGTTAAAGTAATTTCCCTTATAATCAGTTCCCCAACAAACTGTGATGAACAGTTGAGATACCTCCCTTTAGATATGACAAATTCTCTCTCAGTCAAACCTTTAGCTTCAATCTTGGACTTTGAACAAGACACAACTACCCTTTAGCTTCAATATTGGGCTTTAAACAAAATGTAACACGCTAAACCCCCGCGACAATTAATAATGAAATATAAGAGAATATCAGAGTAAAATAAAACATACAATCAGTTAGGGTGCTATATTCAACAAACACCTGCTCCGGCATACGATATGTAACACATCAATAATATCAATAAAAGCATTATTGAATAATCTTATCATGTAGCAGCGGAATTCAACTAAAACATAACATACTTAGTACCACATAATTCACATCAAGTAAGCAAAACGACGACAAATAATAAAATAAATATCAACATGCGTTCTGAAACCCAGTGTTACAATCAGAGCAGACGCGACTCAACGAGATAAAAGAGAAGACTCCATTTTCACTAACGTCCACTCCGCACTAATCCTGCTTATCTGCACGTTACCCACGTAGAGGTAACATTCAAACAGAAGGGGTGAGATTCTCAATCAACATAAGAGATGCATAATATAAATATGAAAGAACATAATCCATATACAGATCACCCTTTCAGTACAACATCAACACGAATACAATTCTCCACCCAAACAGACAATAGTATAATTCATCATACAACACAACATAATGCAATGCAATGAGACCCACGACTCGACTCAATGCATGTGGTACCAGTTCGATCCCTTTTTCTTAATCACAATTCCCGTCCGAATTTCTATATCAGCCGTTCACACCCCACATGGGCACATGACATCCGTGATCACTCACACCCCACATGGGCACACGATCACCTAAACAACAACAACAGTACGATTCTATTTCAAATAATTCCGATAAGACCCTCACACCCCACATGGGCACACGACTTATCGCTCAACTTATGCAACATGGCATACATACTACGACAACATACAATGACAACTAAATGCATCAATACATCATATTACAATTGTTCAACACACAACATATACCTGCCAACACATACCACAACAGCAATCCACAACCACAACACGCATCCACACAATTGAATTCATCGTTTTAACACACAACACACAACACATACACGAAAACCCCGACTACTGCATCAAATAGTTAGAATTCTGACCTTGAAATTAATTTTATCAAAAAGTATATGAAACCAGATTTCCAAAGATTCGAACGGCGACTGAAACAGACATACATATTAAAACTTATGAATTTCTGAAGTTTAGAAATTTTTTGTCCATAACAGCAGCAAACATCACTGTCATGTTCGCTGCGAGTTCGCTCTGCGAACTGCCTTTCGCTAGGAGTTCGCTTAGCGAACTTGCCAGCGAACAACTCCTCCCATACAAAAACCAGAGAGTCACATATTCTCTCCTCCACTCGCTCTTTGTTCTCTTAGCAAACTGGAGTTCGCTAGAAGTTTGCTTTGCGAATCTGGGGCGAAATTCCCCACCACACATCCCAGAATTACTCTACTTTTCCTTCGTTCGCTGCCTCATTCGCTTTGCGAATCTAGAGTGAACTTTCGCCCAACGAACTTTTGTTTGCATTGCGAACAACGCGATTCTGCAATTCTGCATTTGCGATTTCAACCTAAACCAGTCCCAATCCTTCCCCGAATTTATGCACAAACAGCCCCAAAAACACATATATAATCACAGATTGTCATGCATACAATTAGGAATACATAGGCCACAATTTAATCGATCATTTTATGCATTTTTCCTCTTATCCAAACCTCCGACATACAAAAACTCCAATTCCTAAATCAACACAAACAACACATAGGATGATCCTAAAGGTTTATCTATCCCCATCCAAAGATTATGCAACCCTTAGAGATTAAAGAACCCCACCCTTACCTTAGATGAAGATTCCTCGAAGTTCTCTAAGCTCTAGTGTCATACCCCAAATTTTGACCACCAATATTTCCCATCATTGGGCAAATCATCATCACAATATGGATATACCTACATGCCTCATTAATCTCCTCAGAGATGTTTGAGCATTCACCACAGTTAAGAATTAGGGTTTCAAGCCCTCTCAGAGCCTTAGACAAAGGATCAATCAAGGAATGACATGATCTTCAACTTGTCTAAACTCTCAAACACCTATAAAGGATCAAGAGGACTCCCACATCAAGAACAAGTACAAGGTTGCAACATTCCAAGTGGATCAAGCCTCAAGATTGCCAGTGTCACCAAATTAGGGTTTTGGTCGACCAAGGCCTCCAAATGGAAATTTTCCTCTAGGCATGAGCCAATGCTTCAAAGCATAACCCAAGATACTCCAAGGGACCTCATGGACCCAATCATCAAGTCAATTTAACCTCAAGGGATGCATTCACCAAAAATAAGGAATTAGGGTTTCTTGACCTAATTCACCCCTAAGTTGACTTTTGGGACAAGGCATGAGCCAAAACCTCAAGACATGGTTTGAGGGTCTCCAATACACTACATTGATCCATTTGCAACAATGGATTGATCCAAGAAGCTTGATTCACAAGTTTCAATTTCATTAGGACCACAATTAGGGTTTTGAGGAAAAAGTCAACTGTGCCTTTGACTTTTGACCAGGACAGGCTCACAAACCTTGGGACATGATTCAATACACCCTATCACACCTATGGAATCCATCCATTAGGTTTGGTTTAGGTCAAGGGCTTGATTTCACAAAGGATCGTACAGTTTGGATTTCATCCGATAAAAAGCCAACTATACAAAAATCCAAAGTTTGACATTTTGAATTTTTGGTCAAACAAGGTTTTTTAACCCTAAAAAAATGTTAATATGTGATTTGAATCATCATTCATCAAGAAAAACCAAAGAAAGTGAGTTAACTTGTAAAAGGGGTAACCATACAAAACTTAGAATTTTTCTAAGTTATGGAACAAAGTGGCTAGGGTACCAACTTCCAAGGACCATAACTTGAGATCCAAGCAACCATTTTGGATGGTCCAAAGCTGGATTTGTAGCTCTCATTACATACGTCAAAAGTGTCAACTACATCTCATTCCAATTCTTCATGGATTTTTAGTTATAGAGTGATCAAAATGGCTAAAAACATGAAAATGACATTTTGCCAACACTTAGTGAAATTTTCACTAAGTCAGAATCTGCCTTACTTTTTCCAAAATGTAGGGACATTTTTCACCTTGATCCAAGTCAAACCAAGTCTAGGGGTAAACATCAAAGTTAAAGTATGCCATAAGGGTTTTCCAACAAGTACCAGATCATCTCCAAATTTAGTTTGATCAAGGAGATACAACCCTTGAAACATGGCATCATGAACTGGTTTTACAAGGCAGAATTTGTGCATTTTGCTCGATTTATCCAAATCTGATAAATCCAAGCCTTGTCATCAATTTGGACACATCTGAGGATCAAATCCAAGGGGGGTGATCTGATCTCCAAGCCTCACAAGTCCAAGAATCTACAAGTAGCCATGCCAAACCTAAAAAGGCTAAAAAGTGCCAAGACTCCAATTTTGTTTCCAAGCATTCAATGGATACACCATGGTGGCATGAACTGAGCCTATTCCAACTGAATTCAGTCAAGACTTATCTCTGAACCAAAGCTACAAAGCTTGTGCTCTAATCTCAAGTCAATGGCTAGAGGAGACTTGAGATTCCCTTTGCATAACATTGGCCAAAGGCCTGCTGCAGCCTCCATTCACTATTGATGCCAAAACAAACTTGACACACTATAAATAGACATCAATTGTGATCAGTTTAAGTACACCAAAGCAACCAAACTGATGCTTTCCTCAAAATCCCTTTCTCTAGGCCAAAATGTCTTCTTTTGCAAGGTACCTATGAGTTTTTGAGTTAGAGAGCAATTCCATCACAGCTCATAATCCAAACACCTCTAATATGTTGTACCTAAGCTGTTCAAACTCTCACATGTGTCCTGTACCACCAAAATCACAAAGTCCACTTCCAAAACCTCAAAATTGGACTTTTTGCATTTTTCAAGCCATGTCTTGATTCAGTCACTTTCAAAACCAGATAAAACCTCAAACACACTCCAAATATCATCCTTGAACTGTCCCAAACGGTTCCCCTCATCTGGAACACCATTTGAGAGAGTTGCCATATTGGTCACTTTTGCCCCTTTTGCAAGAAAGTGCTCAAACTTGTTCCTGAAGATTCCAGCTGGTTCCAACCATTCTAAAAGCTTCTAAGGGATTAATTAAGAGTGTCCAAAGCATCAAATTAATTCTGGCACAAGAAACTTGGTAGATAGCACAAAAAGCTCCCAAGGAGGTAAGCATCACAACTTGAACTCTTTGAATTATGCATTGCTTTGAAGTCCACTGATCATAAACATCTCATATATGTTATATATGTTGTGTTTGAACCAATTCATCATGTAATTCTTGCCTGTACCATGAGGTAGCATTGAAAATGCAAATATAGGCCTATTTCAAAACCATTATCGGGTTTTTATATAGGAACCTCGTCTGAAAAAACCATGACCACCATTGGATTCCTTGGGAAATTCTAGGCCAGATGCATATAAATTTTGTCTCAATCCATGGAGAAATGAGAAAGTTAGAGGCTTCACGTAAATGGCCCAAAAGTTGGCCTTGCTTTGCCTTGCCCAGGCCTAAAACAAGACATCCCTTATGTATTTGTGGGGTGGTTTTGATACACGGATGTATCACCACCCCAGTGGTAGAAGGCGCGCGCTGTAACTTGGAGGTCTGGGGTTCGAATCCCCCTCGCCCCAAACCCTTTTGTGCTATTTTTTCCTTTTTTTTTTTTAATATTTTTCATATTATTTTAAATGATTTGGAAAATTAATTTCTCTCTCAATTTTAATTATTTTTTATTGGTTCTTTTTGCAAAAAATCACAAAAATATTAAAATATTTTATTCCGTAAAAAATCAAATTTATGTTATTTATTTAATATAGTTGATATTTTTGTAAATAAATTCATTTTTATTATTTTTAAACATTTCAAAAATGAATATTCATCTTGAAAATCAAAATCAAATGAGTCCTAAATCATCTTGTGATTAAAACCTCATTTTTCAAACCTTAATAAAAAATCACAAGTAGTTTATTTAGACTTATTTGATATTTTTGTCATTTTTATTCATTTTATTAAAAGGATTACTTTTAAAAGAAAATGAAATTAGGGTTTCGTTGATTTTCACCCTAACAAACTTTTTTAAAACACTTTTGGGCCTCTAATAGAGTGTAAGACCCAATCCCCTTTTAACCAAAATCATTTTGCGCTTCAGATATGTATAAGTCCCAACACGATAAAAAATCTCGGCGCGACCGCCATTTTTCAAACAGAAACCTCTTTGGGCCTCTCCTTGAGTTGTAAGCCCCATCACTTGTACAAAAACACTTTTGGGCCTCTAATAGAGTGTAAGACCCAATCCCTTTGTAAGTAAACCTTTTTGGGCCTCACACATTGTATAAGTCCCTCGGTATATTTTCAAAAGTTCGGCGCGATCGTCGCCTTTGTAACAAAATCAACTGGGCTTCTCCTTCAGCTATAAGACCTATCTTTATTCATTTTCAAACTCTTTGGGCCTCTCCTTGATGTGTAAGACCCATCCCTTTGTACAGAAAACCACTTTGGGCCTCAGCCGTTGTATAAGTCCCGATACGATATTCAAAATAACGGTGCGATCACTGTTAAACCTTGGGCCTCTCCTTAAGTATAAGCCCCAACAATCTTTTCAAAAATAACTTCTCTTTGATTTAGGTTCAAATATATGTTGTTATCAAAACTTTCTTTGATTTCTTTGAACAACTAACAATACAGCATGGAAGCTTGCTCACCTGTAAGTTTTAACTGCTTTCATTTACTCGCTTTCACATATATATAACTGTATTGTGGGAAGCTGCGCACTGTAAGTCTTCTTTCATATCCTTTTAAAATACTTGCCATATATCAATTGTATATATACTAGTATAGTTATTTAGAGTTTTCCCCGGCAACTAGGTCTAGAACTAGGTAAAGCCAGTTTGGTCACTCTTTAAATACAGTCAAAACTAGACCCCCATAGGATTTCTAGATACAGTCTTGCCTTCTCTTGGGCTTAAACAATATGGAACAAAGAGAAAGGCAGTATTCTTCGTGAACCTTTTCTCAGGCTGTCACTATTAGAAATTGTCAAAGAAATTCTACTCCCCAGAGTTGGTCTATTCCCGGTGAATAACATCTCTTGAGTTTCTTCAAACCTCAGAACTTTCACTAAATGATCTATACTCGGTGAATAACATTTCTTGAACTTTTCTTGTTTTGGGACCCATCGGCTTCCTAAAAGCATCCCCGCCTCCTCTTGGGCTTTGTACAAGGACCCTCCGGCTTCTTATAAGTTCTCATGCCTTCTCTTGGGCTTAATACAAGGACCTTAAAGACCTCCTAAAGGTATAAGATAGAACTTAGTCATCCTTTGCTAGAGCAGTCTTTCCAGTGTCAAATATCAGACTAATTTATGGTCGACTCTCATCCCTTAAAACACCCGCCTCCTCTTGGGCATCATACAAAAGATAAAACTCTTCCACACCAGTAAACTTGGACAATTTAATCCCTTTGAGTCTCAAAGACATTCTCAAGTTCCTTACAAACATATGAGAAACCCCGATCACTCTGGATAAATCTCCAGCAAGGCTAAAACCCAGTCTCTCTCCTAAAAATCCCCAAGCCAGGGTCAGTTTATCATCGGTATAACACTATCCCAAATCAGAACCTCAAGGTATCTGATACCCCAACTCTTCTGTAACCATCAACAAGAGTTGATTCCCCACTTGGACCTGCTTCGGGATCTCAATAATCTTCGGCAGAAGCTAGCCTCCTCTTAGGCTTTATATAAGGATATTTCCTCAGCACAGCTAGCCTCCTCTTGGGCTTTGTACAATGATCCTCCCCAGCGGAGCTAACCTTTTCAGACTCTCTTGTTGAGTCAATAACTTTCAGACTCTCTTGTTGAGTCAATCACTTTCAAACTCTCTTGTTGAGTCAATCACTTTCAGAATCTCTTGTTGAGTCAGTCACTTTCAGACTCTCTTGTTGAGTCAATCACCTTTTCAGGCTCTCTTGGTGAGTCAATCACCTTTCAGTACTCTCTTGTTGAGTCAACTTTTTAGCCTCAATCTCGAGCTTTGTACGAGACAGATAAAAACACTCTTTTGTTGAGTCAATCTTTTCCAGCCTCCTCCTAGGCTTGTCATAAAGATCTCCCCTAGAAGAAGCCAACCTCCTCTTAGGAAGAATGGTTTCTCCAGCTTGTTCAGCCACAATCCTGGGCTTTGTACAGGATAGATAAAAGCACTCTCTTGTTGAGTCAAACCCGTTTAGCCTTAATCTTGGGCTTTGTACAAGACATAAATCTTCATAACCTTCTCACAAGCTTGGGACAAGTATCTTCCCCAACGAAGTCAATTCCTCCTAGCCTTCTTTAGGCTTCGAGAAATAATTCCCTAAGCTGAGTCAAACTTCTTTCAGCCTCAATCTTGGGCTTTGTACAAGACAGATAATACTCTCCTACATAGTCAAACTCTTTTCAGCCTCAATCTTAGGCTTTGTACAAGACACATAAAAATATCCTCATCCAAGTCAATTAAATTTCTCATTTCAGCCTCAATCTTGGGCTTCGTACAAGACATATACAAATCTCCTCGGCGGAGTCAAAATCCCTTTTTTAGCCTCAATCTTGGGCTTTTTACAAGACAGACAGAATATTTTCTCCGGAAAAGTCAAACTTTTAGCCTCCTCTTAGGCTTTGTATAATGATATCCCTAAAGAGTCAGTCTCTTTTTGCCTCAATCTTGGGCTTTGTACAAGACATATATAAACCCTCTCTCGTTAAGTTAGTCATCTCCAGCCACCTCTTAGGCTTTGTATAAGGACTTCCCTAGTGGAGTCAATCAACCTCTTAGCTACAACCTTGGGCTTTGATCAAGGCACACAAAAATCAACAATCCCCTCAGAGGAAGTCCAATCCCTCTTTAGAGATGACAAGTTCTCTCTCAGTCACCCTTTTTAGCTTCAATCTTGGGCTTTGAACAAGACACAAATAAACCTTTTAGCTTTAATCTTGGGCTTTAAACAAGACACCAAAATATCTTTTTCCTCCCTTAGAATAGGAGGAACTACGATTGCTCTGATTTCCCTATTTCTTTAAACGGGAATACGTAGGCATAAGATTGTGAAATCTTAGCGAGCATACTAATCAAAAACTCTAGGTCCAGTACCTTCATATCAATCAAAACTTAGGTCCAGTGCCTTACCAAAAACATCAACAAAAACTCATTCACTCTCTCATACCTTCCCAAGAAACTTTCCCAACCTATTAATAGATAAACACCATCAAGTACAAAGTGAAACCTAAAGCTAATATCCTGTGGATAACCACATATAGGATGGGTAATTGACAACTCCCCATTGTATAACCTGACCCCAGACCCCCCAATCTCTTTAAAGCGTTTGTTCAGTTAAATATCCGCGTGCAAGGTTAGTTTTAGATAGCTTCCCTTTCCCTTCCAGCTTCATGGGATAAATAATAAATCAGAAAGTAGCACCCCCTCCTCATTGTGGGGAGAAACCCAAAAACCAGCGATAAGGTGGTCGCGTCACCGACAAAAATCGCTCGCTACACCTAGCTCTGCTTCTCTCTTCCGTTCCTCTTTTCTCCAAAAACACGATCGATCCCAAATGATTTTCTCCATTCTAATTTTCTTTCTTTTTCTACTATAACCCTTAGACCCCTAATATGCTCTTCCTTCTTTACCCTTACTAATATTCATGAATAAACCACCTTGCCCCTTACTATTCTCCACTCATTTTATCCAATTTTTTTAAATAAATAAATAAATAAACTAATTATATTAAATATAAATAATTCCAACTAAATTATTTAAATTAATAATTAATTACTAACCACACCTCTCACCTCTACACAATTAGTCACACACCCCAACACCTCATTCTCTATAATTCTAAGGTCACTACCCCATACTAAGGGCAACCCAACCTCAACCAAAACACACATAGTCATACACAAATACACCATCTCATACGATTTTAATTACGAAAAATAATTAAAATAAATTGGGGTGTTACAACTCTCCCCCACTTAGAATATTTCCGTCCTCGAAAATTTACCTCATGCGAACAACTCCGGATACGACTCTCGCATCCTGCCCTCTAGTTCCCAATCCATATTTCCACCGGCAACGCCTCCCCACACTACCTTCACAAGAGTAATCTCTTTACCCCTCAATTGCTTTACCTCGCGGTCTTCAATCCGTATTGGTAAGGCCTCAACCGTAAGGTTATCCCTTACTTCCACATCATCCATCGAGATCACATGTGACGGATCCGGAACATACTTTTGAAGCTGTGACACATGGAACACATCATGCAAATTTGACGAATTGGGTGGCAACGCCACCCTGTAGGCAACAGGTCTAACTCTTGCGGAAATCTGATATGGACCAATAAACTGAGGAGTAAGCTTCCTCGACTTCAACGCACGTCCAACACCGGTCACCGGAGCGACTCTCAAAACACATGGTCTCCCTTTTGAAACTCAAGATCTTTCCTCCTCTTATCATGGTATCTTTTATGCCTACTCTGCGAAGCTTTCATATTCTCCCGAATCAACTTCACCTTTTCTGTAGTCTGTTGAACAATCTCAGGTCCAAGTACTACACTTTCTCCATATTCATGCCAACACAAAGGCGTCCGACACCTCCGACCATACAAAGCTTCAAAAGGCGCCATCCCAATACTGGAATGATAACTGTTATTATAAGTAAACTCAATCAACGGCAAATGGCTATCCCAAGCACCTCTTTGTTCAAGCACATAAGCCCTCAACAAATCCTCTAACGATTATATAGTCCTCTCTGTCTGTCCATACGTCTGTGGGTGATAAGCCGAACTCAATCTCAATTTTGATCCTAAAGCTTCTTGCAAACTCTCCCAAAACCTGGAAGTGAACCTTGGATCTCGGTCCGACAAAATACTCAATGGAACTCCATGAAACTTTACAATCACCTGAATATAGATCTCTGCTAGCTTCTGCAAAGGAAAATTGATAATAATAAGAATAAAACGTGCCGACTTCGTCAGTCTATCTACTACTACCCAAATGGAATCATGTCCTCTCGGTGTATTAGGCAACCCGGTCACAAAATCCATAGAGATGTTGTCCCATTTCCGCTCTGGAATATCTAACGGTTGCATCAAACCAACAAGTTTCTGATGTTCCACCTTCGACTTCTGACAAGTCAAACAAGCATACACAAACTTAGCCTGTGACTCTCTTCAAGTCTTGATACATCTTCGTAGCTCCTGGATGAATACTCAAACTACTCCTGTGACTCTCTTCTAAAATCATTCTTTTCAACTCAAGGTCATCAGGAATACAGATCCTATCACGGAATCTCAACACGCCTTGTTCATCCACTCTAAACTCATTACCTCATGCCTAGTAATTTCCAATCATCAAATATACAAGTTTCACATCCAACCTCTGACCTTCTTTGATGCTATTAAGGAATTCATTGTTGATCTTCAGTATACCCAGCATAACACTATGCGGTGTCTGTTCGCAAACTAAACTCATGTCTCTGAACTGTTCAATCAATTCTAACTCTTTAACCATCATAGCAGACATATGCAACGTCTTTCGACTCAAAGCATCAGCCACGACATTAGCTTTACCGGGATGATAGTTTAAGCCAAAATCATAACCCTTTAAGAACTCTAACCATCTTCTTTGTCTCATATTCAATTCCTTCTGATCAAATAGATACCTCAAGCTCTTATGATCACTATACACTTCAAATCTGGAACCATAAAGACAGTGTCTCCAAATCTTCAATACGAATAGCACTGCAGCTAATTCCAAATCATGAGTTAGATAATTCCTCTCATGGACCCTTAACTTTCGTGAAGCATAAGCCACAACCTTACCATCCTGCATTAACACACCTCCTAAACCCATCAAGGAAACGTCACAATACACCACAAACGGTTCATTTGGTTCGGGTAGAATCAAAACTGGAGCTGTAGTCAATCTCTTCTTCAGCTCGATGAAACTCTTCTCACAATGAACATACCACACAAACACTTTACCCTTGCACGTCAACTGAGTCAATGGAAGTGCCAATTTCGAAAAGCCTTCAATAAACCTTCGGTAATAACCAGTCAACCCCAAAAAGCTTCTAATCTCAGTCATCGACTTTGGAGCCTCCCATCGTAGAACTGTATCTACTTTGGATGGATCCACTACAATACCATCACCTGAGATAACATGCCCAAGAAAACTTACCTTACTCAACCAGAATTCACACTTAGACAACTTAGCATAGAGCTTCTTCTCTTTCAACACTTGCACCACAATCCGCAAATGTTCAGCGTGTTCCTCTTCTGACTTAGAATAGATTAGAATATCGTCAATAAAGACAACCACAAATTAATCCAAGTAAGCATGAAAGATTCGATTCATATACTCCATGAACACACCAGGTGCATTAGTAACCCCGAACGACATCACTACATACTCATAATGTCCATATCAAGTTCTGAAAGCCGTTTTCTGAATATCTTCATCCTTTACTCGTATATGATGATAACCCGACCTCAAATCAATCTTGATAAACACACGGGCACCCACTAACTGATCCATCAAGTCATCTATTCTTGGAAGCGGATACTTGTTCTTAATCGTCACTTTATTCAGTTGTCTGTAATCGATACATAACTTCATACTGCCATCTTTTTTCTTTACCAACAACACTGGAGCTCCCTAAGGCGATACACTTGGTCTCACGAATTTATTTTCTAACAATTCTTCCAGTTGCTTCTTCAGCTTTGTTAGTTTTGATGCTGACATCCTGTATGGTGCCATGGAAATAGGTCTGGTACCAGGGACAAGATTAATAGCAAACTCCACCTCTCTCTCTCTGGCGGTACGTCAACAATATCATCCGGAAACACTTCTGGAAATTCACGCACCACTTGGAATTCATTAATCACCGATTCACTCTCCACTGACAAGGATGCAAACAACGCAAACACTTAAGCTTCTTCTCCTAAGAGCTCTCTCAACTCTCTAGCAGATAGAAAAGCATCTTCTTCCTCTTCCTCGGGAGCAAGAAATCGTACTGACTTGTTAAACAATTAATATGAACATGGTTGAACTCTAACAAGTTCATACCCAAGATCACATCAAGACCTCCCAACGGCAAGCAAATAAGGTCCACCCCAAAGTCCTTATCAAAGATTGATAGTGGACAATTCAAACAAACTAGAGAAGTGGTCACCGATCCCTTTGCAGGAGTTTTGACAACTATCTCTCCCTTCATAGGAGAAATAACAAGGCCTAGCCTTCTCACACAATCAGCAACAATAAAAGAGTGAGTAGCACCAGTATCAAGAATAGCAATCAAAGGCGTATCATTAATATAACATGTACCTCTGATTAGTCTGTCATCATTGGAAGTCTGAGTCCCTATCAAAGCGAACACCTTTCCTCCAGTCGAAGCTTGCTTTGGTTTCTGGCAACGAGTACTAATATGGCCTTGTTCCCCACAGTTGTAACAAGTCACCACATTAACTTTACAATCAGCAATCAAATGTCCTTCCTGCCCACACTTGAAGCATTTCTTCACATCACTCGTGCATTCACTGACACGATGACCTAGTTCACCACACCTGTAACACTTAAGAGGAGCATGGGCACCTCCCCCACTTGGCTTCTTACCATCGGCGTGTTTCTGTTTACCTTTCTCAGCTGGAGCTGCATAAGGCTTCCCACGGTTCATTGGTTGTTTTCCTCTCCTCTCGGCCAACCCTTTATAGTGAGCTAATCGAGCCTTGCTATCTTCTTCGAAGATCCTACAACAATCCACCAAATCTGGAAACCTTCGGATTCGCTGATAACCAATCGCCTGTTTGATCTCAGACCTCAATCCATTCTTAAACTTGACACACTTTGAGAACTCAACAGTTGCTGCACTGTAGTGAGGGTAAAACTTAGCCAGGTCTGAGAGTTTGGCAGCACACTCCGTAACCGTCATGTTACCCTGTTTCAGTTCCAGAAACTCGGTTTCTTTCTTCCCACTGACATATTCAGGAAAATATTTCCTCAAGAACTCCCTACTAAATACAACCCACGTGATTGCCTCTCCTGTTGCTCCCAACAGTTGATGAGTGGTAACCCACCAATCATCAGCCTCCTCAGCAAGCATGTGAGTACCTAACTGTACCTTCTGTGCTTCAGGATATTCCATCACCCGGAAGATTCTCTCGATCTCCTTGAGCCAAGCCTGTGCTCCATCCGGATCATATCTTCCCTTGAAAGTAGGTGGCCTGTTCTTTCGAATCTCATCATTCTCACTAGCATGTGGCGGGTTCTGTACCGCTTGAGCAACAACCTGTAAAGCAGCAACAATAGCAGCATCATTCCTTCCAGCCATTCTAAAAGTGTTACATGTCAACAACAGAACACAATGGTTAAGGAAACAACATCGACAGTAATCAACTGTCACACGACAATGACTCGACAACTTGACCGGACCGACCGACCTGCTCTGATACCACTATGTAACACCCTAAACCCCTGCGATAATTAATAATGAAATATAAGGGAATATCAGAGTAAAATAAAACATACAATCAGTTAGGGTGCTACATTCAACAAACACATGCTCATGCATACGATATGTAACACATCAATAATATCAATAAAAGCATACTTGATTAATCTTATCATGTAGCAGTGGAATTCAACTAAAACATAACATACTTAGTACCACATAATTCTCATCAAGTAAGCAAAACGACGACAAATAATAAAATAAACATCGACATGTGTTCCGAAACCCAGTGTTACAATCAGAGCAGACGCAACTCAACGAGATAAAAGAGAAGACTCCATCTTCACTAACTTCCACTCCACACTAATCCTGCTTATCTGCACGTTACCCACGTAGAGGTAACATTCAAACAGAAGGGGTGAGATTCTCAATCAACATAAGAGATGCATAATATAAATATGAAAGAACATAATCCATATACAGTTCACCCTTTCAGCACAACATCAACACGGATACAATTCTCCACCCAAACAGACAACAGTACAATTCATCATACAACACAACATAATGCAATGCAATGAGACTCACGACTCGACTCAATGCATGTGGTACCAGTTCGATCCCTTTTTCTTGATCACAATTCCCATCGGAATTTATATATCAGTCGCTCACACCCCACATGGGCATACGACATCCGTGATCGCTCACACCCCACATGGGCACACGATCACCTCAACAAGAACAACAACAATAGTACGATTCTATTTCAAAGAATCCCGATAAGACGCTCATACCCCACATGGGCACACAACTTATCGCACAACTTATACAACATGACATGCATACCACGACAACATACAACGACAACTAAATGCGTCAATACATCATATTACAACTATCCAACATGCAACATATACCTGCCAACATATACAACAACAACAATCCACAACCAGAACACGCATACACACAACTGAATTCATCGTTTTAACACACAACACATAACACATACACGAAAACCCAACTATTGTATCAAATAGTTATAATTTTGACCTTGAAAATAATTTTATCAAAAAGTACATGAAACCAGCTTTCCAAGGATTCGAACGGCGACTGAAATGGACATACGGATTAAAAATTATGAATTTGTGAAGTTTAGAAAAATTCTGTCCGTAACAGCAGCAAATAGCACTGTCATGTTCGCTGCGAGTTTGCTCTGCGAACTGCCCTTCGCTAGGAGTTCGCTTAGAGAACTTGCCAGTGAACAAATCCTCCCATAAAAAAACCAGAGAGTCACATCTTCTCTCCTCCACTCGCTCTTTGTTCGCTTAGCGAACTGGAGTTCGCCAGAAGCTCGCTTTGTGAATCTGGGGCGAACTTCCCCACCACACATCCCAGAATTACTGTACTTTTCCTTCGTTCTCTGCCTCATTCGCTTTGCGAATCTATGGAGAACTTTCTCCCAGCAAACTTTTGTTCGCATTGCGAATAACGCGATTCTGCAATTCTGCAGTTGCGATTTCAACCCAAACCAGTCCCAATCCTTCCCCGATTTTACCCACAAATAGCCCCAAAAACACACATATAATAACAGATTGTCATGCATACAATTAGGAATACATAGGCCACAATTTAACCGATCAATTTATGCATTTTTCCTCTTATCCAAACCTCCGACATACAAAAATCCCAATTCCCAAATCAACACAAACAACACATAGGATGATCCTAAAGGTTTATCTACCCTCATACAAAGATTATGCAACCCTTAGAGATTAAAGAACCCCACCCTTACCTTAGATGAAAATTCCTCGAAGTTCTCTAATCCCTAGCCCTGCTTCTCACTTCCGTTCCTCTTTTCTCCAAAAACACGATCGATCCCAAGTGATTCTCTCCTTTCCAATTTTCTTTCTTTTCCTACTATAACCCTTAGACCCCTAATATGCTCTTCCTTCTTTACCCTTATTAATATTCATGAATGGACCACCTTGCCCCTTACTATTCTCCACTCATTTTATCCAATTTTTTTAAATAAATAAACTAATTATATTAAATCTAAATAATTCCAAATAAATTATTTAAATTAATAATTAATTACTAACCACACCTCTCACCTCTACACAATTAGTCACACACCCCCAACACCTCATTTTCTATAATTCTAAGGTCACTACCCCATACTAAGGGCAACCCAACCTCAACCAAAACACACATAGTCATACACAAATACACCATCTCATACGATTTTAATTACGAAAAATAATTAAAATAAACCGGGGTGTTACATCAAACATCTTTCCTCCCATAGAATAGGAGAAACTACGATTGCTCTGATTTCCCTGTTATCATTACGGGAATACGTAGGCATAAGATTGCGAAATCTTAGCGAGCACACAAATAAAAAACTTTAGATCCAGTACCTTACCAAAAACAACAGAAAATCAAAAACAACAAAAACACTCTCTCAATACTCCCAAAGAAAAATTTTCCCAACCCATAACAGTAAACACCAGAAAGTATTTAAATCTGCCAAAAAAAGTCTATGGATAACCATAATACACTGGGTAATTAACAACTCCCCTTTATATAATCTGACCCCGGACCCCCAATCTCTTAACATTTGTTAAAGAAAACATTTGCGTGCAAGGTTAGTTTTAGATAGCTTTCCTTCCTTTCCAGCTTCATAGGATAAATAAGAAATTAGAAAGTAGCACCCAATTCCAACCAAATGCGGTAAGGTGGTCGCGTCACCAACAAAAATCGCACGCTACATTGAACATTTGGACGTTTGATTTATTTTTCCTCATAATGAATTTTTGAGTCAATCAGGTTTGTTTGGGAAATGATTCAAAATACAAATTTTTTGTTGAAACATAATGAACTATTTGGGCATTTTTTACTGGATTTTATCTATAAAGTTTTTGTTTCAAATATTATTTCTCACATTATAATATGGTGATACTTATCCATTTTATATTTATTTTTCACGTGACTGATGTTTAAGCAGAAATGTGTTATGTGAATTATTGCTTATGGACATTACTTTTAGCTTCCACCAGGTATTATTAAAGCTTTCATTTCATGATAGGTTGGGTTAATATGTTTGCTAACGCTGGTGATACAAACCTGGAAGTTGTAAAGAATAAGGCACTACAGGTTAGTTATGAATTTCAAAATGCTCTTATGGTGTTGTGTTATTCGAACGACACTGCAGGTGAATATGGCACTGCATGTGAGTTATGAATTTCCTTGAATTGACTTATTGGAGTCTGGGTTGTGTATTTTGTTTTGAATACTTTAAAATACAAATAAAAGTATGTTACATATTCTTTTATTAATTTTTTAGGGATATAAAAACATATGAGATATTGGTGGAGATGTACATGACCAGTCAATTTTTTAATGGCTGAACTACAATGACCACTGATTTAATTGTACAGGTTTGTATCTTGGTGAATTAGACATGGATGTTATGCAACCATTCCATTCCTGTAACAAACTTGTAATCCTAAAATATTGTACATGGTTGTCTCTTGTAATCCTATGAAATATTATACTAATGACAAATTCATTCCATTCTTGTAACAAAGTTCTATGTTTTATAACATCATACTTCAAACATGTAATCCTAATAATATAATTTTAATGCTTGAAACAAACCATTGTTATTGACTCTGATCAACTAATGATTCAACCCTTATGATTAAATTCACACTAACCTATTTAATCTTGCAATTCAAACATGTTATCAACATCATATATTAATTCCTTCTACAACCATCTTTCATGTTTATCAACATCTAATCTGTTACAAGCCTAAACACTTTCATATTTAATGGTTGAAAGTGAAAATTTTACAAATCATTTTTCATGTTTACTATACCAATTCCATGATTACATTCCAAATAATGATACATGTTTACTATACATGTTTACAACCTAATGATACATTCCAACAGTCATAAATGTTTACTCTTTCTTCTAAACTCATTTTAAATAAATCAATCCAAACGAGTTTTAAGTCTAACCAGTTGAACATTAAATTGGTATGTAATTCATATTTAGTTTAGGCTTTATTTAGCATATTTTGTTTTAATTCCAATTTGTATAGTTACAATTTAGTTTGCATATTCAGTTCCAATTTGTATAATTAAAATTAAGTCTGCATATTCATTTCCAATTTAGTATGCATATTCAAGTTTACATTGCCATGTTTTTAGAAATGCATATTTCATGTAATTCCAATTAGATATGAATTGATTTCTCTCATTGTTTCCTATATTTGTACTCATGGTTTTCATATGTCTAATCATAACATTAAATACAATGACTGTTCACCAACTTATATCACTACTTTTGTCTTTTCTAACTGCTGATATATTTTTCTGAGTTTTTTTACTGTTCTACCCTAGTCTGAAAATATAAATACCAATCTACCCTCGTTTGAAAAAAAATTACCAGGATACCCTAATTTCTTTGGATGCTCGCAGTCCCAGATCACGAGCACGTGAAGGGATACACATGTTGTGTGTGCTCGTGAACCCGGTTCACGAGCATGTGAAGGGTTGCTTTATTTTTTTTTGTTTTTTAATTGTTTTATGTGATAAATAATAGTTTAATTATTTTATTTAAATAATTTAAGTATTTAAACTAAAATATATTAATTAATTAATAAAATATTAATTAATTTAACTAAATAAATATTTTTTTTTCAAAAAATTAAATAAGGAAACAAATATTTATTTAAATAATTTAAGTATTTAAACTAAAATATATTAATTAATTAATAATATATTAATTAATTTAACTAAATAAATATTATTTTTGCAGAAAAATAAATAAGGAAAAAATATTTCTTTAACACTAATTTTTTATTTAACACTAATTTTTTATTTAACACTAATATTTATTTAACTAAATAAATATTAATTTAATTCATATGTATTATTAAAATCCATTAAATCATTTTATTATACCATATTAATTAATAAAACAATTAAAAACAAAAAAAAAACAACGCAACACATGCTCGTGAACCGGATTCACGAGCACACACAGCACACGTATCCCTTCACGTGCTCGTGAACTGGGAGTGCGAACATCCACAGAAACTAGGGTACCCTAGTAATTTTTTTTCAAAAGAGGGTAGTTTGGTATTTATTTTTTCAGATTGGGGTAGAACAGTAAAAAACTCTATTTTTTTAACACTAACTATAACCCTTTATGCATCTTCCAATACAAAGGCTATGACAGGATTCAACATGGTGTCACCTCCATCTAGAATAGGATGACCATAGGTCACCTTATAATATACACCTCCATCTAGAATAGGATGGCCATAGGTCACATTATAATATATTATGATGTTTCCATGATGCCAGCTCTTCATTTGCATAAACTATAATATAATTGCTTCATTTTTAAATTGCAATTTCAATTTTTACAGTTGTGCCAAACACTACTTTGCTTAATACAATTCTACTATTTCAACTTAGTTATTCGTGCCAAGTTTTTACAACTTTTATAAGAAAAATTTACCTGTATTATTTTAATGTTTCAACTGCAATAAAAATGTACTCAATTATGATATATTTAATTAATCAATTTAGTCAAAGTTTTATACCGGATAGAATAAGAAATAGTGTAAAATGTTGACACTTTTTTTTAAGGTTTTAAAAAGAAACTTTGTTCATTTTTATTATATTGATTATAAATGGGAATGGAAAAAAAATTTAAAATGGAATTATTTTAGTTAGATAAAAGTTTTTAGTGAGTAATGGAGTAGTTACGAAATAGATAAAATTGAATAAATATTTCAATTTAATTACAATCAATATTTTAATTACTTATAAATCAAAAGATCATTATTCATTTGTGAAAAAAAAAATCATTTTTTGATAATAAAACAATTTATTGACTATAAACTTTTTAAAAACTTATAAATTTTTCGAACTTATAATATCAAAACATTACATAATAAATTATTGAATTTTAATTATTTAAAATTAAATATTATTTATACTTTTATCTACAAAAATTATATACAAATAAAATAAAAAAGAGTGTAAAATTTTAAACGGTTTTTTTGGCTAAGATTTTATAAGAACAAATTGCTCATTTTTTAATTTATAAAATTATAAAGTTTTTTTTAACAATAATATTGAGTATAAAAGTTTATAGAGCTAATAATATTAGTTGTTAAAAAAATTATTTAATAATTTTTAATCATTATTATTACCATTATTATTATTATTACTCAATAGCTTTTAATTATTATTATTAACATTATCCTCATGTTCCTTTTTATTATTAATACCATTATAATGAATCGGTTTAAGAATTATTATTACCATGTAAATTGCATAGCCTTTCCTTTCTTGTATAACTGGATAGGAGAGAAGAAACTAGATTATTGAATTATAACTTTATATTAATAAATTCAATTTTGAATATTATATTAAGATAAATAATTTAAGGAATTGAATTAATTGTATGATTCAATAGAGAATGGAGTTTAGAAGTGGAAGTATTGGATTGAAATAACCTGTGTTAAAGAAATTTAATGGTATCTTGGTGACTCAATTTTATTAGTTTTAAATATTTTTAGTAATAAATCACATCATTACATTAAATTAGACATGTTGAGATAAAAATTTATTTACAGATCCACATCATTACATAAAATTAAATCACATCATTACCAGGGTCGGTCCTGACATTTTAGAGGCCCTGGGCTAATAATAAAAATTGATCCCTAAAAAAAAATTAAGGAATTATTTTATGATTTTGGAAATATAATAATTTTTTAAATAGTTAATTATGAAAATAAATATTATTTAAAAATAATTTAATTTTGCTAAACGTTTAGTATTATTATAGAATAAAATTAAATATATCTTTCTTTATAAAAATAATAATAAATCAAATCATTTATAAGAATGTGTTATATTTTATCACAAAAACTTAATACTAAATAAATGAATATATAATAAATATTTAAATATTAAACTGTAAAATATTAATATACCAAAAATTTATGTTTGAAAAAGAAAATAAAATTAAAAAGGTTCTTAGGATAGAATATTTAACTTTAGAATATGGTAAAATTGTTATATAAATTCTTATAAGAAAATTGGTGTTAAGAAGTGAATGGAAAATGATTATGTTGTTGGAATAATGCTGCTTTCATATGTTGTTTTCTTAACTTTTTGAAAAGATAAACCAATACACTTTCATCAACCAAGTATTGAACACAAGAACAAGACCATAATGTACAAAAGTGAATTATTGTCGCTTGGACAATCTACAAAGTCAGTATAATGTTCAACAAAATAATATATATACAAATATTTAATCATATTATTTATTAAGCCCACAATCCAAAATTTTGAGGCCCTGGACTATCGGCCTGGTTGCCCTGTCTCAGGGCCGGCCTTGATCATTACTAAATTTTTTTGTGATAAATCACATCATTATATTAAATGGGACTAATAAAAAAATAGTCTATTAAAAAAATGTGTATCATTTTAAGAAAAAATCATAATTACCCTATATTATTATCCTACTCTAATCTGCAAATGAGGCATACCCTTAAATCCTTTTCCCATCTAACCATAGTTGAATGTTTCTTGGAACTAACATTCTAACAACAGAAAATCACATTAAAATTGTTTAAAAGATTTATTTTGATATTTGATTTTTTTAATGCAATGAATATTAATGGGTTAACGATTTCAAAACTCTAAATCCTACTAATATATTCCATTATTTTCTAATTATAAAGCTCATTTTTTATATTTGTAATTTTTATTATATGATATATTACAAATTTGTGTGTTTTTCTAATGACATATCTATTAAAATTATAATTCAAAAATACAATATTTACATGTTTTTTTATTATATCATTAATTATAAAAGTAATTGTGTAAAATTTACCCACACTTCTTGCTTCTTAAAATTATCTAATAGTGCATCAGAAATACACACCGTGTTAAATTAAAAATAATTATTAAGTTTGGATATGTCTTGTGTGAAATATAAGAGTTAAATGTCTTTGTTTTTTGTCAGATAGTTTGAGCTAATAGTTCATTTGTACCCTTTATTTTACTTTTTTTCTTATTTTATTTGTCAAAAATATTTATCGTCGTATACCTTAATTTAAATAGGAAGATCTATATTTCTTATAGTAATTAAAATTTTCAACTATAATGTGTGGTGTTTATAGTTTTTTTTTTTTTTTTTAATTATTATTTTGCTTTTATTTATGCACACATAGAGATGGTTGTATGAAAAAGTTTAATGTGCACATGTGACTTTCTAAAATCAACTTCCTAACTAAGATTGGAAGGTGCATAAGCACTCCCTAAACTACCCTTTTCTTGATTACAATTTTACACTATAAAACACCCTTTTTGGTAATTCATATAATCTTTGTCCTTCCACCAATCATACTTCTCCTTTTGTACACATGACTAACTCATTTTCCTTTCAATCCCTCCATTCATTTTGAATTTTGAAAATTCTTTCTTCTTCGTATGGTCTCCCTCTCTTCTCGTCTCTCTTTCGTCCACCCAACCCTAGCCGCCGCAACCACTTTCTCCACCATATACATGATCATCATCATCTCCGATTGAGAAACTAATCCTATTTTCGTTATCCACATCTCACGGCCTTCTTAATGAACCCAATAGATTTTTGTTTCGGCGAACTTTGTCGCCGACCACCGCTCTTCATTCTCCGACCGTCACAGCTCGAAATAGTGTAAAATGGCTATCTTTTTCCCTTAAATTGATTAGCTGATTTGGTATTGTTTTTGGTTTTGATTCAAAGTTTAGAACTTTATGTTGATGTTGGAACTTTTTTGTGGTTGTTGGTTTTTGTAGGTGGTAGAGACGTCGACTCCGGCTAAGAAGAAACTGAAGGCGCTGAGCTTATTGATTATGTTCTTGATGTTGTTCGAAAAGAAGCTGGAAACAGTGGTTGCAGGGTATGGTCTAATAACTTTAGGGTTTTGTTGATTTTTGAAATTGATAAATAATAGGGGATAATTATTGATTAGGGTTAAAAATACATGTTTATGTAGGGTGTTTCACATCACATCTTTGATGAACTTTTGCATACATTTGACAGGTAGAGGTATGTGTTTTCTAAAACCTGAATCACACGAGAAATCATATTCTGTTACAGCGCCATCAAAAATGCATCATCGTGTTCAACATATGGTTGGTGGCATTCTTACTTTTGTTGTGGTAGAACTTTTAGGAGGTATGATATAAATTTAAACTATTTTGGCCATTTAGATATTGCTATTTTTCTCATATGGCTTGAAATTTACTTGAATCATAACAATGATGAGATTTAAGAAATTGTCATCATGTTGTTGATTTATAGATATATCCAATTTCCATTCTAAATCATCTTTTGAACGAGTGATTCGTAGTTTACGAACAACTGGAAGTTATGGATGCCTCAACTGCATTAAAGTGTGATGCTGACATTTTATTTGGTCTTGGTTTCAACAAGCAGTTTAGCAGATTATAGTTATGGATGCATCAACTATTTTGGAAATATTGTAAAACAGTAATGTTCTAATCAAATGATTCCTGTTTTCATAGATTTTATAAGTTATATGTTCACCGCTTTCTTAATTCTTTTTAAAGAATGTTATATGTTCTTAATAATTATTATTGATACGAGATGGTTGCCAATTCTGTAGGATGTTTTGGAAGTTGTGGAAGGGCTCTCTCATTCCGCCGTTTCTGGTGCTCTTTTGAAAGTTCAAGTTGATGGGGTTGAATGGCTTAGGAGAGCATTACAGGGGATATCTAGACCTTGCAATTCTAGAAGATGTAAATTAACTGATATTCAAGATATTCTTACCAATTATCAGGTACATGTTTGTGTAATTTTTTGTTGTCTATATTATTTTAAATATCTATAGAACTGCTTATTTTGATACTTATACATTGTACAATCAGATCTTTGTTCTGGATTCAGTTTCAGATTCACACCATGAGGTTATATTTAAGCTCACTCTTGGAGGTAAACTGAGAATATTTGTAACCATTTTCATAATATTTAGTGAACTTATATTCCTGGTCCCTAGCCCTTAGAGACTCATCATAAATTAATAATTATACTTTGACTGTTCTTCTGCAGCTTTTGCTGAGCTTTTGGACAATGCATTAGATGAGGTATGCCTTGCTTCACGTCTTTTAAATAAAGCACTGATTGTGATTATTTTCCTCCTTTACTTGAATTTGAATTCAGGTTTGTAATGGTGCCACATATGTAAATGTAGATATGATTGAGATTAAGAAAGCTTGTATGAGAAATGAGCAGTTCCTACATAGAAGGGATTGAACAATTGCTTCTAGCCTTATAGAAAAATAACTTTGAGATGCATGTTATATGCTGTTTTTAGCTTATTTTCAGCAGCTCCTCATGATAGCTTATAATAACAGATTAAATAGAAAAAATCTTATACATAACATAAGCACTTTTATAATGAGTGTTAATGATTCCACTGGTTCATCCCGAATTCGAACAGAAAGAATGCAATCTATGTCTACATCAGAACTGTCCTCCTCTTAACCAAACAACTGGCTTCAAAGGTATTTCACTCTTAACCAAACATCAGGACAGAAAGAATGCAATCTATGACTACACTTAGCATTTTTTCTGTATCTAACAAGATATTTCACTCTTTATCAGTTTCAATACTCTCTGGTAATGGATGTTGAAGCTTCCCTCTTCATGGCCATCATGAGAATTGGAGCAATTCCTATCCGCCTTGAACTATGTTGCAAAAACCATCATTTTTCAATGGAGCTTGTGCAGCACCTATTCTACAAAGATAGAACCAAATTCCTATGACACGATCACGATGTCGTCAACACTGACAGCCTTAATGTAAGTAGAAACCTCAATAGTAGGGTCTGACCAATAATCAAAGGCCAGCGACAAGTATTCGATTTTGGTGCTGATGAGTGGTTTGATTGCAATGCTGCAAGAAGTCCATTTAACCTGTGATAGTAAGAGATCATCAACTGAAGAAGATCAAGTTGCTAATAATTGTTTTGTTGTGGTTATGCTTTCCAAGTTTCTGAAACCGTGTTGCAACAACTGTTTTCCATCCTTGAGTTGCTCCTTACCTAAGTGGGACTGCTGCTGTTGTTTCTATTGTTAACTTTGAATTTCACATTTCTATGTTTAATATAATTATTATACTTGATTATAGTGTGATTATACTTGATTATATTTTTGCACTCTATAATTGGTATAATGTTGTTGTTTCTATTTGTTCTTTTCAAAATTATTGGGGAGATGATTACTCTTCAACTCTATATAACTACTTACCCTGCTGTTTTGAAGTTCAATATTTGTCCTGCTATTTTTTTAGTTGTTACAGCCCTCTGAGCCCTGTTGAATTGAAATGAGAATTATGAGTTAAAGTGAGTGTTTGTTGAATCTTGATATTGAATTTAGTGATTGATGGTTAATGGTTGTTGTGATTGGTAATTGAACAGATGGAATCGATCTCGACAAGCTCTTCATTGGAGGAATATCTTGGAACACAGATAGAATCGTTGGGTGCACTATGAGTTGCTGTATTTTTATAGATCGATATATAGACTTTCGCATTTTATGGTACTGCTGTTGATAATCAGTTAGCCATGTCAACATTGTCAGGTTTTGTGATTTGGGGTTTTACTATAGATGGATTTGTTATTTGCAAATTGGAATCATTTGGTTTATATTTTAGGTTTTGTTGGGTTGATTTGTTTTATGAGCTGATGAGATTTATTTGTGATATTGATTTTTTAGCCCTACTGGTATTGAGATTGAGGGAGATGAAGAGGAAGCTAAAAAGGGAAGATGGAAAGAGGAGGTATAAGACTACTACTTATCACCTATGAACTACTTATTCAGATGTAGACTGATATAATAATTGAATGTAAGTATGCGCGCATCGGTGTTAGATAGACACGTGTCAGGCTTTTGATCTGAAGTGTTAGTGCTACATAGTAACTGTTTGGTTTTGCGGCAGTCTCACTATAAAACTATGTCAAATTTTCGCATCAGTGTTGGAAGCTCTCTTTTGTGCCTTCTAAAAGTTACGTCAATTATGCTTTGGTATTGCTACAAACCCGTGTAGTAGGGTGTGTTTGGTTCTGCGGTGAGAAGAATTGATTTTAAATGAATTGATTCTATAAAATTAATTCAAGCTAAAAGTGAGTTGAAGTTAATGTGATAGATGTTTGAATAAGTTGAAGAATTTTTTGGTTCTGCGGTGAGAATAATTGATTTTAAATGAACTGATTACACAAAGTTTACATTCCTCTTTGTCATTTATTTTTTCCATGGCCTCTGGAATATGCATAGTTTTGCAGTTATTTTGTGATTCTCCTATATTAAGTATGATTTTTACTTGTGTTGACTTATAAAAACAAATTTCTTCAGGTTAGTCATCATCGTCCAATGAGTGCCGAACATGCTGAAAATGAACATTTCACTTATGATGTGACATCAAAACTGAAAACTAAATTTCTTGGCAACTCAGTTGATGTATATCCTGTTCGAAGGTAATACTTATTCTGTCTTTATGTTTCTTAAAAATAAAAAAGAAGATAAAATACCGAAATCATTGCACACATCATTTCTTAAAGAGCCTTAGGAGTTGGAGTACATTTCCTTAGCAAGTATTTTTCAAGTTGTTGTATGCCTATCTCATAATTTTGTCAATCCTAATTACCACAATTAAGTTATATTTCTCCATGTATTAACAACCAAGTTTCATGTATCAACAACTAAGTATCAACTCTGTACTAAATTAGCGTATTTAATTAATTTTACATTTTTTACAGACAATTACTTACTGATTTGTGAAATCTATTGCTGAGTGTTAGTGAGAACAGTTAGAGTTAGGATGTTAGGTTTAACAATAATGGACTGTTAGAATAATTAGGTTAGTTTCAGTTATGTGAATGAAAACTTACCGTTGAAGTTAGTGGAACTGTTAATAGGAATTGATCATGACATGAGTTTTACATTGAAGTTGGTAGTTAGATCTATCTTTATGCAATGCTCTGATTGTTAACATTCAATTAGTTAGTCATGAAATTTTATTTGTATTATACCGTTATCTCCTAAAGTATTAAGTGTGTGTACTGAGTTTGTGAAAAGAAATGTGGATTTGGATTGTTAGGAATTAGATTATGTACACTTATTTGGAATAACAGACCTTGAACTATGTTGTCGTATTGAAAGGGATGATAGCTTATTGATCCGGAGTATTCGAACAGGTCCACGTAAGCTGGTCGTTAGATGGCAAGGTGCTCGGACGGATGATGGTTGTCAGGCGTGCAAGTTGTTCGGCTTGTGAATGAGGAGAGGAGGGGGTGTACCTGCAAGGCACTCCGACGCTCAAGTAAGAAAAGGTCAGAGAAAAGGGGAAAGTACAAAGTGTATTCTTAGGGTGAAAATGTGATACCTGACCCTCTCAAGCGAGAGGGTTTATATAGAGCCTCCAGCGCGTGGCCAACGGTCCTATTTTCGGGGCGAAATAACTGTTTTCCCCAAAGAATAGGTGACTGCCTAAACTAGCCGTTATGTCGGGCAGGGTGCCAGAAACTAGCCGTTGTGTCGGGCAAAATCGCAGTTCCGGGCACCTGCCCCTTGCTGTTCGGGCAGCGAGGAAGCCGTGCGTAACGGGCATAAAAGCCGGGGAGGACGTTGCGTTCCTTGCCTGGTTGGAGGGGAAGAAATGTCGTTATTGCCCCTCTGTGGATTGGGCTTAGGCGATTTGGGCCGCTCTGGAGCAGAGGCGGATTGGGCCAATTCTAGCCATTGGTTCAGTCCAGAACAGGAGCCCCCCAAGTCGTTGTTCCCGAGCATGGGAGTGATGACTTAAGGACTGTTCGTCACTCAGGGGAGCTAGCGCGGAGACGAGGATGATTGTCTCGAGGTGCTCGTGGCCCTCAGTGCCCGTGATGTTCGTGGCCGTGACCCTATTGCTCGATATTCGGGAAGATAAAGTGTCAGACAGAATGGGAAACGTTGGGTTGCCACGTGTGCATCAAGCCCTGTGCAGCAGTTAATAGGTAATTATGGCTAGTGGGCAGTCATTATTGCCTACGGGTGCGTGTGTGCACGTGCCCTTCAGTATAAAAGGGGGAAGGTTGTCCCATTTTGCACTTTTTCCCTTCTGATTTCTCTTCGTCGTCATCAGCGTTCTTGCCCGTCGCCGTCTTCAGAGCTACCGACCACCGTGCCAAGTTTTGAGCAGTCTCCCTCTTCTTCTCAAATCAAGTAAGTTTTCTGATTTCCAGCTTGTTCTACTTTCTTTTGTTGTTAGTGGTAGATTGCATGCAGCTAGGGTTAGCTTTAGGTGGCAAAATATGTAGGTTTCCGGCGAGTGTTGGTGGTGGACGGTGGTTCTGCCCTTTTGCTACTTCTAGCACCTCGCCGGAGTAGGTAGCGCGTTTGGTGAACGTGGTGGTCCACGTCGTGGTTGCGAGTCGTGACCACCGTGTCTGATTACCTTCTGATGGAATGGCGAATTTTCCGGTAGAACGTTTCCAGATTCTGGTGGAGCCTTGCAGTTTCCGGTGGAGCTTCAAACGGAATCTGGGCACGAGCGCGGGGAGGTTCTCCACAGGAAGATGGTATGTCTCGGGCATCTCCTCGCGGGGAGGTTTTTTCGTTTGATGTTAGGGCTTAGGCCAGGGACGTTGTCCTTAGCCTTCTGCGCGTCCTTTCACTTGACTTAGCGGTGGAAGGGTGGATTTGATTTCCTGTCGAATTCACTGTCTTTCTCTGCTTTTTCAGGTGATCGTAATGGAGATGGAGCCAGAGAAAGAAGTTATCCCAGTCACATCCGAGGAGGAAACTGTCTCCGAGGAGAATAGCAGCGCAACGGCTTCGAGTTCTGCGTCTTCGAGCTCGACGGCATCGAGCTCCTCGAGCGAAGTAGGGGAGGAAGAGGATTTGGATGTCATGGAGGAGGATGTTGAAGGGTTCTGCCCGGAGGAGTGGGAGGTGGCCGAGCCTTCCGAACATATTTCCATGTTCGCCAGATCTGTGGCGGACGCCTTTACAGAGGTGGGCCCACCGAGGGATTAGAGAGTGCATATTCCCACCGTGGACGAGCGGGTCTGCTCGGAGTTTGGGGACCGCTTCACGATGTTCGAGTATGCTTTCAAGGAGTTGGGGCTGAGGTTGCCCTTCACTGACTTCCAGCGGTCGGTATTTGAGCATCTCAAGCTGGCGCCCTCGCAACTCCATCCCAATTCGCTGGCCTTTATACGGGCATTTGAGTTGGTGTGCGAGCACCTCACACTGGGAACCACTCTCCCTCTGTTTTTTGCTGTTTTCCATCTTCAACGGCAGCTGGCGGGGAAGAAGTACGGATGGGTTTCCTTGAAGCAGCCCAAGAAGTTGTTTAAGCCATTCTCGGAGTCAATCCGAACGTTCAAGGGACGGTACTTCATCGTTGAGCCAGTGTCTGAAGCTACCCAGGATAACACGTATGTCTGGGAGATAGAGGTGGATGAGAACGGAGAGGAGGTGCTCAACGAGGAGGGGAAGTATATCGGGGAGAGGTTGTACAAGTTCCCGATCCGCTGGACACCTGACCACTTCTCAAAGAAGCCCAGTGCCTACGTCTTCGAGCCGAGCGCGCTACGTGGGTAGGATGCCATGTCTTATGAGACGCTGGTGAAGTGGGTCAACTCCTTCCAGCTCGCGAGCTGCTGGACGAGCAAGGGTAACCCTATCTTCGAGGAGGATGGTAGCCAGAGGGTTGAGCGCAGGTTTATCAATGTGAAGGCACTGTTGGAGTGCAAGACTCCCGCGGATGCTGATAAGCTGCTCGGTAGTCATAGTTACTTAGATTTTGTTTGTGTTATTTCCTTTCCCCGTAACTAACGTGCTTGTTTTCATTTGTACAGGTGAGATGCCTCAAGCTCGTGATCGTGTGGTGAGGAACGCCATGGCGAGGGGTAAGGCTGGAGCGGCTCCCCCTAAGACCCGGACTGCTGCTAGTACTTGTGCTCCTTCCCTCGTTCAAACTGCTCCGGGGACCTCTTCTACGCCCTCTCCTGGTCCACGGGACTCTCTGTTGCCTTTGACCGGGCGGGCGAAGCGGCCACGGACGTTAGATGCTGTGGACCTGACTCGGGCGCCTGAGAAGGGGAAATTTGAGCTCCCCCCGTGCATCCTTGACAGGAGATTTTTTGAGGGCAACACCCTGGTCGTTCCTCGGGCAGAGTCTCTTAGCTTGGAGGGCATGGACCGGTCGAGCAAGAGGGCGCTGGTGGCCCAGGATGCTTCTGCCCTCGTGAGGATGCTGGAGATGGCGGCCGTTTATGCGGAAGGGGACACTGCGCTTGAGGCCGAACTTACCGCTGCCCGGGCTTCTGAGACGACCTTGAAGGAGGAGGTCAAGGGTGCTCGTGAGGCTAGGAAGAAGGCCGAAGAGGAGGCGACCAAGCTGAAGGAGGAGGTCACCAAGCTGAAGGCGGAGAAAAAGGCTGCCGAGGAGTTGAACAAGGAGCTGATGGCGGCCAGTGCCCCGGGTGCTGATGAACTGGATGAGATAAAAGTGTTGAAAACTAGGGCTGAGCTGGTCGCCAGCATTCTACAGGCCGAGGATGACGGTATCGCCGTGGCAGTGGAGTCCTTCGAAAGTGCCGTGGCCCAGTTACGGGTGGTGAACCCTAGGCTTGAGATTTCGACTGAGGGTATCCACTACCTTGCGCGAGGGGAGGATGGTCGCATCGTCTTGCCCGCAAGCCTTGTTCTTGATACCCCCGAAGTTCAGACCGAGGACCAGCCCGTGGAGGAGCAGGGACCTGAGCCCGCGTTGACCGAGCATCCGGAAGAATGAGGAGTTTTGTTATTCTAATGTTGTTGTATTTTGTCCGGCCTGCGTGCCGTTGATTCGTCTGTAATCTTATTTGGTTTTGGGGGGGCGTGGCCCCCTTTTTTATGTAATACGCACAATCTTTGGCCCTTGTGGCCTTTTTTTTTATTTAATGCCCGGTTTATGTTATTTATACGATTTTTGTTCATATTGCTGTACTTTACATTAGTTGTGCATGTACGACTGCCCGTCGGAGGGTGTGTCTGTTAATGGAGTTTTCTTTTTGAAAGATAGCTCGTTGTGTGTTGATTCGTCAGTGCGGGGAACTGGCCAAATAGCCGGGGAAGGTCCTGGCGAGGTTGCGGATCTCAGGTCGCGATTGAGGCCTGAGGTCGCGGCGTGAACGTCCTATCGCGAACTGGGGTTCTGCCAATCATGGTACTTGGGCAAAGGCGATGCTCGGTTGAGGACCGCCGACGAGCAGAGCTCCGGCTCATTCACTTGAGCGGGATTCTACTTTGTGCGTATGCGTCGTTTGTACCTGGACGAGCATGATGACCGTTGGGTGGTCCTTTGATGCGAGGAAGCCTATAGTTACTTTAGCTGTAGTATTGCTTAAGTTTTTCAGCATTCCAAAGTCGAGGGATTGCGTCCCCGTTGAGGTTTTCGAGGAAGTACGCACCATTCCCCGTTTTGGCACGGACTTTGTATGACCCTTCCCAGTTGGTTGCTAGTTTGCCTTCGCGAGAGTCCTTGTGGTTTCTTCTCAGGACAAGGCTGCCCACATCGAACTCTCGTCGTAAGACTTTGGCGTTGTGCCTGATTACTATTTTTTGCTTAAGAGATGCTTTGCGGAGGTCGAGCTCCTCTCTTATCGCTTCGTCATTCATTTCCTCGTCTAGAGGTGATTCGGTCCTCTTGGACGGTACGTGGATTTCAATGGGTAGGACAACCTCCGTGCCATATGCTAAGCAGAAAGGTGTTTCCCCAGTGGTGGACTAGGGAGTAGTGCGGTATGCCCATAAGACGCTGTGGAGCTCCTCGACCCAGGCTTTCTTCGTTTCATCCAGTCTTCGCTTGAGGCCACGAAGAATGACGCGGTTGGCCGGTTTTGCCTGCCCGTTGGTCTGGGGATGCTCTACAGAAGCGAAGTGTTGCTTTGTTCTGAGATGGGCGACAAAGTCTTGGAACTTCTTGTCCGTGAATTGTGTTCCATTGTCCGTGACAATTGCTTGGGGAATCCCAAAACGGGCAAGGATATTCCGCTTGTAAAAGCGCAGAATATTAAGTGCTGTTATCTTTGCTAAGGCTTCTGCTTCTATCCATTTTGTGAAATAATCTACGCCCACTATCAGGTATTTGTTTTGGCTGGACCCCGTCACGAAGGGTCCTAGGATGTCTAGGCCCCACCAGGCTAATGGCCACGGGGAGGTCATGCTCTTCAGTTCGTTAGGTGGAGCTAGGTGCATATCCCCGTGCCGTTGGCATTTGTCGCATTTCCTCACATGCTCCTTGGCGTCTTGCTGCATGGTTGGCCAATAATACCCTGCCCGGAGGGCCTTGCGGGTAAGGGACCTTCCTCCCAGGTGCTGGGCGTTAATGCCTTCATGAATTTCTCGTAATACGTGGGGGACAACCTCCTCCTCTATGCACTTGAGTAGTGGGATGGAGAAGCCCCGTCGGTAGAGTTTGTTTTCGAGGATGACGTACGAGCAAGCTCTTCGTCTGATGGTGCTGGCTTCCTTGGGGTCATCCGGAAGTTCGTCCCTGGTGAGGTAGTTGTACACGGGCGTCATCCAGTAATCGCTGTCCCCGATCGCGTGCACGTGTAGGGTCGAGGATCCCTTATCGATGCTGGATCGGGGAAGTATCTCTTGGATGACTGACATGTTTCCGCCCTTCCTCTTAGTGCTTGCTAGTTTGGACAAGACGTCTACTCGCACATTGTGTTCGCGTGGAACATGTCTTACTTCTACCGTTCTGAACTTCGACATGTTTTCCTTGACTAGGGTGAGGTACTCAGAGAGACTGTCATTTTTGGCCTGATACTCCCCATATATCTGGTGGGCTACGAGCTGGGAGTCCGTGCAGATGACGATTTCTTCAGCCCCTAGGTCTTCGGCTAGGCGCAACCCGGCGAGGAAGACTTCATACTCGGCCTGGTTGTTCGACGTGGGAAAGGACAATGTGAGAGAAGCCTCGACTATGGTCCCTTCGTCGTTCCCCAGAATTACTCTTGCCCCGCTACCGGTTGAGCTGGATGCTCCGTCCACGTAGATGGTCCATCTGTTTGCTATGTGGGACGAGGAGTCTGAGAAGGTTACTTCCGCTACGAAATCGGCCAGGGCCTGAGCTTTAAGAGCTTTTCTGCTTTCATACTGGACGTTGAATTCAGACAGTTCCAGTGACCATTTGAGCATTCACCCGGCCATGTCTGGTCGTCCCAGTAATTGCTTGATGGGCTGATCAGTCCTTACCACGATCGTGTGGGCCAAGAAATAGTGTCTCAGTCGTCTGGCAGCGTTGACGAGGGCCAATGCTACCTTCTCTATCTGCTGATATCGCAACTCCGCGTCCTGTAACGCTTTGCTTGTGAAGTATACTGGCTTTTGCCCGCCAGGATTCTCGCGAATGAGAACGGCGCTAACGGCCTCGGCAGTGACGGCGAGGTATAGGAACAAGACTTCCCCGGTATCTGGCCGTGATAATACGGGCGGTTTCGACAGAGCTTGCTTCAAGTGAAGGAGGGATGCTTCGCATTCTTTGGTCCATTCAAACGCTGCTTCTTTTCGCAAGAGCTTGAAGAAAGGAAGGGCGTGTTGGGCGGACTTTGCGACGAAGCGGGACAACGAGGTAAGTACCCCGTTGAGGGACTGGATGTTCTTCTTAGACGTGGGCGTTGGGAACTCAGAGAATGCCCGACATTTGTTGGGGTTAGCTTCTATTCCTCGTTCCGTTAGGTAGAAACCAAGGAATTTACCTGCCCGTACACCGAACATGCACTTCTCTGGGTTAAAACGCATTTGATACTTTCTTGCTTGCTCGAAAATTTTGTGAAGATGGGCGACATGATCTAGTTCCTCGTGGGACTTGACGATCATGTCGTCCATGTATACCTCAAGCATATCGCCTATTTGTCCTTGGAAGACTTTGTTCATCATTCGTTGGTAGTAGCGTCGGCGTTCTTCAGTCCGAAGAGCATTACGTTGTAGTAATAGTTGTCCAATTCGGTCATGAAGGCCGTGTAAGTTTTATAGCTCGCGGCCATTGGGATTTGGTTGTAGCCCGAGTAGGCGTCGAGGAACGATAAAAGTTTAAAACCTGCTGAGTTATCTACGAGCTTATCTATATTGGGGAGGGGGTAGACGTCCTTCGGACAGGCCTTATTAACATCGGTATAATCAACGCACCTCCTCCATTTGCCATTATTTTTTCTTACAAGTACAACATTTGAGAGTCATGTAGTGTATTTGGCCTCAGAAATAAACCTAGCTTCTAGAAGGTCTTTGACAGCTTTCTCCGCGGCTTCCATCTTTTCTGGGGACTGTTTCCTTCTGCGCTGGGCAACGACTTTGACGACCGGATCAATTGTAAGCTGGTGGCAAGCGACGGAGGGGTCCGATCCTGGCATCTCAGCAGCGCTCCACGCAAACAAGTCTGCGTTCTCCCGGAGGCACGCTTTTAGTTGTCTCTTGGCCAGGTCGGGGAGGTCTGCTCCGATCTTCACTCCCCGTTGGGGGTCTTCTCCGAACGGAACGATCTCGAAGTTGCCATCTGGGACAGGACGTAGGAGATGGCCGCTGTTGTTGGACTGGCTGCCCGAAGTCGTTGGGTCTTTGGCGTGATCTTCCTCGCTGAAACGGTTGTCCAAGTCGATAGATTCGACCTGGGGGAGCTGTTTTGGCTGCTCGGAGCTGCTGGGCAGAGGGGGACGACCAGAAGTTCTCGGTCTCGCTGAGATGGTGCTTAGTCCTTTTGACACTGCTTCAAAGCATCGACGGGCAGCTTCGATATCACCGTGGAGGGTGGCGACCATCCCTTCAGAAGTGTAGTACTTCATCTTGAGATGTACGGTGAAAGGCACTGCAATCAACTCTGCCAGGGTTGGCCTTCCAAAAATGCACTGGTATAGTGACGGGCATTCAATTACCGGAAACTGTGCTTTAATTGCTCGGTTGTCTTTCCTGAACCGAAGGTTACGATGAGCTCTACGTAACCTCGGGGCCTTGTTACTGCTCCATTGAATCCCTGCAGGTCGGATCCAACGTATGGAGTAAGGTGAGAGTCGTCCAGCTGCAACGTTTCGAACAGGTGGTTGTACATTATATCAACTGAACTGCCCTGGTCCACGAGTATTTTGCAAATGTCGAAGTTCGCCATCCTTGTCCGGATAAGCAGCGGGATGCTCGAGTTCGGTGCCCCTCCGAGGAGCTCCTCCTTGTAGAAGGAAATAGGAGCGAATCCTTTGTGAGTGGTGTCCAGCGTGGTGACTTCATTGGAGCTTTTGCTGATCAGTTGATCGAATCTCCTCTTGACTGAACCGACCGTGATTTTGTTGAATCCACCACCAGAGATGACCATGGCTGACGGGAAGGCCTCCCACGGGCTGTGAGCAGCGAGGAACGTGGAGACGGGCAGACTATCAGGGATGCGGAAGTCTTCTGGCCGAGTTATGGCCATAGGGACCTGTACGTTGGTGTCATCGGAGGGCTGAGTCTCTTCTGCAACCTTCTTGCTCTCCTGGGTTTCTTGTCGGGGAGCTTCTTTCTTTTTCGCGAACTGCTTCAGGTGGCCGTCGCGAATGAGGATCTCTATGGCATCTCTGAGGTGGATGCATTCTTCCGTCGTATGGCCGTGGCTCTTGTGGAAGCGGCAATACTTGGACTTGTCTACACCAGGTCTGGCCGGCAGCTATTTGGGGAAACGGACGCCCGCCTGCTTGAATTCTGAGTTGGCACATTCGGACAAGATCTTCTCCCTCGAGGCAGTGAGGGGGGTATAATCGTGGAACCGCCCAGAAGGTCCCTTCTGTTCGCGTGCATCGCGAGGCCGATCGTCGCGTCTTTTATCTCCTCGGCGGGATGTCGAGGGTTTTTCAGCTCTGGATGACCGGGCACCTTCTTGGTTTCGAGAGGCTCGGACAGAGTGGGTGGCAACCTTTTCCTCATATTGTATATGTGACTGGGCTTGGAGGAGAAGGGCGTTGAGGTTCCTCGGTGGATCGAGGCCGATGGCTTTCGCGAAGTCTGAGCCAGGACGTAACCCCTGCTCGAGCAGGAATTTCTTCATCTCGTCAGTCGTTGGCACTTGGACGACCTCCTTGTTGAACCGCTCAATGTAGGCCCGAAGGGGCTCATCTCTTCCCTGTACGACAGCTCCGAGGGATGCTTCGGTCTTCGGATGGCGTCGCGATGCAGTAAAGTGACGGGAGAAAATCCTCCCCAGCTGCCTCCAGGATGTAATGGATTCTTCTGGCAGCTGTTTGTACCATGTCATTGCTCCATTCTGGAGCGTGGTTGGGAACAGGCGGCATTTGATGGCTCCTCGTACACCTCTGTAGTCCAAAAGAGCATCTATGTTTTCTATGTGCTCGTCTGGGTCAGTGGTTCCATCGTAAGTCCCTAGAGACGGAGGCTTCTCTAGTCCTTTAGGGAGACGGGTGGCCAGGATCCTGCGGGACAACGGGCCGCGAGGCTCGTCGTCGCTGTCCGAACTTGGAGTTGATGGTGACCGTTGTCTGCGCTCGCGGCGGCGGTCTCTGCAAGGTGACGGTGAACGTAGACGGTCACGAGGTCTGACAGGCGGATGTCATACCCCAAATTTTGACCACTAAGATTTCCCATCATTGTGCAAATCATCAGCACAATATGGATGGACCATCATACCTCATTAGTCTCCCCAAAGGTGGGTGAGCATTCACTACAAACAGGATTTAGGGTTTCAAGCCCTCGCAGAGCTCTTAGACAAAGGATCAATCAAGGAATGACATGATCTTCAACTTGTCTAGCCTCTCAAATATCCACAATGGATCAAGAGGACTCCCACTTCAAGGATTAAGCACAAGGCTGCTCCCTTCTAGGTGGATCAAGCCTCAGGATCGCCAGTATCACCAAATTAGGGTTTGGTCGACTAGGGCCTCCAGATGGAAATTTTCCTCTGGGCATGAGCCAATGCTTCAAAGCATAACCTAAAATGCTCCATGGAACATCATAAACCCCATCATCAAGTAAATTTAGCCTCAGGGGATGCATACATCAAAAAATCAGGAATTAGGGTTTCTTGACCTAATTCACCCCTAAGTTGACTTTTGGGACAAATCATGAGCCAAGACCTCAAGACATGATTTGAGGGTCTCCAACATACCACGTTGATCCATTTGCAACAATGGATTGACCCAAGAAGCTTGAGCAACAAGTTTCAATTTCATCTGAACCACAGTTAGGGTTTCGCGAGAAAAGTCAACTGTAGCTTTGACTTTTGACCAGGACATGCTCCCAAGCCGTGGGAAACGATTAAATATACCCTATAACACCCATGGAACATGTCCATCAATTTTTATTTAGGTCAAGGACATGATTTCCTAAAGGATCGCACAGTTTGGAATTCATCTGATAAAAAGTCAACTGTGCACAAAAGTCAAACTTTGACTTTTTGAGATTTTTCATAAAAATGGTTTTTTAACCCTAAAATGATGTTAATGTGTGATTGGAATCATCATTCATCAAGAAAAATCAAAGAAAGTGGGATAACTTGTAAAAGGGGGTAACCATAAAAACTTAGAAATTTTTCTAAGTTATGGAATAAAGTGGCAAGGGTACCAACTTTGGAGGATCATAACTCCTAAACCACAAAGCCATTTTTCCCATCCAAAGCTTGATTTGTAGCCCTCATGGCCCTCTACAAAAGTGTCAACTACACCTCATCCCAATTCATCATGGATTTTGAGTTATGGTTGGATCAAAATGGCTAAAAACTTAAAATTGACATTTTTCAGCACTTGGCCAAAAATCTGCCTTGTAATTTCAGCACAATGTCCCAACTTCAAGGCTGTTTTTCTCCATGATCCAAGTTGAACCAGGTCTAGTGTCAAACATAAAAGTTGAAGTACGTCATCTAAGCTTTCCGGAAAGTCCTAGAACGTCCATGTAGCATACTCGAGCAGGGAGTTATGGATCTTACAAAAAGGCCTGCTGCAGCTGAATTTTTCTGGGCAGATTTGCACATTTTTTGTGCCACACGAATTTTCAAGCATTGTCATCATTTTGGACACATCTAAGGATCAAATCCAAGTGGGATGATCTGATCCATGAACCTCCCAAGTCCAAGGAACCAAAAAAAGCATGTCAAAACCTAGAAATCCCTAAAAGAGGGACAAAACTCCAATTTTGGTTTGGAGCATTTAATGGATGCTTAGAGGTGGCATGAACTGAGCTTCCTCCAACTGAATTCAGTCAAGATTCCTCCAACAACTAGGGAACCAGCAGACTGTGCTCTAACCTCTAGTCAATGGCTAGAGGAGACTTGGATTTTCATTGGCCAACATTGGCCAAACCTCTGCTGCAGCCACCATTCACTGTGGATCCCAAAACAAACTTGCTCTACTATAAATAGAGCTCATTTGTGCTTAGTTTGAGTACACCAAAGCCATCAAACAGATGCTTTCCTCAAATTCTCTCTTTCACTCCAAAATGCTTTCTTTAGTAAGGAAATTCTGAGTTTTTGAGTTAGAGAGCATTTCCATCACAACTCATGATCCTAACACCTCATAAACATCATATGTAGGTGATCCAAACTCTCACAAGTGACCTATAATCACAACATCACAAAGTCACCTCTCAAAACCTCAAAATGGCACTTTTTTGCATTTTTCAAGCCATGTCTTGATTCAGTCACTTTCCAAACCAGATAAAACCTCAAACACACTCTAAATATCATCCTTGAACTGTCCCAAATGGTGCCACACATCTGGAACACCATTTGAGAGAGTTGGCATTTTGGCCACTTTTGACCATTTTGCGAGAAAGTGCTCAAACTTGCTCCAGAGGTTTCCAGCTGATTCCAACCATCCTAAAATCTTCTAAGAGGTCATTTGAGGTTGTCCAAAGCATCAAATCATTTCTGGAACAAAGCACTTGGTAGGTTGCCCAAAATCTCCAAAAAAGAGGTAAAATTCACAACTTGAATTCTTTGAATCATGCTTTCCTTTGTTGTCCACATACATGCATCATATTGAACAATTCTTGAGGCAAAAATGTAGTCCTTAATGTTTATGTTATGATCCTCCCACTGTTTGCATTTTAACATGTTTATATGTGGAATTTTGGTTGTTTTAAAATCATGTCCAGTTCTGTTTTTTTTATTGATGTGTTCTGTACATTAAGTTTTAGTGTGCATGAGTAACACCATTGGATTCCTTGCAAAAAATCGGTCAAGATAGGTTTTTACGGATTTCAATTCCGATGAAAATTGAGAGAGTTACGCGCGTTGGAAATTTGACGTGAAACGACGCCGAAAACAACGTGCAGTTCTGGTTTTTTTATTTTATTTCTGCGTTTCGTGTGTTGATTTTCCGTGTGCGTGAGTAATACCATTGGATTCCTTGCGAAAAATTGGTCAAGATGGGTTTTTACGGATTTCAATTCGGATAAAAATCGAGAGAGTTACGCGTGTTGGAAATTCGACGCGGAACGACGTTTTCAATTAGTAGCAGTTCTGGTTTTTTAATTGCTGCGTTTTGTACGTTGAGTTTCAGCATGCATGTGCAATACCATTGGATTCCTTGCGAAAAATTGGTCAAGATAGGTTTTTACGGATTTCAATTCGGATAAAAATCGAGAGAGTTACGTGTGTTGGAAATTCGACGGGGAACGATGTTTTCAAAACATTGCAGTTCTGGTTTTTTTATTTCTGCGTTTTGTGTGTTGACTTTCCATGTGCGTGAGTAATACCATTGGATTCCTTGCGAAAAATCTGTCAAGATAGGTTTTTACGGATTTCAATTCGGATAAAAATCGAGAGAGTTACGCGTGTTGGAAATTCGACGCGGAACGATGTTTTCAATCGATAACAGTTCTGGTTTTTTAATTTCTGCGTTTTGTGTGTTGATTTTCCGTGTACGTGAATAATACCATTGGATTCCTTGCGAAAAATTGGTCAAGATAGGTACTTCCGGATTTTGATTCCGATAAAAATTGAGAGAGTTATGAGTGTTTGAAATTTGATAAAAAACGTGTTGAAAATTAAAGTTTCGGTACTAGTTTTTACCCCGTAAGAGATGTCGGAGATGATGTTGTGACATCTTTCCTCTTTTTCTTATTTTTATTTTCAAAACTCAACCAATTTTTTTACATAGCAAAAAATCATCATTTTCCAATTCATACCCCATAATATTTTAATCCACAAAAAAAAGTATTATTTTTAATATATTTAAAAATAGTGTTTTAAATTGTTTTAAATGCTTTTAAAATGATTTCTTTTTCTTGATTTTTAAAACCAAAATGATTTTAAATATTTATGTGGATAAAATATTTTTTCATAAACCTTAATCATTATTTAATGATTTTATTTGATATTTTTATCATTTTTTACTTAATTTTTCTTGGAAAAATGCCTTAAAAAATGAAATTGGGGTTTTCTTTGATTTTCACCCTAACAAATCTTTTTCAGACTCTTTGGGCCTCTATTAGAGTGTAAGACCCAACTCTTTTTTTAACAAAACAATTTTGGGCCTCAGCTATTGTATAAGTCCCGATACGTTAAAAATATCGCGCACGATCGCCATTTTCAAACTGAAAATATTTTGGGTCTCTCCCTGAGTTGTAAGCCCCATCTTTTGTACAAAAATACACTTTGGGTCTCTAATAGAGTGTAAGACCCAACCCCTCTTTTTCATATTTTCTCATTCTTCATATTATTTTTTAATGATTTGGAAAATTAATAACTCCCTCAATTTTGATTATTTTTTATTGGTTCTTTTTCTGAAAAATCACAAAAATAGTAAAATATTTTATTCTACAAAAAAATCAAATTTATATTATTTATTTAATATAGTTGGTATTTTTGTGAATAAATTCATTTTTAATTATTTTTAAACATTTTAAAAGTGAACATTCATCTTGAAAATCAAAACTAAATAAGTTTTAAATCATCTTGTGATTAAAACCTCATTTTTCAAACCTTAACCAAAAATCACAAGTGGTTTATTTAAACTTATTTGATTTTTTGTCATTTTTTATTAATTTTCTTTGAAAAATTACTTTTAAAAAGTGAAAATTAGGGTTTCTTTGATTTTTAATCATACTCAAATGTCTCAAGACTCTTTGGGCCTCTAATAGAGTGTAAGACCCAATCCCTTTGTAAATACCAAAATTTTGGGCCTCAGTCACTTGTATAAGTCCCACGGTGTTTCCAAAAACTCGGCGCGATCGTCGCCCTTTTCAAAATTAACCATTGGGCCTACCCTCGAGTAGTAAGACCCATTTCTTTTCTTAAAACTCACTTGGGCCTCTTGAGAGAGTGTAAGACCCATCCCTTTGTACAGAAAACCTTTCTTGGGCCTCAGTCACTTGTATAAGTCCCTCTGTACAAATTCAACAGTGCGCTCACTGATAAAACCCTGGGCCTCTCCTTGAGCTGTAAGCCCCAAATCTTTCTTTTTCAAAGCACTTTCTCCTTTGATTTTGAATATACTGTTGTTTTCAATCTTTCTTTGTTGAACAACTAACCAAATAGCATGGAAGCTCTACAACCGAGTAAGTGGTTATTGCTTTCATTTACCGCTTTCATATACATATAACTGTATTGTGGGGCTGTTTCGCTGTAAGTCTTCTTTCATAAACTCATATCAACTGTGTAATAATAGTATAGATATTTAGAGTTTCCCCGGCAACTACGTCTAGCACTAGGTAAAGCCGTTTCAATCACTCTTAAATAGTCAAAACTAGATCCCCATAGGATTACCAGACACAGTCTTCCCTCCTCTTGGGGTTAAACAATATGGAGACATGAAAGGAAGCATTCTCAGTGAACCCTTTCATAAACTGTCACTTGTAGAAGTTGTCAAAGAAACTCTATTCCCCAGAGATGATCTCTTCTCCGTGAATTGCATCTCTTGAGTTTCTTCCAAATTCTCAAACTTTCCTGACTTTGATCTATTCTCGGTGAATAACATTGCCTTGAATTTCTCGGGGTTTGGGGACCCACAGGCTTCTTAAAAGCACTTGTCAAGAAACTCTACTCCCCAGAGATGATCTTTTCTCCGTGAATGGCATCTCTTGAGTTTCTTCCAAATTCTTGAACTTTCCTGACTTGATATATTCCTTGTGAATAGCTTGCCTTGAATTTCTCGGGGTTTGGGGAGCCATCGGCTTCTTAAAAGCAATCGGCCTCCTCTTGGGCATCGTACAAGGACCCACAGGCTTCCTAAAAGCAACCCCGCCTCCTCTTGGGCTTAGTACAAGGACCCTACGGCTTCTTAGAAGTATTCACAGCCTCCTCTTAGGCTTCGTATAATGATCTCTTCCTCCGGGAATGATAGCCTCCTCTTGGGCTTCGTACAAGGACCGATTGGCTTCTTAAAAGTTTCGAGCCTCCTCTTGGGCTTCGTACAAATTTTCCCGACGACCTCCTAAAGGTATAGGAACAGAACTTAGTCATCTGCATAGAACAGTCTTTTCCAGAGTCTACTACTGTTTCTCAAAGCATAGTACAAAAGATAAAACTCTAGACTTGGACGGTCTAATTTCCTTGAGTCTCAAAGACATTCTCAAGCACCCTTCAAGAATAGGAAGAAAACCCGTAGACTCGGACAGTCTCAATACCCTTCGGATTTCCCGCTTCCTTAAAGAACAGGAATAACCTGGATCCTTGAATCAAATCCATGAGTATAGTGTTGCTCATATAAGAACTGATTTTCTCTTTCAAAATCAGTATACTGGACCTGTCACTTAAACAGTTACCTTAGCCTCCTCTTGGGCTTTGTACAATGATCCTCCCTAGTGGAGTCAAACAACGTTTAGCCTCTCTCTCGGGCTTTGTACGAGACACATAAGAGACTCCCTCATTGAGTCAATCACCCCTTTCGCCTCCATCTCGGGCTTTATACGAGATACAAAAAGGTTCTTATTAAGCCAAACGAATAACAGCCTCCATCTCGGGCTTCGTGCGAGATACAAAAAAGTCTCTTGTAGAGTCAAACAGCCTCCATCTCGGGCTTTATACGAGATACCAAAAGACTCCATCGTCGGGTCAAAACCTTTTAGCCTCTCTCTCGGGCTTTGTACGAGACACATATTAGCCTCCTCTTAGGCTTTGTGTAAGAAAACCACTGGTTGACCCAATTAACCTTTTAACATCAAAGCTATGCATCGTTCACAGTACACAAACATCAACAACTCTTTCCCCTTCATCTAATTGCTGTAAGCGGCAAGCCTCTGGATCATCTACATCCATGCCACTGTCCCTCTTTTAGCATGAGAAATTCCTAAGGAAAGATAGCATTGCTCTACACTGAGTTAAAGTCTTCTCCTTCAGGTTAAAAATCCCCTTTAAAGGAAATTATGGCATTGCCGGATTCACACATCCCGGTTAAAGTAATTCTCCTTTATAAACAGTTGTGACAGATAAACCCTTCTTTAGAGATGACAAATTCTCTCTAAAGTCGAGGTCCTTCAGCTTCACGTCTTGGGCTTTGAACAAGACACAAATAGACTTTTCAACTTCACGTCTTGGGCTTTGAACAAGACACAAATAGACTTTTCAGCTTCACATCTTGGGCTTTGAACAAGATACAAACCACCTTTCGCTTCACGTCTTGGGCTTTGAACAAGACACCAAAAACACCCATTTCCTCCCATAGAATAGGAGGAACTACGAACGCTTTAATTTCCCTGTTTCGGTAAATGGGAATACGTAGGCATAAGATCGAAAGAAAAGATCTTAGCGAGCACACTAAACAAAAAAACCAAATCCCATACTCTCACATCAAAAAGCATCAGTCTTAACATCCTAATCCTTGTTCCCTGCCAGAAACCTTCTGCCAAGGTAAAAAGAAAGAAAACAGTATTGGCGAAAATACAAATAACTAGTACAAAGGCCCCCCACATTGATAGCATCCGTAACCTAACAGACCGCTGTTTAAACTCAGTATGCAAAGCAGGGTTAATTGGAGACATCTATTTCCCTTCCTTATTCAGCTCACAATAGGATAAAAAATGAATTGAACTATAGTAAGCTCAAACCGCAGAGAGCGACCAGCGCTTAAGAACCGCGTCCAAAATCGCTCGCTACCGAAAAATGGCGCCCACCGTGGGGCCGGTTCTTTCTTTCTTACAATTTAAACCTTGGGTAAGTCATTTTCATGGCGGTGGCCGCCAACAGAAAAATGGCGCCCACCGCGGGGCCTTTCAAAGTTAGATCTAGGCACGATCTTCCTTTTCTTCACTTGTGTGAAAACCACAGATTGGGGCTTCCGCCGGGGAACCCATTTCCTGTCAGGAACATAGGATTTATAGCTTTAAAGGTCTAGGATGTTTAGGACAAATATATATACCGCTTTTCCTTATTGCTATATGTAACGCCCCGTTTTGCCAATTCTATTTTATTGAGTCTTTTTGGATTATTTTATTATTATTTTATTTTATTCTCGACTTTTATGTGAAAATATGTTATTTTTTCGTCGTGATTATATTTTATCGCGTTTTGGGAACATTTGCGGGATATTTGAGTGTGGGGGTATTTTGGACATTTCATAGATATTTTTACTAAGTTAGTAAGAAAGAAAAGAAAATAGAAAAGAAAAGGGAAAGAAAAATAGAGAGAAAGAAAGAAGAAAGAAGGAAAAAGAAAAGAAAAGAGGAGAAGAGAGAAAATTGGAGAAAGAGTGGAAAAATCATCAAGAACAATTTCTAGGAATCGATTAATCGGGTAAGGGTGCGAAACTCGATTATTCTATGATTGTATACGATTATGTATGTGTTTTGTTGTTGTTTTTGGATTGATTTGGAGAATATTAGTAAAACCTAGATTGTGTAAAAATTGATTAGAAATGAATTTGATTGTGGTAAAAATCTTGTTGAATGCATTGTTGATTGTTCATACATGTTTGTGGTATGTTATTACACTTCAAATTGATGTTTTTCTGAGTTTTAGGTGAAGATTTGGTTGATTGGGGTTTGAAAAACGCAGAAAATGTTCTGCAGAATTTTTCTGGGTCTGTCCTGGCCATACGCATAAGGGGCTTGCCAATACGCGTATGAGGCCAGGCGATACGCGTAACATTGTGCTGTTTTGGGGGCAATACGCGTATGAACTTGCATGTTTTACCGACCCTCTGGTGATACGCGTATGGGCGAGGCCAATACGCGTATGGATTTGTGAAACGTGGTTTTGTGAAGGAAATTGTTCTGTCAATACGCGTATGGGAATAGGTGGTACGCGTATGGACAGGAGAATGTCAAAAATGTGATTTTTCAAAATGTGTTTTCGGTTTTGTCCGTAACTTTTGTTCCGAGTATCCGAATTTTGTATTCTTGGTGTCGTTGGAAAGGTATCGAGTTGTACTTTATGATTATGATGTTTTGAGAATTGTTAGCCGATTAAATTATGTCGGGAAATGTGAATAGTGTCGGTTATCGATTTTTGTCATTTTAATGGTGTGGAATTGACGTGTATTATGCCGTATGTTGTTGTTTTGTACGTGAGATGACTTATGTGCTGTTGTGATGGTGCTTTGTGGCCGAAAGGCAAGAAAATGCTAAGTGTGGTATTTGATGAATGTGCATGATTATGAATATGTGCATGGATGCAATGTGAGTGTCATGAGTTATTGTATGCCAAGCATCATAATGTGCATGGTGGAAACGTCCTGAGTGACGGTTTGATTCCCGAGAGGAATATGCTATAACATCGTGTGCCTCGAAAATATGAGGCGCTGCCTGAGGACCTAAAGCGGTGGTTATAGACGATTGTGGGCTCCTTTGGAGACTTAAAGCAATCCTTAACGTCGTGTGCCTCGAAAATATGAGGCGATGCCTGAGGACCTAAAGCGACGGGTGAACATCGTAGGCCCGACGGGGAGTTACTTGAGATTCTCAGTAACGAGTGATGGTTCCAATAGTTCCTGAGTGAACTGATAATGAGACAAGAGACATTGGAAGTCGGTACCGCATGACATGTGCATAGAGTCGTTGTGTCAGTCTATGTGCATTGCATAAATCATGAATTAATTGTGTGTGAATTTGTGACTGTGATTGATGATTGTATGGTATATGTGTGGTGTGTAATGGTATTTGATGCTTGAGAGTTGTGCGGTATTATGTTATATGTGGTTGTGGTGAGAATGTGTTACTTGTACAATTCTGTGTTATTATATATAATTTTATTCAATTATATTATGGTTGTTTTTCTCACCCTTCTGCTGTTTTATAACGCTCTATGAGGCGTTGCAGATTAGAGTTGCTGGAGGTATTCCTTTGTGAAGCGTTGCGTCTTCATTATTTTGGTCGGTCGGCTCTGATATGTGACTCCGGGTAGTTAGGGTGGCCGCGTGCTATTATTTTGTATATCTGATGATATATTTTGGTTGTACATATGCTACCTGATGTATGACAAACTGTTTATATGTGTATATGTATATATGTTAATCAGATTTTAGATTTTCCGCTTTAATTCTAATTTCTGAAAAGTGGGTGTAAGGAACAAGTTTCCTCTGTATGATTGCTACCCCACAGTTGCATATCATTATGGGCAGGTGTTGCATGTTATGCTATGTTTGGTTACTTTGATGTGATTCCTCCCTTTCTATGCCGCGAATTCAAATGTACTCTGACGAAATTTCGAATTTTCTTTTAGTGCTTTAATTGCCTTTTAATTGGGGGTATAGATTGGGGGCGTCACATTAAGTGGTATCAGAGCCAGTCCGTGTCTGTTGTGTCTGTTGTGTCTGGCATATTGGGCGAGTTGTGTTTGACGAGTTGTTGTTTAACCATAGTTTCTGTATTTGGACGAACAGAATATGGCTGGTCGTAATGATGCTGCTTTGGCTGCTGCGATGGAAGCAATGGCACGAGCTGTGCAGGGTGCACCGAATGCTGCCGGAAATGATGAGTTTAGAAAGAATAAGCCGCCGGTCTTTAAAGGGAAACATGATCCGGATGGTGCGCAGTTGTGGTTGAAAGAGATTGAGAGGATTTTTAGGGTAATGGATTGTGATGACGATGATGATAAAGTGAGACTGGGCACTCATATGCTACATGAAGAGGCTGACGACTGGTGGGTCAGTACTCGTCAGGTGTTGGAAGTTGAGGAGGAGGAAGAAGAGATTACTTGGGAAGTGTTTAGCCGAGAGTTTCTAAGGAAGTATTTTCCCGAGGATGTCCGAGGAAAGAAGGAGATTGAGTTTTTAGAGCTTAAACGAGGTAATTTGTCGGTTGTTGACTATACTGCTAAGTTTGTGGAACTTGTGCAGTTTTATCCTCATTATGTGGAAGCGACTGCTGAATTTTCAAAGTGTGTGAAGTATGAAAGTGGCTTGCGTCCTGAGATAAAGCAGGCTATTGGTTATCAGAGGATTAGAAGGTTTGCTGACTTGGTGGAATGCTGTAGGATTTATGATGAAGATAGTAAGGCCCGTTCTGCTCACTATAAAAGTGTAAGTGACAGGAAAGGGAAGCAACAGTTCCGTGGTGGTCCGTATGTGTCACCGGCTGATAAAGGTAAACAAAGGGGTAATTTTGATCGAAGGTCAAGTGGAGGAGGTATGTCTAATGCTCCTAGGTGTTTTAAATGTGGTGAATTGGGTCATCGCCAGATGGAATGTAGGAAGAAAGTGGATAAGTGTTCTAATTGTGGTGGTATCGGACATGTTTTAGCTGATTGTAAAAGGAAGAATGTAGTGAAGTGTTATAACTGTGGGGAACCTGGTCACATTAGCTCGAAGTGTCCGAATCAGAAGAAAGCTCCGACTAGTGGGAAAGTGTTTTCATTGGCGGGAACTCAGACTTCAAGTGTTGATCGTCTGATAAGAGGTACTTGCTTTATTAATAATACGCCTTTAATTGCTATTATTGATACTGGAGCGACTCATTCGTTTATTTCGTCTGAGTGCACGGAACGTTTGAATCTTGGGTTGTCTTCGATGGATGGTGAGATGGTTATTGATACTCCAGCGATGGGGTCAGTAACTACTTCTTTAGTGTGTTTGAGTTGTCCTTTGACCATTTATGGTAAAGACTTTGCAATGGATTTGGTGTGTTTACCGTTGGAAGGTTTAGATGTGGTGTTGGGAATGAATTGGTTGTAATTTAATCGGGCGCACATTGATTGTTATCATAAGCTTGTAAGGTTTCCTTCCCTGGAGGAAGATGAAGACTTGAGTTTCTTATCTACCAAAGAGTTGAAGAAACTTTTGGCGGATGAAGCTCAGTTGTTTGGTTTGTTTGCATCTTTGACTGTGGATAGTCAAGTTTCATTGGAGGTGTTTCCTATTGTGTGCGAATTTCCTGAGGTGTTTCCTGATGATATTTCAGATGTACCGCCAGAGAGAGAAGTTGAATTTTCTATAGATCTAGTTCCTGGTACTAGACCTGTTTCTATGGCACCTTATAGAATGTCGGCATCTGAATTGGTGGAGTTGAAAAAGCAGTTAAGTGACTTATTGGAAAAGAGGTTCGTGAGGCCAAGTGTTTCTCCTTGGGGTGCTCCAGTTTTGTTAGTGAAAAAGAAAGATGGGAGTATGCGATTATGTATTGATTATCGCCAGTTGAACAAAGTGACGATTAAGAATAAGTATCCGCTTCCAAGGATTGATGATCTGATGGATCAGTTGGTTGGTGCTTGTGTATTTAGTAAGATTGATTTGAGATCGGGGTACCATCAGATAAGGGTGAAGGAGGAGGATATTCCGAAGACGGCCTTTAGAACACGGTACGGTCATTATGAATATTCGGTGATGCCGTTCGGGGTTTCTAATGCGCCTGGTGTGTTTATGGAATACATGAATCGGATTTTCCACGAGCATTTGGATCGTTTTGTGGTGGTGTTTATTGATGATATTTTAATCTATTCTAAGTCTCGTGAGGAACATGCAGAGCATTTGCGTATTGTTTTGCAGGTTTTGAAGGAAAGGAAGCTTTTTGCCAAATTGTCCAAGTGTGAATTCTGGTTGTCTGAGGTGAGTTTTCTTGGGCACGTAATTTCAGGTAATGGTATTGCTGTGGATCCATCTAAAGTAGAAGCAGTTCTACAATGGGAGGCTCCTAGATCCGTTACCGAGATTCGAAGCTTTTTGGGTTTGGCTGGTTATTACCGGAGGTTCATTGAAGGTTTTTCTAAGCTAGCTCTTCCTTTGACGCAGTTGACTTGTAAGGGCAAAGCATTCATTTGGGATATTCAATGTGAAGAAAGTTTTTGTGAGCTGAAGAGAAGATTGACGACAGCTCTGATTCTTATTTTACCTGATCCTAATGAACCGTTTGTTGTGTATTGCGATGCTTCTTTAATTGGTTTGGGTGGTGTTCTGATGCAGGAAGGTAAAGTTGTAGCTTATGCTTCAAGGCAGTTAAGAGTTCATGAGAAAAACTATCCTACTCATGATCTTGAATTAGCGGCTGTGGTTTTTGTGTTGAAGATTTGGAGGCACTATCTCTATGGTGCGAGGTTCGAAGTCTTTAGTGATCATAAAAGCTTGAAATATTTATTTGATCAGAAAGAGTTGAACATGAGACAGCGGAGATGGTTGGAATTCTTGAAAGACTACGACTTTGGCTTGAATTACCATCCTGGTAAAGCTAATGTGGTAGCCGATGCATTGAGCCGGAAATCGTTGCATATGTCCGCATTGATGGTGGAAGAGTTGGAACTTTTGGAGTCGTTTAGAGACTTGAGTTTGGTATGTGAAGTGACATCGGTTAGTGTAAGGCTTGGAATGTTGAAAGTTACTAATGAATTTTTGTTGTCGGTAAGTGAGAAACAAAAGCTGGATTTGAAATTCGTTGATTTGATGAGGAATGAGAATGTGGATTTCAAGGTGGATAATTTTGGTGTTTTGAGGTTTCGTGGTCGTATTTGTATTCCTGATGATGCGGAGTTGAAAAGAATGATTTTGGAGGAAGGACACCGGAGTAATTTAAGTATGCATCCGGGTGCGAATAAGATGTACCAAGATTTGAAGAAGATTTTCTGGTGGTCTGGTTTGAAAAGAGATGTGGCTCAGTTTGTGTATGCATGTTTGACTTGTCAGAAATCGAAAGTGGAACATTTGAGACCTAGTGGTTTGTTGCAACCGTTGGATATTCCTGAGTGGAAGTGGGATAGCATTTCGATGGATTTTGTGGGGATTACCGAACACTCAGCGTGGGCATAATGCTATTTGGGTGATTGTTGACAGGCTGACTAAATCGACGCATTTTATTCCGATTGACATCAGTTTTTCTTTGGAACGGTTAGCTGAGATCTATATCAGTGTGGTTGTGAAATTACATGGGATTCCATTGAGTATTGTTTCTGATCGAGATCCTAGATTTACATCTAGATTTTGGGAAAGTTTACAAAAGGCTTTGGGTTCTAGATTGAGGTTGAGTTCGGCTTATCATCCGCAGACAGATGGTCAGACCGAAAGAACGATTCAGTCGTTGGAGGATTTGTTGAGAGCGTGTGTTTTGGAACAAGGTGGTGCGTGGGACGGTTATCTTGCTTTGGTTGAGTTAACGTATAATAACAGTTTCCATTCTAGTATCGGAATGGCACCTTTTGAGGCTTTATATGGACGAAGATGTAGAACGCCGTTGTGTTGGCACAAAACAGGTGAGAGTTCTGTGGTTGGACCGGAATTAGTGCAACAGACGACGGAAAAGGTAAAGTTTATTCGTGAGAAAATAAAGGCTTCTCAGGATAGACAAAAGAGTTATCATGATCGGAGACGGAAGGATCTTGAGTTTCAAGAGGGTGATCACGTATTTCTGAGGGTTACGCCGGTAACGGGTGTTGGTCGTGCTTTGAAATCTAAGAAGCTTACTTCTCGATTTATTGGTCCTTACCAGATATCTGCGAGAGTTGGTGCTGTAGCGTATCGTGTGGCGTTGCCGCCGAATCTGTCGAATTTGCATGACGTTTTTCATGTTTCACAGCTTCGGAAGTATGTTCCGGACCCTTCACATGTTATTCCAATGGACGAGGTTGAGGTAAGGGATAACCTTACGGTCGAGACTTTACCAGTTAGTATTTTGGATCGCGAGGTGAAGCGGTTGAGGGGTAAAGAGATTGCACTTGTGAAAGTGGCGTGGGGAGGCGCTGCTGATGGTAATCTGACGTGGGAGTTGGAAAGTAGGATGCGGGAGTCGTATCCAGAGTTGTTTGTATCAGGTAAGATTTTCGAGGACGAAAATTTCTAAGTGGGGGAGAATTGTAACGCCCCGTTTTGCCAATTCTATTTTATTGAGTCTTTTTGGATTATTTTATTATTATTTTATTTTATTCTCGACTTTTATGTGAAAATATGTTATTTTTTCATCGTGATTATATTTTATCGCGTTTTGGGAACATTTGCGGGATATTTGAGTGTGGGGGTATTTTGGACATTTCATAGATATTTTTACTAAGTTAGTAAGAAAGAAAAGAAAATAGAAAAGAAAAGGGAAAGAAAAATAGAGAGAAAGAAAGAAGAAAGAAGGAAAAAGAAAAGAAAAGAGGAGAAGAGAGAAAATTGGAGAAAGAGTGGAAAAATCATCAAGAACAATTTCTAGGAATCGATTAATCGGGTAAGGGTGCGAAACTCGATTATTCTATGATTGTATACGATTATGTATGTGTTTTGTTGTTGTTTTTGGATTGATTTGGAGAATATTAGTAAAACCTAGATTGTGTAAAAATTGATTAGAAATGAATTTGATTGTGGTAAAAATCTTGTTGAATGCATTGTTGATTGTTCATACATGTTTGTGGTATGTTATTACACTTCAAATTGCTGTTTTTCTGAGTTTTAGGTGAAGATTTGGTTGATTGGGGTTTGAAAAACGCAGAAAATGTTCTGCAGAATTTTTCTGGGTCTGTCCTGGCCATACGCGTAAGGGGCTTGCCAATACGCGTATGAGGCCAGGCGATACGCGTAACATTGTGCTGTTTTGGGGGCAATACGCGTATGAACTTGCATGTTTTACCGACCCTCTGGTGATACGCGTATGGGCGAGGCCAATACGCGTATGGATTTGTGAAACGTGGTTTTGTGAAGGAAATTGTTCTGTCAATACGCGTATGGGAATAGGTGGTACGCGTATGGACAGGAGAATGTCAAAAATGTGATTTTTCAAAATGTGTTTTCGGTTTTGTCCGTAACTTTTGTTCCGAGTATCCGAATTTTGTATTCTTGGTGTCGTTGGAAAGGTATCGAGTTGTACTTTATGATTATGATGTTTTGAGAATTGTTAGCCGATTAAATTATGTCGGGAAATGTGAATAGTGTCGGTTATTGATTTTTGTCATTTTAATGGTGTGGAATTGACGTGTATTATGCCGTATGTTGTTGTTTTGTACGTGAGATGACTTATGTGCTGTTGTGATGATGCTTTGTGGCCGAAAGGCAAGAAAATGCTAAGTGTGGTATTTGATGAATGTGCATGATTATGAATATGTGCATGGATGCAATGTGAGTGTCATGAGTTATTGTATGCCAAGCATCATAATGTGCATGGTGGAAACGTCCTGAGTGACGGTTTGATTCCCGAGAGGAATATGCTATAACATCGTGTGCCTCGAAAATATGAGGCGCTGCCTGAGGACCTAAAGCGGTGGTTATAGACGATTGTGGGCTCCTTTGGAGACTTAAAGCAATCCTTAACGTCGTGTGCCTCGAAAATATGAGGCGATGCCTGAGGACCTAAAGCGACGGGTGAACATCGTAGGCCCGACGGGGAGTTACTTGAGATTCTCAGTAACGAGCGATGGTTCCAATAGTTCCTGAGTGAACTGATGATGAGACAAGAGACATTGGAAGTCGGTACCGCATGGCATGTGCATAGAGTCGTTGTGTCGGTCTATGTGCATTGCATAAATCATGAATTAATTGTGTGTGAATTTGTGACTGTGATTGATGATTGTATGGTATATGTGTGGTGTGTAATGGTATTTGATGCTTGAGAGTTGTGCGGTATTATGTTATATGTGGTTGTGGTGAGAATGTGTTACTTGTACAATTCTGTGTTATTATATATAATTTTATTCAATTATATTATGGTTGTTTTTCTCACCCTTCTGCTGTTTTATAACGCTCTATGAGGCATTGCAGATTAGAGTTGCTGGAGGTATTCCTTTGTGAAGCGTTGCGTCTTCATTATTTTGGTCGGTCGGCTCTGATATGTGACTCCGGGTAGTTAGGGTGGCCGCGTGCTATTATTTTGTATATCTGATGATATATTTTGGTTGTACATATGCTACCTGATGTATGACAAACTGTTTATATGTGTATATGTATATATGTTAATCAGATTTTAGATTTTCCGCTTTAATTCTAATTTCTGAAAAGTGGGTGTAAGGAACAAGTTTCCTCTGTATGATTGCTACCGCACAGTTGCATATCATTATGGACAGGTGTTGCATGTTATGCTATGTTTGGTTACTTTGATGTGATTCCTCCCTTTCTATGCCGCGAATTCAAATGTACTCTGACGAAATTTCGAATTTTCTTTTAGTGCTTTAATTGCCTTTTAATTGGGGGTATAGATTGGGGGCGTCACACTATACGTGTTTATTTTTCTGCTAATGGGAATGCGGGTGATGCCGTATGTGGAAAGATTGAGTATACACTTAAGATAAGTGATGGCGACGGGGTCGACCATCAACCTCAATGGAGGCTGACTAATGTAACCATTCTCTCACCTAGACAATGGGTCGGTTGTGATGCCTGAGAAGCTGAGGAGCCAAACCCTTTCGTAGTGCGGAAACTATCGGGAATAGTTGTTACGCGATACTACCCTCATTTGAGGCTGGTGATCTATTCTCGGTGAATGGCACTTACTCTAAGATTGCACTACAACTCGTTGGCGATCCGCTTGTTGTTTTGCTTTCCTGGGAGGAGCTGATGATAATGAGTACAGGTACAAAAATCACCCTAGTATAAACCTTTGGGGATGGGTAGAGCCTTGACTTCATGACAACGAACCTTTGACCCCATGTTTTTTCTATGTTTTTGTGTGCTGCATTCATGCATTCATTTGAAAAAACATTAAAACATTCAAAAAACTTCTCTTCTAGTCTCTCTATTTTTCAAATTAAACTAATACTGTGATTGCAAATACCGAAGAAGAGGATTACGCTAATGGATTTCGGTAGAAGGAGAACTCATACGTACACCTTCAAGGTTCCAAAACTAGGGGATTTGAGAAGGTTGGCAAGGATGATCACTAACCCTGAGGCTTTCAGAGCCAAACACAGAGGTTTGCTACCGCTGTTAAGAGTCCATGTGATTGAGGGAATCATGGATGCGTTCATTCAATTCTACGATCCGGTTTATCACTGTTTCACATTCCCGGATTACCAGCTATCACCAACGCTGGAGGAGTATTCTCATCTGATTGATCTACATATCACCGATCGAGCTCCATTTTCTGGACTGGAAGAAATTCCGAAGAATCAGACCATTGCAAGAGCAATTCATTTAGACGAGTCTGAGGTCAGGACTCACATGACCGCTAAGGGTGGCATCCAAGGTTTGCCAGCCCAGTTCTTGACAAAAAAAGCCCTGTACTTCGCTAGTATCGGGAACGTGACTGCTTTTGAAAGCATCTCTGTCTTGCTTACCTATGGGTTATTTTTGTTTCCCAACATCAATAACTTCGTCGATATTAACTCTATTAAGGTTTTTCTCATTGGAAACCCTGTGCCGACTTTGCTCGCGGATGCGTATCATTCTGTACACTTAGGAAATTTGTACAGCGGAGGGGAGATCACATGCTGTGTACCTCTGCTTTATAAATGGTTTATCTCCCACTTGTCCAAGTCTGCTGCTTTTTGGGATTGCAAGAGTGCCTTACGTTGGTCGCAGAAGATCATGTCTCTTACCAACTCTGATATAGATTGGTGTAATAGGATTTATGAGGGAATCAGAATCATTGACTGTTGTGGAAACTTCCCCAACGTACCCCTCATAGGAACTAAAGTATGAATCAACTACCACCCGGTATTGGTTCGCCGTCAATTTGGATACCCGATGAGACACATCCCACTGGGTGTTCATCTGGAAGGTCTTTTCTTCAAGGAAGGAGAAATTGACAGAGCACTAAAGATGGAAATAGTGCACGCTTGGAAACAAGTTCATAAGAAAGGACGAGAGTCTCTAGGAAAACTGGACTGTGTCTCGGTGGAGCCTTACCTCCACTGGGTACAAACTAGAGCTCTCAAGCTAAAAATACCTTATCCTCGTTACGGAATTCTTCCGCCAAGGAAATCTGTCATGTACTTCATGACTGAAACTGAAAGGCTTCAGGTTACTCTCAACAAAGTTCAAAAGGAGAGAAGGTCTTGGAAGAACAAGTATCGCACCCTCGACATAGAGTGCATCAAAATACAGCAATTACTGAAAGAAAAAGATGCTCTGATTGAAATTTTGGAGCAACATGCTGTAGAGAATCAAGATGATCAAAGGAATTTGCTCACCCCTTTCACCTGGCAAAGGAATGACAACCCGACAACGGCCCAAGAGCCCCGGTTAAAGAAAAGGAAGAGACCAGAATCAGCACCCGAGTTCTCCTCAGAGAGGACTCGGGACCCATTAGCTTAGGTTTCTGTTTCCGCATCTTGTAATCTACTGTATTTCTATTTCTGTAATCATTTGAATTTCAATAAAAAGGGGTTCCCCCACTGTTTGATATTTGCAATCTAATTGTCGAAGTTTACCTTGATTAAACCAGAAAAAACAATTAATATAATCATTGCATTCATCATTCTCACATCGCGAATTCTTCTTCTCTACGAATCTCACGTTTGTGTCTCGGTTCAAGAGTCAAACTGTCTCATTCGTACAATACTCGGGCCAATCGTCAGAAAAAGATGGATGATCTTGAGGAAGAGAACAGAGAGTTGAAAGAAGAGATCGATGCTCTAAGAGAGGATATGAGAAAGCTTCGTAATGACATGCAAGCCATGGCAGAAGCTCAGCTACAAAGAACTGTGATCTCAGAGATCACCTTAATACCCATAGTGGAGAAGAATGATCCTAGGTAACAGATGCCGAAAGATCGTCCCTGGGGCATGCCTGTCAACTATATCCCGGGAGGATATGTTCCGCTGATCACTGAGGATCAGGGAATCACAACAGAAGCCGCTGGGCCTGAAGGTTACAAACTTCGGGAAAGCGAAGATGCCAGGGGCATACTGAAGACTCCTGAAGGTTACAAACTTCGGGAAACGCCAAGATTTACTGCCGTAGTCACAGTACCACCCCCTGTGGTGCACACTGTCCCAAAAGGACAGATTCCACCAATACCTGCTGATAAAAAGGAAACTATGTTTGACCGAATGGATGAATTCCAGGAGCAGTTCATGGAAATGCAGAAGGAGCTGCAAGCCATTCGCGGTCAGGATTTATTTGGAAATGACGCCACAGACCTCTGCTTGGTCCCCAATGTGAAAGTCCCGCACAAATTCCAAGTGCCCGACTTTGAAAAATACAAGGGTAACTCTTGCCCTCAGAGCCATCTGGTGATGTACGCTCGGCGAATGTCAGCTCAGACAGAGAATCAGGACCTACTGATTCACTACTTCCAGGATAGTTTAACCGGTGCCGCACTCAAATGGTACATGGGTTTAAACCGTACTACGATCAGCACATTCAGAGATCTTGGTACTGCCTTCGTCCAACAATACAAATACAATTTGGACATGGCACCCGACAGAGATCAACTCAGATTGATGTCGCAAAAGGACAAGGAAACCTTTAAGGAGTATGCTCAAAGGTGGCGTGAAATTGCCGCTCAAATTTGTCCACCTCTGGAGGAAAAAGAGATGACAAAGATCTTCTTAAAGACCTTAAGCTCATTTTACTATGACCGAATGGTTGCCAGTGCGCCCAGTGATTTCACCGAGATGGTCGGCATAGGCGTACGTCTTGAGGAAGCCGTCCGAGAAGGACGTTTGGTAAAAGACACTGGATCGATGAGCGGTACTAAAAAATACGGTAGTGCTCTCCCTAAGAAAAAAGAGCAAGATATTGGGAATATCTCTCTCGGAAAGCAAAGGCGTCGGTATCAGCCGGTAGCAGCTGTAACTCCTGCTATCAACCCTGCGCTTATTCCTACATATCAACCTCAGGTTGTGCAGAGCTAACCTGATCAGCAAAGGACACAACAGCCTCTTCAGTAGGCTCGTCCTCCATATAACAGCAACCGTACAACACAACCATCAGGGTTTGATCCTATACCCATGTTGTACGCAGAATTATTTCCGTTACTACTAGCTAAGGGGCACATCCAGACTAAGTCTCCTCTTACAGTACCGGAAAATCCGCCTTTTTGGTTTAAGGTGGATCAGACATGCCCTTATCATCAAGGAGGATCAGGGCATAACATAGAGAACTGTCTCAATTTCAAATCTGACGTGCAAAAGCTATTAGGAGCGGGTTCTTATCTTTCAAAGATACAAATCCCAATGTTCTCACGAACCCGCTACCTCAACGCGAGAAGGCTGCAGTCAATCTGATTGAGAAAGAGACTAACGATGTCTATCAAATTCACGATGTACTCTTGTTGAAAACCAATCTGGTCAAGATGCATTGTAGATAGAGTGGATATGGCCATGTGCCACCTCATAATTATCACCAGTGTGATATCTGCTCTAAAGACAATCAGGGATGTTCTATGGTGCAAGCAGCTCTACAGGAACAGATGGATCTCGGATGGATCCAAGAGCACCGAGTTCGTGGAGTTAATATGGTCTATACGAATTCTAACATCATTCAAAACCACGACTTCCGTGCGATGAATGCCAACTTGGTGGCAATGCACTCAAGGCAAAGCCAGTATCATAATCTGCCGCGACATGATTACAGTTCTTGTCTGACTTGCTCGGTAAACAAACAGGGATACTCTTTCATACAAGAGGCCCTCCAGCGTCAGATGGATCTTGGATGGATCCAAGACTACCATGATAGGAACCCTTATCAGATCAACATGGTTCAGATCTTCGATATTCGCGTGATGAATACCAACCTGGTAGAGTTACATGCTAAGCAGGTCCGACTCGGATTCTTAATATCACATGACTATCAAAGCTGTAAAGCGGGTTGCGAAAACGATCGAGGTTGTACCCTTGTCCAGGAGGCGCTTCAGCACTTGTTAAATCACTGGTGGATACCAATCTACATGGACGAAGATACTCAGCAAATTAGTATCAGTAACAGGAATCCTACTCGGCGTCAAAGTCAGGATGTCCGATCAGTGGAAGGTAACCTAGTGAGGTTACATTGTATTCAAAGTGGGCGTGGCTAGGTGCCACCACACAATTACGACCGTTGTAGCGTCTGTTCGGAAAGTAACCAAGGGTGTTACCTTATGAGAGCAGCTCTTCAGGGTCAGGTGGATCGTGGAGAAATTCGTCCATATCCGGGCTCTGGACCCATCAACTGGACGCCGAACCACCTTACCGATCAAGTTGAGGATGTTGTCCCAATCTCTGGTCATCACAGGACCAGGGATGTTTTTGCCATCATCCCTCTACTTGACGAATCTAAGGTTCCCAACCGGGAACGGATCGAGATTACTTACGATGGTCAGAAAAATCAGAAGGTTCCCATAGTCATCTATTTGCCGGGACCATTACCGTATGAATCAACTAAGGCTATCCCTTACAAATACGGTGCAACAACCATTGAAAATGGAAAGGAAATTCCATTACCCTCCGTCGTGAATATTGCAGACATCAGTTGAGTAACACGGAGCGGTAGAATCTTCAACCGAGGGGTTGGGGAACTTAACAAAGAAAAGGAACTTCAGACAGAAGCTCCCGATCCACCAATCGGTCAATCCAGTAATCCCGACCTTTCGAAAAACAATGATGAGATGCTGAAGCTCATCCAAAGGAGTGAATACAACATTGTTGATCAGCTGTTACAAACTCCTTCAAAGATCTCAGTATTATCACTATTACTCAGTTCAGAAGCCCGCAGGGAGGCTCTACAGAAAGTCTTAGAGCAAGCCTTTGTGGAACAGGATGTAACAATCAGACAATTTGATAGCATTGTCTCTAACATCACTTTTTGCAACAATTTGGGATTTAGTGATGAGGAGTTACCCTAAGAGGGTCGCCGTCATAACATGGCGCTCAGTATCACAGTTAACTGCCAGGACGATGCTTTAGCCAGCATACTGGTAGACATAGGGTCAGCCCTGAATGTTATGCCGAAGTCTACTTTGATGCAATTATCATTCAAAGGTCCTCCGATGAGAATCAGCGAGGTCGTCGTCAAAGCATTCGACGGATCCAGAAAAATAGTTATCGGCGAAGTTGATCTTCCCATAACTATTGGTCCTCACACTTTCTAAGTCACTTTCCAGGTCATGGATATCCGGGCAACGTACAGTTGTTTATTAGGAAGACCTTGGATATATCAGGCTGGAGCGGTTACTTCAACCCTCCACCAAAAGCTAAAGTTCGTCAAGAACGATCAACTTGTCACAGTCTGTGGAGAACAAGCCTTGCTTGTAAGCAACTTATCATCATCTACTGGTATAGAACTCGAGGAGGTTATTGGAACGCAGTTCCAAGCACTGTCGGTGAGCAAAGACAATCAGTTCAAAGGAGGAACCTCGATTTCCTCATACAAAGATGCTATCAAAGCGGTCGAGAGTACCGATACAAAAGGATGGGGACAGCTTGTCATTCCCACTGACAATAAAACAAAGAAGGGTCTTGGTTTTTCTGCAACCTGTACCCAGATAGCTGCCAACGATGAAAGTCTTCATCTCCTTCAGAACTTCTTCCACAGTGGAGGTTTTCTTCACCCAGTGTCTCAAGCGGTACATGCTATCAATGAGGAAGATCCCTCTGACACAGATGAAGAATGGAAGTCCTACCTTAACAAGGACGGTTATATGTCTCAGGAAGAGGTGCCTACGCCTTTTTGCTTTCCTACAGAAAGTCCGAGATTTATACCAAGATCAGACGTCGAAATGATATATGGGGATTGTGATCCGGAAGGATGCCGTGCTCTGCCAAATTCATTAGAGGAAGACACTCCGATGAAAGACAATTTTGACTACAACTACTATGGCCCAATGGATGGCCTGCCAATGTGGCAGCCTTACCCAGGAAACTTGGGGCAAGAAAGTCAGCCAAGTAATGAAACTCAGCTGAGCATCATTGAACAGAATACCTGTGTCCCCACCATGTCATGGGATCAACACTCAGGTCATTCAGAAACTACTCAACATGAGGATGAATTTGCAATGTTTGCAGGACTTGAATTCATCAACTATGCTTTTCCCGAGGTCAACGTCATCGAGAGGGATGACTCCTCCAGTTCCAAAGAAGTGTGGGACACCTTGGGACAACCGAGTGGGAAATACGACTTTATGGTCAAATACACCGCTCCTGAAAGCTCTCGTATCAGGCTCGAAGATATCCAGCCTACTGGATGGGGAGATACAGCTGAGAGCACAAATGCTATGCATAATACAACAGAGGAATTCTCCTACGACAATTCTGCCTGGGAGACAGATTCCAATGATCCTACTCCACCAGAAATCAGCGTCATTTCTGAAGACAAATCAAGGAAGGTGCCAGACTTTGTGATTCACCGAGGAGTTCGCCGCCAATGGGTTGCTGTCGAGGTTCCGAAGGTCGTTCATCAGTCAAAGTAATTGCCATCTTTAAACCTTTCACCCTGCCCAGGGAAACAGATGTTTTGATAGGGCTCACTTTCTGTAAATTTTCCCTCTTCGCTTTGCCCAAAGCGACAGAGTTTTGTTTTATAGGGCTATAGTTTCAAGAATCGACTTGTTCATTAATAAAATAACGTCGTTCTGTAATTTCCGCATTAATTGCTGTTTTCTCTTTTCGCTTTTTTCAGAAAATGGTAATCCTAAAAAACAAGTAAAAAATAAAAACAAGCAGTAAAACAAATACACTGCACACACTTGCATTTTCCTCTATCTCTTCTAAACACGAATCATCACGTCATGCAGATTGCTTGTTTTAAACCCAGTTGAAACATACGATCCGATGCCTTCTCCCAACTTTGAGTTCTCGGTATTCGAGGCTGAAGAAGAAAATGACAACGAAATTCCAGAAGAGATCTCCCGACTACTCAGACAAGAGGAAAGCTCTATTGAACCTCACAAAGAACCGTTGGAAACGGTAAACTTGGGTTCAGAGCAAGAGAGAAAAGAAATCAGGATTAGGGCACTGCTCAGTCCAACTGTCAAAGAGAGTTTGATAAAGCTTCTCAAAGAATTCCCCGATGTATTCGCTTGGTCCTATCAGGATATGCCAGGGTTGGATACCAGCATCGTGGAACATCACCTACCGTTAAGATCGGAATGTCCGCCCGTAAAGTAAAGGTTAAGACGGACTCACCCGGACATGGCCATCAAAATCAAAGAGGAGGTACAAAAACAGATTGACGCAGGTTTCCTCGCTACATCTGAATATCCTCAATGGTTAGCCAACATCGTACCCATTCCCAAAAAGGACGGAAAGGTCAGAATGTGTGTTGATTACAGGGATCTGAACAAGGCAAGTCCAAAGGACGACTTTCCTTTACCACACATTGACATGCTGGTAGACAGTACAGCAAAGTTCAAAGTTTTCTCCTTCATGGATGGATTCTAGGGCTATAACCAGATCAAAATGGCGCCGAAAGACATGGAGAAAACTTCGTTCATTACCCCATGGGGTACCTTTTGTTACAAGGTAATGCCGTTCGGTTTGAAGAATGCCGGGGCAACCTATCAAAGGGCCATGACTACTCTCTTTCATGACATGATACACAAGGAAATCGAGGTATATGTCGACGATATGATTGCAAAATCAAAAACAGAGAGTGAGCACGTTGAACATCTGTCAAAATTGTTCGAACGTTTAAGAAAGTTCAAGCTCCGCTTGAATCCCAACAAGTGCACCTTCGGTGTCCGTTCAGGGAAACTACTAGGGTTCATCGTCAGCCAGAAAGGAATTGAGGTTGATCCTGACAAGGTCAAGGCCATTCAAGAAATGCCTTCTCCGAAAACTGAAAAACAAGTCAGAGGATTCCTGGGACGTTTGAACTACATCTCCAGATTCATATTCCTTATGACCGCGACCTGTGCGCCGATTTTCAAATTACTCAAAAAGAACCAGGATTGCGTTTGGTCAGAAGATTGCCAAACCGCCTTCGACAGTATTAAGGAATATCTGTTGAATCCTCCGATTCTATCACCTCCAGTGGAAGGAAGACCACTGATCATTTACCTCACAATCCTAGAGGACTCAATGGGATGTGTACTTGGCCAACAAGACGAAACCAAAAGGAAAGAGTCTGCCATCTACTATTTGAGCAAGAAATTCACCGACTGTGAAACTCGGTACACGATGCTCGAGAAAACTTGCTGTGCTTTGGCTTGGGCAGCCAAACGTCTTCGCCAGTACATGATTCGTCATACTACTTGGTTGGTCTCCAAAATGGATCCAATCAAGTACGTATTTGAAAAACCTGCTCTCACGGGAAGAATTGCCCGTTGGCAGATGTTATTATTAGAATATGACATAGAGTACCACGCTCAGAAATCCGTTAAAGGAAGTATTTTAGCCGATCATTTGGCTCATCAACCGATTGACGATCAAGAATCAGTCGGGTTTGACTTCCCAGACGAAGATGTCATGTATCTAAAAATGAAAAACTGCGATGAACCGCTACCCAGTGAAGGGCCAGAACCAGATTCCCAATGGGGACTTATCTTTGACGGAGCAGTTAATCATTATGGAAATGGAATTGGGGCAATCATTGTTACCCCTCAGGGTACCCACATTCCTTTCACCGCTCGACTTACGTTCAAATGTACGAACAACGAGGCCAAATACGAAGCTTGTATTATGGGTCTCGAGGAAGCGATTGATTTAAGGATTAAAAACTTGGACGTATATGGCGACTCAGCCCTAGTTATCAATCAGATAAAAGGAGATTGGAACACATACCAATCAGGATTGATTCCTTACAGGGACTACGCAAGAAGGTTGTTACCCTTCTTCAACAGAGTTGAGTTTCATCACATCCCTCGTGATGAGAATCACATGGCTGATGCATTAGCCACTATCTCTTCCATGATTAGTGTAGGTCAATGGAATGACCTACCTAAGATCGACATAATACGCCTTGAGCGGCCCGTTTACATCTTCACGATTGAAGCAGTCATAGACGACAAACCTTGGTATCACGATATCAAATGCTTCCTTCAGAAACAAGGGTACCCACCTGGGGCATCCAGGAAAGATAGAAAGACCCTCAGAAAATTGGCTGGAAACTTCTTCCTGAGCGGTGACACTCTCTATAAGAGAAATTTTGACATGGTCTTGCTCCGATGCGTAGACAGGCCAGAAGCAGACATGCTTATGAAAGAAATTCATGAAGGATCCTTTGGCACTCATGCCAACGGACACACAATGGCGAGAAAAATTCTGAGAGCAGGGTATTACTGGTTGACCATGGAATCCGACTGCTACAAGTACATGAGGAGGTGTCACAAGTGTCAGATATACTCCGACAAAATTCATGTACCGCCATCACATCTCAAAGTTCTTTCTTCCCCGTGGCCTTTTTCCATATGGGGATTCTACATGATTGGCTTGATCGAACCTAAGGCTTCAAACGGACATCGGTTCATCCTAGTAGCCATTGACTATTTCACCAAGTGGGTCGAAGCAGCGTCGTACGCTAATGTAACCCGACAAGTGGTGGTCCGATTTATCAAAAACAATATCGTCTGCCGTTATGGTGTTCCAAGCGAGATCATTACTGATAATGGATCTAACTTGAACAATAAGATGATGAAAGAGTTGTGTACAGAGTTTAAGATCGAACACCATAACTCATCTCCCTACCGACCTAAGATGAACGGAGCGGTAGAAGTGGCTAACAAGAACATCAAGAAGATTGTTCAAAAGATGGTTGTAACCTACAAAGATTGGCACAAGATGCTACCCTTTGCTCTTCACGGTTATCGCACATCTGTCCGCACTTCGACAGGGGCAACCCCTTTCTCTCTAGTATATGGCATGGAGGCAGTGCTCCCCATGGAAGTAGAGATCCCATCAATCAGGGTATTGATGGAAGCTAAGCTCACCGAAGCTGAATGGTGTCAAAGTCGACACGACGAACTGAACCTGATCGAAGAGAAGCGAATCACGGCACTATGCCACGGTCAGTTGTATCAACAAAGAATGAAGAGGGCGTTCGACAAAAAGGTCCGACCTCGTATCTTCAGGAAAGGAGACCTCGTACTCAAGAAGATTCAATCATTTCTCACTGACTCTCGGGGCAAATGGACCCCAAATTATGATGGCCCCTATGTGGTCACGAAAGCTTTCTCAGGCGGTGCCTTGAGACTTGCAACCATGGACGGAGAGGAATTTGTCTACCCCACGAATGTTGATGTAGTCAAGAAATACTTCGCCTAAACTAAAAAAAAAACGTCTCGGTGGATTGAAAACCCGAAAGGGCGGTCCAGGCAAAAGTTAGAGACATGAAAAAATCATCCCGGTGGATTGGAAACATCAAAGTACAATCCAGGAAAAAATTAGGGATAATGGCAAGTAACTATGTTCAACAGAGGCAAGTCCCTCAGCAGCAGTTACATCATCCATCGGACGAAAGCTCTAGTCAAGGTCATCTTCGACAGAAGCTCAGGATGCCCCGAATTCGAAGTTGGTAGAAGGATAGTGGTCGTTATGTTTCAACGTAGCCCTTTTCCCTGTAAATTACCATTTTCAAACTTTGTATATACTCTTTGGAATCACACGTTTGGCTGATCTCCATCTTATTAATAAAATTTGAGCCCTTGTGCTTTTGTTTGTAATTATTACTTGTTTTCGCTTTACAGAACGACATTTTAACATGATTATCGATTCTTGAAATGAAACAAAAATGAATTTACTTGTTAAAACTTTTTCTGCTTTTAAAATAAAGTTGGCAATTTCTTTTGACTGTTGAACATCGAAAGAGCATCGATTGCGTCTCCAAAGGCGTTTGAACTTCAAAGTGCAGAATCAAAGTACTCCTTCTAGACCAGTACGCCTGAATGAAGGATCAACGATGTCAGAGACCATATTTCGTCTGACATCCTTGGCCGAGTTCTCATCTCCTAAGCCCGACCAGCGTCGCCCCCAACAGGGACCGTTTCTCCTAAGCAAGGCAAAATTGCTATCTTGAACCAGCGATATTTCTTCCACGCCCCGCGATGGCCGAGTATCCAGTCATGTTCATCTTTTAGTTTGTATGTCGCGTCAGTTTTGTCAGCATAAACATACGTACATCATGCATTGTTGATTTGCATTCACATTTCATATTACATCACTATCACTCCAGTCGGTCTTGTCCCCTAGTGGTAGAAGTCCTCTCAATCGAGTTGTCAGTTCCTGCCTCGTCAGGAAATACTGTGTCTGAATAATCTCTCTCCTCCAGTTTACTTCTGGAATGAAGTTGGTCCTTGACCACTTTGATAACTTGAACCTGAAAAGCCAGAGAAAACTTTCAACAAATGTCGCTCTTCGCCATCGAAGACGATATCCTTGCTTTCCCGGATTAAGGAAAATCCACAGAGAAAGCCTCTTAATCAGAGATTCGGCGGTACGGCAGTTTTTCTTCGAAAAACCCACTGATGAAAAGGTCATCGGCACCTCAAAATTGGATCCCATCATATGGCATTTCTCCGGAAAGATCCCGAGAAAAGTATGATGTAAGACCCCAAACGAAAACAGTCTCTCAAGAGACTCGCTTTCCCCAGTAGAATCGACAAATGGCGTCTCCAAAACAGATAAGTTTGTGGACCTCTACAATTCAGACGAATGGGTTCCCCAGCAAGTCTGACATCAAAACTTTTTCCACTCAAATGGCATCTCCCCGGGAAAATTCGGCGAGAAGTTTGAAGGAAAACCGCTACTAACAGCGTTCCTTGTCAAGAAAGTTTATTGACAAAAGAAACTGAGACCAGTTCCTTGGTAGGAAACCAGGATCGAGGGGAAGTTTATTTCAAAAGAAACTGAGACCAGTTCCTTGGTAAGAAACCAGGATCGAGGGGAAGTTTATTTCAGCAACTAAGACCAGGTCCTTGGTAGGAAACCAGGATCGAGGGGAAGTTTATATCAGAAACCGAGACCAGATCCTTGGTAGGAAACCAGGATCGAGGGGAAGTTTACAAAAGAAACTAAGACCAGTTCCTTGGTAGGAAACCAGGATCGAGGGGAAGTTTATTTCAAAAGAAAACTGAGACCAGCTCCTTGGCTGAAGACCAGGATCGAGGGGAAGTTTACCTTTTCTAAGCATCTGCGTTTAGCTAAAGAAGATGAATGCGTAAGCTACCATTCATAACCACCATCAAAATTTCGGGTATTCCGATATTTAATCCTCTTGCACCCCGAATGCCCGAATACCTTCGTCATTCACACCTTCGGGTCCAAGAAGATTAAATAGGGGCATCTGTCATACCCCAAATTTTGACCACTAAGATTTCCCATCATTGTACAAATCATCAGCACAATATGGATGGACCATCATACCTCATTAGTCTCCCCAAAGGTGGGTGAGCATTCACTACAAACAGGATTTAGGGTTTCAAGCCCTCGCAGAGCTCTTAGACAAAGGATCAATCAAGGAATGACATGATCTTCAACTTGTCTAGCCTCTCAAATATCCATAATGGATCAAGAGGACTCCCACTTCAAGGATTAAGCACAAGGTTGCTCCCTTCTAGGTGGATCAAGCCTCAGGATCGCCAGTGTCACCAAATTAGGGTTTGGTCGACTAGGGCCTCCAGATGGAAATTTTCCTCTGGGCATGAGCCAATGCTTCAAAGCATAACCTAAAATGCTCCATGGAACATCATAAACCCCATCATCAAGTCAATTTAGCCTTAGGGGATGCATACATCAAAAAATCAGGAATTAGGGTTTCTTGACCTAATTCACCCCTAAGTTGACTTTTGGGACAAATCATGAGCCAAGACCTCAAGACATGATTTGAGGGTCTCCAACATACCACGTTGATCCATTTGCAACAATGGATTGACCCAAGAAGCTTGAGCAACAAGTTTCAATTTCATCTGAACCACAGTTAGGGTTTCGCGAGAAAAGTCAACTGTAGCTTTGACTTTTGACCAGGACATGCTCCCAAGCCGTGGGACACGATTAAATATACCCTATAACACCCATGGAACATGTCCATTAATTTGATTTAGGTCAAGAACATGATTTCCTAAAGGATCGCACAGTTTGGAATTCATCTGATAAAAAGTCAACTGTGCACAAAAGTCAAACTTTGACTTTTTGAGATTTTTCATAAAAATGGTTTTTTAACCCTAAAATGATGTTAATGTGTGATTGGAATCATCATTCATCAAGAAAAATCAAAGAAAGTGGGATAACTTGTAAAAGGGGTAACCATAAAAACTTATAAATTTTTCTAAATTATGGAATAAAGTGGCAAGGGTACCAACTTTGGAGGATCATAACTCCTAAACCACAAAGCCATTTTTTCCCATCCAAAGCTTGATTTGTAGCCCTCATGGCCCTCTACAAAAGTGTCAACTACACCTCATCCCAATTCATCATGGATTTTGAGTTATGGTTGGATCAAAATGGCTAAAAACTTAAAATTGACATTTTTCAGCACTTAGCCAAAAATCTGCCTTGTAATTTCAGCACAATGTCCCAACTTCAAGGCTGTTTTTCTTAATGATCCAAGTTGAACCAGGTCTAGTGTCAAACATCAAAGTTGAAGTACGTCATCTAAGCTTTCCGGAAATTCCTAGAACGTCCATGTAGCATACTCGAGCAGGGAGTTATGGATCTTACAAAAAGGTTTGCTGCAGCTGAATTTTTCAGGGCAGATTTGCACATTTTTTGTGCCACACGAATTTTCAAGCCATGTCATCATTTTGGACACATCTAAGGATCAAATCCAAGTGGGATGATCTGATCCATGAACCTCCCAAGTCCAAGGAACCAAAAAAAGCATGCCAAAACCTAGAAATCCCTAAAAGAGGGACAAAACTCCAATTTTGGTTTGGAGCATTTAATGGATGCTTAGAGGTGGCATGAACTGAGCTTCCTCCAACTGAATTCAGTCAAGATTCCTCCAACAACTAGGGAACCAGCAGCCTGTGCTCTAACCTCTAGTCAATGGCTAGAGGAGACTTGGATTTTCATTGGCCAACATTGGCCAAACCTCTGCTGCAGCCACCATTCACTGTGGATCCCAAAACAAACTTGCTCTACTATAAATAGAGCTCATTTGTGCTCAGTTTGAGTACACCAAAGCCATCAAATAGATGCTTTCCTCAAATTCTCTCTTTCACTCCAAAATGCCTTCTTTAGTAAGGAAATTCTGAGTTTTTGAGTTAGAGAGCATTTCCATCACAGCTCATGATCCTAACACCTCATAAACATCATATGTAGGTGATCCAAACTCTCACAAGTGACCTGTAATCACAACATCACAAAGTCACCTCTCAAAACCTCAAAATGGCACTTTTTTGCATTTTTCAAGCCATGTCTTGATTCAGTCCCTTTCCAAACCAGATAAAACCTCAAACACACTCTAAATATCATCCTTGAACTGTCCCAAATGGTGCCACACATCTGGAACACCATTTGAGAGAGTTGGCATTTTGGCCACTTTTGACCATTTTGCGAGAAAGTGTTCAAACTTGCTCCAGAGGTTTCCAGCCGATTCCAACCATCCTAAAAACTTCTAAGAGGTCATTTGAGGTTGTCCAAAGCATCAAATCATTTCTGGAACAAAGCACTTGGTAGGTTGCCCAAAATCTCCAAAAAAGAGGTAAAATTCACAACTTGAATTCTTTGAATCATGCTTTCCTTTGTTGTCCACATACATGCATCATATTGAACAATTCTTGAGGCAAAAATGTAGTCCTTAATGTTTATGTTTTGATCCTCCCACTGTTTGCATTTTAACATGTTTATATGTGGAATTTTGGTTGTTTTAAAATCATGTCCAGTTCTGGTTTTTTTTTATTGATGTGTTCTGTATATTAAGTTTTAGCGTGCATGAGTAACACCATTGGATTCATTGTGAAAAATTGGTCAAGATAGGTTTTTACGGATTTCAATTCCGATGAAAATTGAGAGAGTTACGCGCGTTGGAAATTTGACGCAAAACGGCGCAGAAAACAACGTGCAGTTCTGGTTTTTTTTTATTTCTGCATTTCGTGTGTTGATTTTCCATGTGCGTGAGTAATACCATTGGATTCCTTGTGAAAAATCGGTCAAGATAGGTTTTTACGGATTTCAATTCGGATAAAAATCGAGAGAGTTACGCGTGTTGGAAATTCGACGCGGAACGATGTTTTCAAATAGTAGCATTTCTGGTTTTTTAATTGCTGCGTTTTGTACGTTGAGTTTCAGCATGCATGTGCGATACCATGGGATTCCTTGCGAAAAATCAGTCAAGATAGGTTTTTACGGATTTCAATTCGGATAAAAATTGAGAGAGTTACGCGTGTTGGAAATTCGACGCGGAACGATGTTTTCAAAACAGTGCAGTTCTGGTTTTTTTATTTCTGCGTTTTGTGTGTTGACTTTCTATGTTCGTGAGTAATACCATTGGATTCCTTGCGAAAAATCGGTCAAGATAGGTTTTTACGGATTTCAATTCGGATAAAAATCGAGAGAGTTACGCGTGTTGGAAATTCGACGCGGAACGATGTTTTCAATCGATAACAGTTCTGGTTTTTTAATTTCTGCGTTTTGTGTGTTGATTTTCCGTGTGCGTGAGTAATACCATTGGATTCCTTGCGAAAAATCGGTCAAGATAGGTACTTCCGGATTTTGATTCCGATAAAAATTGAGAGAGTTATGAGTGTTTGAAATTTGATAAAAAACGTGTTGAAAATTAAAGTTTCGGTATTAGTTTTTACCCCGTAAGAGATGTCGGAGATGATGTTGTGACATCTTTCCTCTTTTTCTTATTTTTATTTTCAAAACTCAACCAATTTTTTTTACATAGCAAAAAATCATCATTTTCCAATTCATACCCCATAATATTTTAATCCACAAAAAATCACAAAAAAAATAATATTATTTTTAATATATTTAAAAATAGTGTTTTAAATTGTTTTAAATGCTTTTAAAATGATTTCTTTTTCTTGATTTTTAAAACCAAAATGATTTTAAATATTTATGTGGATAAAATATTTTTTCATAAACCTTAATCATTATTTAATGATTTTATTTGATATTCTTATCATTTTTTACTTAATTTTTTTTTGGAAAAATGCCTTAAAAAATGAAATTGGGGTTTTATTTGATTTTCACCCTAACAAATATTTTTCAGACTCTTTGGGCCTCTATTAGAGTGTAAGACCCGACTCTTTTTTTAACAAAACAATTTTGGGCCTCAGTTATTGTATAAGTCCCGATACGTTAAAAATCTCGGCGCGATCGTCATTTTCAAACTGAAAATATTTTGGGTCTCTCCCTGAGTTGTAAGCTCCATCTTTTGTACAAAAATACACTTTGTGCCTCTAATAGAGTGTAAGACCCAACCCCTCTTTTTCATATTTTCTCATTTTTCATATTATTTTTTAATGATTTGGAAAATTAATAACTCCCTCAATTTTGATTATTTTTTATTGGTTCTTTTTCTGAAAAATCACAAAAATAGTAAAATATTTTATTCTTCAAAAAATCAAATTTATATTATTTATTTAATATAGTTGGTATTTTTGTGAATAAATTTATTTTTAATTGTTTTTAAACATTTTAAAAGTGAACATTCATCTTGAAAATCAAAACTAAATAAGTTTTAAATCACCTTGTGATTAAAACCTCATTTTTCAAACCTTAACCAAAAATCACAAGTGGTTTATTTAAACTTATTTGATTTTTTGTCATTTTTTATTAATTTTCTTTGAAAAATTACTTTTAAAAAGTGAAAATTAGGGTTTCTTTGATTTTTAATCATACTCAAATGTCTCAAGACTCTTTGGGCCTCTAATAGAGTGTAAGACCCAATCCCTTTGTAAATACCAAAATTTTGGGCCTCAGTCACTTGTATAAGTCCCACGGTGTTTCCAAAAACTCAGCACGATCGTCGCCCTTTTCAAAATTAACCATTGGGCCTACCCTCGAGTAGTAAGACCCATTTCTTTTCTTAAATCTCACTCGGGCCTCTTGAGAGAGTGTAAGGCCCATCCCTTTGTACAGAAAACCTTTCTTGGGCCTCAGTCACTTGTATAAGTCCCTCTGTACAAATTCAACAGTGCGCTCACTGATAAAACCCTGGGCCTCTCCTTGAGCTGTAAGCCCCAAATCTTTCTTTTTCAAAGCACTTTCTCCTTTGATTTTGAATATACTGTTGTTTTCAATCTTTCTTTGTTGAACAACTAACCAAACAGCATGGAAGCTCTACAACCGAGTAAGTGCTTATTGCTTTCATTTACCGCTTTCATATACATATAACTGTATTGTGGGGCTGTTTCGCTGTAAGTCTTCTTTCATAAACTCATATCAACTGTGTAATAATAGTATAGATATTTAGAGTTTCCCCGGCAACTACGTCTAGCACTAGGTAAAGCCGTTTCAATCACTCTTAAATAGTCAAAACTAGATCCCCATAGGATTACCAGACACAGTCTTCCCTCCTCTTGGGGTTAAACAATATGGAGACATGAAAGGCAGCATTCTCAGTGAACCCTTTCATAGACTGTCACTTGTAGAAGTTGTCAAAGAAACTCTATTCCCCAAAGATGATCTCTTCTCCGTGAATTTCATCTCTTGAGTTTCTTCCAAATTCTCGAACTTTCCTGACTTTGATCTATTCTCGGTGAATAGCATTGCCTTGAATTTCTCGGGGTTTGGGGACCCACAGGCTTCTTAAAAGCACTTGTCAAGAAACTCTACTCCTCAGAGATGATCTTTTCTCCGTGAATGGCATCTCTTGAGTTTCTTCCAAATTCTCAAACTTTCCTGACTTGATCTATTCCTTGTGAATAGCTTGCCTTGAATTTCTCGGGGTTTGGGGACCCATCGGCTTCTTAAAAGCAATCGGCCTCCTCTTGGGCATCGTACAAGGACCCACAGGCTTCCTAAAAGCAACCCCGCCTCCTCTTGGGCTTAGTACAAGGACCCTACGACTTCTTAGAAGTATTCACAGCCTCCTCTTAGGCTTCTTATAATGATCTCTTCCTCCGGGAATGATAGCCTCCTCTTGGGCTTCGTACAAGGACCGATTGGCTTTTTAAAAGTTTCCAGCCTCCTCTTGGGCTTCGTACAAATTGTCCCGACGACCTCCTAAAGGTATAGGAACAGAACTTAGTCATCTGCATAGAACAGTCTTTTCCAGAGTCTACTACTGTTTCTCAAAGTATAGTACAAAAGATAAAACTCTAGACTTGGACGGTCTAATTTCCTTGAGTCTCAAAGACATTCTCAAGCACCCTTCAAGAATAGGAAGAAAACCCGTAGACTCGGACAGTCTCAATACCCTTCGGATTTCCCGCTTCCTTAAAGAACAGGAATAACCCGGATCCTTGAATCAAATCCATGAGTACAATGTTGCTCATATAAGAATTGATTTTCTCTTTCAAAATCAGTATACTGGACCTGTCACTTAAACAGTTACCTTAGCCTCCTCTTGGGCTTTGTACAATGATCCTCCCCAGCGGAGTCAAACAACGTTTAGCCTCTCTCTCTCGGGCTTTGTACGAGACACATAAGAGACTCCCTCATTGAGTCAATCACCCTTTTCGCCTCCATCTCGGGCTTTATACGAGATACAAAAAGGTTCTTATTAAGCCAAATGAATAACAACCTCCATCTCGGGCTTCGTGCGAGATACAAAAAACTCTCTTGTAGAGTCAAACAGCCTCCATCTCGGGCTTTATACGAGATACCAAAAGACTCCATTGTTGGGTCAAAACCTTTTAGCCTCTCTCTCGGGCTTTGTACGAGACACATATTAGCCTCCTCTTAGGCTTTGTGTAAGAAAACCACTGGTTGATCCAATTAACCTTTTAGCATCAAAGATGTGCATCGTTCACAGTACACAAACATCAACAACTCTTTCCCCTTCATCTAATCGCTGTAAGCGGCAAGCCTCTGGATCATCTACATCCATGCCACTGTCCCTCTTTTAGCATGAGAAATTCCTAAGGAAAGATAGCATTGCTCTACACTGAGTTAAAGTCTTCTCCTTCAGGTTAAAAATCCCCTTTAAAGGAAATTATGGCATTGCCGGATTCACACATCCCGGTTAAAGTAATTCTCCTTTATAAACAGTTGTGACAGACAAACCCTTCTTTAGAGATGACAAATTCTCTCTAAAGTCGAGGTCCTTCAGCTTCACGTCTTGGGCTTTGAACAAGACACAAATAGACTTTTCAGCTTCACATCTTGGACTTTGAACAAGACACAAATAGACTTTTCAGCTTCATATCTTGGGCTTTGAACAAGATACAAGCCACCTTTCGCTTCACGTCTTGGGCTTTGAACAAGACACCAAAAACACCTATTTCCTCCCATAGAATAGGAGGAACTACGAACGCTCTGATTTCCCTGTTTCGGTAAACGGGAATACGTAGGCATAAGATCGAAAGAAAAGATCTTAGCGAGCACACTAAACAAAAAAACCAAATCCCATACTCTCACATCAAAAAGCATCAGTCCTAACATCCTAATCCTTGTTCCCCGCCAGAAACCTTCTGCCAAGGTAAAAAGAAAGAAAACAGTATTGGCGAAAATTCAAATAACCAGTACAAAGGCCCCCCACATTGATAGCATCCGTAACCTAACAGACCGCTGTTTAAACTCAGTATGCAAAGCAGGGTTAATTGGAGACATCTATTTTCCTTCCTTATTCAGCTCACAATAGGATAAAAAATGAATCGACCTGTAGTAAGGTCAAACCGCAGAGAGCGACCAGCGCTTAAGAACCGCGTCCAAAATCGCTCGCTACAGCGGAGAGTGCCTATCCTGCCTCGTCTTCTTGTGTCTTGGTGATGATCGATCTCACGGGGAGATCTGGTCGCGCTTACGAATGCGTTGAGATTCAGGCTCACGCCTCGTCATGCGGTCTTCCCCGCGCCTAGGTGGCGGGCTTCTTGATTTCTGGTGTTTACTCTTCGGAGGAGAGGATCTTGGAAGAGATGCTTCCTCGAGAGATCCTATTCTCTCTCCTTGCTACAAGATAAGGAGGTTTGTGCGGTTGACAGCTTCCAGAAGAGCTGCAACGGCCAGGTCGGCGCTGGGAGGGCCAGGAATTGGTCGTTCGCCCGACGTTAGCTGTTTACCTCCTTGATCGGTGGGAGGAGGAGTTGGAGACGCAGTGGCCCCGTCTTGAAGGAAACGGGGATCAGAAAGTAACAAAGAACTGCCGTCGACGTCCATCTTGTTGACGGGAACGAGAACCGTAGCGTCAGCACCTTTTGCGGAGTTCTGAGCGGCCATATGTGGGCGGATCAAAGAATGTATGTTTTGATCTTTTAGTTTCTGAGGAGGAAAGAAAGAAAGAGGAGAACAAGGAGTTCCCACAGACGGCGCCACTGATCCAGAGTATTCGAACAGGTCCACGTAAGCTAGTCGTCAGATGGCAAGGTGCTCGGACGGATGATGGTCGTCAGGCGTGCAAGTTGTTCGGCTTGTGAATGAGGAGAGGAGGGGGTGTACCTGCAAGGCACTCCGACGCTCAAGTAAGAAAAGGTCAGAGAAAAGGGGCAAGTACAAAGTGTATTCTTAGGGTGAAAATGTGATACCTGACCCTCTCAAGCGAGAGGGTTTATATAGAGTCCCCAGCGCGTGGCCAACGGTCCTATTTTCGGGGCGAAATAACCGTTTTCCCCAAAGAATAGGTGACTGCCCAAACTAGCCGTTATGTCGGGCAGGGTGCCAGAAACTAGCCGTTGTGTCGGGCAAAACCGCAGTTCCGGGCACCTGCCCCTTGCTGTTCGGGCAGCGAGGAAGCCGTGCGTAACGGGCATAAAAGTCGGGGAGGACATTGCGTTCCTTGCCCGGTTGGAGGGGCAGAAATGTCGTTATTGCCCCTCTGTGGATTGGGCTTAGGTGATTTGGGCCGCTCTGGAGCAGAGGCGGATTGGGCCAATTCTAGCCATTGGTCCAGTCCATAACACTTATGATATATATGTGGATGTTAATTACTTTGGAATCAGGACTGTTAGTGAAAAAAGAAAGTTAGTTAAAAATCCGACGAGAACTTTTCCATATGTCTTGAATTAATAGCTTAGTTATAATTTGAATTGGAATGAAAATCATCTCAATGATGCCCTCCTCTAGGAAATATATCCTCTAGGAAATATTTATAGCGGACTATATCCTCTAGGAAATATTTCATAATCAAAGGGATTTGATTTCAAAATTGGCTGTCAGTTTTTTTCCCTAAATCAGCTTACAACCTATGTATATATGCCGATGTACTCTCAATATTTTGTAATGAAATCAATTCATTATTCCCTAGAATACGCAGTGACAGTGTCACTCCTGCTGGATAGTATTTCATTTTCTCTTTTTGTAGTTGGTATATTCAGTACAAATTCTCACACAAATTTCAAACAAACTTATGAAATAGAATAGGAAATCTGTTCAGGTTTACAAATACATGTCGATTAATTGTTGAAAGGTCTAATCATGAAACATATAGGACCGCATGCTTAGTTACTCTGGTTAGTTAAATGAAGGAGAGTCAGGCACTGATTTTTTAAAATGTTAACTGAAAGAGGAGCCGTGGCATTGGCATAAAATGAAAAACTTTTTTTTTCTTATTGCCAACAGCCAAGTCTCATCATTCATTTTTAGAGTTCATAACTGAACAAATATAACATATTAAGAATTTTAGTGAACATTTGCTTTCACATGCGTTAACTTTTGGGTTATTTGATTGGTGTTTGCAGCGGTTCTTGGTGATGGATTCAGGGCAAAGGATTTAACATTTCAAAACACAGCAGGTCCTGATGCACATCAAGCAGTGGCATTAAGATTAGACAACGATCTTTCTGTGATTGAGAATTGCGAGTTCATAGGAAATCAAGACACTCTATATGCTCATTCACTGCGCCAATTCTACAAATCATGTCGCATTTTAGGGAACGTGGATTTCATCTTTGGAAATTCAGTTGTAATATAAAAAAAAATTTATATCTAATATTTAAATAATTTTTTTCTTAAAAATATGATTGAAATAGTTTATAAAGTCGCACGGGACATAACCTGTTAGATTCCAAAAAAAACAAACATATATTACTTTCAATGATATCACTCAGAAGTTAAAAAGCTAGATTCCATTTTTTTCAATATTATATAAACAAGTTTATGAAGTGATACGAAACGCAGTCAATTAAACTCAAACAAGTATGCATAAGTATTGCTCTCAAAAATAAAAAGTTTAAAATCTTGATTATTATGTATTTCAATCTTATCATTGTAATGTTTAAATTATGATTGAAATACTTCATACAATGACATGGGATACAATTACTTAGATCCAAATTAAAAAAAATCATGCATATATATTATTCTTAATGTGCATTTGAATATAATCCAGCTATCAATATATTTAATACTATATCTCACACTTTTTTTCGTACCCGTGTGGACGCACGGGTCTTCTACTAGTATATAATTAACATGAACTACATAATTATATTTATTTTTGTTTTTATTTGTTCTCCTACATGGTGAAATTTGTTTTCTCATATCGTAGAAATATTTTGAAATAGGAAAAATGAAACTACTCATTCAATTATTGTTATAAACGGAAACAACTTTACTATCTATTCAAAGACTTTTATAAATAATATCAAAACAAAATTAATATTTATACACTGGAAAAAATACATTGTTGCTAAAAATATTAGTATATAGGAGAAATCAGGCCCGACCCTGTGCAGGAGCAGCAGACTCTACAGCACAGGTCCCCATATTTTAGAGGGCCCAAAATGTTAAGAGGTCTAATTTTTTATATTAATATTAATAAATATAAAAAAAATATTATTAAAACATCAAATCAATTAAAAAATACTATAATAAAAACCCAATACATTAAAAAATGAGATTGATTAAAGTCAAAATAATTATAATTAAATCTTATTTTTGTTAATACATGATAATATTTTTTATGTGTTATTTTTATTTATTATAATTGTTTTTTTTTATTTTAACTTATTTTAAAATTAGAACTGGGCCTTCAGTTTTATTGGGCCGGCCCCGGGGAAAATAATATTGCTATAAACAAAAATAACTTCACTACTGAATCTAATTTTTTTTATAAATATTGTCAAAACAAAAATAATATTTTGATTCAAATATTTTTTTATATACAGAAACAACTTTACTATTGATTCAAATATATTTATAAATAATGTCAAAACAAAATTAATATTTATATACAAAAAAAAAGTCATTGTTGATTAAAATGTTTTTATATAGGGAAGAAAATACTTTTGTTATAAACGGGAACAACCTTACAATTTATTCAACTATTATTATAAATATTGTCAAAACAAAAATAATATTTTTATTCAAATATTTTTATATACGAGAACAACTTTACTATTATTCAAATATATTTAAATAATGTCAAAACAAAAAATATATATTTATATACGAGACAAAATACATTGTTGAATATTGTTATAAACGGATCAACTTTACTACTGATCCAAATACTGAATAATAAAATTTTATCGACCATTTATGGACCATTTTTATATACGAAAAAAATATTATTGTTATAAACGGACTATTTCTTAAATAATTAATTCATCTAATACAAATTTTAATAGTTTTTATTTTTAATTATATTATTTTTTATATTATTGTTTACCTTTCATTTTCTATGTTATAAACGGACTCAATTTTAATATTGATTCTAATTTTTTAATATACGAAATAAATATTATTTCAATTTGATTAACAATTACGCGTCCATAACATAAAATACTCGAACAGACATGCTCGTGCGAATGCATGAGTAAGTTACTAGTTATTGAAGATAGGAAGGAAAGACAATAAAAGTTGGTTTTACTTCATTTTTATAATAATATTACTACTTTGAGTTTAGTTATATTTTTCTGACTTTAGCTATTTTGAATTTTTTTTGATGAAAATAACTACTTCAACCACAATAATCAAAATGCAAAATATAGTTCAGTTATTTATATTATATTATTATTATAATTAAAAACATCATATAATAATTTGATTAGCGTCGTATAAATATTTTAACTATGTGTAAATTATAAATATTATATTCTATTTAAATCTAAATTATATTGTAATTATAAATGAGTTATTAATAATAAATAAATAAATATTTAATTATATAATTAAAAGAAAATACAATCTTGCCTAAAATAATTGAAAGATAAATATCAATATAAATTTATGGTAGTAATAATAATATTAATATAAATTCTTGCCTAAAATACTTCATAATATAGTCAATTTTATTATTAATAATAATAATAATAATAATAATAATAATATTAATAATAATAATAATAATAATAATAATAATAATAATAATAATAATAATAATAATAATGAAATACAATTGACTTTTAAAGAGAAATAAATATTTAAGTACAACAACCAACTACAGCAACACTATTTATTAGTACTAACATTATTATTAAAGTATACACACTAACGCATATTGTGTTTTGGTATTTAAATTTTTCTTTAAGAAATGAACATGAAATTCTGGCCTATGCAGACAGCAGATGTCCTACCACATGTCTAGATATTGTGCTGCATAATCTTTTAAACTTGGAGGCGCAACAACAGACTGATACCTTGAATATCAGAACTGCACACACACAGATGTCATGACATCTGATCCAACATGTCAGTCAAGAACATTAACAAAACTGTAAATTCCATAATGTTAAAATAAGACAGTGATTGTTAACCCAGTTCGGTGCAATTCACCTACATCTGGGGGATACCAATCCAGGATGAAGAATTCACTAACTGTAGACTGTTACAAAGTTAAACTCCCACGTTTACAACTTTATCCCTAACATCTACCCCATGAACATCTTTACCATGGCTAAACTCAATGATTTATAACCCTGATATGAGATACCCCACTCACATCCTAATCACAACCTGTGATGTCTCTGTCTTCTGTCAATTCAGAACTGTCGCGGTTTCTTGACCTTCATGTTATCTTGGACTTGCTTCAAAGCTTCGTCCAAGACCAATATAACAACCATTACCTACAGGTTTCTGGTTGTGTACAAGCACCTATGTCATCCTCTCTGCATCCCATATTATAGAGGGGAACTACAACCCTAAGAGCCAACGACTCTCAAAACCTAAACCCTTATTTTTTACAAATGAGAACTAGGTTACAATTGTTACATAAGGCTACTAACCCTAGGTCTAAGGCTTCATATATATATAGTCTTGTGTCTTGGGCTTTCTATTTTTGATCCTTGATCCAGTATTAAAAATTATAGCAAATCTTAGACAGATTTGTTACACATTTAAATCATGCTATATCAATCCAGGATGTTGTATCTTGCTGTTAGGACATCTTCTTCGACATCTTTGATCTTGGTTGTTTCTTCATCTTTATTGTTGATATGTTTTACCAAAATTTAGTCAAACTCTAGGAGCTTTCAGAACATACAAAGATAATTACGTTATCGTCTTAATGAAACAGTTGTGGCTATTTATTTAATTAGAACACTCACAATCTCACGTATAATATCAACAAAGTCAATGCTCATCTATTATTAATATAAGAAAGTTAAATACTACCAAAAGTACTTAATTAGCCTAATTAAAACTGTTTAACAGCTAATTTTTATGACCCTAAATGTAATTTCAACAGCCTAATCATTACTAACCCTAACATTTCCAATTCATACGTATCTTAATATATTCTGCCAATTTCCAATGTTGAGCAGTGTATTTGTTCAAAACTATTTGCATCGAAACCATGAAGAACCCTTTCCAATTCCATCATTTAATTTTGCCTGCATAGGGATTTCTTATTAAAAAGGCTCAAGATAACTATAACAAATCCTTTACCATTCCATCAACACTCTCTTTTGCGAACCCTAAGGTTTCATCTACCTCTTCCCCTCAACAATACTCTATATTTCCATCATTCTCAATTCCAAACATAGTTTAAGTTGTTGTCTATGTTATTTATGTTTGTTAACGTTTTATTGTTCGAATGCAGCCAAAATCATGAGTCGAAGGATTGACTGTATCAAGGACATAAACGACACCAAGGAAAATTGGAGATTGGCGGTTCGGAACGTTGATGCATGGAGCGTTATAAATAGTAAGGGAATTGAGCATATGGAGAAGGTTTTAATGGATGCATCGGTAATGTTTTTTACAATCCTTCATATAAATTTTCATTTGATTCTAATCTAAATCTTAAAAAAAATAAAAGTCATTTTCCAATGTCTTTTAGGGTGACAAAATACAAGTTTTGATCCGTGCTGACCATACACCTAAATGGAAAGAACGAATTCAGGAGAACATGACCTGCATAATCAACAACAGCTCTATTTATGATAATGATTTTCAGTGGAAGCTATGTGATCATTCAAAGAAATTTGTGTTTCTTGGTGGTACTAATTTGAAAGCTGTTGATGTTCAAAACATTCCTCCAAAAAGGTATTATTTCAAAGATTTTGGTGAAGTCCTTGGAGGCAAATGTGAGCTTAACAGACTTGAAGGTATCATTTCTTCAAATGGATAGTTTATTTTTAAGATATTTTTATAAAGTAATCATATATTCTTATAATAAATGTCGTAGTATTAATTTTACTTTGGTTACTATTTTTTAGATATTATTGGTGTTGTTCATGAGATCAACAATTTCCAGTGTAACACACCAGGAAAAAAGACTTTTGTGTCACTAAATCTGAAATACCTGAGGTAAAATATGCCTCCATTACATCTTTTAGATTTTTTGCAGTTAAAGTATGTCTTAATATGTCATGCAAAATACTTATTTGTACTATACATAGCAGTGGTAAATTTATTAACTACACTTTATGGGAAAGCTATGGAACTAAGTTTTTGGAATACTACAATGATGCCAAAAACAGTGGTACTATTGTCATTATTCTCACTCATGCAATGATCAAGGATTCACAAGGTTTGTGATCCTGACTTTTTTGAACAGGTCTATATAAATTGGAAAACTTCAATGTTGATTGGATTTAGGTTTTTTTCATTTTTAGTTTCAAACGGATGGAGTGGTTCTAAGTTGCTAATTAATGAGGAAATTCCAGAGATTACAGAATATTTGTCTAAGTAATATAGTTATTCTTTTTTACATTTGAATTTTTCCTCTTTTCATCTTGAATTTTATTAAAATAATAGATGAATATGGTTGTAGGTTACCTGCTAATGAGCAGACTGAAAATCCAACTCAATCATCAAAGTCTATTTCTCTTTGGTTTGGAACATTACAGTTCACTACAGTTGAAAATTTTATCAGTAAGGTGTTTGCCTGGAAAATTTGCAAACAACCGTTGATCTCTTAATTTCTATAAAAATTAGTTTACTTGCAGGACCGATCAAACAAATCCTAGGACAATGTGCTTTTAATGATTTTGACAATTTGTATGAAAATAAAACCTTTTATTCATCATTGTTTGTATAAACTAATGTATTTCGACTGAAAAGTAATGAAAACTTTGCTTTTTGAAAGAAATGGCGAAAATGTAAATAAATTGCAAGAATGAAATTACAGAAAATGTAAAGGGAATTGCAAATGAATAACTTAAAACTTCATTAAAATGCAAGGAATAAAACTGGTGTTTTTCAAACGTACATTTTCTCAGTAACTACTCTTTTCTCTCACACGGTTACTTTGAGTATTCTTGAGTAACTTGTACAAATTTTGAATACACGCGGAAATCTAATCACTATGACTCCCTATTTATATACAATCGAAATAACTGTCAATAACAACTATTTCTCCTAATGGTGACAAATGGCAATCTGCATGCATTCGTCAAGTAGATACATTCCACGCGTCCTATTTCAAAAACGAAACTCCCTCCTAAATTTAAATTTCAAAACATCCGTCGAACAAGGCCTTATCACCAATCTGTCAAAGCATTTCTAATACTTAGAAAAAATCTCCAAATAGATTCCTCCAATTAACATTTGTCTTCGACTGACTTTCTTCAGAAACACACTCCTGTCGAAATATCTTGGCAGATCTTCAAACTTATTTTCTGAACAAAATCCAGACGTCGAAATTAGCAGCCTACAAATTGCCCCCAGAAAATGCATTTTCGACAAAGGGAGAAAAGCATTTTTTGCCAACATAATTCGACGTCGTCAATAATTCGACATACGACTGTTCATATGACTAGACATTTGTGACGTCAGAGTCATCATTGCACTTTTTCTAAAACGTCTCTTCAGCCCACGTTTTAAGATCTTTCATCATCACTACCCAGTCCCTAGTAGATCATGGGTCAAAAAAAATTAACTGCCACTGTCTGAACCATCCACTCATAACTGCCACGTGTCCCACGATTTCTCCATTAAATGGAAAAAAATTCTGAATTTCAACCGCTTCAGTCCCTTTTCCTTCTATAAATAAGTTGAAAAATTTTCTTTTTCACTTTTCACGCTCCTTTTCTTTTGGAAAAAACTCTCTTCAACGTATCTTCATCTTATTCATTTTTCTCTGCATTTTCTTCTGCAATCAATCATGGCATCCTCCGCAGCTCCTCAAGTCACGAGTAAAGATTCCAAGAAATCTAAAAACTTACCACCTGTCCACAAGATTCTTGGTCCAAAGGTGGTGGGGAACCAACAATATATACCAGAGCCTCCAAATGAAGAGGAGAAAAGACATATTTACCATTCTCAGGTACTGATTCCTATTTTAATTTCTGGTAAATCTCATGTAATGTTAGGACCCTTACCTGATTTATCTCTAGATCCTGTAAAAGTGAGAGAATTCTTTCCAGCTTACCACCGTTACAAACCCATAGCTAACGGAGTTAGTGTAACGCCCCAAGTTCATATTTTAATTATTTATTAATTATTTGTGAATACAAGGCAATTTGATGACATGATGTTGTGTTGCATGGACATTTTTGGGTGGAAATCATTTTAGTAATAATAATAGTAAGAATAAATCATAGTATATTATTTAAATTATTATTTATTATTTAAAATAAGAGAAGTAGGAGCATTGAGGGTATATTGGTCTTTTAGGAGGAATAAGCGAGGATATAATGGTAAGAGCACAATTAGGGGTATTTAAGTGGGAATAGTGAAAAGGAATTCATTATTCTACTATTTGGAGGAAAAGGCAAAAGTGCTCTGAGGAACAAGTGAGAAGGAGGCTAGGGCATAAGAGAATTCCGGAGAAATTTTAAGAGAAGTCGAAGGAGACGATATTTTAAGGTATGGGGAGTATTACTTTACAATATTCTTGATATAAGGATTTGATGTTGGTGGGTGATTGGGGTTTTGGGGAAACTTGGGAATTTAGAGGTTAGGGATAATGGAATTTGATGAATTGAGATGAGATTATTGTTGTTGTTGATGCATGTGTGATAGTTGTAGGTTGTAATGACATATTCTGAAGTAATTGATGGATAAAACGTGTTTTTGGAGTGTAGAATCGTAGGAGGGAAGGTGCTGTAATCGCAGGGTTTTTCTGCCAAAATCGCAGAGCCCGCTTGCGCGGCTGGAGAATTCTCGCCTCCTCGAGGCAGTGAGCAGCGCGCTCAGCGCGGGCTTAGCCTGCTTAGCGCGATCTGGAAGTTGAAATTATTATTTTTAATTTCTTAAAATTGTGGGAAATTGTTCGTGTTATGTTGTATTAATGTTGTAATGATGCCATGACTTGTTACTGCGTGTTGACGTGTTATATGATGATAAATTGATGATTTTCAATATGATGATGCATATGAAGTTTGATGAACCAATGATGATATGATTTACATGACGTTGATGAACTAATGATGATATGATTTACATGACGTTGATGAATTAATGATGACATGATTTATATGGTGTTCTGGTGAATGATGATGCACTTTATTACCTTTGTTGATATTGATGAATTTGACGTTGTGCATCATGCATTCATAGCATTTAGGACTTCGGTCTAGTGACGATGTTAGGACTTCGGTCCAGTGGTGGCTTTAATCCCATTGTGTGGATTGAAGTATTTTGTGACGTGCTCCCTTGTGGAGGGTTGATGGCCTGGTGTCCATTACTATGACGATTAGGTACCACATGCATATTAGGAAGTTGCATTTCATTCTTGGTGGCATTACATGATTGCACGTTCATGATGTTGATGACTTGGTGATCTATATGATGAGTCGGGGTGAATTACTATGATGTTTGTTTGAGATGAATGTTAACTTATTAATATCTTTTCTTTATATGAATTATATTGAATTGTGATTACTCACCCTGCCTGTTTGAATATTGCCTCTACGTGGGTAACGTACAGATAACCAAGACTAGTTCGTGGTGCGTGAAGAGCTAGCTTGGAGTCTTTTCCTTTTAGTTGATTAGAGGGTGTGTCTTGCTCTGATTATGTAACATCGGGGTTGGGAACGTTTCTATTTTTGAAGTATTGTGCTATTTTGATTAACTTGTTTTATTGAGAATTTTGAGGACGTTTAGTTGTTTTAAACTCCAAATTTTGATTTGATGAAAATGTGATGAGTTGTTCTTTTATGGTGATAATTCCGCTGCGATGTTTTATTTTAAAAGAGATGTTAATTAAAATTGAGTCGCTATTTTCTATGTGTTGAACCCGTGTTACGGAGCAGGATGTTTAATTTGATGTTATATGAAGAAATGTGACACCTTATGTGATGTACTCAGATTTATTTAAGTATATTATTGCGTATATTCATGTTGGGTTAGAAGGGTGTTACATTAGTGGTATCAGAGCAGGTCGGTCCGTCCAGCTAGGTTTTTACTTGATGTCTGTCCCTGTATGTCGATGAGTGTGTGTACACTGTCGATGTTTTAGTTCTTCTAACCTTGTTGGTGGTGTGCAGGATGGCTGGAAGAAATGATCGTGCAATTGCTGATGCTTTCGAATCGGTTGCTAATGTGGTGGCGCAACTGAATCCGAATGGTGGAGCTCCTGATGAGTTTCGGGCTTTGGGGAAGTTTCAAAGGAACAATCCACCGACTTTTGTGGGTACGCATGATCCAGCAAGTGGACACAAGTGGCTGAAGGCGATCGAGAAGATCTTCTGGGTGATGGGGTGTTCTGATGAGCAACAGGTTCAGTTCGGAACGCATATGCTGGAAGAAGAGGCTGAGGACTGGTGGGATAACACCCGTCAGAGACTCGCGGATGTTGGCACTGTGATAACTTGGGATGTATTTTAGCAGGAATTTCTGGGGAATTATTTTCCAGAGGATGCTCGTGGCAAGAGAGAAGTGGAATTCCTTGAGCTAAAACAAGGAGATATGACTGTGGCAGAGTATGCCGCGAAGTTTGAGAAGTTGGTGAAGTTTTTTCCGCACTACAATCGTGTTGATGCTGAGATGTCCAAATGCCTCAAGTTCGAGAATAGGCTGAGACTAGAGATTAAGCAGAGTATTGGGTATCAGCAGATCCGCAGGTATGCTGAGTTGGTTGACAAGAGCATAATCTACGACGAGGATAGTCGAGCTCGATCTGCTCACTACAAGCAGTTGAGAGAGAAGAAAGGGCAGTATAGGGGTAAGCCTTATGCAACTTCAGTTGACAAAGGGAAGCAGAAGGCTTCAGATGGGAAAAAGACAAGTGGGGGAGCAGTTTCCGATTCTGGAAAGTGTCATAAGTATGGCGAGCAAGGTCGCCGTGCTGATGTGTGTACCAACAATGTGCTGAGGTGCTATAGATGCGGTAAGAAAGGTCATCGAGCTACTGATTGCAAAGATGAGGGTCTGACCTGTTTCAATTGTGGTGAGAAAGGTCATATCAGTACTCAATGTCAAAAGCTGAAGAAGACTGCTACTGCTGCCCAGACCAGTGGCCATGTGTTTTCTTTGAGTGGTGCAGAAACTCCAGAGAAGGACAACCTGATTCGAGGTACTTATTTTATTAATAATATCGAGTTGGTTGCTATTATTTATACTGGTGCTACTCATTCTTTTATCTCGCTCAAATTTGCTAATAGATTGGGTTTGAAGTTATCTGACATGAATGGGAATATGGTAATAGAAACTCCAGCTAATGGTTCGGTTACTACTACCCTTATGTGTTTAAGATGTCCTGTGACGATATTTGAGAAGAGTTTTGTGATGGATTTGGTGTGCTTACCCTTGCACCATATCGATGTGATCTTTGGGATGAACTGGTTAGAGTTCAACTGGGTTCACATCAATTATTATACCAAGGTTGTGGAGTTTCCTGAAATTAATGCCGGTGGAGGGTCGATGTTCTTATCTGCTAAGCAAGTAGACGAACTTGTGGAGGATGAAGCTTTGGTGTTTGCATCATTACAGATTGATCGTGAAGCTACAAGTGTGGAGTTTCCAGTTGTCTGTGAATTTCCAGATGTGTTTCCAGATGATATCAGTGATTTGCCTCCAGAGCGTGAAGTAGAGTTTGCAGTGGACTTAATACCAGGTACGAGTCCAGTGTCGATGGCTCCTTATCGAATGTCAGCTTCTGAGCTAAGTGAATTGAAGAAACAGTTGGAAGAGTTGCTTGAGAAGCAGTTTGTTTGACCAAGTGATTCTCTGTGGGGTGCTCATGTGTTGTTATTAAAGAAGAAGGATGGAAGTATGAGGCTGTGCGTTGATTCTCGGCAGTTGAATAAAGTGACTATCAAGAGTAAGTATCTGCTACCGAGAATTGACGATTTGATGGATCAGCTAGTAGGTGCTTGTGTGTTCAGCAAGATTGATTTGAGGTCGGGTTATCATCAGATTCATGTTAATCCTGGCGATATTCCGAAGACGACTTTCAGGACGAGGTATGGACACTACGAATACACTGTGATGTTGTTTGGTGTATCTAATGCACCTGGTGTGTTCATGGAGTACATGAATCAGATTTTCCATGAGTATTTGGATAAGTTTGTAGTGGTGTTTATCGATAATATCTTTATATATTCTAGATCTGAAGAAGAGCATGTCGAGCATTTGAGGACTGTGTTGCAAGTCTTGAAGGAGAAGAAGTTGTATGTAAAGCTGTCAAAGTGTGAGTTATGGTTGAAGGAAGTGAGTTTCCTTGGCCATGTGATTTCAAGTGGCAGGATTGTTGTTGATCCTTCTAAGATTGATGTCGTGTTACAGTGCGAGACTCCGAAGTATGCTACTGAGATACGGAGTTTTCTGGGATTAACGGGTTATTATCGCAAGTTTATTGAAGGCTTTTCTAAGTTGGTGTTACCTTTGACTCAGTTGACTCGAAAGGGTCAAGCTTTTGTGTGGGATGTAGCTTGTGAAAAGAGTTTTGTGGAATTAAAGAAGAGATTGACTACTGCTCCAGTGTTGATTTTGCCTAATCCAAGTGAATCTTTTGTGGTGTATTGTGATACGTCAAAGATGGGTCTTGGTGGAGTGTTGATGCAGAATGGACAAGTCGTTGCCTATGCTTCGAGACAATTGCGAGTTCATGAGAGAAATTATCTTACACATGACTTGAAGTTGGCTGCGGTGGTGTTTGTGTTGAAAATTTGGAGACATTATCTGTTTGGCTCTAAATTTGAAGTGTTTAGTGATCATAAGAGTCTGAAGTATTTATTCGATCAGAATGAACTGAATATGAGGCAGAGAAGGTGGTTAGAGCTGTTGAAGGATTTCGATTTTGATTTGAGTTATCATCCGGGCAAGGCAAATGTAGTGGCTGATGCGTTGAGCCGAAAATCATTGCATATGTCGATGCTTATAGTGAAGGAGTTGGAACTAATTGAACAATTCAGAGATTTGAGTTTGGTATGTGAAGAGACCTCTAACAGTGTGAAATTGGAAATGTTGAAGTTAACTAGTAGTATTCTGGAAGAAATCAGAGTGGGACAACAATCTAATTTAAAGTTGGTTGACCAATTGACTTTGATTAACCAAGGTAACGGAGGTGACTTACGGATTGATAAGGATGGTGTGGTGAGGTTTCGAGATAGAGTATGTGTTCCGGATGTTCCAGATATTAAGAAGAGCATTCTTGAAGAAGGGAATCGAAGTAGGTTGAGTATTCATCTCGGTGCTACAAAGATGTGCCAAGATTTGAAAAAGTTGTTTTGGTGGCCATGTATGAAGAAGGATGTTGCGGAGTTTGTTTATGCGTGTTTGACTTGTCAGAAGTCGAAGGTTGAGTATCAGAAGCCTTTAGGTATGATGCAGCCGTTGAGGATTCCAGAATGGAAATGGGATAGTATTTCCATGGATTTTGTGGTGGGATTGCCGAAGACTGCTAAGGGAAATGATTCAATTTGGGTGATCGTGGATAGATTAACTAAGTCGGCTCATTTCTTACCGATGAAGATTAATCACTCCATGCAAAAGCTATCCGAGATGTATATTGAGGAGATTGTGAAGTTACATGGGGTACCTTCGAGTATTGTGTCGGATAGAGACCCGAGGTTTACATCGAGGTTTTGGAAAAGTTTGCAAGATGCTTTGGGTACTAAGTTGAGGATGAGTTCTGCCTATCATCCGCAGACGGACGGTCAGACAGAAAGGACTATCCAATCTTTAGTAGATTTGCTGAGGGCTTGTGTGTTGGATCATGGAGGATTGTGGGATAGCCATTTGCCGTTGATTGAGTTCACGTACAATAATAGTTTTCATGCTAGTATTGGAATGGCGCCTTATGAAGCTTTGTATGGGAGAAGGTGTAGGACTCTGTTGTGTTGGTATGAGTCGGGCGAGAGTGTTGTACTCAGACCTGAAATTATGCAGGAGACGACTGAGAAGATTAAGAAGATACAAGAAAGGATGATAGCTTCACGGAGTCGTCAGAAGAGTTACCATGATAAGAGAAGGAAAACACTTGAATTCCAAGAGGGAGATCACGTGCTTTTGAGAGTGACGCCAATGACTGGTGTGGGTCGAGCTTTGAAGTCTAGGAAGCTCACTCCACATTTTGTTGGTCCTTATCAGATATCACAGAGGATAGGAGTGGTAGCCTATCGAATTACTTTACCGCCGTCCCTTGCGAATTTGCATGACGTGTTCCATGTGTCTCAATTGAAAAGTACATTCTGGATCCGTCGCATGTGATTCTGATGGATGATGTACAAGTGAGAGATAATCTGACTGTGGAAGCATTGCCTGTATGTGTCGATGGTCGAGAAATGAAGCAGTTGTGAGGTAAGGAGATTGCTTTGGTGAAGGTTTTGTGGGGAGGACCAGCTGGCGAGAGTTGGACTTGGGAACGTGAAGATCAGATGAGGGAGTCGTACCCGACTCTATTTGCTTCAGGTAAATTTTCGAGGACGAAAATTCCTTAAGTGGGGGAGAGTTGTAACGCCTCAAGTTCATATTTTAATTATTTATTAATTATTTGTGAATACAAGGCAATTTGATGACATGATGTTGTGTTGCATGGACATTTTTGGGTGGAAATCATTTTAGTAATAATAATAGTAAGAATAAATCATAGTATATTATTCAAATTATTATTTATTATTTAAAATAAGAGAAGTAGGAGCATTGAGGGTATATTGGTCTTTTAGGAGGAATAAGCGAGGATATAATGGTAAGAGCACAATTAGGGGTATTTAAGTGGGAATAGTGAAAAGGAATTCATTATTCTACTATTTGGAGGAAAAGGCAAAAGTGCTCTGAGGAACAAGTGAGAAGGAGGCTAGGGCATAAGAGAATTCCGGAGAAATTTCAAGAGAAGTCGAAGGAGACGATATTTTAAGGTATGGGGAGTATTACTTTACAATATTCTTGATATAAGGATTTGATGTTGGTGGGTGATTGGGGTTTTGGGGAAACTTGGGAATTTAGAGGTTAGGGATAATAGAATTTGATGAATTGAGATGAGATAATTGTTGTTGTTGATGCATGTGTGATAGTTGTAGGTTGTAATGACATATTCTGAAGTAATTGATGGATAAAATGTGTTTTTGGAGTGTAGAATCGTAGGAGGGAAGGTGCTGTTATCGCAGGGTTTTTCTGCCAAAATCGCAGAGCTCGCTTAGCGCGGCCTAGCGCGCTTAGCGCAGTCTGGAGAATTCTTGCATCCTCTAGGCAGTGAGAAGCACACTCAGCGCGGGCTTAGCCTGCTTAGCGCGACCTGGAAGTTGAAATTATTATTTTTAATTTCTTAAAATTGTGGGAAATTGTTCGTGTTATGTTGTATTAATGCTGTAATGCTGGCATGACTTGTTACTGCGTGTTGACGTGTTATATGATGATAAATTGATGATTTTCAATATGATGATGCATATGAAGTTTGATGAACCAATGATGATATGATTTACATGACGTTGATGAACTAATGATGATATGATTTACATGAAGTTGATGAATTCATGATGACATGATTTATATGGTGTTCTGGTGAATGATGATGCACTTTACTACCTTTGTTGATATTGATGAATTTGACGTTGTGCATCATGCATTCATAGCAGTTAGGACTTTGATCCAGTGACGATGTTAGGACTTCGGTCCAGTGGTGACTTTAATCCCATTGTGTGGATTAGAGTATTTTGTGACGTGCTCCCTTGTGGAGGGTTGATGGCCTGGTGTCCATTACTATGAAGATTTGGTACCACTTGCATATTAGGAAGTTGCATTTCATTCTTGGTGGCATTACATGATTGCACGTTCGTGATGTTGATGACTTGGTGATCTATATGATGAGTTGGGGTGAATTACTATGATGTTTGTTTGAGATGAATGTTAACTTGTTAATATCTTTTCTTTATATGAATTATATTGAATTGTGATTACTCACCCTGCCTGTTTGAATGTTGCCTCTACGTGGGTAACATGCAGATAACCAAGACTAGTTCGTGGTACGTGAAGAGTTAGCTTGGAGTCTTTTCCTTTTAGTTGATTAGAGGGTGTGTCTTGCTCTGATTATGTAACATCGGGGTTGGGAGTGTTTCTATTTTTGAAGTATTGTGTTATTTTGATTAACTTGTTTTATTGAGAATTTTGAGGACGTTGAGTTGTTTTAAACTCCAAATTTTGATTTGAAAATGTGATGAGTTGTTCTTTTATGGTGATAATTTCACTGCGATGTTTTGTTTTAAAAGAGATGTTAATTAAAATTGAGTTGCTATTTTCTATGTGTTGAACCCGTGTTACGGAGCAGGATGTTTAATTTGATGTTATATGAAGAAATGTGACACCTTATGTGATGTACTCTGATTTATTTAAGTATACTATTGCGTATATTCATGTTGGGTTAGAAGGGTGTTACAGTTAGGCCTAGAACTGATAAGGAGAAAATCATAGATGAGAAATCCAAAGTAGATGGCCAAGGATCACCCTCTGAAGAAGCCATAAATCTAGGGTACATGAATAACTTTAGAATCTTTAGGTCTTGTCCTTTGTCGAAAGACCCATCTGATTACTTAGCTTGGCTAGAGAAAATAGAGGCAGTCAAAGCTGATACTTGGAAAACTATGGGCATTTTCGACCTTATCCAGCTGTCGAAAGTAGGACCTGGATATTGTCCGTCTATGCTCTTAGGTTCCCTTTACTTCTGGGACAGTACCCATAACAATTTCCACCTTCCATGTGGAATGATCACCCCCACTCTTTTCGACGTAGCGACCATAACTGGCCTTAGCCCACTAGGAATGAATTATGACCCCAACCTTCTGTCTGGTGACTCCATAGGCTTCAACACAAATAAGGCAACCTTCACAGCCTATATTGCCAATTACCATGACAAGGAGACTAAAGAAGTTTCTGATCAAGAGCATGTGGCCTTCTTAGCCTTCTGGCTGTCGAGATGTGTCTTTTGCTCCAGATCTCTTCAAGTGGCAAAACGCTATATTACCATGGCTAATCAGCTTCATGCTGGACATCAACTGTGTCTCAGTGAGATCATCCTGGCGAATCTATACGAATCTCTTGGCGAAGGGGTTACTTTTCTAAAGAATATTAAGGACAAAGGAAGTCTTCTGTTGTCAGGACCCTTTAGGCTCTTACAACTGTGGCTTAATGCCACATTCGAAGCCTCCCTATCCAACAAGAAAACTGTGGACGAAGCTGCTCTGAAGGACAGAAGAGTCGAAGGAACCAGACTGGCACAGCTAACACCAAGTGACGAAGGTCTGAGCCTTCAATAATCTTTTACTGGCTATGTTATGATGTTTGCTAAACGTCATAACTTCACTTCCAATATGGTCCCTTTCGCCAATAGAAAAATTGGGCCAGAGTGGTTCACCAGGAAATTCCCACTAGAGTCGAAAGCTCAAGAAGATGAATTCCTTAATGTCTGGGAATATTTTCTCATACCTAGACTCTTGGCTTCCAGACTCAATCCCTCAAAGCTGAAGATTTCCCTTGTTAATTACCAACCCAATCAGGTCTCTCGACAGTTTGGGTTAATCCAAATAAAACCAAAACCCTTTTTCTCGAGGAAAGGCTCTTTGATTCACTACAACATGACCCACACCGGAGATGAGTGTTCTGAGCTGCTGGCGAAGTACTCCAACTTGGTCAAAATTCAACCAGTGCCCTTTAAACCCAACTTCCTCTGCACTCAAGAGTTCGACGAATGGTGGAGGGATTATTATAATTCTCATTGTTTCGACGTGCCTTCTTTCACCATCCAACAGACCAGAGCTTTTGCCCTTGTGCAGGATAAAACAAAGAAAGGTACTTCAAGACACATCAAAGAAATCCAAGCATTCAGGAAGTACTTTAAAACTGCCTACAGGCCCAACGAACTTAGTCGAACCATAAGCGAAGCAGCCGTTACTTTGAAAGAAAAATTTACCAGAAAACTGGGTGAGTTAAAACTACCTTCATACGTTCGACCAGATCAACGTTATGAGATAGCTTTTAACCTCTATCCACCAAAATTTCCTCCCCTACCATTGTTTACCGTGAAAATTGGTAAATAACCGCTGATCTTCCAAATCTAACTTTGATGACTCACAGGATCGATCATATTGATCCTAGGACATGTGCTAACAATTGATCTAAGGTGAATCCTAAGGAAATAAATACTTCGACAGAACTCATGAAGAAAAGTTTGCTGAAAATACAATCTAGACAATGTTTTAAGAATGTTAAGTTAAGAGACTGAAAAGGTAAAAGAAAAGGTTGAAGGCGTGCAGTAAAGGTTGAAACTGTAGAAAGTGCAGAAATATAACTTGCGTTAAATAGGAGATAAAAAACTTAACAAAAGATTGAAGTAAATTGCATTGAAGGATAAATGGTGTTTACATCACGTACATTCTCACAAGACTCTTTTCTCGACACGCGGATACTTTGAGTAAATTTGGAGTTACTTGTACAAAGTGAACACAACACCCGGAATCCTATTGCTAGAACCCTTATTTATAATACCTAAACTATCTGCTATAAACTGCCTGAAATAATAAACGAATGAAAAGTGTCGCATTGCATGCTTCCATCACTTGGATGTACGCAACTTGTCTTTCTTCAAGAGCGAACCAAATTAACTACTCCCTCCTTTATTTGAATTTGAATTCCCAGCGTCGGACATCATCAGCATTCTCGGTCGAAGGTGCCTCTTCAACTCTTAGAAATATTTTCTAAGTCCCAAAAGATATCCTTTCCTCTTATGAGCATCTTCGACTTAAACCTATCACACAGATCCTGTCAGAAGCTTCTCTAAACCTCTTCAAGAGCTTAACATTCCCATAAACACTTCCAACTTCATATGGGCGTCGAATTTAGGAGCTAACAAATTACCCCCCAAAAATGTCTTTTTCGACAGTACTGCAGAAAAGGGCATTTTTTATAGTGTCCGTTCGACGCCATCTTTCGACCATGCATAGGTGTCTAACAAAACTGATTAACCCACGTTCCAAGAAACTATTCAGTTTCCTTTCAATCAAATTTATGACATCACAGCCAATTATGATTATGACTAAAACGTCCCCTCGGAAATCACATCAAGTCGCAAATCACCATAACCTCTCCTAGAGTCTAGGAGATCGTGGACATAGGTGGCAACTGCCACCGCCCCTACTTTGGCTCCTGGGAGGAAACGTGTCCCACTAGCCTTAGCTCCTTAATGATGATTAGTGATCCCTTTAGTGTTTCCAAAGCACTTTATAAATAGTTTCTTCAGAAACTACTTTTATTTTTTTTTCACTCCCAAGTATCCACTACGCACATTCTCCCCTCTTCCAAGACGTTCAACCCTTCACCTTCAACAAACTCATTTTCTTCAAAATTTTCACCAATGGCTTCTTCAACTGCTACTACTCAAGACCCAAATAAAAACCAGAAGCTCAAAGGACAAAAGGGCGTACCACTACTCCCTTCATTCGCTACATTAAATGGACCCAAGGTGGTAAAGAATTAGCAATTCATCCCTGAGCCTCTCAAGGAGGAGAAAAGACACATCTACAAATGCCAGGTACTGATTCCTATCACCGTTTCTGGGAAACCATTAGCTTTATCTGGTCCCTTATCTTCTTTAGATACAGATTATACATCCATTAGTGACTTCTTTCCATCATATCGTAAAACCAAACCTTTAGGGCAGAAAGACAAAGCCAGGGTAACATCTGAACCCCATGACAATGTAGCCCTAAAGAACCTGGATTTGAAGTATCTGAATGATGGGTCTAGGCTGTTTAGGGCTACCCCATATTTTAAGGATCCTGACCTCTATTTGAACTGGTTAACCAAGTTAGAGAAAGCGAAAGCAGAAACTTGGAAGAACTTAGGAATCTACGACTTAATTATGATGTTGAAGACTGGACCCGCTTACTGTCCGACTTTACTGTCCGACTTAATTATGATGTTGCAGAATTCCTTGATGTCTCCAGCTTCGCTCAGTTGATTGACCAAGCTTTTGTTGATGTGCAGGAGAAGATCAAGAAAGGTAAATCCACTCATATTAAGGAGATTCATGCCTTATAGAAGTACTTTGAAACTGTTTATCGACCAGACGATATTAGCCGAACCGTCCACGAAGCTTCGGTTACGCTAAAGGAAAAATTTTTAAAGAAAATGGAGAGTTTGAAACTCCCTTCATGTGTTACTCCAGAGAAACGCTATGAAGTGGCTTTCGCACTATTTCCTCCAAAGACTCCTCGACTACCATCTGCTGATTTTGGAGTGGCTATTGCCCCTCCATTTCCATATTGGTTCATCTGTGGGGACTCTATAAAGATCCTTCGCCAGCAGTCGAAACCCAAGGCTCAGCGGGTGGTTCCGACTAAACATACGCTAGACAGTTTCAAAGGACACCTTCATGTCAGTATCGAAGATGTTCGCATCGAATCCGAAATACATGAAGGTTTGAATTCTTCGATTTTATGCTCTTTCGCTTGAACTTTATCATTACTGACATGTGGTAACTTGGTTTGTTTTGCAGCTGTACCCAAAAAGAACACCCCTCAACACCTGGTCGAAGCCAAAGGCGAAGGCAGCAAGGTACACCACACACCTTTTCCTTTCGTTGATTATTCTTTCTCCCCCTAATGCTTCTCAATTTCAGGCTTCTCGCAAACTACCTCCGACACCTCAAAGGAAGTCAAAGAGGGGTACTGCCCAAATTATCTTCGATTCAGAGGATGAGGACCAATCTCCTCCTGAAGACTTAAAACTCAAGGAGAGGAGGAAGCCAAGCCAAGAATCTGGTGTTGCTGGTGGCCAATCTGAGCCTACAACGGCTAAAGTCCCCAAAAAGACCACTACTACGAGTAAAGTTGCAGAAGCCCCTTCTGGAATCGCCTCTAAACCAGTTGTAGGTCATGCTGAAAGCAATAACTCTAGCCCGATGTTGAAGGAGTCAAGGTAACTTGTCATATTTTTCTTTAAATAAAAACTTATTTACCTTGTTTCCCTTAATCTGACTTGCTTCGATTCGATTCAGGCTGATGCTAGTGGTTCGAAACCGCGGGTGGATAATCCTCCTTCTCCCACCACCCTCCTGAATAGCCAAGGTGAGCCCACATACCATCCCACTTCTGACTTGGGCTCTGGAATGAGTTCACTAGGTGAAATTAACAAACCTGGTTTTGAAACAGCTCCCCCTTCGCCAGCAAAGACTGCTACCCAACAGTCTCAAACAGATGGCTCCGACCATGAGGCAGACGATGTTCAGCACGATCCTGACACAGAGAATCCAAAAGCTGCTGCCATGGATGAAGGCCCACCCTTGGTCGATGAAGAGGGATCCCCAAAAGACGAACCCATTGGGGCTGCCAATTTTAACCCAGAAAGAGAGGAAGAAATGGAAGAAGATGATGATGAGATCATGCACCAATCTGAACTTGATGGCCATGATGACGAAAATGAAGATGAAGACAAAATGGACGAAGATGAAGAGAAGGAGAATAAAGGTGAGGAGGAGAAGGCTGACAAAGGACCTATCAACGAGCCAACCCATGTCGAAGCCATTACTACCCCAACACCTACTGCTGCGACAAAAGGCAAGGCAGCCTCAACTGTGTATGGAGCAGGACTTTCTGAAGAGGAACTGGATGCCTTGAAGACTAGCAACCCTCGTCAATACATAAAGATCCTCCTTGGGCGTCGAGGAAGCTCATCTGATAAAACTCTCAGTGCTTTGACTACCTCTGGGGATCAGCCTTCAAGCAAACCTGGGGACAATATCCTTCTGAAGATCAAAAACAAGATCTTTAAGGGTGACCTTTTCACACTCTTACAGATGGATGATGTCGCTCATATCTCTTTGAAAAGTCACCTCCAACAAGTTGACATTCACGTTATTTCTCCAGAATCTGCCAACGTCATCCTAGAGCTTGGCACTATGATTGACCAAGTCCATGGTGACCTCAAACGCCTGCCCCAAATCGAAAAGTCCCTTTCCACCAAAGCTGGAAGTGGCTGCCGCTTGGACTGCTGCCACTGATTCTGAGAATAAGGTAGCAGAATTGGAGGAAACAAAAGAAAAGAACAAGCAAGAAATCACCTCCAATGAAGAAAGTATTGCTTCCTGCGAGCGAAAGATCAAGAAACTTCGAGCCAAGATCTCAAAGGCCAAAAAGCGTAATGCTGAATTGTCTGCCTTCGATGACTCTGGCTTGTCGAAAGAGCTTGAAAATGCCATAACTTTTGCTGAAAAAGCTCAACGACTGGAGAAGGAAGTTCCACACTTAAAATCTGACAAGGCCTTATGTGAAAAGCGTATTGACCTCCAGAAGTCGAAGTACTTGAAGATGAAGGAGAATCTCCCCTTTTAGCTTGTTACTCTCTTTGTAATTTTTAATTTGATGCTCTATGGCCCTTTGAGGCATTTATATGTAATGACTACTAAGCCATTTTGGCATTCATAAATATCATTATTGGCTTTGCCCTTGTTATGTCGAATTACTCCTTAACAATTTTAATTTCTTGAAGTGCTGGTTTATATTTTTTCAAATACTTGCCATTTACTTTCAAGATTCTTTTATCCTCATTTAATTCCTCAACTTCATAGGCTCCATTAGAAAATACTTGCGTAATTTGAAATGGGTCCTCCCATTTTGGGGATCATTTGCCCAAGGCTCTAACCTTTCGATCCATATGCAAGATTACCTTCCAAACTAAATCTCCAGGTGAAAAGGTCTTGATTCTAACCTTTTTATTATAAGACTTCTCCACTCTTTTCTTTTGTCTCTTCAAAAGTTCTAAGGCTTTAAGTCTTTCTTCGTCCAGATCTACCAGTTCATCTAACATCATATTCCAATAAAGCTCGGAAGGAATTTCATGATGTCTCTGAATCCTAGCCGACTGGAGATGTATCTCAACAGGTAACACTACATCGTAACCAAAAGTCAATCGAAAAGGAGTAGTGTTGGTTGCTTCCTTGGGAGAGGTTCGACATGCCCAGAGGATCTGGTCCAATGTCCTATGCCAATTTCTAGGCTACTTTCCCACATGTTTCTTGATCAAACCAATCACCACTTTATTAGCTGCTTCGACTTGACCGTTAGCTTGAGCATAATAAGGTGTGGAGGTTAAGAGTTTGAAACCCATATCTTTTGCAAACTCCTGCATCTTTCGACCCGTAAAGACTGATCCTTGATCTGTTGTGATCGTTTCTGGGATTCCAAACCTGTAAATGATGTATTTTTGAATAAACTCGATCACATCCTCTTGATCCACATTTGGTAAAGGTATCGCCTCAATCCACTTCGTAAAGTAGTCAATTCCTACCAAAATGTATCTCTGATTCTTGGAGGATACCGGTCGAATCTCTCCAATCAAATCCAAAGCCCAACCTCTAAAAGGCCATGGTTTGACTATGGAATGCAACTCGCTTGCAGGGATATGCTGTATGCCAGCATGAACTTGACATTCTTGGCAACCCTTGGCGAATTCAATGCAGTCTTTTAGCATCGTAGGCCAATACATGCCTTGTCGAAACAAAAGACACTTCATCTTATGGCCTACCTGATGTGCCCCACATGCCCCACTATGGACAGTCGAAAGGGCCAGATACGCTTCTGTTTCACTAAGACATTTAAGTAAGACCCCCTCAGGGGTCTTTTTAAACAATTCATTGCCTAGAAGGACATAACTTAAGGCTTGATACCTAACCTTTCGCTCTGTGGATGCTGTCGTGTTTTGCAAGTACTCGACTATAGGCTTCCTCCAGTCTTTATCCGTCAAGCTGTCTATTGCAAAAATCTCGAAATTTTCTTCATCAGCATATCCAAGCTTTGTCACTTCTAGGACTGATGAGCATAATCCAACAGATATCACTTTACCTCTAGCTTCAATTGCCTCTTGTAAATTTTCCTCCGAAACCTTATACCCAGAAGCAACCTGAGCCAAGTCATTGGCCACTTGATTTTCCAGTCGAGGTATGTGTCGAATGCTTACTACTTCGAATTTCTTTAGTAGTCTGTTGGCCACTACGAAGTACATGATAAGATTCTCCTTAGCACATTTGTACTCCTTTGTAATTTGCTTTATGACCAACTCTGAGTCTCCCATTATTTCGACTCGAGTTGCCCCCAATTCTAACAAAATTTCAAGTCTAGATATTAAGGCTTCATACTTAGCCTCGTTGTTGGAACAAAGTCCTTTGACCCTGTACTTAAATTTTGTTGGAATTTTATCCGGAGAAATAATCAGCACACCTACGCATGTGCCATCTTTGTGGCTGGAGCCATCGAAGTATAACTTCCAAGGTTCCAATTCGACATAATTTAACATGCTTTCATTTATGGAGTGGTCGACTATAAAGTCTGCTACCACTTGTCCTTTAACTGCCTTCAGAGGCTTATACGTTAAAGAGTACTCAGTCAATGCTAGTGCCCATTTACCGATTTGACTATGCAAGATAGGTTTAGACAACATGTGCTTAATAACATCGAAATGAGACGAAACATAAACATCAACTGGATTTATATATTGCTTCAATTTTGTACAAGAGAAATATAAGCATAGGCATAATTTTTCTATCATGATATACCTAGTTTCTGCATCATTCAAAACTCTACTGAGGTAGTAAATGGCTCTTTCGACACCATCCTCATCCTCTTGAGCCAAAATGCTCCCTATGGTTTTGTCTGATGCAGCTATGTACAATCTCATACTCATATCCCTACAAGGTGGTGAAAGAATTGGGGGATGACTGAGGTATTCCTTGATCTTGTCGAAGGCTGCCTGCTGCTCCTGCCCCCATTCGAACCCATCTTTATTGAATCGAAGCAATGGTGAAAAGGCATGCGTTTTTCCGCTTAGGTTTGATATGAATCTTCTCAAAAAATTGATCTTACCCAGCAGTGATTGCAGCTCCTTTTTCGTTGATGGCGCTTTCGCTTCCATGATGGCCTTGGTCTTGTTCTGGTTGATCTCGATCCCTTTTTTATGGACCACAAAACCTAGAAAATCCCCTGCCTGGCAGTGCGGATAAATTTTCATCGAAGAAGTCTTTCGACTTCCTCCTTTATCTTCGAGAGAACTTCTGGGGCAAACCGTCTTGGATTCTGTTTGACTGGCTTCTCCTAGGCTTGATCGACAACCTATGTTCGACCAACTCTCTACTCAAACCAGGCATTTCATCGTAGTCCCAGGCGAAACAGTCTTTAAACTCCTGTAACAGCTGGGTAACTTCGACCTTAAGTTGTGGGTCAAGATTAGCACTAACATATGTTGGATTTTTAGTCACCCCTTCTCCTAGGTGGATTTCTTCCAATGGATCCTGAGCTGGCATCTTAGTGTTATTTGCCAGCGGTTCCTTCTCGAATCCCAAAGGCTCATCATCATAAATGGCGTCAAGCCTCTGGCCTCACTCTACCCCCTGAACCTGATCAGGTGGCTCTGGGTCGAAGTCCTTACCAGGACCTTCTTGGTGGAATTCAGGATTGGCTTCGCTAGCCATATATTCGTTAGCAACCTCTAAATCCGCTTGTAGTCTAGTTTTAGCCACGTAGGCCGAAATTCTTCTCAATGCTTCGAACTCAGTCATTATCAGTGAATTCACTCCCCACCCTGTGGGGTCTACTGCAGGCTCGCCAAGGTATGGAAGTCTTTCCCCTGGCACCTCCTTATCCCAACGGAAACCCTCGACGGGATGTAAGTACAATGAGCAAAATGTCTCGTCATCTGGGACAAACTCAAAATCTGCTGGGCCGTAGGGGGCGATGTGAGCCAAATGTTTGTCGAACTGACGTCTGTCAACATGATTTATTGGTGCTTTAAAATACCCTTGGTCAGCTTCAATGTTTTCGACTATGTCGTCTGGCCTCCAGATGGTGATGCGTTGATGCATCGAAGATGGCACTGCACCAATGCCATGTATCCACTCTCGTCCTAAGAGCATATTGTAGTTGCTTTTATTTCTACTACCATGAAGACAGTAGGCCTAGTGATTGTCCCCACTGTTAAGTCGACTTGTATCACCCTCAGAGTAGAGCCAACTTTTCCTTCGTAATTTGAAAGAACCATGTTATGTGGCTTAGTGTCAGTATCATATTTGCCAATCTTGCTCAGTAAGAAATGTCGCATCAAGTTCACTATTGCACCACAATCAACTAATATTTTATTTATTGACACGTTCTCCACCTTGCCAGTAATGTAGAGGGGCTTTAGGTGACCCTTCATTTCCTCTATGGGTCGCTGGAAAAAGGCGTTTTGCTCTTCGACACACCCATTGTTCATAATATAGTAGCATATCGGCTTGTGTGCTACCATCTCTGCCTCAGTGCAGGCATCTAAATCTTCGACTTATGTGAGCTGGTCGAACTCTCTAGGCATTACAGACACCACATTGACTATGATGTCAAGAGAAGCATCAGACTCGGAGTCGAAGTTGTCTGTCATTTCGTCATCCTCTTCGACAGTCTTTTCAGGTTTATCCTCTTGAGAGGTAAACAGTTTTTGTCCTACAGGTATTTTTTCAGCAGCCTTCATTGGATTCCCTCCATTATTGTCAGTAGGGATATTAGTACTGGACTCTCCTTGATCCTTCGATTGGGCCTCCCTGAGAGCCTTTCTTCGACGTTGCTCTCTCCTCCATTGAGATCGCGACATCGGGTTCTTCCCCTTATAGTTTTCAGAGACATATGCCGATTTGTTAGAGGTATGAAACTCCTTTCGATACTCTATTGAAGAGCCTCTGCCCACGTCAAACTTCTGCCATTTTTTCTGACCTTTTTCCTTTCCTTCGACAGGTTTCATCCAGCTCCCTATCGGTGCATTGCTTGTTGGTTTGAAGGTACTGGGTCTGGCCCCTGGGAGCTGTGTTTTTCCTCCCACTTGTTTTGAAGAGGAACTTCTAGGGTCGAAACCCCTTTGACCATGAGATGTTCTCTGCCCCCTTCTTTCTTTAGCCTTCCTAATCCCTTCAAGATTGTGAGCAGCCTTTTGATCGAAGATTGCACTGCATCTGGGGCATAACATGACGCCTGATCCCTTGTTCTAGAAGTGATGAAGGAATTCAATGATAGTTTTATCCTGTTTTGGATACGCCGCTCTGTTACGCTCTTCTTAGCAGCTTGCTTCGTCCACCTCCATGGTCTTATGTTGCGTAATCTCGACCATATTTATGTACATGTCGACATCAGCACTAAGATTCAGATTACAGAAGTCCATATCAAGGCCCTCAGCAGCCTTATCCATCTTAACAAAACTCTCAGCAGTCTCTTTAGTAACCAGCATCATGTTGGAACCCTCATTGATCCCATCATTTAAGCCCTCAATGGCTTCGTCGAAGCTATCAACGGCCTCGCTCATGGGTTTCTCAACAGCGTAAATATCAAGGTCTTCAGTAACCTTGGCTAACACAGCCTTGTTGGAGAAATCTTTAGTAATTTCCACCATATGGACTGAACGGTCGAAGTCATCAGCAACCTCAACCATATGTACCTCTGGCTCAGCATAATGAGCATCTGTTATTTGCAATGGGTCGGAGTCAATTTTCATCTGACCTTTGCCCTTCTCTCCGAATTTCAGCCTGCCCTCCTGAATAGCATTTTACACCAGATCCCTGAAAAGAAAACATTGAGAAGTTTTATAACCCAAAAAATTATGGTACTTACAAAATCCTCTCTTTTTTCTTTGTTCTAAAGGTTGCATTTTAGCGCCAGGAGGCACTATCATCTGCCCATCTTTTACTAACAAATCAAAAATTTTGTCACATTTGGTGATATCGAAAGTGTATGTTTTCCTGGGAAACTTATCATTCTTTTCAGATTCTCCAGAATTTTTTCCAGTCGAAGGGGCTAACATTTTACAAGCATACGGAGGACCTTGCTTTAACTCAGCACGTCTACCTCACTCTCGTCAAAATATAATGGTTGGTCGTACAAACCTCCGACATCCTCATTATATTCAACATAAGCTACCTTTTTACCCTTATTGAACTTAGCCTTTTCGTCTTTCATACGTTCTAACTGTCGAACCCTATCAGCCAGTTAGGCCATATCTCTCAAATACTGGGTATCCAATTTCTTTCTAATAGAGTAATCAAGGCCACCAGCGGCCATTTCAACCAGCTCATGCTCTGGCACTTGAGTAAAACACCTAGCCTTAATTAATCAAAACCTGTTTAGGTAATCGTCTATTGGCTCAGTAAACTTTCGCTTTATGCTAGCCAACTCCTTCAAACTAATCTTAGTTTTCCCCATATAGAATTGTTCATGGAACAAGCTCTCTAGCTGGGTCCAATTACAGATTGAGTTAGGAGGTAGGGTTGTAAACCAAGTAAAAGCATTTTTGGTGAGAGAAATTGGGAAATATTTTACCCTAAGACTTTCGTCATTTGCGATCTCTCCAGCCCCGATCATATACCGGGCTACGTGTTCGACAGTAGATTCAGTTGTATCTCCTGAGAACTTGGTAAACTTTGGGACCTTCGTCCTAGGAGGTAATTCTGATTGTAGAATATAATCCACTATGGGTGAGGTATAGTTTGGCCTAGTAAAGCTAAAATTTACCCCATTTCGAGCCATTATTCTTTCGACCATGGCTGCTAGGTTTTTATCCGCTGCTATGTTGTTACATCGAACCTGTTGTACAACACGGTCAGCATCTTGGTTTCTATTCACTATCACTACCCCTTGTTCCCCTTCTTTAGGAATTGGCCCTTGGTTCCTAGGTGATTCGACTCTGGGGAGTTCGACTCTAGGGGGTTCTAGGTTGGCCTCAGGCATAGTCTCTAGGTTCCGCCGTGGGATATTCTCCACCACAGTCGCACCTCGTACAGGGGCCGGCACCCCCATAAATTCTGTCATGCGTGCCAATTGCGCTGCTAGTTGTTGGTTAGTTTGGGTAGTGTTCCGAATCAAAGGCTTGAAAATTTCCCCCATAGTTTGAGATAAAGTTTGTACCATTTGTAGGTTACTCTCATCCATTTGTTGTCTTAAACATGCTATAGACGTGTTTGTCAGACTAGGACCTTGAGTGGAATATCCTATACCTACACTTTGGTTGTTTTGACCCACATTTATCCCAGATCCCGATCCTTGTAATGGCGAAGACATTACATTGTCTGAGAATACTGGGGGGCATTTTGGAGGATTTGCATTATTGACGTTGGCATTCCATAAGGTGGATTCCTTGGTAAGGGTTGTGAAAATCCTGGAGGGAGAAAATGCCTAAGTGTCAAAGTTCCTCCTGGTGGAGTTTGGGGATTAGATGCTTGTGGCCCAACGTACTCCAAAACAGGTTGAGTGTAAGCCCTTATATATGTCGACCCAGGTCCTGTCATTGATGGCATTGGGTCGGATATAACAGGAGGTGGGATTGGCTCTCCTGTCGAAGGAACTGGAGGTGGTCTCACATCGTTCCTAGACATATTTTGAGGGTTTGTGTTACTAGGTTGGGCATTCGAATTACTTGACTGAGGATTAGAACCACTCCCTTGAGGGTTTGGACTATTTGGATCACTAGTGTTCGTCGCCATTTTTCTAGTATATCTTCTCTTTGGTCTCTCTTCGTTTGTAGTGGCTACCTTACCACTTCTCAATAACATGCAACGAAGCTTTTTAAGAAGGAAACGATGAATGAAGATTTTCAAAATTTTAGAAAGATCTTTATCAAGTTAGCACTATCCCACTGGGCGTGCAAATTTGTTTACCGTGAAAATTGGTAAACAACCGTTGATCTTCCGAATCTAACTTTGGTGACTCACAGGATCGATCAGATTGATCCTAGGACATGTGCTAACAATCGATCTAAGGCGAATCCTAAGGAAATAAATACTTTGACAGAATTCATGAAGAAAAGTTTATTGAAAATACAATCTAGACAATGTTTTAAGAATGTTAAGTTAAGAGACTGAAAAGGTAAAAGAAAAGGTCGAAGGCGTGCAGTAAAGGTTGAAACTATAGAAAGTGCGGAAATATAACTTGCGTTAAAGAGGAGATAAAAAAACTTAACAAAAGATTAAATTAAATTGCATTGAAGGATAAATGGTGTTTACATCACGTACATTCTCACAAGACTCTTTTCTCGACACGCGGATACTTTGAGTAAATTTGGAGTTACTTGTACAAAGTGAACACAACACCCGGAATCCTATTGCTAGAACCCTTATTTATAATACCTAAACTAACTGCTATAAACTTCCTAAAATAATAAACGAATGACAAGTGTCGCATTGCATGCTTCCATCACTTGGATGTACGCCACCTGTCTTTCTTCAAGAGCGAACCAAAGTAACTACTCCCTCCTTTATTTGAATTTGAATTCCCAGCGTCGGACATCATCAGCATTCTCGGTCGAAGGTGCCCTCTTCAACTCTTAGAAATATTTTCTAAGTCCCAAAAGATATCCTTTCCTCTTATGAGCATCTTCGACTTAAACCTATCACACAGATCTTGTCGGAAGCTTCTCTAAACCTCTTCAAGAGCTTAACATTCCCATCAACACTTCCAACTTCATATGGGCGTCGAATTTAGGAGCTAACAACCATCTGCTGAATTTGGTGTGGCCTTTAGCCCTCCATTTCCAGATTGGTTCACTTGTGGGGATTCCATGAAACTTCTTCGCCAAGAATATCAAAAACGTGCTAAGCGAGTGGTTCCGACTAAGTACACCTTAGACAATTTCAAAGGCCACCTTCATATTGACATAGAACACGTTCACGTGGAAACTCCTATATATGAAGGTGTGGAATGGGGAGATAATCGACACCACTTCTTTTCATTTACACATATATGTATCTTTTGACTTGTGTTTAACTTTATCCTTTTTCTTAGCCATAAAAATTCCTGCCAAGAAGTCAACTACCGTCGAAGCGTCAACTGCAGAGGACGTGGAAGACCCAAAAGACACTAACAAAAAACCTTTGGCGAGGGTATGATTTCCCCCCCCCCCTTTTTTATCAATATTTTTTTTATTATTTTCTGAAATACTAATGAAATCTCTTTTTGTTTTACAAGGAAGTCAGAGACCTCCTTCGACTCCAAAGAAAAGAAAGGAAAAAGAACCTGAAGTTCCTGTCATTGACTCTGGTGACGAATCCCCTGATCAAGTCAAACCTTCAAGAAAGAAGAAGAAACCGGCAAAATCTCAGCAACAAAAACCCTCTGCTTCTAGAATATTGGAAAAAACCCCCCTCAAAAATCCTGTCGAGCAAGTTACCACCGCTCCAGCAGAAAGTGAGAGTTCTAGTCTCAAAACCGAAATTCCCAAGGTATGGTTTTTTTTTATATAATTCGGCATTTAAAGGCGTTTTTCCCTTATAATAACTTTGTTAACTTATTTATCTTCTAGGTTCTTGTCGATACTCATGGGCATCCTACTGTCCAAGTTCTTCCAAAAACTAGCAGCGATCCCACTTACAAGCCAACAAGCGCCTCTAAGCCTTCCCCTAGAGATTTGACTAAAGAATCAGCCATTGAGGTGAATCAGCCCACCGCTGTCTCTAAAAAACTTTAAGATGTAGTGGAAGAAGAGACTGGTCTTGGGGATGGCATCTTAGTTGACATTGGTGGGGACACTGTGATGCCCACTACAGCACTCACAACAGAAGGTGATCCTGAAGACAACTCCCCCATCAGTTTAAAAGATGCTGACGAAGAAAAAGATGGGGAAGTTGAAACTGATGACGAAGAGGAGGAAGAGAAAGAGAGCGAAAAGCCCACAACTCCAAAGGCTGCTGAGGATGAAGAAAGAAAGACCGACAAGACAAACCCTGATGATCATCTCAAAACTACTTCAACCACCACTACTTCGACCCGTCTCTCTCATGAGGAAATTGAGAACTTGAAAGTACAAAAACCATTAGAATATCTGAAGGCCATGCAAAGGACACGTTATAATTTTTATGACACCACCACCAGTAGTTCGACTACTTCAGGGATCATTTCTGGCGCAAAATCTATGGACGAAGTGATGACCCAGATCCGGCAGAAAATCCTCGACATTGATTTGTTTCAACTTCTAGAGAAAGATTCATCTGCTCAATTTGACCTGAAAAAGATCTAGAAGCAAGTCAATGTCCTGGAGGCTCCCCCTGAAGTGATTGATGTTGTTGTGGATCTGGCCACTCTAATTGACCTTGTGGTGGCAGATTTCAACCGGCTTCGAGACTATTCGAAAAAACTTGAAAACAAGTTGGAAACACAACTTGCTGAGTGGGATGCTGCGTCAAGTTCTACCAACAAGGTAACTGAACTGGAAAAGGCCTCTGAACAAAATCAAAAAGAGGCTGCCAGCTGTGACAAAAACATCCTCAAATGGGAGAAACAAATTGCTACCCTCCAAAACAAAATTTCTCAAGCTAAGAAACGCAAAGAAGAACTATAACAAGTCCATCAAGATGAGATAACTAAAGAGATCGAAGTTGGAGTGCATCATGTCGAAAGGGCTCAGAAGCTAGGTAAAGAGATTGAAGAGATTTCGACCAGCAAAGCCCTCTGTGAACGTCGACTTCAGATTCAACGGTCCAAGTTTGAAATTTTGAAGAAATCTTTTCCTGTTTAAAATTGTAATGTTGCTTTGTCCTTTGAGGTCTTTTTCTTTATGTAATGACACTTAAGCCATTTGTTTGGCGAATTTCACCAATTTAGTTATTTCCCATTTATTTTCAGTACTCTCTTATCTTTATCTAATACTTCGACTTCATACGCGCCATTGGAAAATACTTTTGTGATTTGAAAAGGTCCTTCCCACTTGGGGGAGCATTTTCCCATAAGTCTATCTTTTCGATCCATGGGAAGAATCACTTTCCACACAAGGTCGTCAATAAAAAATGCTTTACCTTTCACCTTTTTATTTTAGGATTTCTCCACTCTTTCCTTTTGCCTTTTCAATAAATCTAACGCATGTAACCTTTTTTCGTCTAAATCAACTAATTCATCGATCATCATATTCCAATATGAATCTGATGGAATTTCATGATGCCTTTAGACTCTTGCTGACTGCAAGTATATCTCAACGGGTAAGACTGCATCATGGCCATACGTTAGTCGAAAGGGTGTAGTATTTGTAGCTTCCTTAGGAGAGGTTCGACAAGCCCATAGAATTTGGTCCAAAGTTTTGTGCCAATTCTTTGGCTTTCTTACCACGTGCTTCTTTATCAAACCAATTATAACTTTGTTTGCTGCTTCGACCTGTCCGTTGGCTTGAGCGTAGTAAGGCGTTGATGTGAGAAGTTTGAACCCCATTTCCTTCGCAAATGCTTGCATATTTTTACCAGTGAAAACAGATCCTTGATTCGTCGTTATTGTCTTTGGGATGCCAAACCTGTAAATGATGTGTTTTCGAATGAATTCGATTACTGCTTCTTGATCCACATTCACTAAAGGTATGGCTTTGATCCATTTTGTAAAATAATAGATACCAACCAAAATAAACTTCTGGATTTTTTGAAGACGCTGGTCGAATTTCTCCAATTAAATCCAAAGCCCAACCTCTAAAGGGCCAAGGCTTTATTATAGAATGTAACTCACTTGCAGGAATATGTGGTATCCCTGCGTGCACCTGGCACTCTTGGCATCCTTTCGCGAATTCGACGCAATCTTTTAACATAGTTGGCCAATACATTCCTTATCGGAATAATAACCACTTCATCTTATGGTCTGCTTGATGCACACCGCATGCCCCGCTGTGTACATTCGACAAAGCTATGTATGCCTCAGATTTGCCTAGGCACTTAAGTAATATCCCTTCCGAAGTTTTCTTAAATAATCCATTCCCCAAAATCACATAACTCAAAGCTCGATACCTGATTTTTCGTTCGACTGCTCCTGTTGGATTTAGTAGATATTCCATTATGGACTTCCTCCAGTCTCCAATCATTGAATTATCTATGTTAAAAATTTCAAAATTTTCTTCGTCAGCGTATCCTAGCTTTATCGTTTCCAAATCTGATGGGGATAATCTGGCTGACACAACTCTTCCTCTAATTTCGATGGCTTTTTGCAACTTTTCCTTCGACACTTTATATTCAGAAGCAATCTGTGCTAAATCATTTGCCTCCTGACTTTCTATTCGAGGGATGTGTCGAATCATAACCATATCGAATCTTTTCAAGAGTCGATTAGCTATTACAAAGTACATGATTAAATTTTCTTTAACACACTTGTACTCCTTTGTTATTTGCTTTATGACTAACTCAGAGTCGCCCATTATTTCGACCCGAGTTGCCCCCAATTCCAACAAAATTTCATGTCCAGCTATTAAAGCCTCATATTCTGCCTCATTATTTGAACAAAGGCCTTCGACTTTGTACTTAAATTTTGTTGGAATTTTGTTAGGAGAAATAATAAGCACTCATATTCCAGTTCCATTTTTATGACTAGAACCGTTGAAGTATAACTTCCATGGTTCTATTCCAATGTAGTCCAAAGACTTTTCATTTATAGCATGGTTGACTATGAAATCAGTAACTACTTGTCCTTCGACAGCCTTTAAAGGTAAATATGTCAAAGTATACTCAGTTAATGCAAATGCCCACTTTCCAATTCGACTGTACAAGATTGGTTTAGATAACATGTATTTTATAACATCGAAATGAGAAGAAACGTAAACATCAACTGGTTTTATATGGTGCTTCAATTTCATACATGAAAAGTATAAACATAAACACATCAATTACATTATATCTAGTTTCCACATCGTTCAAGACCCCACTGAGGTAGTAAATGGCTCTTTCGACACCATTCTCATCCTCTTGAGCCAACATGCTCCCTAATGTCTTGTCCGACGCGGATATGTACAACCTCATACTCCTACTTCTACAAGGTGACATTAAAATTGGAGGATGCGTCAGGTATTCCTTGATCTTGTCGAAGGCATCCTGCTGTTCTTGCCCCTATTCGAAGTCTTCCTTCTTCAGTCGAAGTAGAGGGGAAAAGGCTTGCGTCTTCCCACTGAGGTTGGAGATGAACCTTCTGAGAAAGTTGATCTTGCCAAGTAGAGACTACAATTCCTTCTTTGTAGATGGCGCTTTCGCCTCCATTATTGCCTTGGCCTTGTTTTGATTAATTTCGATCCCTTTCTTGTGGACCACAAAGCCTAGGAAGTCTCCCGCCTGCACACAAAACGCACATTTGAGAGGATTCATCTTCAGACCAAACTTCCTCATCCTTTCAAAGGACTGTTGAAGGTGGTCTATATGACTTTTTCCTGAAATAGACTTAATAACAATATCGTCAATATAAATCTGCATAAAAGCCTCAATGAAATCGTGAAAAATCGAATGCATCGCTCGCTGGTATGTTGCCCCAGCATTTTTTAAGCCAAAAGGCATTACCACCCATTCGTAGGTGCCAAGGCTCCAGGGTATCGAAATGCCGTTTTAGGAACATCCTCCTCAGCAATAAAAATTTGGTTATAACCAGAGTACCCATCAAGCTTACTAAGGTACTCATGGCCTGCGGCAGAATCGACAAGCATTTCCGCCACTGGCATAGGATATTCATCCTTTAGGGTAGCAGAATTTAAGTCTCGAAAATCAATACATACCCTCAATTTTCCATTTTTCTTTATTACAAGAACTATAGTAGCAATCCATTCGACATACCTGGTCGGGCGGATGAACTTGCATCTGAGGAGTCTTTCGATTTCTTCTTTAATCTTTGAGAGGATTTCTGGTGCGAATCTCCTTGGAGTTTGCTTAACAGGTTTCCTCCCAGGTTTTATTGGTAGCCTTAATTCGACCAGATTCCTATCCAATCCGGGCATTTTGTCATAGTCCCATGCGAAATAATCCTTGAATTCCTTCAGCAACTGGACTATTTCGACCTTGAGTTGGGGGCTCACTTTTGCACTGATATAGGTTGGTATTTTTTCTGCCCCCGACCCCAAGTCAATTTCTTCGAGTGGATCCTGTGCCATCATCTTGATGTTCCCTGCTAATGGATCCTTCTCAAAGCCCAATGGCTCATTGTCATAAACCGCGTCGAGCCTCTGGTTTTGCAAATCTCCTAGATCTTTGTCAGGTGGATCCATATCAAAATCCTTTCCAATACCCTGTTGATCTGCTTCCATCTCGTTGGCTTCGACAGCCATATACTTTACTTCGGCCTCTAAGGCCGCTTTGAGTTTATTCTCGGCTATATAAGCCGCAATCTTTTCGAGAACTAGTGACTCACTCATTGTCACTGAATTCGCTGCCCCAGCCAGTTGGCTGGATGTGAGAGGTTCCAAAAATGTAGTCTTCTTCACCAACTACCTCTCTATCCCACTAAAACCCGTGGGTCAGATGAAGGTATAATGAGCAGAAAGCGTTGTCAGTTGGCGTCATGTCGAAGGTTGTTGGACTACAAGGAGCTATGTGAGCCAAGTTCCTGTCGAAGCTTTGCCTATCAACCTGGTTTACTTCAGCCAGAAAGTAACTCTGGTCAGCCTCTATATTTTCAACAATCCCATTTGCGCGCCAAATTATTATTCATTGATGCATTAACGAAGGGACGACGCCTATGTCGTGTATCCATTCCCTGCCTAAGAGAAGGTTATAATTTGCTTTTGACGCAATTACCATAAACATCGTCGGCCTTGTGATGGTTCCGACAGTTAGATCTACTTGTATCACACCCATAGTAGTTCCTATTTTCCCTTCATAATTCAACAACACCATGTTATGAGGTTTGGTGTCGGAATCATCTTTTCCAATTTTCTTAAGCATATAATGCGGCATCAAATTGACAGCTGCTCCTCCATCGACTAAAATTTTATTCACCCCTATGTTACCCACTTTTCCTTTTATAAATAGGGGTTTCAAGTGGTTCCTCATTGAGTCATCTGGCCTTTCGAAAAATGCATTATGTTCTTCAACGCATCCATTATTCATGATATAATAGCAAACGGGTCTGTGTCTGGTCGTTTCGACCTCCATAGATTCCTCTTCCTCTTCGACTTCCATTATTTGATCATACTCCCTAGGGAGCACTGAGACGACGTTACACATTACGTCGAATGATGCCTCTGACTCTGAGTTAAAATCGTCTGTCATTTCATCATCCTTGGTCACTTCCTCTTTTGACGACACTTGTACTGGAGCAACGGGTGGCTTTTCGACCTTCAACTCTTCCTTCTGCGTCGAAGTTTGAACATTGTTGTTGGTTTCTGGCTTGGCTTTTCCTGCAACCTCCTTCTCAGCCTTCTTTCGACGTTGGTACCTCCTCCACTGTGAATTCGTCATTGGATTCTTGCCCTTATCATTTTTAGAAGGGTAAGTCACCTTCTTAGACTTTTGGAATTCTTTTCTGTATGATATGGAAGATCCCCGCTGTACTTCGAAATCCTTCCATTTCCCTTGTCCCTGGGCTTGTCGGATTGGATTGACCCACCTGTCGTCTGGAGCTTTATTTGTAGGTTTGAATATGTTAGGGTATCTTCCCCCTAACCTCTACCTGCTTTGGTCCCCTCTTCTGGGGTCGAATCTTTCTCCAGAAGACCTCTAATTTCCCTTTCTTTTTGCTCTCTCTACTCCCTCTAAGTTTTGTGCTGCCTTTTTGTCGAAGACGGCACTACAACGAGGGAAAAGCATTATCTCAGATCTTTTCCTCTGGCATCTATGTATAAAATCTGCCAGATTTTCTTCCTCCTTGGGATACGCCAGTTTATGGTACTCCTCACGTCGACGCTCTTCGTCAACTTGATTCGACACATTCTGAGCCACTTCGACCATGTTTACATTGGCAGGTGTCTCTGTGTTCATGCTCAATTTATTCAACTTCAAATTGAGGCCTTCATTGACCTCGTGTTCCTTCTTCATACGGTTGAAGTCCTCAGAGATTTTCTTCGTTAGCACCTTTGGGAGCGGACTCCTGGTAACCTGTGGGCTGACGAATCTGACAGCTTTGTTCTTTGGACCCTCCATGGTCCTTCGGAGAATACCAACAACAGCTTGTTTGTAAGAACCTTCAGTAGTTCCTTTGTTAATTTGGACAAAACCTTCAGTAGTCTCATCGTTGTCTCTAGTGAAACCTTCAGTAGTTCTATTGTTGATTTGGACGAAACCGTCAGTAGCTTCGTTGTTGACGCCAGCAGTGGCCTCAGTAATGTAGTTCTTAATGATCTTTCCGTCAAGGTCTTCAGTAACCTTAACCATCACAGCCTGGTTCACGAAATCAGAGGCGACTTCGACCATATCACATTTGTTGGCGGGATCTTCAGTAACCTCCACTATATTCACGTTGTTGTCGAAGCCATCAGTAGCCTCGATCATGTTCACATTGTCGTCGAAGCCTTCAGCAACCTCGACCATGTTCACTGTGGATGGCTCAGCATAGTGGGCCTCTGCTACTTGCAAAGAGTTTGAATCCGCTTTCACCTGGGACTTCGACTTGTCGCCGAATTTGAGCCTTCTATCTCTGGTTGCATTATGCACTAGATCCCTGAAAAGGAAACATTAAGACGTTTTATGACCCCAAAAATTATGGTACTTGCAAAAACCTCTCTTTTTCTGCTAGGAGGCACTTTAGTACCAGGAGGCACTATCATTTGGCCATCCTTGACTAACAAATCAAATATTTCGTCACACTTTGTGATGTCGAACGTATAAGTTCTTTTGGGGAACTTGTCGTTCTTTTTCGATTCGACTTGGTTTTTCCCAATCGACGGAGCTAAGACTCTGGACGCATATGGTGGCCCCTATTTTAATTCTACCAAATCAACCTCTTGTTCGTTGAAATTTGATGATCCATCTTCGTCATCATCCTCACAAACTCTGAAATATGTTACCCTTTCTTTTTTATTTTTATTAGCCCTAGCTTTTTCGGCTTTTAGTCGTTCGACTTGTCTAACCCTATCAGCCAATTGGGCCATGTCTCTTAAGTACTGGGTATCTAATTTCTTTCTAATCGAATAGTCAAGGCCACCAGCGGCCATTTCGACTAACTCGTGTTCAGACACTTGTGTGAAACACCTTGCCTTAAGCAACCTAAACCTATTCAAGTAATCATCAATTGGCTCTGAGAACTTTCTCTTAACGCTAGCCAGTTCTTTCAAAATTATCTTTGTTTGTCCCATGTAAAATTGTTCGTGGAATAATCTCTCCAACTGGGTCCACGTATGTATCGAATTCGCAGGCAATGTGGTAAACCAAGTAAAAGCATTTTTCGTTAGGGAACTAGGGAAATATTTTATTTTCAAATTCTCGTTGTACGATATTTCGCCTGCTTCTATTAAATACCGTACCACATGTTCGACCGTTGATTCACTAGTATCCCCTGAAAATTTTGTAAACTTGGGAACTTTCCATCTAAGTGGCAACTCTTGCTGCAAAATATATTCTGATATGGGGAAGTGTAACTGGGCCTTTGCAAACCTACATTCATCCTATTTCGCGCCATAATCCTTTCGACCATGGCAGCCAAATTTTTTTTTGCTGGCATATCATTATAACGCATTTGTTGTATAATATTATCAGCATTCTGGTTTCAATTTACTAACAACACCCTTGGTTCTTGTTGAACAGGGATTTCGACCGCTGGTGGTTCGACTACCCCTCCTTGGTTCAAAACTTCCGCCTGAGGGGTATTTAGTTGTCTTTGATTTATGGTAGGTTCTTCTTTGACGGCTACCCTTGGGTTCTGAACTATTTGTTCCCTTGGGGGAGGTTGGGGGACACCAAAGAAATCAGCAATGTGCATCATTTGTGCAGCCAATTATTGATTTGTTTGTGTCGTGTTTTGGATTAGAGGGTTAAATATAACCCCCATCTGTTGGGCTAGCATCTGGACCATATCGTAATTACTCTCGTCCATTTGTTGCCTAATTACTTGTGCATAATTATTGGTAATATTTGGCATATAACTTTGATATCCCATTCCTAAAGGCTGGCTAATTCTACCGATCTGGTTTATACCCGAACCGGACCCTTGCAAAGGCGAAGTTACGTTCATCGTTGGATCTGTAAATGTTGATGGCGCATTATGTAAACTTGCCATTACTGATGTTGGCATTCCATACGGTTGTTCTTGTTTTAGAGGCATCGAAAAACCAGATATAAAGGGCCTGTACATATTCCCTGAAGGGGGAGGTGTCATTTGAGACATTTGGGGTCCTAGAGTTGAAAAACTAGGCGCACTATGGGGAATTGAATGCGCAAGTGTCAAACCCGCTGTTGATGGTATAGCCTCTGATACTGATATTGAGGTCGTATTGCCCCCAGTCGAAGGATTAGGGGGTGGCACTCCATCATTTGTGGAATTCTGATTGTATGGCGGGTTTGGATTCGCCATTCTCCTTACTCGTCTTCTTCTAGGTCTTTCTTCGTTATTTATGGCTATCTTACCACTCCTTAGTCTCATGCAACGAAGCGAAAAAAATTTCGTATGAGTAAAATGTAAAATAAAGGTTGTAAATTGTCAATAGCACAAGGTCCCACTAGGCGTGCCAATTTGTTTGCCTGGAAAATTTGCAAACAACCGTCGATCTCCTAATTTCTATAAAAACTAGTTTACTTGCAGGACCGATCAAACAAATCCTAGGACAATGTGCTTTTAATGATTTTGACAATTTGTATGAAAATAAAACCTTTTATTCATTGAATTCATCACCGTTTGTATAAACTAATGTATTTCGACTGAAAAGTAATGAAAACTTTGCTTTTTGAAAGAAATGGCGAAAATGTAAATAAATTGCAAGAATGAAATTACAGAAAATGTAAAGGGAATTGCAAATGAATAACTTAAAACTTCATTAAAATGCAAGGAATAAAACTGGTGTTTTTCAAACGTACATTTTCTCAGTAACTACTCTTTTCTCTCACACGGTTACTTTGAGCATTCTTGAGTAACTTGTACAAATTTTGAATACACACAGAAATCTAATCACTATGACTCCCTATTTATATACAATCGAAATAACTGTTAATAACATCTATTTCTCCTAATGGTGACAAATGGAAATCTGCATGCATTCGTCAAATAGATACATTCCATGCGTCCTATTTCAAAAACGAAACTCCCTCCTAAATTTAAATTTCAAAACATCCGTCGAACAAGGCCTTATCACCAATATGACGAAGCATTTCTAATACTTAGAAAAAATCTCCAAATAGATTCCTCCAATTAACATTTGTCTTCGACTGACTTTCTTCAGAAGTACACTCCTGTCGAAATATCCTGGCAGATCTTCAAACTTATTTTCTGAACAAAATCCAGGCGTCGAAATTAGCAGCCTACATAAGGCCAAGTGTATGTCTTTAAGTGAGCTATGCAAACTCAAAAAGGTATACTCCAAAGTGTATTTCCTAAACCAAATCAATTTAGTTAAAATAATGTGACATATCTGATATCTTAAAACAATTATCTTTAGGAAATACTATGTGTCACTGTAGCAACAACCCTGCAATTTTTTGTATCAAAGTATGGTTGGTTCTATTATGGATGTACAAAATGTTCTTTAAATGCATCTGATATTAACGATCCATATCAGTGTTCATGTGAAGAAAAAGTTCAAAAAGCAATACCAAGGTTGATTCTCATATTCTCATTGTTAATTTTTAATACATCTAAATTTGTGGCACGAATTGTTTCTCATATTCTGATTGTTGATTTTTACTTATTGTTTTGCATTTCATTTACATAAAAAGGTACAAAGTTGATATATATGTTGTTGATGGTGAATCCAAGTATCACTTTGTCTTTTGAGATACCGATTGTGCTGAGATAATTGGAAAGTCTGCTGAAAATTTGTATATGTCAATGATGGAGGTAGTAACTTTTACTTTTCCAGTTTCAACCTTACTTAATTGATGTTTGATGAATTGTTTTATATTCTGATGTGTCATGTTCAGGAAGGTGAAGATGACCATATGGTGTATCCTGATGACCTTGACTTGCTATTGGGTAAAAAATGGCTTTCAGAGTAAAAGTTCAGCCAGCATATGGACAGGGTTCAGTGTGGAAGCTATGTTATGACGAAGAATTTGTCAAGCGTATTGAAAAATATTTCATTCCCGATGAGGTATAAGTATGTTGTAGCATCTCATTAAACTTTATGTATTGTGTGCTTAAATTATTTTATTAATGTAAAGTATTAATATGCAGGCTGAAAGTGTACCTGTAACGGAAAATAAAGTTCAAAATCCTGTCGAAGCCTCTGTGGTTTGTTGATTCATATTTACATAGTCAATAAATTGTTTGTGATTTCTCTGACACATACTAACTATATTTTGCTATATTTGAAGGAATCATTATCTGCATTCGGAGAAAATGATCCTGATAAAAACTCTGCAAATACCCCAGCTAAGGATGTCTCTGTCGGTCGTAATGTTGAAGATTTTGACTATGAAGTTTATGTGGCTACGCAATTTTCAGGCACCAAACCGTTGAAGAAAGTTAAAATGGAGCCAAAAGCTTGATTTGGCTATTATAGGATCAGCAGTTTTATTTATATTTTTTTGTTATTTTTTTGTTTCTTAGTTTAATTTACGGTTTGGAAACTTCATTTTGCTTCTTTATTTGTTAACAAATAGATATTGAAGTGTAACCACTTAATTATCCAGCAGTGGGTTATGAATGAATTATTTTGTTTTTGCTTAGATTACATGACTTGTGATTTATCGATCACTGTCTTGCAACTTTAAAAATGTAGGCATTAAAAGTGTATCCATATTTAAAAAAGTTATGTTAACTACCGTATTTCATAATACTCAACCAAATATTAGATACCAGCAAATATTACTGAAACACTCATTGTTCTAAATCTCAATTTGTTTACTATATAACAATTCTACTATCAGCTTATTTATCTAAAATTATATATATTATTCGTTAAAACCAAAACCAATTATATACCAGCATGTGAAAATGATACAAGTTATTATATCAGTTTGATAAAAAACAATTAAATAGCAGCATGTTAACATCATTTAAGGTAGCTTCCCGATGCGTTTTTTTCCATTTGAGCTATATATATTTTAAGCTTGCGAATAAAATGCCTTATGATTTATTTGAAAGATCTCATACGAATGAACTATTGATATATGTGGTTTATGAACGCATTTATTATAGCATGATTTACCAGCTAATCTCAATTACTATTTATCTCTTTGAATTTTTCACCTATCCATGTGAGTAGCTTTGCATGCATTTTTTAGCTTTTCATAGTCTTTGATGACTGCACCAATTCAATAATTAATCTACTTTTAATGCATTTCCATTGGATTAATAAACATGTTGTAAAGAATATGGAGGGAAATTTGTAATGGTATATATAATGTTCCATGCAAAAACTACTTCCATTAACAAGTAAACATATGAATTTGGGAGAGCCAATGGATAAACAAAATTCATCTGAAAATGATTTTTTTAATATACTGCTAAGAAAGAAAAGATCAGCAAATGCTAGAAATCATAGGAAGGTTGTACTTGATCAGAAAAAAGCAAAGAGATTGAGGTCAATGAATAAAGAGAATGTTGAACAAACTCATGTAACAACTCAGGATGATGGTTCACGTATCACATGTCCACTATCTACAATTTCTCCAAATATCCCAGCTTCCATAAGAACTACAAGTAATTCCATTCAGAAAACTCTGTCTAAGTCAGTGTTGACTTGCTTGCCAAATACCAGAAATTTTCATGGATCAAAAGGGGTGTCTCGCGCGAATATTAGCAAGTTAGGAGTGAATTTGGCAAGGAGATTTGATAGTGTTTTTAGCCAAGGAGCTTCTACATCTTCAAACCCTCCACCACACCAAGATACACAAATCAATCAACTTTTTCAAGACGACAGTGGGGACGATGTTACGAATTCAGAATGTGAAGGTATGTTACTTTGTTCAATGATTTTTATATCACGCTTATGAACGTCAAGCTCATATTATATTAAGTTATAATATCTATCTTCGTAGGTTATAGTTCAGATATTCAATCTGATATGGGCAAGGATGAGGATATTTCTGACTGTGAAGATGTTCATATGGATGTAGAAGCTTCAGGTACATTATCTAACCAAACGACACTCTGAAAAAAATAGTTTCCTTTGTATTTTTATCTTAACTTTTATGTTTGCATTTAGGAGAGTATTATGATATAGGAGGTCCAGTAATGGAGTGTCAATACTGTGGTGCATACATGTGGTATCAGGAGAGGAAGTCGAAATCACGAAATGTTGTTAATCCTAAATTTTTTATGTGCTGCGGAGAAGGAAAGGTTCAAATTCCTTTGTTAAAAACACTGCGACCGGTATTACAAAATTTGTTGTTTGACCAAAACTCAAGTGATTCAAAGCATTTTCAACAACGAATACGTCTTTATAACATGATGTTCGCATTTACATCTCCAAGAGCTAAAATGGACAATCGATTTAATAACGGAATAGGACCTCCAAATTATCGAATTCAAGGTCAATCATGTCATCGTATCGGTAGCATGTTACCATTGCCAGGTCAAAACCCCTGTTTTACTCAGCTATATATATTTGATACCGAACATGAGATTCAGAACAGAGTGGATGGAATCAGGTTTGTTCCTTTTAGTTCAATCTAATAGTAGTTCTTTGATATGTACCACATTATAAATAATTATACATCAAATTTGTTTACACTGTAGGACAAAAAACAGAGTTAACGTTTATACAGTGAGAAAACTATCTGAGATGTTATATGAACATAATGTTCATGCTCAGTCTTTTAGAATGGCAAGGGATAGACTTTTTGAAGGGAATGTTTCTGACCTGAAACTCCGTTTAATTTCTGAGAGAACTACGGATGGAAGGATATATAACCAGCCAACTGTTTCCAAAGTAGCCGCTCTTATTGTTGGAGATGTTGATACTGCAGAGAAGAGAGATATTATAATGCATAAACAAAGTGGAGAGCTTCAAAGAATAGATGAGTATCATACATCATATTTGGGATATCAATATCCATTTCTTTTTCCTTATGGTGAGGATGGTTTCAGGCCTAATGTCAGGCATAGGAATAAAGGTTCTAACAAGGGTACTAATTTGGACCGACCACATTCAGATGTGGTAGCTGAAGATATACCATGGGAGCAAGCAACAAAAAGGAATAGACTAACCATTAGAGATTGGTTTGCCTTTAGGATACAAGCAAGAAAAAATGAAGCACAGACAATTCTCAGATCACGTGGGCTTTTCCAACAATTTTTAGTTGATGGTTTCACCATGATGGAGTCAGAGAGACTTCGATTGCTCCGAAAGAATCAGTCAAAACTCAGAGTTGGAAAATATCATCATCTCACTGATTCTAGAACAAATGGCCAGACTCAATGTTCAAATACAAGGAAGAGGGTTATCTTACCTTCCTCATATGTTGGTAGTCGCAGATACATGGATCAGTTGTACTTTGACGGAATAGTGATTTGTAGTTATGTTGGTTTTCCTGATCTGCTCATCACGTTCACATGTAACCCAAAATGGCCTGAATTACAACGTGTACTCGGTTCGGTGAATCTAAAAGCAATTGATCGTCCAGACCTGATTTTAAGAGTTTTTAAACTGAAATGTGATGAATTATTATCTAATTTAACGAAAAAGAGTTTGATGGGGAAAGTTCTTGCATGTAAGTAATTTATCATAACATTGTACCAAATATAATATTATACATTCTTTGTTATTAGTTATTCTCAAATTGTACTTAACTAATTATTATACATAACATGCAAATTGTGTAGATATGTATACTATTGAGTTTTAGAAGAGAGGCCTACCCCATGCTCACATATTAATTTTCCTTCATCCATCCAATAAATATCCAACTCCAAATAACATTGATCAGATAATATCAGCTGAAATACCAAACAAAGACACTGATGAAGACTTATATAACTTGGTCAAAACTCATATGATTCACGGTCCTTGCGGAAGATTAAATCGGTCTTCACCATGTATGAAGGAGGGTAAGTGTTTTAAATACTTCCCTAAAGAATTTCAGAGTGAAACTATTGTTGACCAAGATGGATATCTGATTTATAGAAGAAGGGATCACAGTCACACAATTATTAAGAATGGAATGAAGATTGATAATAGATTTGTTGTTCTATACAATTCAAAGTTGTTGCTGAAGTATAGAGCTCATATTAACATGGAATGGTGTAATCAAAGTACATCAATTAAATATTTGTTCAAGTACATCAACAAAGGATATGATAGAATAACTGCTACCATTGTCTAGAATCAAGATGGAACATCGGTTGAACATCAAAATATTGATGAGACCAAGCAGTACATTGACTGTAGGTATGTTTCTCTGAGTGAGGCATCTTGGAGAATTTATGCTTTCCCAATTAATGGAAGGAAATCGACCGTAGAAAGACTTCATTTTCACTGTGAATGTGTGAAAATTCAATTTTCTATACCGACATCGATCGTATTACCTTGGTTCTTGAGAAACCGAGTGTTACTGAGTCAATGTTTACATCATGGTTTGAAGCAAATCAGAATTATGAAGAAGCACAACAGCTAACATACAGCAATTTTGTTTCGAAGTTTGTCTATGTTAAAAAGAAAAAAGAGTGGAAACCCCGTCAAAAAGGTTATACAATTGGCAGGCTAATATGGGTTCCTCCAACTACCGGTGAATTGTACTTTCTTAGAATGATGCTAACTCATGTGAAAGGTCCACATAGTTATGAGGAAATAAAGATTGTTAATAATGTCAAATACGATACATTTTGGGATGCATGTTTTGCTATGGGGTTTATTGGCGATGATCGAAAATTCATATCTGCTATTACAGAGTCTTATCATTGGGGTTCTGGTCATTATTTGAGGTTACTTTTTGTTCATATGTTATTGTCAAGTAGCATTAGTAGGCCAAAGCATGTTTGGAGTAAGACACGACATCTTTTGTCTTATGGCATTCTTTATTCTCAACAGATTATTGCAAACAATAGAAGTAATCATTATATCATTTAGTATTTCTTCGAATTCTTATAGTTCGCAACTTTCCTTTAATTGTTACGATTTAGTAATCATTTGTCTCAAAATAGGTTTGTGGTTATCTGATCAAGAAATTATGAATTTAACGTTGATTGAAATTGAAAAACTCCTTCAACGAAACCGCAAGAGTTTAACTGACTTTCCTGGTATACCTAAACCACAAGGTTATGTGGTTGAGGAGCTGGGAAACAAGCTTATTTATGAATAGCGCAACTACAATGTAGTTGAGCAGCTTCAAGAATTCAACATGCTATATCAAAATCTCACAGGTCATAACCATATTAACATTGTAGCTAATTTAAAACATTTCTTATAAGCAATGTTAGTTTTACAATTTTTTATTTAATATTGTATAACTATGTTTCTGTCTATATTGATGTTAAATACATTATAGATGAGCAAAGAGATGTGTTCAAGAAAATCATGGAAGCAGTCAACAACCAGAAGGGAGACGTATTTTTTTGTATGGATATGGCGGCACGGGCAAAACGTATATGTGGAGAACTTTAGCTTCTTACGTTAGATCACGTAAACAAATATGCCTGACTATTGCTTCATCGGGTATTGCATCACTTTTACTTCCCGGTGGTCGAACGACACATTCAAAATTTAAGATTCCAATTCCCACACTTGAGTCTTCCACCTGCGATATATGCAAAGGAAGTGACCGTGGTGACCTATTAAAATTATCAAAATTGATAATTTGGGGTGAGGCTCCAAAGGCTAACAGATTTTGTTTTGAAGCATTGGATAAAACCCTCAGAGACATTATGAGTGAATCCAAATCATCTGACATAATATTTGGAGGTAAGGTAATTATTTTTGGGGGCGATTTCCGGCAGATTCTACCAGTTATTCCAAGAGGAATCCGTTCAGATATAATTCATGCCACAATCAATTCATCATACATATGGGATCACTGTGTTGTTTTAAAGCTTACAGAGAATATGAGACTTCAACAGTCTGGTATGAACACAAGTCCTTTTGAGTTGGAAGAGTTTTCGAACTGGATATTGAAAGTCGAAGATGGAAAGTTAGCGGAACCTAATGATGGTTATGCAGAGATTGATATTCCTCCCAAATTATTGATCACAGATTTTGCTGATCCACTTGAAGCAATATTTCAAAACACATATCCAAATTTTGCTGTTAATTATAACAATGAAACATTCTTGCAATCAAGGGCAATATTGGTTGGAACCATTGAGACTGTTGATCTAATAAACCAGTATGTATTGGAATTTGTTCCAGTTAGTTGATGTTCAGTAAATATAAATTTTGTTACACATTTACATTATTTTTTATGCAACTTATAAATAAACATTTAACAAATTTCAGGTGAACAAAAAGAATATTTATCATTTGATTCTGTTGATACATTTGAAGGTGACGACAACGAATCCTTTGATGTTTCAACTCCTGAATTTTTGAATACACTCAGAACTTCTGGTCTTCCCAATCACAAGATTACATTGAAGATTGGAACTCCAATAATGCTTCTTAGAAATATTGATCAATCAGAAGGTTTGTGCAATGGAACACGACTCATTGTTACAAGATTGGCAGATCACGTTATCGAAGCAAAAATTATTTCAGGAAAAAATACCGGAGGTGTTGTCTATATCGAAAGAATGGATATTACTCCTACTCAATCCCCATGGCCCTTCAAGATGACTAGAAGGCAATTTCCAATAACTGTATGTTATGCTATGACGATTAACAAGTCTCAAGGCCAGTCATTGGATCATGTCGGTATCTATTTGCCCAGGAGCGTCTTCAGCCATGGTCAATTTTATGTTGAAATTTCAAGGGTAAAAAGCAAAAAAGGTCTTAAGATATTAATCCACGACAAAGATAACAAACCGTTGTCGAGTACAACAAATGTTGTTTTCAAAGAGGTTTTCGAAAACCTATAGAATATGAGTTTTATTCATTTTAAGTTTTCATACATTTTGAACATAATCACTCACGATTACATCCTTTATACACTCTCTTAAAGTTCTCTTACAACATATTCTTAATATATATTACAAAAGTATTTAAAAATAAAATCTGTTATCTCCTCTGCACTGCCCCTTGATCCTTTTTATAGTGTCCTTGGCCGCCTAAATTCACATAGCAAAATAAAGTTCTCTATGCGAACTTCCTTTCCTTCCCCATTAAGATTTGAACTTAACCGCCTTTCAGACACCGCCAAACTTTGCTATGTGAAGTATAGTTCGCGTCGCCAACTCTGTCGGTTCCTCTCGCTTTCTTCGCTTCAAGCGAAGATTGGACATTTTGGTTCTATTTTGAGTTGCTGAGTCTTGCCTTTCCTTGCGTCGCGACCTTCGCTATGCGACACATAGCGATCTTTAAGCGACATTTTTCGCATTCTTTCACGTCCTGTCGCTTCAAGCGAACTTTGATCAATTTGATTCTGTTTTGTTCTGCCTGTACTCGCTTCCTTTCGCATAGCGATGCTTCGCGTAGCGAAGCTTTTGGTCGCGATGCGAAAGTTGCTGGGCATGGTTTTTCTCTTTGTTTTAACTGGTTTTCTTCATACCTAATACCTGCAAAACCACACAAATTCCCAAGTACCAACCTTTTGGGCCGTTTATTAGTCAATTCTCATAAAAATACAAAGGAACAACGTAATTCGTATGAGTTTCGACTAATGATACATTGTCTTTTTGGATTGTTATCAGATACCATGCTGCTTGAACAAAAGAGAGAAAATGAAGGTCCAGTTCATAAATATTAACAAGGGCATATGTGAGGAAAAAGGGATCATGATGAGCTATCAACAAAAGTCATGTATGTTTCATACATGACCACTATTTTCAGTTGCAGCATGAAGATCCAGTTCCTAAATATTCACATTTGACAATTAATAGGAACCATATTATTTTCAAAAATGAAAATTAAATTGAAACAAAATATGATTTTAAGGTAAATCTTATATTGATGAGCAAACTCATATTTATCATGCACCATATGAAATACATAATATTTAATACATTGAGAATTAGTTTAGAAACATAGTAGAAGTTGCAATATAATCCATAAGACACCATGTCTTCTTAAATTCATACATAACAAAATGACATGTACTTGGGTTTTAACATAACGCATAGACAACAGAACATCCCAAAATATAATAATTAAAGTAGACTAAACAAAACACATTTTCACAGTCCCCACTTTAATGTGGTACCGTTCCATCGTTTCTTCTGCAATGTTACATACAGGATCCGAGTAAAACGACCCATTTTACAGACTAACGTGTCTCTATTGCTAAGATCTTTGGTTTTGATAAAGTCATACCATCCTTCTATCATGTACTTCTCATACGTGCTTGGCATGTTCATTCGTCTTGCAATATTAACCTTGCTGAAATTCTGGCAACAGATATGAGATGTTGAACATGATGTCACGACACTTATATCTTAACAATAATGAACAAGGTAGAAAATGCAGAAAACAACAGTAAAGAACACAATCAATTGTTGACCCAGTTCAGTGTAAACACACTTACATCTGGGGGCTACCAAGCCAGGAAGGAAGTCCACTATTAGTAGTATCAATTCATACACTCTACAGCCAACCCACTAGTTGACAATCTACTCACTTAATCACTACCCAATGACACTTCTATCTAAGACACTCTCAGATATGAGACACCTCTCACTCCCCCTCAATCACAGCAGTGATAACAACTTACAATAATGAAAGTAGAAGACACACCTTGGTCTTGCTTAAGAGCTTCAACCAAGAACAATACACTCGTGCTTAAAAGCTTTGAGTGGACAAATTACAACTCAACTAAATCAGTCCAATTCAAACATCAAAACAGATGAATGAATGGCTCATAAAAACAAACACAAAACACAAACCCTAAAACTTGAACACAGCTCTCACAATCCTTATTCTCCACGAGCAGCAGTTAGGGTTGATCAACTATAAATAGTAATACATTCCTTGGGCTTGGGTAATTGCAGATCCTTGATTTAATTTCCAATAAAAGCAAATTAATCTCCAAATCTTTATGCATAAAAATAGCAACTCCCTATTCTTCATAAACAGATTGCCTCCAAAAATAACACTCCAATAAATTACCACTTCAGTAAATTTCGCAGCAATCAGATAACATAAACACACGAAAGATTGCTAAAAATAGCGCAGCAAATAAAACCTAAAACCAGAGCTGGAAGTTCTGTCAACTGATGTCAGAACATCGTGTTTAACATCATGCACACAGTCTACAATACTAACACACACCACCAACACTTCACCTGCAGAATGTTAGAGACAGCATGTCAAGACATCAAGTAGAACATCTTGATGCAACACATTGTTTTACCAAAATTGCTGCCAATACAAAACCAACAAACTCCCCCTTTGGCAAATTTTGGCTAAAACAACTCCATATCAGAGATCCCTGCAGCAACCCACACAAACACAACTAACATTCTCAGAAAACCAGAAACTCCCCCTCAAGCCAAGGAGCACAGAAAAACAAAGAAGAAAACCAGCACCTGCACACTAGAAAACCATCTACAAAACCATCTGAAAAACCAGTAAAACAACTACTACACTACTCTCCCCCTTTTTAGCCACAATTGGACAAACTGTAGAATAAGATAAATCCAGAAGAACCATACTAAAAATATCAAAAAGAAGCTGTTAACAATAGCAGTACACATCTAAGCAAACCAGGGAGCCAACAGAAAACCAGTTAAGCAACAAAAATGTCATCAACCGTAGCAAACTGAGGCTGACATCAGAAATCCAGAAAAAAAAAATCAAGAGTACAAACCAGAACATATGAACACTAAGGTGCCAAGAACAGAATTCCAGAGAAAACCAAAACAAAGCAAAGAACCGCCAAACAAAACAAAAACTAATCATCTTCAGACCCATCAGACTCAGAACTTCCTTCATCACTTTCTTCCTCTCCATCAGGGTTGTTCTCCTCAGCATCAGCATCTCCATCAAATTTCTCCTCTTCAACACCAACTTCCTCATTGTCATCACCCTCAAGAACACCTTCACCCAATTGCAGAGACTTGATTAATTTTTCAAGCTTGAATTTCCTTTCAGTATTTACACGAATCACTGCATCAAGATCTTTGCATGCCTCCTTTAGCTCAATAATCACACTTACCTTGGTAGTGGGCTGGTTAGCATCAGAAGCAAATGTCACAATAATGTCTGGGACATGTTGACCTGCAAATAATTTTTCATGAAGGGACAAGACTGATTCCCTTTTGCAAACACTATCAGCACTAGACAAGATCCCAGGATGTTGTTTCAAAATAATACCGCAGATTAAAGAAGGAAATGCAATGGGTAACTTTATAGCCATTGTTCCAGCATGCTTAACAGTCTGATAAAAAATATAGGACCCATAATCAAATTTCTTCTTTGTGCCAACAGCATAAATAAACTTCCCTAAGCCAACAGAGATTGTAGTTTTGTGATTAGTGGGGACCCAATTTACAGCACCAATCCTGTGTAAGATAGTATATTTAACACTGAGTAGACCAGCAGACAATTTTCCCTTCAACGGCCAAACCTTCACTTGTTTTGTAGTGATCTTCTTGCACACTTGATTGTCAGTAACCTCCAACTCTCTATCTTCTTGCTCATTCCTTCCTAGGTAATTGTTGATAACCTTAGGAGAAAAATCAATACACTTACCCCTCACATACACTTTTCTGAAATCCACACTCCTTCTATCAGCAATGTCCACAGGAATGTTCACAATAAACTTCTTGACTAGCATATCATAACATTTGGAAAAACCAGCTACAGTTTTCATCAGCCCAGCAAACTTAATCATCTCAATAATTTCCTTAATCTCAAGGGCATCTTTACCAAGTTCTCTTTCCAGGGCAAGCCTTCTCTGATAAATATATTTCCATTTTTTTCACACTCTCCACAGAATGAAAGGAGATATTATCTAGTGGAGCCTCGGGAACTTTATCAGAAGATCTATTCACAACTGCCTTCTTCACATGAGTGATGTCCTGGACATTATCCTCAACATCACAATCAAAATCAGACTCAGTCCTGATTTTCCTCCTTTTAGAGGGAGTTGACACTTTACTCCAAGATCTTGGAGGACCTACAACTGTAGTCCTTTTCTTACTACTGACCACTTTCTCTTTTGGATATGTGTCCACAGATTTTCCTTTTCTAGCCTTCAACCTCTTTGTTATACCCTGATGCACATTAGCAATCAGCTCATTGTCATATGGATCATCAATATTCACAATTTTCTCAGCAGTAGATGTTCCAACATCAGGTTCAACATCCTTTCCTGCATCCTCCAGAACAGAGGTAGCCAACTTTTGAAGTTTATCTTCTGAACCATTTTTATTAGAACCAGATGTCCCAGTTTGATGTCTACCTTCTTGGTTAGCCTCAGAAGTATGAGAGGCAGAAATTTGTGCAAGGGGCTTAGAGATCCCAGCAACGACAAACCCTTTATCCAGAACCCTAGAGACAATCCTATCCACACTTTTATCAACAGAGAAGACTTCTTCCTTTCCTTGATCCTCTTGAGACAGAGGAATAGTGATTCCAGGAATCTTGTTGTCTCCATACAAGATACCAGTAACTATGCTACGAACAGAGCTATCATCATACTTTTTATTCTCAGAGGAATCAGAAGAGTTACCTGTAGAAGTGCGTTTGGAGCTTCTTGCATGCAGCTTTCTGGGTTTAGTCTTCTTAGCTTCAGGTGGGGAAATCATAGAAAGAGGAGCAACATCAAGAAATGCATCAGTATGAACATCTTTAGAGGAAACCCTAGGATTCGTAGGAGTTTGTTCAGAAACATGCTTGGACGAAGATGAGGAGCGTTGTTGAGACATTGTAGAAATCTTGCAAAGGATAGAGTTTGGAGCAGAAGGGTTTCTTTCTCTATGAGGGAAGGTGAACGAACAGGGAAAATAAGGTGCAATACGTACGTTGCGTGTGGGAGCAATATGTTGAAATGATTGCCTAAGATAGGGGGGCTGCTTTTTGAAAAGGAAATTAATGATATTTCCACAAAGCATTAAATGACCCTTAAAAATTAAAAAGATTTTCCCACACGCCTTTAATTGCTATAAGTCTACACATAGTCCCAATTTTCTTCTTAAGAGTTCAAACTGACTTGCATCCATCCCCTCTATTAAATTGTCAGCCAATTTTCTTTCAGTGCTAACATGTTTCACAGTAACCACATTATCTTCCACCAGACTTCTGATCAATGTGCTCAGGATGTCATAGTGTAATGTCAATGACATCTTGCTTGACATTGTACTTAGTCAGCATCCAAAACTTCTTAAGAATTTTCTTGCCATATCTACTATGAGATAAGAGAGTAAAAACATCCATCTGTTTAAGATAATAATTTAACTTATCACCCAGGCACATCTCAGGTTCTGACTGCTTTTGCTGAACACAATGTTTAATCATCTCCTCATCACTTCTAGATTCCCTTAGGTCCAAGTGAGATAGTTCCAATGCTTTTGAAGTAGTGAGATGTTGAGACTTCTAGTGTAACATCTTACTCTTAGTTTGCTTCCCACAAGCTCTTCCTTCTTCCAACTTTAGTTTAGGTATTCCTCTGACATCTCCCAAGGAGGTGATCCTTTTCATTTCTTGTTGATGACACAGTTTACCTTTATCATCTTGAGAAACCCACAAGTAGCAATTGTCTTGAGATCTGACTCCCTTCATGGTTACTTCACCCTTTTCATTAGTAACCAAACATTCAGAGTTTGTGAAGTTGACCTTGAACCCTTGATCACACAGTTGACTGATGCTTATCAAGTTTGCAGTCAACCCTTTCACAAGCACCGCACTATCAAGATTAGAAACTCCTGAACAGTTCAATTTTCCAACCCCCTTGATTTCACCCTTGGCTCCATCACCAAAATTCACATAACTAGTGGAGTAAGAATTGATGTCAGCTATCAGTTCTTCAATACCTGTCATGTGTCTAGAACATCCACTATCAAAATACCAGTCTTCTTTGGTATCACCTCTGAGAGACATGTGAGCTAACAAACTGGTAGCAGCAGCCTTGGGACCCCATTGTTTCACATTTATAGGCCTGTTCTGATACTGTCTAGGTTGAGGATCAGGCTTAGGATATCCATGCAATCTGAAGCAAAAAGGTTTTATGTGACCAAACCTTCCACAGTAATGACATCTCCATCTCTGAAACCTTCCTCTGAAGTGATTTGGATGTCTTCTCCCATGATGTTGAGGTTTTCTTCCTCCATGATGTTGTGGCAGCTGATGAGGCATAACCTGCTTAGGCTCAGGAACATGAACTTTCCCATAATGTTGAGACATCTGATGGGACATGTTATGTTTAGGTCCAGAGGAACTAGCATCTGCAGAGGATTTCTTCTCACCAACAAATCCTAACCCAGTCATATCACTTACCATTTTTCCACTCTGAAGAATTTCATCCAATGTGTCAATGCCTCTGTTCAACATTCTGAGAGATTTGGACATTTGACCAAGTTTGCATTTCAGCAAACTGACTTCATTTTCCAGTTCAGCCTTGTCAGCCTCTAGTTGGATTATGAGTTCCTTTTGCTTCTCCCCTTCTTGACACACTTCTTCACTTCTGATACATAGGTCTTGGTAGGAAACTGCAAGTTCTTCAAAAGTTAATTCCTCATCACTTGAATCTCCATCAGAAACACATCTTCCTGTCAAGGCAGTCACATGTTTGGTAGATTCTTTCTCAATTTCACTCCCTGAATCCTCATCGGACCAGGAAACAGCTAGACTCTTCTTTTGTTTCTTGAGATAAGTAGCACATTCAGTTCTAATGTGACCAAATCCTTCACATTCATGGCATTAAACTCCTTTCCCTTGAGAGGAATTCTCTTCAGACCTAGTTCTTCTACCATCACCACTAGACTTGTTGATGTCAGATGAGTTGTTCTTGACATTATATCTAGTCTTTATGTCCATCCTCTTCGTCACTTTGTTAAACTGCCTTCCTAGTAGAACCATATCAGTAGATAAACTTTCATTTATTTCCTGATCACATTCCTCTCCATCTTCAGAGTTTGAGACAAAGGCTATACTTTTGGATTTCTTTTCAGATATGTCACTTATTCCTAGTTCAAATGTTTGGAGAGATCCAATAAGTTCATCCACCCTCATTTTGCTGATATCTTGAGCTTCTTCTATGGCAGTCACCTTCATAGCAAATTTCTTGGGAAGAGACCTAAGTATCTTTCTCACCAGCTTTTCATCAGACATCTTTTCACCAAGGCCACTTGAAGCATTGGCTATTTCAAGAACATTCATATGAAAGTCATGTATGCTTTCATCTTTCTTCATCTTTAACTCTTCAAATTTGGAAGTCAGTAGCTGAAGTCTTTACATCTTCACTTTAGAGGTACCTTCATGAGTAGTCTTGAGTATGTCCCAAGCATCTTTAGCAACTTCACAATTATTCACCAATCTGAATATATTTCTGTCAATTCCATTGAACAAAGCATTCAATGCTCTATAATTTCCAAGAGCCAGTTCATCCTCCTCTTTAGTCCATTCTTCCTCAGGTTTCAGTTCAGATGTAGCTATTCCATCTTTCCCAACAATGACAGGATGTTTCCATCCTTTTATGACAGCTTTCCAGGCCCTACTATCCAAATATTTCAAGAAGGCCACCAAGCAGTTTCCAATAATCATAGTTAGATCCATCCAAGATGGGTGGTCTGTTCACAAATCCTCCTTCCTTGTACATAGAACCAGAAAGTAACTTCCCTAGATCTCACCCAGAAACAGAACAGGGTGCCTGCTCTGATACCAATTGAAATTCTGGCAACAGATATGAGATGTCGAACGTGATGTCACGACACTTATATCTTAACAATAATGAACAAGGTAGAAAATACAGAAAACAACAGTAAAGAACACAATTAATTGTTGACCCAGTTCAGTGTAAACACACTTACATCTGGGGGCTACCAAGCCAGGAAGGAAGTCCACTATTAGTAGTATCAATTCATACACTCTACAGCCAACCCACCAGTTGACAATCTACTCACTTAATCACTACCCAATGACACTTTTATCTAAGACACTCTCAGATATGAGACACCTCTCACCCCCCCCCCCCTCAATCACAGCAGTGATAACAACTTACAATAATGAAAGTAGAAGACACACTTCAAAGACACACCTTGGTCTTGCTTAAGAGCTTTAACCAAGAACAATACACTCGTGCTTAAAAGCTTTGAGTGGACAAATTACAACTCAACTAAATCAGTCCAATTCAAACATCAAAACAGATGAATGAATGGCTCACAAAAACAAACACAAAACACAAACCCTAAAACTTGAACACAGCTCTAACAATCCTTATTCTCCACGAGCAGCAGTTAGGGTTGATCAGCTATAAATAGCAATACATTCCTTGGGCTTGTGCAATTGCAGATCCTTGATTTAATTTCCAATAAAAGCAAATTAATCTCCAAATCTTTATGCATGAAAATAGCAACTCCCTATTCTTCATAAACAGATTGCCTCCAAAAATAACACTCCAATAAATTACCACTTCAGTAAATTTTGCAGCAATCAGATAACATAAACACACAAAAGATTGCTAAAAATAGCGCAGCAAATAAAACCTAAAACCAGAACTGGAAGTTCTGTCAACTGATGTCAGAACATCGTGTTTGACATCATGCACACAGTCTGCAATACTAACACACACCACCAACACTTCACCTACAGAATGTTAGAGACAGCATGTCAAGACATCAAGTAGAACATCTTGATGCAACACATTGTTTTACCAAAATTGCTGCCAATACAGAACCAACACTTGCAGTTGAAACTTTTTTTCAAGTCAAGATCAGTAATTGTGATCTTCTTTTGATTGGTTCTTAAGCATTTTTTTTATATTTTACAGGGAAAATATTGCAACAATAAAAACATGAATTACCAATGGATTAGTTTTCTAAAACAACATTGTATAATATAATAGAAATACTTATATTGAATTACCTGAACATTTGTTGCCTTTGTTTTGACATCCTCCACTGTGATATCCCAAAAATAAGTTTTCTTCCTCTTAATCATTTCTGATCTAACATTATATGGATTTACCTTAATAATTTCATCAGCGACATCAACATTTTCTTCCTTAACAGCATTTAAAAAAACTCTTCCACTTTCCAAAGAAGGTTGTATCACCTCAACATTTCTTCGATCTTCGTTGACGTCAACGGTCTTCTTACCCACCGTATCAGAACGACGACGCCACTTACATTTATTCTGAAATGATGAACTCTCTCCAATCTCATCCAACATCCCCTGTATGATATTCAAAGTTGTTTCGTGGCTGAAAAAAAATTAAGAACAATAGATCAACATTACAACATATATCAATCTATATAACATAGTATAAAAAATTGTTGAATCACCCAATACAACTATTAAATCAAAACTTATATACCAATCTCATTAATCAATCGTATATAATTTATCTTTAAACAAAAATAGTTATTGGTGCCAAACTCTACATCTTAATTGTAATTACATTTATCGTTAAAAACAAAATACCTACAATAGAATCAATCTTCATATCTCACAAGTATCAGTCACATACAAAACAAAACAAGATGAAATTAGGGTTATATACAATTCTCTTCTAAATGTCCTGAACCCTAAGATTAACCAGTAACAAGATCATGTTCTAGATGTCTATTTCAATATCCACTAATTTAAGATTATACACAACACAAATTCAATTAAAAGTTCGAATTAATGCATCAACATTCAAAACGAAAGTAGCTTATAGTTATTTACCTCATGCTATCTGAATCGTCTTCCGATATGTGGCCTCTGGCACCGGTCTTCCGCCCATTGGTCATCCTAAAGCTTTCAAAATGCTTTGGAGTGAAAGCTCTAAAAGTGTTTGTGGAAGAAGAAAAACTGAGGGATGAAACGTTTAGGTTAGACGATTCCTATGTTCGGCGGTTTTGAAAGGTAAAGTAATACTAAGATACACAAACGTATATTAGAGGTAACGTGTATGACCCAATAAATTGTATTAGGTAACGTGTTAAATTAGCTAACGAATATCACGTTAATGCAAAGTAAAATATATAGTATTTTAAGCAAGCAATTATTTTTATTAGTTTAATATGTGAATTTAAAATATTTCTTATTAATTTAATCTTTATAATAAACTAATATAATATAATAATAATAATAATAATAATAATAATAATAATAATAACAATATTAATAATAATAATAAAATATATAATTTGTTAATAAGTTAATATTTAAATAATTTTGTTTTCTTTATTATTTAGAATGTTTGATATGTTGTTTTATAAATTTTAATGTCTTAAATAATATTACTAATTTTTGTATAAAAACTATTGAGATCTTTACAAATTGGGATTCAATAATTACCCATTACATTGTTGATTTACACAGTTTTTTTTACAGATAATACTTGAATTTACTAAATTAATTTTTAGTACCTTTTATTTGATTCTTTTATATATATATATATATATATATATATATATATATATATATATAGGGTTATGCTAATGCACACTCATGTAGGTGTGCATTAGCAACATACATTTTAGTGTATTTTTGTGTGGAGTCCACCAATTTTAGGTAGAACCCACATTAGAAAGATGAAGAAAAAAAATAGAAAAAAAAATTGATATAGTGTATTTTTGTATGTGGCCCACCAATTTTGGGTGTATGTTAGCATTTCTCGTATATATATATATATATATATATATATATATATATAGTGGTATCCTTCCTTCTGTACCGACTAATCCACCCGAGTTTTCACCCCACGTAGCCTCCGAAAGTTGGACCTAGGCACCTTCGAACTCAGGACCTCAAGGGGAGCAAACCCTTGAGAACCAAGCACCCTCCCACTAGGCCAACCCTCTCGGCTTATATATATATATATATATATATATATATTGTTCATAAAAATTAGAAATATATTTTATTTTCATTATTTTTTTATATATACATATTAATATATAGATATATTGATGACTACTTATATTTATAATAGATTTATTTTATAATTATATCATCTTTGCGCTATCTGTGCGAACGCACAGGTCCTTTAGTAGTAAATCATTTAAAAAGATACTTTTTAAATCAAAAGTTTTTGAATTCAAATTTTCATAAATTAAATTCTATTGTAAATAATTTTTAAATTCTAAGATATTCCGTATCTTAGATTGAGTACCATATCTTCATCCTAATGATTTGGATTTAATTTAGAAAATGATTAATGAAATATTCAAAAATTTAGAGTTCAATTATATATTTTTCCAATAGTCACACGACAAATCTTTATAAATCCGATACACATTTGTTTTTAAGCACCGTATCAAATCATGCAAAATATCAAATAAAGTGAGAAAGGTCTCACCATACTGTTCATACTTTTTAACATTATATACTTTATTGCAGAGCTTGCCGCTACAATTTTACTCCATTTAAAGTAGTAACATTTCTATCCAATAATTTTAGATATCAATTAAATCGTACTTAAGCACAAATCTTCTATTAAATATTTATATCTATATATAAAAGTAAAATTATAATTTTAGGGTAGCTTCTTAACTTTTTAATTTTTATTTTAAATCGTAACCTCTCTTTCTAACAAATAATGATTATTGAACAATTGATTAACTTCTATACTATTATCTGTAATTATTATTTAATAAATAATAAATAATAAAATAAAAATTAAATAAAAATATTAATATATTTTATATTTTACATGTGTGGATATCATATAGTTTATATAAAAGAAGAAAATTGCTAATTAATAAAAAAAAATAGATAATAAATAGTATGAATAGTAAAATAACACATATGCACAATCAAAGAAAGCATCAAAGTTCTCCCCAGACAAAACAGAAATATATCAAATGTACTATTCAATCATTAAGTCATAAAATCAAATCCATTATTTTGAAGACACAATAATACACCATGATCTCATTAACTCAATACATTTTAAAATAGTTAAAAATTTAACCACTTGTAAACTTTGTTACAGCTTTAGTACCCTCGGAGACAGCATGCTTGGCCAATTCACCGGGCAGAACTAGCCTGACTGCAGTCTGAATTTCCCTGGACGTGATAGTTGGCTTCTTGTTGTACCTTGCAAGTCTTGAAGATTCTGCAGCTAGCTTCTCGAAGATGTCGTTGATGAAACTGTTCATGATACCCATGGCCTTGCTTGAGATACCAATGTCAGGGTGAACTTGCTTCAGAACCTTGAAGATGTAGATCTTGTATGTCTCTACGCTCTTCTTGTTTCTCTTCTTCTTCTTGTCTGCGCCGGCGGCACCACCGTCCTTAGGCAGCTTCTTTCCGGCCTTTGGCTTTTTCTCAGCAGGAGCCTTCTCGGCAACCGTGGATTTCTTCTCCTCCACCGGTTTCTTCTCTGCTGGCTTCTTCTCTCCCTTTGGCGCCATTTGATTGAAAATCCCAAAACGAAATTTAAATGCTGAAAGAAAGGTTGGTTAGTAGAGTATGAAATTGAGAATGGGAGTGATGGAATATGATATGGTTGGAAGGAGTTATATATAAAAGCATTTTAACGCTTTGATTGGCTGTTGAGGATTCACGCGGATCGGTGACGTGGAGCTTCAGATTTGTTAAATAATCCAAGTAGTATTTTTTTGGAAAAGCAGCCCAAAGAAAAGTGACGGACCGAAGCTTTCACGTGGATCGGTGAGTTGGCAGTTATATTGCCTGTTGAATTACTCTCAAAATGGACAGTTGAGATTTCGTTACTTTGTTTTTTCATGAAATTGAGATTTTATTGCTTTTCTTTTTTCATTGGCGCCAAACTCCAAATTTTCACTTTGAAATTTGAAGAAGCCATCCATTTGATTCTTATTTGGAACATAAATTAAGTAATATTATAATAAATATGAAAATTTGCTAAAAAAATTTATTCTATTTGTTTTAATTCTTTAAAAAGTGTCACTTGAGTGATAAATTTGTCTATCGTAAAACTAATTGATAAATAACTTTTTAATTCAAATCATTTAAATAGCTTACTCATCAAATACATTTAATTGTTAGATTGGAAGATTTTTGGTTCAATTCGATAGAGTGTAAATGTAAAAGGCATGCGACAATGGGAGAGAATGCAAGATTTTTTTTTGGAATATTATTTAATTATTATATTTTAATAACTTTATATAGGCATATATATTTTAATTATATTAGTTATTTATCAAAATTAAGAACCTTAATTGATTAAGTGGTCAAATAAATTTAAAAGACTAATTAGATTTCTATTTAGTAATTAATTAATTAATTAGATATGGGCTCAAATATGAGTGGATGTCAGAATGACCCATTTGGGAATAATGAAAACTCTAATTGACCATCACACTATATATAGGTTATGGTCCTCAATATATCGTACACAAACAATTTATTTCTTCTCTGCATTTAAAGAGTATTCAAGGCATTAGGAGTATCGGTTAAGGAATAATCATACAAGCCACTAGATGTTCGTTGTTTGTCTTTTACCTTTCAGGATTACCGCCAACAAAACTTTCTCAATAGATCCAGGTATTCATGCAATCTCTTTTCTCATATACTAACATGTCGTAGATCTTGTAATTATATACACGTTCGTATGATATATTATATTCTGCACTAAAGTATATGACATAATATGTAAAACATGTATATGTGATTAATTGTTATTGATTTTATTCCAACATTTTCGTGAAGTGGCAACATTGTTTCCTAATGAAGCAATTAAGTCATAATCGAAACAAAAAGGAGTCGGAGAAATTACAAAAAGGGTTGAGATGTTTGGGTTATCACGGAGGCAGTATCGATCGATTTAGCTTTAATTGGTAGAAAATTCTCGTGGCCAAATTTAGAAGGATCAACGATGATCTGCATAGATAGATTCTTACTCTCAGATAGATGGTTGGATAATTGGCCAGAATGTTCTCAATGGTTCTTGGACAAAGGGCTCTAAGATCATTGTTCGATTCTCATCCGCGAGAAAATAGTGAACTGAGGACCAAAACCATTTTGAGTACTTAACTGTTGGAGCAAACTGGAAGGGTACCATAACTTTGTGAAAGAAAAGTGGAAGCTTTTGAAGTTCAAGGTTGGGGTGCATGTCTTAAAAGAAAAATTCAAACTGATTAAGCATCATCTTAAAGAATGGAATAAAAGCCATTTAGAAAATTTGGATACAAGGATTGAATAGGCAAAAAAATTAATCAGTATGTTGGAATTAAGGGGTGAATGTGCATCATTATCAAAAAGGGATATTAAAGCTAAAAGAGAAGCAGCAATATAATTGTCTTCGGTGTCAAATATGAATTGCGGTATAATGTGGCAGAAATCACGTCTAAAATGACTCAAAGAAGGAGACACTAATACAAATTTTTCCCACAGATACTTGTTAAATAGAAGAAATTCTAATGAGATTACTTGCATTGAAGCAAATGGAATAAAGCTGACAGAAGTGCATGAGATAAAGAATGAGATATATAATCATTTTTCAAAGTTGTGTAGATATCGTAAATGGGACCGGCCAGTGTTGTAGAACCTTGATTTCAAAAGGATCAGTCATAAATACAATGTGACTCTCGTCGCATAATTCACAAAGAAGGAGATAAAAACATGTTATTTAGGAGTGTGAGAGCTCGAAAAGTCCCAGCCCATATGGCATAAATGTTGGGTTCATTAAGGATTTTTGGGTCAAATATGATTTTTAATGGTTTATTTATGCGTTCCATATGAATGGCAGAATTGTCAGAGGATCCAATTGTGTATTTTAAACTTTAATACCGAAGGTAGAGAATTTGGTGAAGTTTAATGACTATAGGCCGATATATCTAATTGGAAGTTGCACACAGTATTATAAAAAATATTGGCAAATAAATTGAAGGTGGTTTTGAAAAAAGTGATTTAAGAATCGCAATTTGCATTCTTAGAAGGTCATCAAATGGTGGATGGAATCCTTATAGGAAATGAACTAGTGGATGATGCTAAAAGGAGGAAAAAAGAAACTTTGTTGTTTGAAGTAAATTTCGAAAAAGGCATATGATTCAGTGGATTGGAAATTTTAGAATTTCGTGATAGAAAACGGGATTCAATAATAAATGGAGAGGTTGGATTTCATAATGCATCTGGATTATCACTATTTTCAGTGCTAGTGAACGGGAGTCCTACAAACGAATTTGATGTCAAAAGAGGTTTGAGGTAAGGCAATCCACTATCGCATTTCCTTTTTCTAATAGCAGCGGAAGGATTCAATTTAATGATGCAAAATGTGTTCAGCTGGATCTCTGTGAGGGTTGCCAATTTAGGAGAAGAGAGGTTTGAATTGATATTTGGTCTGAAGGTAAAGTTCCATAAAATTCTTTTAGTTGGGGTTAATATCACACAATATTGGCTGGAAGAAGCGACAAAGGTTCTAAATTGTAAAGTCAAAATTATACCGTTCAAATATTTAGGTATTCCTATTGGAGGTAATCATAGAAGAAAGGAGTTTCAGAAACCTGTGGTGTAGGCAGTGTTGAGAAGATTGTCCAATTGGAATAATAAGCATATGTCAATTGGGATCATATCGTGTTTCTAATGTTTGTGATATATATTTTACCTGTCTATTTTCTATCTTTATTCAAATCACAAGTAAGTATAATTTCTAACTTGGAATATCTCTTTAAAAGTTTTTGTGGGTGGGGAATTTGAGAGTAAGAAACTAATTTGGGTACAGTGGGATAAGGTGTGTAGTGAAAGAGAGGAATGTGGTTTAGGTATTAAAAACTTAAGTGCATTCAATATTTCACTTTTAGGAAAGTGGGAATGGAGAATGCATATTAAGGCACTGAGTTTATGAGCCAAGGTATTATTAAGTAAATACAAAGAAAAAATAGTTGTGTAAATATATAGGAGAGACTAGGATCGACATGGTGGCGGGATATTAAAATGTTAGAGGGTGGGGTTTGGGGCTTTAAACTGTGATGGCTTTCTGAAAATTTATGCAGGAAAATTGGAAACAGAGCATAAACGCATTTTTGGATGAATCCATGGTTAGAGGGATAAATCTTGAAGGACATGTATAATGGTTTGTTTGACCTGACTGAGAATAAAAAAAATTTGGTCAGTGAAATTATACATAGAAGAGAACAGGGTTCTGGAACATTTTATGGAAAATGAGCCTTAATAAAGAGGAAAAATTCTGGAAGATGAAATTAAGGAAAAATTACAAAGAATGGTATTGAGAGAAGATTTAGAAGACAATTGGCTTTGGTGGAAAAATCATATTTGGTAAAGGATGTGTATAATATAATCTTAAAGGATAAAGCGAGTAATGAATTGAGGAACTACACAGTTTCTTTGAGTAATCTGATTCCACTTAAAGTATCGACATTGGTGTGGAGATTGTGGCAAAAAAAATCCCAATTAAAGACAACCTTGCCAAGAGAGGGGTATTGAGTGATTCACAAACCTCCTTATCATCTGAATACGAAAAAGAAGAAATAGTTTCACATTTATTATTTGAATGCCCAAAAATAATGGAGGTATGAAATGTGGTTCTTAGGTTGTTGAATGTGCATATTGTTTTACATAATTCCGACCTAGAAAATTTTAATCAATTTGGTGGTCTGTTGGACATTGGTATGGTTAGAGGAGAGAGGCTCAAAACCATTTGGTTATCTTGTATTTGGGCTGTTTTGAAAAGTCAGAATGAAAGGACTTTCAGGAAGATGGATATTAGTGTATAAAATCGGTTAGAATTCATTCGAATGTTGTCCTAGAATTGGCTAAAACGTAATGTGATTGGATTTAATTATCCTCTTAATTAATGGATATTTAATCCATTCGAGTGCTTATAATTCTATTGAGTACTTAAGATTATAGTGCTTATGTTATATTGGGTGGATGCAAATCAAAATCTGTGTCAATCTGAATATGTTAAAATATGGGTGTTGATTGTCAGAAATTTAGTTTGGCTTTTATATATTGAAGTCTTGTCATAGTGAACTGGTGTTTTTTTTTTATACTTTTTTTGTTGCTATAAGGTTGTGTATGGTGACTTGGTTTGTAACGTGGGTTTGAGGTTAGTCAGATGTTACATTTGAATTGGCTTTAGAGTGATGTTGTGAAGATTTTCTAAGTTATGCAAGAAGGTGTAACTTTGCAGATGTTATGTTGTTCTAGTTTATGTTGTTATGGTCTCGTGGTGTGTTTCGGTTTATCCTCACAAGCCATCCATTGCATGGTGTTGATATTGTGCGAATGGCGATCAATCAGGATCCGCATTACTTGGTGTTGAGGTGCATTTGTGTTTCTTTGTGGTTGTTTTTGTCTTTGTATTCTTGGCGGGGAGTCCAGTTAGGGAGGGTGGATTTAGTTAGCTATGTCATTAGACCTTGACAATATAGGTTTGTTTTTGCTTGCATTAGTTGGTCTGTTATATTTTTTTCACAAGTCTTTAAATTGAGATGCTTTGGGTTATTTGTTTTTGTGTTCGTTGGTTAGATATTTGTTGGTTTTCTCTGTCCTTTCTATTGGTGTAAAAGTGTATTGGGACCTACTTGGCTTATGCCACTGTATTTATTTATAAAATTTTATTTTAGCTATTAAAAAAATTAACAAAACAAATTATTAGATCATAAAATAATAATTTTTTATTAATTATTGTTTGAAATTTGTAACAATAAAAAAGCTTATATTTTTTACATAAAAATATGTCTTCCTTTCAATTGTAGTTTAAAAATATTACAATTTAATCTTTACTCTCAATTTTTTCCATAATTTAATATTACAATTTTATCTTTTTAACTTAATAATTTCATTATATTGATTTACATTTGATGCTATTTATTGATTTTATTTTATATCAATATTAATTTAAAGAATTAAAAGTAAATATGATCAAATATTAAAATGTGAGCTAAAGATATTGAATTTAGTGAGTTCTTTAAAGCATATGAAAGCCCCCCAATTTATTATAAAAAATAGATAAAGCATACGTAAACATTTTAATTATGTCATTCATAAGTGTAAATGAAAATATCTAAGAAAATCACAAAACACAGATGTTGAGTAACAGAAGACTCGTTGAGCGAAGTAGGGGTTCGCCCAATAAAGACAGGATAACAAACATAATATCCTTTTTAAGACATTCTCGTCAGGAGAGACACGACCTAATTGGGTGAACACAAACAATTCAAATGACGTTTGGCCTAAGTTACTTCATGGATAAGCAAGGTTTTGTTGGGAGAAATGTCAAACTTATTGGGATAAACAAGGTGGTTCAAAGATCACTTAGCTAGGTTACTCTAGGATGAATACAGGGTTTACTCGTTGTGCGAAAAAAGGAGGTTAACTGGGAGAAATGAAGTGGTCAGAGCCCACTTGGGAGAAAATGCATGAAGAAAAATATGCTCGTTGGGCGAAAATGCCTTAACAGACCCCTTTAACTATAGGTCACAACCTGCCCATAAATAATTATTTCATTCCATATTTATATATCAAATAAAATATAGAACATATTGAAGATCGAATGTGGAGACTTTGTTCGGTCAGAGAAATCACCATTGATGTTTTTCTATCTCTTTCTTCTTGATCATTATTGTAAAGCTATTATGAATAAGAGTAACTAAATTATATTATGTTGGGGTCAAATGAAATTGTGATAGCTAACCAATTTGTTTTTTCAACCATTTTTCTCATAATTGGGTTAATTTATGAAACTTGTGATTTTAATATGATAAGATGGGTGAGAGATCACAAAATTATATTTAGTATTAGAGTTGGGACAAAATTGAAACAAAGAAACTTGAGAAAGAAATAGATGGAAAAGGATATAAATAGGGCGCCACACTCTTTCTATGATTTAGAAAGGATGATAAGCCTAAGTAAAGATCACCACAAGAAACCTGGTTTCTTGATAAGATCAAAATTTTGGTCCAATCTAAAATCAAAGGAGCAAAGCTCTCAAAATCACACAAAGTGTTTGTTTAACAAAATTCAACTTGATTTTCATTCATGATTAGCTCACGATTTATAGGTAAAGGGTAGCTTCAACACTACAAAACGCGTAAATAACAGCGACATGGTCAACACGGTTCTTCCCTACACCGTTGTGACATCTCTAAACTAAGGCACTATCATATTATTTTTGTTTTTTGATTAAAAAGTATTTATATATAACAGCGATTGAGGAGCCAACCGTGGTGATACCATCAAGCTTTCATGAGTTTGAACCTCAGCGCCCTCATATATATTATTCCTTTAATGTGTACCTTTTCTTTTTTTTTTTAAATAAAAAACTTAAAGAGTTATGACCACGGTTGGTGAGTTCCACCGTTGTGATATATATATTTTTATTTAAAAATTTTAATTGTAAATTAAACTATGGCGCTTCTTTATGAAATTTCACTATGAAAGTAATATATGATAATGATTGCTGGTATTGGCCGTGGTGGTAGCTTTATAATATTATACACTCCTAGTTAGCTCGTCTCTTCAGTATCTTTTTTTCCATTGAAAATAGAAACTAGACGAAATAATACCCGATTTCAACCATAAACCCTAATGTTCAATACTGTGAAACAATACACGATTTCAACCAAAACACCATTGTTCATCCTAACTTGTCTCTTTAGTATTCATTCTTCACTGTGTATTTGTCATTTTCGCCATCATCGTCGAGGAGGTTGACAAGACCATCACGGTCGTGACGTTGAGGAGGAAGAGTACACCAACCAAGTTGTCACCGTCGAGAAGGAAGACAACAACAACACCATTGTTGTCGTAAGGAAGGAAGACAACACTAACACCAACACCAACATCATTTACTTAGTCATCAAGTTTAGGGTACGTAAAATATTTCCCCATGCATCTACAGTAAACTTCATTTGTCATTGTTGTGATTGTTGTTTATGTTCTTGTTGTTCATGTTGTTGTTGTTGAACATAGATGTCGACCTTGTCGAGTTCTACATCAGATACTAGCGAAGAAACTCAATCAAATGAGAGTTGTGCGAATGAAACTCAAACAAATGATACTCAATCGAAAAGATCACAAAGAGGTGTCACAATGATGCCCCGATTCACATCAGTCTGCAACTCATCAGGTGAAAAATTCCGATCGAGTTTGATTCGTTCTACAGAGTAGTGGATTGTGAATATTACTCTACTTTTAAGAGTTATGTTGCGTTCCTTGCACGTAGCAAAGTCAGTATATTGATAGATGATTGGAAACAAGTGGATGATAAAGTCAAAGAAAGCATATGAACAGACGTTAAGGTATTACATACTATAATTTTCATATATTCGATATCACTACCTATAATTTCTAATACGTACTTATATATTGATTTAAATGTAGTTGAATTTCGAGTTTACCGATGACTCAAAGTTGAAAAAAAAATGGATATCTTATGCAGGTACTCGTTGGAGGGGATTTAAATCATAGCTCACGACTGACTGCATTAGGAAGCCTAAGAGCAATCTTGCTCGTCCATGGATTCGATATAGTTTTATATCGAAGAAACAATGGAACAAGTTTGCGAAGATATGTCGTTCTGAGGAATTCAAGGTTAGTACTAGTCTTATGTAACCGATAATGTTATGCTAATGAGTTATAGATACTAATCATATATATTTTTCACTATGTTAATAACAGGTTAAAAGCAAAGTAGAAATACAAAACAAGGCAAAGAACATATACCCCCATAGGTTTTCTCGTAGGGGTTACAGGAAACTTGAGAAAATAATCATGCTTGAAAAACAACCAGAAACAGGAGATGATTGCATCTCATCTCCACTGTCAAGACATGAGAAGTGGAAGAGGGCTCAATTAAAACCAAATGGAGAGTACACCTCTGAGGTGTCAAGAGTAGTTACTGAGAAAATTGTAAGTATGATTTGTTTTGCTTATGTTATTTGTTATTTAAATGTGTTGGTAATAATATATGTAAGCTTCCCATGTTGTGTAGGATAAGTTGGTTGAGGCAGCTCGTGAAGGCATATTTGTTCCAGAAGCACGACATGATATATTAGTATAAGCTATCGAAACAGGTGAGCATGGTGGGCGTGTCTGTGGTGTTGGAGAAGGTTTCAGCTTAAGGTCATTCTTTGGGTCTCAAAGAAAAAGTACCGAAAGCCCGGAATTTAATGCACAAAGACAAAAGATTGAGAATGTTTATAAGCAATTAGAAGAACAAAGGGGGATGTTAGAAGATGAGAGGGAAAAAAGGGAGAAAGATATGAAAAGGTTTCAAGAGTTATATTCGGTACGTGCTTTACTTGAGATGTTAGTGTTTTATTGGAAATGTATGATATATACTGTGCTTATTTTTGTTTTATGTTCTAATTGAATATTATGATGTGGAGATTAAGTGAAAACCTCAAACAACATACAAATGAAGATCATCGTTATGTTGATGGTGATGATGATGATGATCAAACTCCAAGTAAAAGTGTTGTACGTCGTGCTTCTACAAAAGAAAGTAATTGTTCGGCACCTCTCCCCTCCAGATAACCGCAATGAGATAATGGACCCTAACGCAAATGAGATCACCACGCTATACTTGAACGTTGCAATGATAAATGATACACAACCTCTCTCGCTAGAACATTGTTTGTTCTGGACTGGACTAATGGCTAGGCATGGCCCAATCCACTTCTGCTCCCAGAACGGCCCAATTGCCTAAGTCCAGTCCACGAAGGGCAGAAATTACCTTTCTGCCTTCCAACCGGGCACCCTTGGACGGATGAACCCCAAGGACCTTTGCTCCTCCCCGATACTTCTGCCCGTCATACACGGCTCCATTAGTCCCAGGACAGTCATGGGCATGTGCCCGGAACTACGCCTTTGCCCGACGTAACGGCTAGTTTTGGGCACCCTACCCAACATAACGGCTAGTTTTGGGCAGTTACCTATTCTTTGGGAAACAATTATCTCGCCTCGAAAATAGGGACCGTTGGCCACGCGCTGGGGGCATTATATAAACCCTCTCACTTGAGAGGGTCAGGTATCCAATAATCATCCTAAGAACATACTTTGTACTTGCCCCTTTTCTCTTACCTTTTCTTACTTGAGTGTCAGAGTGCCTTGTAGGTACACCCCCTCATCTCCTACAAGCATCATCATCTGCCCTACGCGAAGGCGACGACGATCCAGTTTGATCACCTCCGATTAGTGACGCCGTCTGTGGGAAAAAGCTTCCCCGTCTTTTGATTCAAGATCCTCTCTTTTTCACCTCAAAGACCAAAGCTCTCTTCAAACTCCTTCCGATCATCATGGCCTTCACCAAGAATGATGTTTTCCATCAAGAACCTATTGTCGTTGTTATCGCTAATAACGCCGACCACATCCTCTCTGGAGCTGCTTTCCCAAATACAGATCATCGTTGGCTCTGGCCCGCTTGAACCTTGAAGCCAAAGGCGCTGGAGACCCCTGAGCGGAGGCAGGAATGGGAGAAGAGTTTTCCGTATGTGGCAGAGAAGGAGGTACTCGCTGGGGAAATCGAGACTTTGGAGCGGCCGCACCAGGCTTGTTCCTTGCAACAGCATTCTTCACCATTCTTTCGTGGGCAGAGGGCATGTCACCTGCGAAAACACAATAAACATATTAGATGATGGCGAAGAAAACACAATTCGGGCAAGTCAAAAAAAAAAAAACTAAAACTACCGAGCAGCTTATAAGCATCTACAGGAGTCTTGCACTCTAAAAGCGCATTCGTATTGATGTAACGGTACTCCACCCGTTGACTACCATCTTCCTCAAAAATTGGGTCACCCTTCTTCGTCCAGCAATCAGCAAGCCGGAAAGAATTGACCTAGTTCACCAGCGTCTCATAGCCAACCAGATCATGCTCGTCCAACATGCTTGGCTGAGCAACATAACCATTGGGCTCCTTAGAGAAATGACGTCCACTCCAATGAAAGGGAAACTTAAACTCCCTGTCCCCGATCAACTTCCCGTCCTCGTCACGCATGTCATTACCATTCTCGTCAATGGAAACCGCCCAAACGTACATGTTGTCTTGGGCTCCTCCCGACACAGGTTCAATAATGTATAACCTCTCCTTGAACGTCCGGATAGATTCCGAGAAAGGCTTAAACAGCTTTCGGGGTTGCTTCAACGACACCCAGCCATATCTCCTCCCTGTGACCTCCCTCTGAAGATGGAAGATGGTGAAGAACAAAGGCAGTGTGGCTCCTACCTTCAGGAACTCACAGGTCAGCTAGAAGGCGCGAATGAAAGCCAACGAGTTAGGGTGCTATTGCGAATGGGCCAGGTCCAGGTCCAGGTGTACAAAAACGGACTGCTGGAAGTCAGTGAAGGGCAGCCTCAACCACAGCTCCTTAAAGGCATACTCGTACATGGAGAATCTTTCCCCATAATCCATACAGATTCGATCGTCTTGGGAGGGGAAATGCACCTTCCATTTCCCCTCTGGTCCAACAACCGTGAAAATGTCTCCGGTGAAAGTCGGGAAGATAGATTCATGCTCGGCAGGCTCTGTCACCGAACATTCCTCTGCAGAACCTTCCTCGATCTCCTCCCCGACTTCGCTGGGGGCAGTTGAAGCTTCTGTGTTGCTACTCTCTGAGGAGCTCTCCTCGGACGAATCTATTAAAATTTCTCTGTCGGGCCCTGTCGCCATCTCGATCACCTGAAAAGCAGAGGACAAAAGTGAATTCGACCGCAAAATCAAATCCACCCTTCCACCGCTAGTCAAGTGAAAGGGCGCACAAATGGCCAAGGACGGAGTCCCCGGCCTAAGCCCTAAATTAAACAAAAATACAAGAGCCTTCCACGAGGAGATGTTCGGGGCAAATCCCTCATACAACGAGGAGCTTCCTCGGACCACTTCCCAGTTTTCGTTTGAAGATCCACCAGAAACTTCATACATCCACCGAAAATCTCATCAGAACGCCGAAAACTGAACAGCCACGCCGGTTACGCATGCGCCATCATCACAACAACACTGGTAATGGCCTCACTCTTAAGCTCCCTCAAGGACTCCGACAGCCATATCAGCAGCGGAAGATGGCCTAGCACTACTACGAAAAACCCATTTAACAACGGTTGGGAATGACATATAATGACGCGGGCGAGGGCGTTGTTATGTAGATTGTTGTTGTATATATGATACTTACAACGACGGCCTTGTGTAGCATTGTAATAATGAGGAAAGTGCGCTAACTATCACAACGGTTTTACATTACATCGTTGTAATAAATATAATTGTCCTCGGTTCGATTCCCAGCAGCACAGTTTTGATATTTATTTTTTGCTGGCCAGCACGCCAGATATTATAACGGTTCGGAAATATAACCGTCGCTAAAGTTTCAGCAAAATTAACAAATATCATCCTGCTTTTATAATTAATCCCATTTATTTACCTGTATTATTGTTCTCCATATCTCAGCACAGCAGAAAAATACAATTCACATTTTGTGATACAGTTTTCATAATAATATTAATCGTGTCATATTCATAATATCACATATACCAGTTTACAGTTTATCAGAACAAACAACCTACATAAATAAAATATCACATATACCATATTACAGTTTACACACATTACATAACTTCACATAATTGTAACTTAGCGTATTGGTATCTTATCTCTTGGTGTCTTGTCTCCTGGCCTGGTGTCTGGACTCAAAATACCTATGATTTCAAATAATTATACTTGTTAGTACAAATACTTCTAAACTATAACATACAATTAATATATTATGAATAAATAATAAATTACGTACTTGTTAATTTTCCCATATGTCTTCTTCATGATCGAGTCGTATAGCATGCACGACATCTCCATCAACTTCATCATATGAGGTAGGAACTTGTGTTGTGTAAGAAGGTGTGGACGGAATATCAAGACTTTCATCACTAAGAGGAATGTATTTTCCTTGGAGACCGATTGACCATTTCCTCGATTTGTCCGATGGATCGGAAACACAGAAAACTTGTTTTGCTTGAGAAGCCATGATGAATGGTTCTGTATTAAGAGATGCCTTGCCAAGGTCGACCCGGGTGAATCCTAAGTCATCAATGTCTACACCATTACTATTATTGGGAACCCACTTGCATTTAAATAAAGCCACTTTGAAAATAACATAATCAATCTCCCAAATCTCATCAATGACACCATAAAACGCGGTAGTTGCCAATACCGGATTCTTATCTTTCGAACTAGAGAAATACATCGATTTGGCTTCAACCATAACCCCACTATTTTGCATTGTACTACGATCATCTTTTGATTTTGTATAAAAGGTATAATGACCAATGTCGTATGCACTCCAGGTAATGACACAAAATTTTGGCTCGTACGACAACCATCTAAGTATCTCGGATGCACTAGGATCATTAGATACACTTTTATTAAACCAATCCATGAATCTATTGTTATGCTCTATCAACAACAACTTGTCATTCATTCGGGGATATTTTTTCTTCATAAGTCTTTTGTGAGTATCTATGAAAGGTTGAACCTCATCTATATTATTCAAAATATAGAAATGTGATTGAATAACTACATCCCGAGCCATTGACCTAACATTTAGACCTTGAATACCTCTTCCGTCTGTGTCAGCATGACGAGACTTTGGAATTCCTATAGAATCTGCATCCGACAAATAGTTTGTACAAAACTCAACAGCTTCTTCTGTGATGTACCTTTCAACAATCAAAGCTTCCGGTCGGTGATGATTCTTCGTATATCCTTTAAAGATCTTCATATATCGCTCTATTGGATACATCCACCTTAAATAAACTGGACCACAAATTCTGATTTCTCTTACGAGATGAACAAGTAAGTGAACCATAATGTCAAAAAATGATGGCGGAAAATACATCTCCAATTGACACAAGATTATTGCAGCCTCATCTTCTAATTCATCCAATTTTTTGAAATCAAGAACTTTATTACATATGACATTGAAGAATAAACACAGTCTCGTTATAGTTACTCTCACATTTTTTGGAAGGATCCCACGGATAGCCACTGGTAGAAGTTGTTGCATCAATACATGACAATCATGAGATTTTAAACCAATTAACTTGAGATCTTTCATTGATACAAGTTTCTTGATGTTTGATGAGTAACCTTGCAGAACTTTAATACCTTGCAAACACTCGCAGAACATCTTTTTTTCCTTTTTAGATAGAGTGTGACATGCTGGAGGCAGATAAGTTCTTTTTCCTTTCTCTACTGGAGCCAACTGTTTTCGTATATCCATCTTCTCTATATCAAGATGGGAAGTCTTACTATCTTTAGTCTTGCCCGGAATGTTTAGAAGTGTGCCAATCAAACTATCACACACATTTTTCTCCACGTGCATCACATCAAGACAATGTCTAACATCAAGACTTGACCAATATGGAAGATCAAAGAAGATGGACCTCTTTTTCCATATATTTTTCGCAACTGCCCCTTTTTCTTTTCCTCTCTTCCCACCTTTTTCTTTTTCTCTCTTCCCACCTTTTTCTTTTTCTCTCTTCCCAAGGACAACATTAATGTATTCCCGCCGTTGATAAACTTCATCACCGGTTAAAGGTTTAGGAGCCTCACCAAACTCTTGCTCTTCATTAAAAGCCTTTCGTAATCTATGATAAGGATGGCCCGGTTTTAGAAATTTTCGATGCCCAAGGTAAACAGTCTTTTTTCCAAACTCAAGTTGGTGATAACAAGTATCATCTTCACATATAGGACACACTTTATGTCCTTTGACACTGTATCCCGCCAAGTTACCGTAAGTCGGAAAGTCGTTAATTGTGCAAAATAACATTGCACGCATATTAAACTTTTCCCCAGAATATGCATCATCAACTTCAACGCCTTCACCCCACAAGAGTCGTAAATCATCAATTAATGGACTAAGATAAACATCTATGTCGTTACCAGGTTGTCGTGGTCCAGAAATCATCATACTTAACAGTATATACTTGCGCTTCATGCACAACCAAAAAGATAGGTTGTAAATAGTGAGAAGAACAGGTCATGAAGTATGATTAGTGCTCATATTACCAAAGGGGTTCATTCCATCGGTGGCAAGCCCAAGCCTAAGATTTCTTGGCTCGACTCCAAAATCCGGAAACAACGAATCAATTTTCTTCCATTGCAAAGAATCAGCTACATGGCGAATGTTTCCATCACGAATCCTTTCATCTCCATGCCATCTAAGATTCTTTGCGTCATTCAAATTAGCAAAAAGTCTCTTTAATCGTGAAAGTATTGGCAAGTACCATAACACTTTAGCAGGAGGATGCTTCCTACTAACATTGTCATAGTGATCATTGTCATCACCATTGCTAGCCTTCTGCTTGTAACGCGACACACCACATTTTGGACATTGAAACAAGTCTTCATACTCTTTTCGGAATAATATGCAATCATTAGGGCAAGCATGTATCTTGATATACTCCAGACCCAGTGGACACAATATCTTCTTGGCCTCATAGCAACGATCCGGCAATTTGTTATCTTCTGGTAACATTTGCTGTAGCAATTCAAGTAATTCCGTGAAACTTTTATCCGACCATCCATTTTTTGCCTTCAGATTAAACAACTTTAACACCGTCGACAATCGTGTGAACTCTGTGCATCCCTTATATAAAGGGGTGTATTTATCACTACATAAATTATCATAAATATGAGCGTTCATAAAAGAAGATTCCCCAATATCACGGAACATATCCTCTAGGTGATCTTCCATATATTCATCTTCCTCCACTCTTTGAATTTGTGACGCCCGACTTTCCTTATTATCCACCTCACCATGCCACGCCCATATTATATAATTTTGACATATACCATCACAACAAAGGTGATTGTGTATTTCTTTCTTTGTACCCTTTTTGATATTAGCGCAAACAACACAAGGACAATAAAAGATACCATCATTGTCGGGAAGATGTTTATTAGCGTATTCAAGGAATTCACAAACTCCGTTCTCATAAATCGGATCTAATCTATTGGCTTTCATCCAACTACGATCCATTACAACTTCTGAAATTTATACATGTATAATAATGTGAATGACACACCAAAATCTAATAAAAAAACTCAAGCATATGCATATACAATATGAACAAAGAAAAAATAATGAAGATGTACTCTAATACTAAACATAAAGCATATGAAACATCTCATTCTGACTTGAGCATATACAATATGAACAAAGAAAGAAGGAATGAAGATGTTGAAGAGAACCTTACTTCGAAGCTGAAGAAGCAAATGAATGATGAAGACGATCAATATTTGAGCATAAACCAAGAAATAAGGAATGAAGATGTTGAAGAGAACCTTACTTCAAAGCTGAAGAAGCAAATGAATGAAGACTGTCAATATTTGAGCATAAACCAAGAAAAAAGGAATGAAGATGTTGAATAGAACCTTACTTCGAAGCTGAAGAAGCAAATGAATGAAGACGGTCAATATTTGAGCATAAACCAAGAAAAAAGGAATGAAGATGTTGAAGATAACCTTACTTCGAAGCTGAAGAAGCAAATGAATGAAGACGGTCAATATTTGAGCATAAACCAAGAAAAAAGGAATGAAGATGTTGAAGAGTGTAAAGGTTAGGGCGTCGCTGGCTCACTTGTTCGATTAGGGCGTCTTATGAAAGAAATACATAATAAGTTTTGTTTTAATTTATCAGTAAACCTTTTAATCTCGGTGGAGAAACAAACCGTAGTGGAATCTTAAGTGAAATGTACTCTACAAAATGGAAAAAATGTAGTTGCAGGGAATCGATGCTTGTTACATTTCATTTATTACTACGGTTGTTCATCTTAACCATTGTAAAATAATTTACAATTTATTTTATAAATAATGGACTTAATTGACACACGCTAAATGTACTCTAAAAAATGGAAAAAATGTAGTTGCAGGGAATCGAAGCTTGATACATTTCATTTATTACTACGGTTGCTCATCTTAACCGTTGTAAAATAATTTACAATTTATTTTATAAATAATGGACTTAATTGACACACGCTAAATGTACTCTAAAAAATGGAAAAAATGTAGATGCAGGGAATCAAAGCTTGATACATTTCATTTATTACTACGGTTGCTCATCTTAACCGTTGTAAAATAATTTACAATTTATTTTATAAATAATGGACTTAATTGACACACGCTAAATGTACTCTAAAAAATGGAAAAAATGTAGTTGCAGGGAATCGAAGCTTGATACATTTTATTTATTACTACGGTGATTTCATTCAACTGTCATTAAATGACTCAGCTTTTAAATGGGCGCGGAATTTTTAACCTATTACAACGACATAAAAGGATGCGTTGTAAGCCTGGCGTTGTTGTTTTAGCATTTTGTAGTAGTGTAGCCACCGTCCACCCCCAACAACCACCATAGAGGTACCACTATCGTACCTAAAACTAACCTAACCACATGCATTCTAAGACGAGAATGGAAAAACTGGAGGAAAACAAGGAAGTAGAGGACTTACGTGGTCAGAAAGGCTGAGAAGAAGTGCTCGAAGCTTGGTCTGATGGCTGAAGCAACGGTCGACGGCGGCGATGAACTGAACCTCTGAGAAGGACGAAGAAGAAGAGAGAGAAATGAAAGTGTAAATGACCAGACTCCCTCTCCTTATATACAGTTGGGGAGCACGTGCAGAAGCACGCTCGTATAGGTCATAATGGCCCTAGGCTAGCCATCATTGCCTAGTTACTATAGCACAGGGCTCGAGGCACACGTGGCGCCCCATCGTTTCAATTCCTCCTAACCGTTGGTCTCCCCGTACGTCGGGCAAACCAAGCGCTGTTGCGAGCCTTACGAACACTAGGGCCCACGGGCACCACGAGACAACTCCCTCCGACGACTCCGTTACCATTCCCCGGAACAACGGGTTTTCCTTAAGTCATCACTTCCATGCTCGGGAGCAACGACTTAGGGGGCTCATGTTCTGGACTGGACCAATGGCTAGGCATGGCCCAATCCACTTCTGCTCCCAGAACGGCCCAATTTCCTAAGTCTAGTCCACGAAGGGCAGAATTTACCTTTCTGCCCTCTAACCGGGCACCCTTGGACGGATGAACCCTAAGGACCTTTGCTCATCCCCGGTACTTCTGCCCGTCATACACGGCTCCATTAGTCCCAGGACAGTTGTGGGCATGTGCCCGAAACTACGCTTTTGCCTGACGTAACAGCTAGTTTTGGGCACCCTGCCCGACATAACGGCTAGTTTTGGACAATTACCTATTCTTCGAGAAACAGTTATTTCACCCCGAAAATAAGGACCGTTGCCCACGCGCTGGGGGAATTATATAAACCCTCTCACTTGAGAGGGTCAGGTATCCAATAATCATCCTAATAACATACTTTGTACTTACCCCTTTTCTCTGACCTTTTCTTACTTGAGCGTCGGAGTGCCTTGCAGGTACACCCCCTCCTCTCTTACAAGCATCATCATCTGCCCTACGTGAAGGCCACGACGATCCACTCTGATCACCTCCGATCATTGTCCATGTTTGGAGTTATTCTATTACAGTCCTGATGATGTAAGGGATTTTCTCAGTGGATATAAGCGGCTGGACGTAGGGATATTGCAAGTTTGGTGCACGTAAGTATATAGTTGAATATACATGTCATTATAGAACATTATCATTTTTTGTATTTCCTCCCATAATTTATTCATTTTATTTAACCATTTAGGTACATTCATCGTGTTTGTATAGAGTTAAATAAATCGAGTATTTATGGAATCTTGGATTCGCTTTTTATTTGATGGGCGTTTAATCAACCAAAAGACATTTGAGAGTACTTGAAAAAACGGTTAAATGAGAGAGGAAAAGAATGTTACTTAGCACTATTTCTCTGTTCGTAAGTATTTTTGTAATTGATTTTTATGTATTCTATATTTAGTTTTGTTTTAGCAAATACTAATAATATATATGCTCGTGTTTATTCACTGGTCATTGGCAATTGATCATCATATCATTTAAGACGAATACAGTAACTATACTGTGTTCCTTGAATGATCCACTAGAAAAGAAAATGAAAGAGAATATTAATTCGTAAGTGTATGTTTAATTCATTTTCTTTGACATTGTAATTAGTTTATCATGTAATATGTTTAATTTATTTTCAATGTACAGTGTTGTGGAGCAAGTGAATATGATGAACAATGTTAGAAGAAAGCCCTCATGGATCTTTCCTAAAGTAAGTGGTCTGATTACATGTTTCTTTCATTTACATTCATGTGAGGTTATATTTGTAACACCCTGATTTAATTTAATTATTTTCCGTGATTAAATTGAAGATTGTTGTATGTAGTATGTGTTGGTGTATTTTGGTCAAGTTTGGGTTACCCTTAGGGTGGAGTAGTGCCCTTAGAATTATGAAGGATAGAGTGTCGGAAGAAGGGTAGCTGGTTAATATTATTAATTGAATTATTGAGGATATTGTTTTTATTATTTAATTTGGTGAAATAATAATAATAATAATAATAATAATATCTAAATAATAATAATAATATTAGGCAATAATAATATTTGGATAATAAGGAAAATATAAATAGGAAAAAGGATTAGAAAGGGAAGGTTGGTCAGTACGTATTTGGAAAAGAAAAGAGAAGAGCAGAAGAAGCTAGGTCAGAGAATGAGCAATTATTGAAGAAGAATTTCTAAGGTAAGGGTGGGACTATCTAATCTCTTAGGGATTGCATATCGTTTGTATGAGGGTAGGAAAATATTAGGATCGTCCCTGTTCTGTGTTGTGAAAATTTGGGAATTGAGATCGTTAGGTGAGAGGGTCTGATTAGAGGAATAACATGAAAATTGATAGATTGAGTCATGATTTTGTGTTTCTAATTGTGTATATGAATAATTGTGGTTGTATGTGCATGATTGGGTTGTTTGAGGACCAAATTCAAGAGAAATTGGGTATGGAATGGTGCGATCGTCGCTACTGCAGAAGTGCAGGTTCGCGATGTTCGCTAAGCGAGTGAATGATTTGCTGGGCGAAGGTTCACCCCAGATTGGCTAAGCGAATCTTCTGGCGAAGCCCCGATTCACTGGAGCGAAGGGGTAGCGAAGGAGGGCAGAAAGTGGACTCTCTGATTTTTGTATGGAAGGGAGGCCTTCGCTGGCAAGCTCGCTAAGCGAACTCTGGCGAGGTGTTCGCTGGCCAGTTCGCTAAGCGAACCTTTGGCAAACGAGGATTCACTTCCAAGGCGAACAGTGGCAGTAGCGAAATTCTATTGCACGGGCATAATTGTTCTGAAACTTCGGAATTTCATAACTATTAGTCCATAAGTCCGTTTGAGTCGCCGTCTGAAGCGTTGGGAAGCTGGTTTCACCTAATTTTCGCTAAAACTAATTTTGAACCAGGATTCCAACCCTTCGACGTGTTGATTAGATTGTGTGTATGCTGTTGTGGTGTAGTAAAGGGAGATGATAGAGTCGTCGATGTGTAAGCCTGATATCGTTGTATATTGTTGTTGTAGTGTAGTATATTGCTGTTGTGGCAGGTATAAACTGTTATTGTATCGTTGTATTATGATGTATTGATGTGTTGGTTGTCATATGCACGTTGTATTTGTCGTGGTATGTTGTTGTTGTGTGTTGTTGTTTGCATGCACGACATGTTGCATAAGTGTGGGATAGACGTGTGCCCATGTGGGGTGTGAGCGTCTTATCCAGATTCTTAAATAGAATCGTTGTTGTGGTAATCGTGTGCCCATGTGGGGTGTGAGCGATTACGGATGTCGTGTGCCCATGTGGGGTGTGAGCGACTAATATGACGTCCCGGCGGGGATTGTGACCATGAAACAGGGGTCGATTGGCACCACATGCATCGAGTCGTGTCGTGGTGTCATTGCATTGCGTTATTGTGTGTTGATCATCTGTGGTGTGATAAATACAGTTGTGTTGATGTGTGTTGATAGGGTGAATTTTGTATGTTTTTAAGCTTTCATACTTATGCTATGCTTTCTTTATATTGATTTGAGAATCTCACCCCTTCTGTTTGAATGTTACCTCTACGTGGGTAACATGCAGATAAGCAGGAGTAGTTCGCAGGTGGAGTAGTGAAGACGAGGTCTTCTGGTGTGGGTTATCGAGTCGCGTCTACTCTGTTTTGTAACACAGGGGGTGTCGGAACGCTAGAGTCTTTTAAATTCCGTTATATGTTATTACTGTTACAATTAAGGAGATTATGTGTGACTAAACATGTTTCCACTTGCGTTGACTTTTCCGTTGTGCATGAATGTTGAAATGCTATGTTTAATTATAATATCACAGTATTATTATTGTGTGCATGCTAAGTTGAGTAGTAGAAGTAGCATCCTAAATCCATGTATTCTATTTTTACTCTGATAAATTTATGTTTAAATTGTCGCGGGGGTTTGGGGTGTTACAAAGTGGTATCAGAGCAGGTCGGTCCGTCCGACCAAGTTCTCGAGTCGTTGTCGTGTGTTAGTTGTTTAGTGTTGGTTTCTTAACCATTGTGTTCTGTTGTTGGTGTGTGACAGATTTAGAATGGCTGGAAGGAACGATGCTGCTCTTGTTGCTGCTTTGCAAGTTATGGCTTAAGTGGTACAGAACCAGCCACATGCTAACGAGAATGACGAGTTTCGGAAGAACAAACCGCCTACTTTCAAAGGAAGATATGATTCGGATGGAGCATAGGCTTGGCTCAAGGAGATTGAGAGAATCTTCCGGGTTATGGAATGTCCTGAAGCACATAAGGTGCAGTTAGGTACTCATATGTTGGCTGAGGAGGCTGATGATTGGTGGGTTGGTACTCGTCAAGTGTTGGGAGCAGCCGGTGAGGCTATTACTTGGGTTGTGTTTAGTAGAGAGTTCTTAAGGAAGTATTTTCCTGTGGATGTCTGAGGAAAGAATGAGATTGAATTTTTGGAGCTGAAGCAGGGTAATATGACGGTTACAGAGTATGCTGCTAAATTCTCAGATTTGGCTAAGTTTTATCCTCACTACAGTGTGGCAACTGCTGAGTTCTTGAAGTGTGTCAAGTTTGAGAATGGTTTGAGGCCTGAGATCAAACAGGCAATTGGGTATCAGCAGATCAGAAGATTTCCTGATCTAGTGGATTGTTGTAGGATATTTGAAGAGGATAGCAAGGCTCGATCGACTCACTATAAGGGGTTGGCCGAGAGAAGAGGAAAACAACCGATGAATCGTGGAAAACCTTATGCAGCACCAGCTGATAAAGGTAAACAAAAACATGCTGATGGCAAGAAGCCAAGTGGGGGAGGTGCTCCTACTCCTCTTAAGTGCTATAGGTGTGGTGAGTTGGGACATCGTGTCAGTGAGTGCACGAGTGATGTGAAGAAGTGCTTCAAGTGTGGACAGGCAGGACATCTGATTGCTGACTGCAAAGCTAATGTGGTTACTTGTTACATTTATGGGGAACATGGCCATATTAGTACTCGTTGTCAGAAACCAAAGCAAGCTTCGACTGGAGGGATAGTGTTCGCTTTGGCAGGGACTCAGACTTCCAGTGAGGACATATTGATCAGAGGTACATGTTATATTAATAATACGCCTTTGATTGCTATTATTGATACTGGTGCTACTCACTTTTTCATTGCTGCTGATTGTGTAAGAAGGCTAGGCCTTGTTGTTTCTCCTATGAAGGGAGAGATGGTTATCGAAACTCCTGCTAAGGGATCGGTGACTACTTCTTTAGTTTGTTCGAATTTTCCATTATCAATCTTTGGTAAGGACTTTGGTGTAGATCTGATTTGTTTGCCGTTGGGAGGTCTCGATGTGATTTTAGGTATGAATTGGTTGGAATTCAATCATGTTCATATTAACTGTTTTAACAAGTCGGTTTGATTTCTTACTCCTGAGGAAGAGGGAGAAGATGGTTTTCTATCTGCTAGAGACTTGAAGGAGCTCTTGGAAGAAGAAGTCCAGGTGCTTGCATTGTTTGCATCTTTGGCAGTGGAGAGTGTAGCGGCAAAATCGTGAGTGTAAGCTATTGATTAACTTAACTCGAAAAGCAAGAGTCGCCACCGCACTTTTATTTTATCCAAAAAGGAAAGGAAAAAGAGCGAACAAAATTTACACAAGCTCTAAACAAGAACTAGTGAAGAGAGACTGGATAAGGGGGGTTAGTTACGCAATAGGAAGGTGTTAGCACCCAAAACGTCTATAGTACTCTATAGGAGCCCTTTGAAATATCTACCGCTTTTGGTCTGAAAAATGTTTGCTTGAAAAGTGATTGAGGAGATGAGAAGAGAAATTTTTTTTTAAAGATTTTTGTGTTTGGAGAGACTTATCGCCTCATGCCTACGTACCCACGAAGTGCAATGTAGGATCAAAATTCCGTAGTTCGTGGTACAAAGAATGAAATTGTTTGTTTTGGTTGTTTTTAAGATGTAAAGACAAGTTGTCATTTCCAAATGAATAATTCTACTTAAAGAAATGAATCATGTCTAAACTTATGAAAAAGTTAAAGGAAAAAGTGCACGAGGGCACAAAAAGAGAGTGATGAGTTTAGTGTTTTTTAAAGTCTTTTGAAAAAGGGTGTCAACATGCTTATGTAGTTTAGCATTTGTTAAGAAATGAAAAGGAAATAGTAAAATCACTTGACAAAGTCAAGGTTTGATTATGAAAGAGGTGATTGTTTGAAATCAAGAATGTTTTGAAAGAGAGAGAGAGTTTTGAAAATTGAAGAATGGGTGGAGAAGAAGTGACTATCCTAAAGCATAAAGTAAAAGCTAAGGATAAGAATAGTCTAACCACACAAGTAAGCCCCATAGTCTTCGAACCACAATTCCAAAGCAAAGGGAAAAGATCCTAGTTCTAAGTCCAAGGTTCCAAGAATTGCATTGGATGTCCAAGGTCAAGGTGTAAAACTTCATGTCCATTGCAAATGATAGTAACCATAGTCAAAGATTAGAAGCACACGTCTTTTAGAGGTTTTGGCATTTATTAATGTTTTTGGTCCAAATGGACAGAGAGAAAAAGGCATAAGCATAAACATGTGTCCAACGGACAAAACAAAGGAAAAATTGCGGAAGCATAAACATATGTCCAGCGGACAAAAGAAAAATTGCGGAAGCATAAACATGATATGAAATGATAATAATGAAGCATAAAAGTAAAAGAGAGATAAGGAGCAAGAAGGAATTGTAAAGGATTAGTACAATAGTATTGTTAGTAAGTTAGTGATTAGTTGTTAGTTGTTAGAGAAAGTGATCAATAATAATTGAATAATTGCACTTAGGTTAAGATTAATGAGAACTCATTTGAGGATTGATAAGACCAAAGCCTCCTAACAATAAGTTTCATAAGTTTTGAACCAAAAGACAAATAATCAACCATTCTTGATAGTTTTCCGATGAGGGACAAATATTGCGCTATGTTAAGCAATCGCCGAGTAATTTACGGAGTAATTACCCTACAATGAGGCTGGTCAATAGCTCTTTGTGCTAATGCATGCTAGATGAACGATATGTGAATCGTCATCTGAAAGCAATACCGCACAAAAAGAAAAATGGTAATAATCTAGTCTTGATCGAAATTCAACAAAGGAATTCTATGATCCATAAGACTTTCATCGATCAAAATAAAAGAAGAAATAGATGAAGAGAAAGCCATATTAAATCACACAATTATGTGATCTAAGGCTAAGAACAAAAGGAAGGGAAGAAAATGGAAAAGGAACCAAAACAGTCCCAAAAACAAGCCAAAAACACAATTCTTCCTCTGTGCAGTTGATTGCACAAAAGGTCCAGTCGATTACACACTGACAGATTTGCAAAGCAAGGCAAAAAACAGCACTGTGCAGTCTATTGCACGAAAATGAAAATCGATTGCACCCTGCTGTGACAGCAAAAATTCAGCAAAATTCAACATGATCATGATCTAAAACTTTCTTCAAACACCTCATGATCATGGAATCAAAAGTGCACGAAAATGCAAAGCAAATAGTAACCAATACAGTAATTAAACACAAATTGCAAGATCCAAAGATCAAGCAAACAAGATCAACAAAGATCTACATTGTGGAAGATGAATCAAGAACAACAATGGTGGAAAATGAGATTACCACTCCAAATCTGAAAATTGCTTTGAATTACTCCAAAATCCAAACTCCAAAGCCTTGATCTACAAGAATTGATGAAGAAAACAAGTTTGGATGAAGGTTTAGCTCAAAGTTGAACAAGATTCAATGTGAATTCTTGTTAACTTTCAAGAGAAGAAAAGTGAGCTTTAGTGAATTTTGTGGTTGGGAAGAGAATTTGCAAGAGGTTTGTTGGCTCTCAAAAGCTTCAAGGGAAATTTTAGCAAGGTGAAATTGGCTATCAAAAGCTTGTGAAATGAATGAAATAAGGGTTCTATTTATAGAGTTTAGGCTTGGAAAATTTGGTGGATTAGAGTTTGGTTTGAAAATGAAAATTAGGCTTGGAATTTGAATTTGGAGGGAAAATCAAGATCAAGTGGTGATTAGTGAAGGTGTATGGTGGGAATTAATTGTGATCATGTAGGAGAATTATTTTTGGGTGATCTAGAATATTCTCAAATGATGAAATTGGTGCCAAATGCTTCAAAATTTGAAAAATGCTGATTTTGGCCAATTCTGTCCTTGTTCAGTCGATTGCATTGTAGCGCGAATAGACTGCACTGCTGAAAACTTCAAAATCTAGGCAAAAAATGACTGGTGCAATCGATTGGACCAATAGTGCAATCGATTGCACAGTTGAAAAACTTGAAAAATGGCCTGTTGGCTGGATTGTGATGGTTCTGGCTCGATTTTCTTGATTTGTCAAAGAAAACATGGAAATAAACACATGAAACTTGGAGTCTCTTGAATAAAAATTAATTAAATCTTGGAAACTCTTGATCAGATGATTTTGAATTGTTTGTAGATCAACTTTGACATTGTTCAGATGAAATTCATTTGAGCTGAGGGACTGTTTGATATCCTTGACTCAAATCTTTCCTGAAAAAGTTAGTAAAAGGGAAACAAGCATATTTTTGGATTTTGATTAAAGGTTAGTAAACATAAGCAAATAAAGGCAAATAAGAAAGACACAGATGCTCAGTGATCTCTGCAAGGCATGAACCCAAAGAAGAGAGGGATAAAGGAACCAAAGCATGATCTTGTTTGTGGTAAAGATGCAAAATAAGATGTGAATGATATGTGGAATCTTAGGGGTCAAAAATTAGGGTCTTACAGAGAGTAATTCAGTGATTAATGAATTGCAAGTGGTGCATGAATTCCCTGAAGTGTTTCCAGATGACATTGCTAATGTGCCACCAGAGAGAGAAGTAGAATTTGCTATTGATCTTGTCCCTGGTACCAGACCTATTTCTATGGCACCATACAGGATGTCGGCATCAGAGTTGTTAGAGCTGAAGAAGCAACTGGAAGACTTGTTAGCAAAGAAATTTGTGAGACCAAGTGTATCACCTTGGGGAGCTCCAGTGTTGTTGGTAAAGAAAAAGGATGGTAGTATGTGGTTGTGCATCGATTACAGACAGCTGAATAAAGTGACGATTAAGAATAAGTATCCACTTTCGAGAATAGATGACTTGATGGATCAATTAGTGGGTGCCCGTGTGTTTAGTAAGATTGACTTGAGGTCGGGTTATCATCAAATACGGGTAAAAGACAAAGACATTCGGAAGACAGCTTTCAGGACACGATATGGACATTATGAGTGTGTGGTGATGACATTCAGAGTTATTAATGCGCCTGGTGTATTCATGGAATATATGAATCGTGTCTTTCATGAGTATTTGGATCAGTTCGTGGTTGTCTTTATTGATGATATTCAAATCTATTCTAAGTCAGAAGAAGAATACGCTGAACATTTACGGATTATGTTGCAAGTGTTGAAAGAGAAGAAGCTCTATGCCAAGTTGTCTAAGTGTGAATTCTGGTTGAGAGAGGTAAGTTTTCTTGGTCATGTTATTTCTGGTGATGGCATTGCTGTAGACCCGTCCAAGGTAGATGCCGTTCTACAATGGAAGACTCCGAAGTCGGTGACCGAGATTAGAAGTTTCTTGGGTTTTGCTGGTTATTACAAAAGGTTTATTGAAGGATTTTCGAAGTTGGCACTTCCGTTGACTCAGTTGACGTGCAAGGGTAAAGCATTTGTGTGGGATATTCACTGTGAGAAGAGTTTCATTGAGCTAGAAAAGAGATTAACTACAGCTCCAGTGTTGGTTTTACCTGAACCGAATAAACTGTTTGTAGTGTATTGTGATGCTTCTTTGATGGGATTAGGAGGTGTGCTGATGCAGGGTGGTAAGGTTGTGGCTTATCCTTCCCGACAGTTGAGGGTACATGAGAGGAATTATCTGACTCATGATTTGGAGTTAGCTGCAGTGGTATTTGTATTGAAGATTTGGAGGCATTATCTCTATGGTTCCAGATTTGAAGTGTATAGTGATCATAAGAGCTTGAGGTATCTGTTTGATCAGAAGGAATTGAATATGAGGCAAAGAAGATGGTTAGAATTCTTGAAGGATTATGATTTTGGCTTGAACTATCATCCCAGCAAAGCTAACGTCGTGGCTGATGCTCTGAGTCGAAAATCCTTGCATATGTCTGCTATGATGGTTAAAGAGTTAGAATTGATTGAACAGTTCAGAGATATGAGTTTGGTTTGTGAACAGACACCGCATAGTGTTATGTTGGGTATGCTGACGATCAATAATGAATTTCTTAATAATATCAGAGAAAGTTAGATGTGAAACTAGTAGATTTGATGATCGGAGATAGCCAAGCAGAAGGTAATGAGTACAGGGTGGATGAATAAGGTGTGTTGAGATTCTGTGACAGGATTTGCATTCTTGATAATCGTGAGTTGAAAAGAATGGTTTTAGAAGAAGGTCATCGGAGTAGTTTGAGTATCCATCCAGGAGCTATGAAGATGTATCAAGACTTGAAGAAGATATTTTGGTAGCCTGGATTAAAACGCGATGTGGCTCAGTTTGTGTATGCTTGTTTGACTTGTCAGAAGTCGAAAGTAGAACATCAGAAACCTGCTGGTATGATGCAACCGTTAGATATTCCAGAGTGGAAGTGGGACAACATTTCTATGGACTTTGTGACCGGATTGCCTAATACGTCGAGAGGACATGATTCCATTTGGGTAGTGGTGGATAGACTGACAAAGATGGCACATTTCATTCCGATTAATATCAGTTTTCCTTTGCAGAAGTTGGCAGATATTTATATTCAGGTGATTGTGAAGTTGCATGGAATTCCGTTGAGTATTGTGTCGGATCGAGATCCAAGGTTCACTTCCAGATTCTGGGAGAGTTTGTAGGAAGCTTTGGGCTCGAAGTTGAGGTTGAGTTCGGCTTATCATCCGCAGACGGATGGTCAGACGGAAAGAACTATCCAGTCTTTGGAAGATTTTGAGGGCTTGTGTGCTTGAACAAGGAGGTGCTTGGGATAATTATTTGTCGTTGATTGAGTTCACTTATAATAATAGTTATCATTCCAGTATTGGAATAGCACCTTTTGAAGCTTTGTACGGCCGCAGGTGTCGGACGCCTTTGTGCTGGCACGAATCTGGTGAGAGTGTAGTGCTTGGACCTGAGATTGTTCAGCAAACTACCGAAAAGGTGAAGCTAATTTGAGAAAGATGAAAGCTTCGCAGAGTAGGCAGAAGAGTTATCATGATAAGAGAACGAAAGATCTTGAGTTTCAAGAAGGAGACCATGTGTTCTTGAGAGTCACTCCAGTGACCGGTGTTGGTCGTGCGTTGAAGTCGAGGAAGCTTACTCCTCGGTTTATTGGTTTGTATCAGATATCTGCAAGAGTTGGACCTGTTGCCTACAGAGTGGCGTTGCCACCCAATTTTTCGAATTTTCATTATGTGTTCCATGTGTCACAGCTTTGGAAGTATGTTCCGGATCCGTCGCATGTGACTCCGATGGATAATGTGGAAGTAAGAGATAACCTTATGACTGAAGCCTTACCAATACAGATTGAAGACCGCGGGGTAAAGCAGCTAAGGGGCAAAGAGATCGCTCTTGTGAAAGTTGTGTGGGGAGGCGCTGCTGGTGGAAATATGACGTGGGAGTTGGAGAGCAGGATGCGAGAGTCGTATCCAGAGTTATTCATATGAGGTAAATTTTCGAGGACAAAAATGTTCTAAGTGGGGGAGAGTTGTAACACCCCGATTTAATTTAATTATTTTTCATGATTAAATTGAAGATTGTTGTATGTAGTGTGTGTTGGTGTATTTTGGTCAAGTTTGGGTTACCTTTAGGGTGGGGTAGTGCCCTTAGAATTATGAAGGATAGGGTGTCGGAAGAAGGGTAGTTGGTTAATATTATTAATTGAATTATTGAGGATATTGTTTTTATTATTTAATTTGGTGAAATAATAATAATAATATCTAAATAATAATAATAATAATAATAATAATAATAGGCAATAATAATATTTGGATAATAAGGAAAATATAAATAGGAAAAAGGATTAGAAAGGGAAGGTTGGTCAGTACGTATTTGGAAAAGAAAAGAGAAGAGCAGAAGAAGCTAGGTCAGAGAAGGAGCAATTGTTGAAGAAGAATTTCTAAGGTAAGGGTGGGACTATCTAATCTCTTAGGGATTGTATATCGTTTGTATGAGGGTAGGAAGATATTAGGATCGTCCCTGTTCTGTGTTGTGAAAATTTGGGAATTGAGGTCGTTAGGTGAGAGGGTCTGATTAGAGGAATAACATGAAAATTGATAGATTGAGTCATGATTTTGTGTTTCTAATTGTGTATATGAATAATTGTGGTTGTATGTGCATGATTGGGTTGTTTGAGGACCAAATTCGAGAGAAATTGGGTCTGGAATGGTGCGATCGTCGCTACTGCAGAAGTGCAGGTTCGCGATGTTCGCTAAGTGAGTGAATGATTTATTGGGCGAAGGTTCGCCCCAGATTGGCTAAGCGGATCTTCTGGCGAAGCCCCGATTCACTGGAGCGAAGGGGTAGCGAAGGAGGGCAGAAAGTGGACTCTCTGGTTTTTGTATGGAAGGGAGGCCTTCGCTGGCAAGCTCGCTAAGCGAACCTTTGGCGAGGTGTTCGCTGGCCAGTTCGCTAAGCGAACCTTTGGCGAACGAGGATTCACTGCGAATCCAAGGCGAACAGTGGCAGTAGCGAAATTCTGCTACACAGGCTGAATTGTTCCGAAACTTCAGAATTTCATAACTATTAATCCATAAGTCCGTTTGAGTCGCTGTCTGAAGCGTTGGGAAGCTGGTTTCACCTACTTTTTGTTAAAACTAATTTCGAACCAGGATTCCAACCCTTCGATGTGTTGATTGGATTGTGTGTATGTTGTTGCGGCGTAGTAAGGGGAGATGATAGAGTCGTCGATGTGTATGCCTGATATCGTTGTATATTGCTGTTGTAGCGTAGTATATTGCTGTTGTGGCAGGTATAAACTGTTGTTGTATCGTTGTATTATGATGTATTGATGTGTTGGTTGTCATATGCACATTGTATTCGTCGTGGTATGTTGTTGTGTGTTGTTGTTTGCATGCATGACATGTTGCATAAGTGTGGGATAGACGTGTGCCCATGTGGGGTGTGAGCATCTTATCCAGATTCTTAAATAGAATCGTTGTTGTGGTAATCATGTGCCCATGTGGGGTGTGAGCGATTACGGATGTCGTGTGCCCATGTGGGGTGTGAGCGACTAATATGATGTCCCGGCGGGGATTGTGACCATGAAACATGGGTCGATTGATACCACATGCATCGAGTCGTGTCGTGGTCTCATTGCATTGCATTATTATGTGTTGATCATCTGTGGTGTGATAAATACAGTTGTGTTGATGTGTGTTGATAGGGTGAATTCTGTATGTTTTAATGCTTTCATACTTATGATATGCATTCTTTATATTGATTTGAGAATCTCACCCCTTCTGTTTGAATGTTACCTCTACGTGGGTAACGCGCAGATAAGCAGGAGTAGTTCACAGGTGAAGTAGTGAAGACGAGGTCTTCTGGTGTGGGTTATCGAGTCGCGTCTGCTCTGTTTTGTAACACCGGGGGTGTCGGAACGCTAGAGTCTTTTAAATTCCGTTATATGTTATTACTGTTACAATTAAGGAGATTATGTGTGACTAAACATGTTTCCACTTGTGTTGACTTTTCCACTGTGCATGAAAGTTGAAATGTCGTGTTTAATTATAATATCACAGTATTATTATTGTGTGCATGCCAAGTTGAGTAGTAGAAGTAGCATCCTAAATCAATGTATTCTATTTTTACTCTGATAAATTATGTTTAAATTGTCGCGGGGGTTTGGGGTGTTACAATATTCATGTAATTATTGCTTAAATTTGTAGACGAGGAGACAACCCGGGACTTACACTATGAAAAAACGCGTGAAATATTGCGGTTTTAATACGGCGTTCGTGAAAAACCGCCGTAATTTACGTAAATAATGACGGTTTGTTAAAACGCCATAATATACGGTAGGGATGGCAACGGGTAGGGTCGGGTGCGGGTTTCACACTACCCAAACCCGCACCCAAAATCACCACCCGAACCTAAAGGCTATTCGGGTGGCAAAATAACCACCCACACCCTTTGGGTTCGGGGTTTTCCACCCAAACCCGTAGCAAAAACACAAAAATACAACAGCAACATTGAAATTTGAAACACAAGAATACAATCACAAGCAACTTAACATTTTAACATTATAATTAGGAATTAGAATTAAAGTCTACAATCAATTTACAACTTTCCAATAGCAACACGATAACATAGTCAAATTACATTACAAGGACACAAAATTTGAAATACAAAAATACAACTTTCAACATCTTAACATTACAATTAGAATTAAAGTCTACAATCAAATCACAACTTTCCAACAACAATTACTTAATTACTTCAAGCGATGCTCCTGGTATGACTTTTGAAAGTCTCTCAGCATTCCATGAAGGAACTATTCAGTCACTATCACCAGTTACAATCAGAACTGCACGACCAAACAATGTCACCAATTATAATCAGGGCTCAACTAGGGGCAATGGTGTGTGTTAAATCTAAAAACAACAAAAAAGATATTTCATTAAGGGTCAATGTCATCACCAGGACAAGATATTTCATTAAGCCTTTTAGAAAGTGTTGGCTTTGTATTAGATTCTTCATCCAGAAGCGTTACAGCAATGAATTCCACCAGTGCCCTATCCAAATCCTTAACCCTCAAGGGTTGCATTCAATGCTAACACCCATGTGAGCATAAACTAACGAAAGTAAAAAAGAGAATATTGTTACAGAATAGTAAAATAACAATTGTTGTGAGATTACCTTTGTATAACCACTAAGGACATGCTCAGAGACCTGTTTTGGATCGTACCATGAATTTCGAACTGCAACAGTACCAAACTTATCAATTACCATTCTTACCTGAGATTCGTATGAAAAAAGGGTCATCAGTTCGGTGGTCATGAGTCATGGAAAATTATAGATGGCGTCGGCTTAAGAATTGCTTTTAAACTAAAGATAGAAACTAAATGCATAGAATAGAACAAGAAACTATATAATCATATTTTTTCTTACATAGCTGACCATATGAACTTGAAAAAAAAATAATTATATAAGGAACAATGAGTCAATGAAAAGGTTTTCACGAGCTCAATGTAGTATTTGAGCCAATAATTCCACGTTTCTCTTGGATTATTAAATTTTCCAATAATGATTGAACCATCAAAATTGATGTAATCAAAACAAAGATTATATAGTACTGAGTGTATTACCAACATTATTGCAGGGGAAGAAAGTAGGATAGCTGATAACAGTTTCCTATACAAAGAGTTGAGTATATTTATCACCGGCTTCATCATCTTTGTTATTGTCATTGCAACGTTCTTGATAACCTTAGACAACGACATGTAAAGTTCAACAATTGGATTTTTTCTGATAGAACTGTTGTCTTCTCTCATTTGATTATCTTGTCTTGGTTGATTCTCTTTAACAACTTTGGGTGAAGTAAGTGGAGTAAAAATTGCGGGGGGCAATCAAAATTATAGCAGCAACACGTTCAAGAGCTTCGAAATATGTTTTAATTGCTACACTTGAACCAGCTGAGTGCCTAAAAATCATTTTTGAAGCTTCTAAGAAAACAAAGGCGACCAGAGATGACCAACAAAAACAAGAGATAGAATATTCACATACCCTACTAAAATTGCTTTCCCAGCTTTTAATAAATCAAAGAAGTGCAAGGTAGCAAGCACTGAGAATGCCATGGAGTATGCATTTAAAGGTTTAGTATCACCTGTTCCAGAAGATAAGTTAACCCTAGATGTTAATCCAAACGCCGGCCTATCAAAAGCTAGAACTTTGGAACATGTAGCCTCAGCCAGAGGCTTCATAACTTTTTTCCAAGAGAAAACCGAGGCTCCGAATCCGTGTAACAGAATCATAGGCAAACACATTTTGCTGGTTTGTTCCTCGGAATTAGATTCAGAATCATATATCTTGTGGTGTATATGCACTCCTTTAAACTCACAAAAACAACTGTCGGGATCAGCTAAAAGTTTTGGATCCACTAATTCATCCTGATATATTCCACTATCTCTTTCCTTTTCTTCTTTGATCCCACATCCAACAGCTGCTCTGCAGAAATGAAAATCAACATGAATAATAAGTGCTTATTATAAACATGCTTATATATAAGTTATTTCTATAACAAATGAAAAGGAGAAGAATGAGGACCCGAACCAGAGACGGAAGAAGCAGAAGCAATGAAGGCGTTGTTGTTGTTGTTGTGATGAGTAGCATAATAATTTGGAAGCCATGAAGAAGCGGAAATCTTTAAACGAGAAGAACTGTTATTGTATTATGTAGAAGGAGGAGTAGGAGTAGGAGGTGTGACACTACAATTCACCGCGATTCTTTGGGGAGGAGAGGTGGATGAAGAAATTGAAAGACGGGGGGAAGAGTGTGTAACCCTAATTTGTTACAGTTATATATATTTAGGGGCACTTATGTAATTTCATGTCTAAGCGGGTGTGATTTCGGGTTTCACACAACTCAAACCCGAACCCAGTCAACTTGGATTTTCGCCCGTTGACTCGGGTTCGGGTGCGGGTAGGCCCCACGATTTTAGGTCTGTCTGCCATCCCTAATATACGGTAAATTATGATGGTTAAAACCACCATAATTTACAAAACAAAATTGGTCATCACAAATTCTCTCTCCTATTTCGTTTGACACTTTCAGGCTTCAGCATACCATAATTATGATCATTTTTTTTATTTTTTGTAATTACCAATTATTTCTCATTTTTCCCCCTAAATCTCAAAACCCCATTTACCTATCGTGATTTTTCCTCCTAATCCAAAAACCCTAGTTACCTCTCGTCTTCCCCTTCCTCAAATCAGATCAGAGATACTCACCTTTCAATGATAGCCTTAATCGAATATTTATACCAAATCATAAAATCAATGTTGTCGCTTTAATTACCCTTCAATCTAATATAAAATTTGCCACCTCCATCATTCTATAACATACAATTATGGTGCTCCAGTTGCGTCATGACTTCACCTTCTTATGGAGACTCAAAATAGGTCTAGACCGTTACAGTTCTCCAGTTGTTAATGACCTTGGTCCATTGGGTTCTGCCGCGTCCGGCCCTGCTGCTGCAGATACAACTGCCGCTCCTGCAGTGAAGACGACTTTTGATATAAAGCTTGAGAAGTATGATGTTGTTGCGTAGATTAAGATAATTAAGGAGGTTAGGTCTTTACTGATTTGGGGTTTAAGGAAGCTAAGGAGTTGGTTGAGACATTTCCTTGTTTTTTAAATAAGGGGGTTACTAAGGAAGATGCTAGTTCTATTATTGATAAGCTTAAGGAATTAGGTGCCACTGTTGTGCTTGAGTGATTTTATATTCCGGTCCTTGTTTTTGGTTTGGGGTAGAATCAATTGTTCTTTGTGATTGTTTTTTATGAGAAAATTGTTGATTTTTATTTCATGGAATCATGTTTGCTATGTGTTTGATGAAATGTGCAATAGTTGTTCTGAGTTATTTTTAATCATATATTCTTATAGAAGATACTTTTAGATTGGATAGGAATTGATGTTAATAATAAAGGATATGTATAATTGTTATTTTTTTTAAAGCTACTAGTTACTCTTGGGTTGCTGAGATTGTTATGAGTGTGTGCTTGGATGAGTGTTTACAAATGTGATTTTAAATTATGTTGACTTTTGTAATGTTGTGTTATGTTGTAAAAGTGATTTTGAAGTGAAGTGGTTTATGTTTGGAATTTAACCATTTGAGTGCAAACACAAGGTAAAGTTTCTTTTACCTTGGCGATGATCAAACGCATGAATGCGTAAGTTAGGTAGAGTTCCAAAATGACAGAGTTCGAGTTTATTGTTGGATATATGGGGTTGCAGCACCAAATGCACTTAAATTGAGCTAATTGTTTGGAAGCAGAGAGTGGTGTTTGAAACCAAACAGATCCCAAGATTTTCACCATGACTAGTGTTTTAACTGTCACTGTGTATGTTATTTAGGCCTGCAATCCAATTCAGATATGATGAAGCTACATCATGATGCCTGGAAATCAATGAGGTGCAGTTTTCAATATTGGGGATTTTTCTAAATGATTTGTTTATCGGTTAAGATTTCCAGGAGTTTCTTCCACCGTGCTTTCTAGTTCATTTGCATCTCATTACTTGAATTTTGATAGTTAATGAAAATACCATAGCTTGGTTTGGTTATTATTTGCAAGCATGAATTATGGTAAAGTTATGAATTAGTTTTGGAAAAGTTATGGGTGGCCTCACAACAACATCATAGTGTTAAGTGGAAGTCAATTGTATTCTACCGTGTATAGTTTTAATACATGGATGATAAATTAAATACTTTATTCTTTCCCCATTTGGGTTAGTCTAAATTGCAGTTCTCTACAACTTATATGTTTAATTTAATAACATGAACTTAAATCCAATTTAATACACTGCATATAATATATCTAGTTTTTATATTTTAATTGAGCAATGGTAAAATTAAGGTTTTATAAGAGTTACAAACATTTACCATTGATTGCAGGAGAAGTGTATGAAGCAAACTTGCCACCATTATTGTTTTTTGTTCCTGTAGTGGGAGTTTTATGATTTCTATGTTCCGTTGTTTTAGAGTGGAAATCAAAGTCAGAGGATTGTGAAATGGAAATCCAGGAATGGAAGAAGAAGGCTTCTATAACCACAACAAACTTGTCAAAATTGAATTGTCTGATAAACTCAAAGGTTCGATGAGAAAAAATTATTTGCTCGTGTACTTTCATGCATATAAATTATAATGCATAGATGGCCAACATCTTTAGTGTTGTTAGAGGAGGCAAAAATTGATAAAATGTTTGGGAAAAAGCATGTGATATTAGATAAGTGTGAACTATAGTATATTAGCCTTCTAATCATATAAGATCCTATGGATACTGGTAGCTCAATGGAGATATATTTAATGCAGTCAAGTAGTTCATAGCTTATAGTTTGGGCATGTGTGTGATTGGATGCTAGGCAAGGCCACACCATAAAATATTTTGGAGTGGTCCTTGTTTTGATATCTTAATGCCAATAACTTTCAGTTTTGTTTAGTAATTCTCTTATTTTTTTAGTTGTTTTATTTTGTTTATTGCTACTGTGTGCCTTTGAGATTAGTGAATACTAGTATAATAATTAGTAATATAATATCAAGTTTCCATTTCCATGTAACTTTTTAGATTGAAAGGTTATATTTTGTTATGTGAGTCAATGTAACTTTTTAGATTGAAAGGTTATTTTCCTATATTGTTTAGCTTTTCATCCAACTTAAAAAACCAGAATCCAACTATAAATCATTGAACCAAGAGGTAAAAACCAATCTTCCCCACATATTTATTCATTTCCAAACCTCATTCTTTACATTATTCAAAACAAAATCTCATTCATTACCTACAAAAAAATCCTTTAATGAATAGAAGATTGAAACTCTGTAAAGTAGAAACTTCTCTTCAAATTAACAAGCTTCTAGAATAAATGACATGCATTGTTAAGTGAATACAAGCATACAAAAAAGATGGACATACACTAGTGTATGACCGTAGTAACGTTGTTAAATTCTACTGTTCATTCTTGTTGATTGTAAATTTTAAGTAATTTTGTCATTTATGGTGCAGGACTCTTTACTTATTGTTTGCATCTCATGGAAGCAATGGTGCTTATTCATATCGATTTATAGAAGTTGCAATTGGATCCATTCTTATGGAAACTCTTAAAGATTTGGATTATCTTCATCAAACTGAGTAATATTGTTCTTGATTCTAATGGTGAAGTTAAACTTTTTGATTTTGTAATTTCTGAGTTTAGGTTTTAGATTGAAAATAGTTCATATCTAGTTTTAGTTCGCTTCGGTTCCAAATTATTGAACCTGTTCATTTAACTATTATGACGGTTCTGAGGAACTTAGTTGGGAGGAACTTTGTTTTAAAATTATATTTGTTCTATAATTCCAATTGAGTTTTATATTTTATATGTTTATTCAACTATGACAACTATGTTTAGTGTTAATGCAATGTCGAAGAAGTTTTTAACCTATGGCAGCTATATTTGATGTTAGTTCAGCATTGCCAACAACATCACAAAAGGTGAATCAAGCACCCAACGGGAACAAATGTCTTCCCAAGTTCAAATTACCAGGTTCTAGTATATCTATGTTACTTGTTTTAATATTATGGCCTGCTTTTGAAAAACAATGCTAATTAATTATCACCTGAAAGTTTAGATAATTAAATTTGATAGCCTTCACACTACTAATAACTAGAAGTATTTTAGTAAAACCATTGGATTACTTCTATGTACTCATACAATTTTAGTATGAAATAATTTATCATGGTGTTTATGGTTCTAGAAAAAGTGCCTACACATCTTTCAATTTCTAAGTTGTGGTCTTTATATCTCTATTGAATATCTCTTTCTTGACAAATTCAAGAACCTTTTTAAGTTATTGATTATTTCAAATATATTTGTTTTGTAGTGAAGCACAGGTTGTAGTTGATCTTGTTCCTATAATTACTTGCGAGCTAATGAACACCATAAATGCCATCCATTTTATGCTTAGAAAGTCCAATTGCAATGGCCCTTGGAAAATAGGTTTGTGTTAATACCCTTTATAATTAACCTACTTAAGTCCATTTCCTTATGCCATTCATTTGTTCAATTATTAAGTTAAGATTTCAAATTTTGATTCTTTATTCTTATATACTTGCCTAGTCTTGAAGCACCATTTTAATTGAATGAATTTTTGGGTGTATTATTTAGCAAAATATATATTGAAATATATTTGCTATTATATAGAAAATTGCTTCCTATATATTTTGGTTGACTCATAATATGGAGAAGAATATATATTAGTACACCCGGCCTATTTCTGTTATCTTTTTTAGAAAACGTTTGAAAATTATAGCAATTAAAACCGCCATATATTTCTATTTATTTTCTGAAAGAAAAGTAAATAGTGGCGGTTTAAACTGCCTGCACTTAGCAAACATAACCGACGTTACATGCTAGATATATTACGGCGGTTTGTATGGCGATCAGTAGAATACCGCCATTTTATACCTAGCGGCAACAAAATATATGGCGTTTTTAGAAAACGTCATTTTCGTAAATTATGGCAGTTCAAACCGTCATAATATTATTTTTCAGCCGCCACAATTTACCCAATTTTTTGTAGTGTTACGAGTGTGGGTATTATGTCATGAAACACATGTTAAACATTGTCCTTGCCGACATTGTTGATTCATGGGATAATGTATATATGTCATAAAATGTTTACATATATTAATATATAAGTTGACTATTGAATTATTATCATGCATGATATTCAATTTTTTGCTCTTTCTTATGTAGATGTTTAACGACGAAACCCCATTCCCCATTGAGGATTGTGCTAGATTTTTGTAAATGTTGGACGTATATCCACAATGTGCTTAAGGGTCCTGCTGATTGATTTATTGAGATGTGCTAATGACTTATTTTCTGTATTGATGATGTGAATATTACTTTTGACTTAAACATATTGTGTTTGATGTAAATATTAATTTTGGCTTTTGATGCACAATGTTAGCTGTTTTTTATGCATGGTTAACAAAAATACAGGTTGTAAATTCTCTGATATGCTTATAATAGTTACAGGATAAAAATGGGAAGAATTTGAAAAGCAGAGAATTGCATATTTAAAACAGAGGAAGTTTTGACAGCGGTTATAAAACCTAACTGTGGTTGTATATTGAACGCTGACCAGAATAATATAAATTACAAAATGTTGATGCTAAGAATCGAACCTGGGACCTTTAGTTTTGTCACAACGGTTAGGTTAACTAACCGTTGTGATATGACGCGCGCTTTCTAGAATACAACAATGGTCCCAGGACCGTGATTGTAAGTATTGCATATACAACCACACATTACATAACAATGTCTGGTCCCGCGTGGTTATATATCTTTCTCAACCGTTGTTAAATGTCTTTTCCGTAGTAGTTCTTACAATAATAAATCAAGAAATTCTCCAACTTCAGCCCACTAACCTAATGATAATGGCTTGGAAATGAAAGATCACACACTAAAGATGGTAGAGAAAGTGGATATTCATTGCCTTGATGAATAATAGCAATTTATAGCCACTTTGATTAATGCATCCCACCTTTCTCTTTATCCCTCCTTCAAAGCTTTACCTATTAATTTCTTCAGCCCATTATTTATTTAGAAACATAAAAGTCACGAAATTTTAAAGATTTAAGAGCTTTAGAATGTTTAATGTGAGTGCTTTTGGATTTTGAGTGATGTCAAGCTAGGATAGTGTAGCGTTTATATTGGATGGTATCATCTCATTCTAGATGTGCATCTTAGTGTTAGCAATCATTCAAGTAAGTTGGAAAAGAAGTTTGCATCAAAATTGCATTAAAAAACTTGTTTTTGGATGGTCAAACCTTTTCAGATCAACACATGCATGAACAAGCCGATCTATACGACTCCCAAGTCCAGTATAGGTCGACCTATAACAATTTCAGGGCGGCTCCCGTGGAGCAGTATTGAAGCTTGTAACTTCTGTCCACAGGTCGCCTCACATAGGTCGACCTGTATGCAACTCAAACCTCCATAGGCCGACTTATGACATTGACAGGCCGACCTGATTGCATTGATAGGCCGACCTATTGCTTTGACAGACCGACCTATACGACTTCTCAACTTAAAATTTTCTTTCTTACTCCAACTTATTGCATTCCTTTTGTTCATTTTTCAACACATACCTATATATACTAATACATGCACCATATATCTAGCAATGTACTGGTTAATTACCTATACAGAACCAGATTACAAAGTATTCCCATCATCTTCAACCTCTCTTCTATGCATACACACAATTTAACTACACATAATCATTTTTCGATTGGGTGACCATCTAGATTATGGTTGATAACGTCCAATTAGGTTGGTGTAACAGAGAATGTTGGGTTGAGATCTTTGTGTGTTTCAAATAAGAAAATCAAGGTGGGATTTTCCTTCAAGATCGGTGTGATATGAAGGTTTTGGACAAGATCACGTCAACACGGATTCGACCGAGTGAAGGCCCTGGGATAAGGTGATTTCCTTGCAAGGGAGTAGCGCGAGACGACGAATCGTGTTCAGGAATCATGGGTTCAACAAGTGTGTGCTCGGGATAATCGGAGGATTATATCCGCATTGTTGGTGACTTGATTAAGTTTTGATCAAGGGTTTGGAGTAGGTTGAATCAACAACAAACAATAGGGTTTATAGGGTTAGAATTCTTCACCTCTTGTATAAACATTTTTGCAAAGATAAGGTTAATTGCGAGTATCTCAATTCAATTTCGGATTGAGGGCATACGTACCCATAGCGAGGCCGACTGGGGAACCACCTAAAGAAATCTTTGTGTCTCTTTATTGCTTTATTTTTCTTTAATGGTTGTTCTTGCAAATTATCGATTTTGTCGTTGTTTTGATTAATTCAATTGGAAATTGTTTTCAACTTTCTTTTAAATTGTTGTTGTTGATATAATCAGAATCACTTTGGTTGTGATTGGCTTTTTACATCAACAAAATAAATCGAATTTCCAAACGTGATCGGTCGCACACAAAGTGTTTGATAAATCATCTTTGAGTATTTTTATCGCTTCGTGTTCATTGGAGATAAGCATTATAAATAGCTTTGCATTTGATTGATCTGTGACTTGATCATTATTAAACCATTTGTGTTCATTATCATTCCATAAGGTTTACGTTGCGCATATAGCTTTTCGATAGTAGCTTCGGTTAGACGATTCTATTCGGGCTGTTTTTTCGTTGTGCCATACTTCTTGAAAACAAATATTTGCCAAGAGTTTTTGGTTTTAAACTTGTGATCTATTCACCCCTCCCTCTAGATCGAAGTCTATCATCTAACAAGTGGTATCAAAAGCTCTAGTTAATTCCGTTCTTGATATTTACTCTTTAGAAGAATGACTACCGAACCTAAGGGAGCGTACAATAGAGCATCAATTTTCACCAACGAAAATTATGGCTATTGGAAAGCTCTTATGCGCATTCACATCAACTCCGTTGACAAAGGTATTTCGGATGTTATCCAAAATGGTCCAAATTAAATAACTATGACCAATGCGGAGGGTGTTACATTACCTAAACCGGAAGCACAATGGGATGTTAATGATTGGAAAGCGAAAAACATCCTCACATCCGCTTTGGGTGTTTATGAGTTTTATCGTGTTTCTCATTGTGAGACTGCCAAAGCTTTGTGGAATGCATTAAAGATTGCCCATGAGGAAACTAATGATGTCAAACAAGCTAGGATCAACATATTAAATCAAGAGTTTGAGTTGTTCCGTACTGATCATGGTGAAACCATTGCGGATATGCAAAAATGGTTCACTCATCTCATAAATCAGTAAAATGCACTAGGTAATCCTGTTTCTAATGAACTTGTTACTAACAAAGTTTTGAGGTGTTTACGTTGGGAATAGCAACCCAAGGTCACCGCCCTCAAGGAGGCAAATGATCATAAGTCGCTTGATCTCACGACTTTGTTTGGTAAGTTAGAAGAGCATGAGTAAGAGCTCACTTGCTTAGCAAAATACAAAAAAAAAAAAAAAAAAGAACATGAAAAGAGAATGAAGAATGAGAAAGGGAAAGACAAAGAGGAAGGCAAGAAGTCCATAGCTCTAAAGACTTCTAGCTCAAGGTCTTCACATTGTGAGCATAGTGATAGTGAAAGCGATGATGACAAGAGCTTGTATGGGGAGGATATAAAGTTGTTTGCAAAGAGATACCAAATGTATATAAGGAAGAATGATGTTAAATATTTCGACAAGAACATAGCCAAGTTTAGAAGGTTGACAAGCTACTCAAAGATGATGAGAGAATGAAGAGCAAGCTTAGAAGATCTTGTTATTATTGTGGTAAAGTGGGTCACTACAGACCGGAATGCCCCTTGAGAAAGAAAAATAAAGAAAACAACCATCACAAAACTTCTAGCAAGACTAAGAGAGCATAGGCCACTTGGGAGAGTGCAAGTGAGTCCTCTAGTGATGAAAGCACAACTTCAAGTTCTCATAAAAACCTATCTTGTCATTATTGTTGCAAAAAGGGACATACTATATAAATATGCAAATTTAGGCAACTCTTTGTTCCTAAAAGAGTTGTTCAATGGTTGCCTAAGTGCAACTTTGATCTCACTCACTATCAAGGGCCCAATGAAAATTGGGTACCTATCTCCTTTGTTTAAATTTTCAGGTTGAATGTCTTGACTCTACCGAAAAGATGTGGTATATCGATAGTGGATGTTTAAGACACATGACGGGTGACATATCCCTCTTCATTGACTTCGTGCCAAAGAGAAAGGGATTTGCCACATATGGATATAATAACAAAGGTGTTATACTTGGAAAAGGTAGTGTAGGTAATCCCTCATCTACTACTATCTCTGATGCAATGCTAGTTGATAACCTTAAACACAATCTTCTAAGCATAAGTCAACTATGTGACAAGGGTTTTAAGGTTAACTTTACAAAAACATGTTGCTTGTTTGTGCATGATGAAAAGAAAGAATGTGTGTTTAAAGGTGTGATGGTAAATAGTACTTATATTCTAAATCTACATGAAGTTTCCTTGGATGGAACTAAGTGTCTAACCACCATGAGTGAAAACTCTTGGTTGTGGCATAGACGCCTAGTTCATCTTAACTTTGACCTATTGAACAAAGTATCCTCAAAATATTTAGTAATCGGTTTACCAAAACTAAAGTTCACTAAATACCGTCTATGTGAGGCTTGTCAAAAAGGGAAGCAAGCAATAATTTCTTTTAAATCGAAAAACCTTGTTTCTACCTTTAGACCTCTTGAACTTCTCCGCATGGACCTCTTTGGTCCGTCTAGGACCAAGAGCATAAGTGGAAAATACTATGGCTTTGTTATTGTAGACGATTACTCTATATTTTGTTGGGTCTTGTTCTTGTCTAGTAAAGATGAAACCTACCCATCTTTTAAACAATTTGCTAGATTATCGTAAAACAAAGTGAATTTGAGAATCGTTTCCATTCGAAGTTATCACAGAGGATAATTCCAAAATCACCTCTTTGAGAAATTTTGTGTCAAACATGGTATTGAGCATAACTTTTCTGCTCCTAGAACACCACAACAAAATGGTGTTGTGGAACGTAAAAGTAGAATTTTAGGGGAGTTTGCAAGAACTATGCTCAATGAAGGTAATTTTCCTAAGTACTTTTGGGCGGACACCATTAACACGACATGTTATGTCATGAATAGGGTACTCATACGTCCTATTCTAGACAAGACCCCTTATGAGCTACTTAGAGGTAGAAAACCAAGTGTTTCTCACTTACATGTCTTTGGAAATGTTACATCTTGAATAATGGTAGGGATAATTTTGGTAAATTCGATGCAAAAGCAGATGAGGGTATCTTCCTCAGATACTCACAATCTAGCAAGGCGTATATGATTTATAATAAAAGATTGCTTATAGTTGAAGAGTCCTTACATGTTGCTTTTGATGAGTCCTACCCAAAAGATGTTGGGAAAGGAATTGTTTTTCATGATGTAGGTGTATCGTCTCAAGAAATATTCAACGGAACCGAACAAGGAATTGATTAATCTAAAGCGGTAGACGATGAGAAGAAAGAGGATGACGATCATGAAGAGAAAAAGGAAGAAATTCCACCTGTAGTGGAATATCTACCTTTGATTTGGAAGACTTAAAAGGATCACCCTATAGACAACATACTTTGGGATATCACAAAAGGCGTGACTACACGCCCTAAGATGAGTAATTTATGTTATCATTTTGCTTTCATATCTCAAGTAGAGCCTAAAAATGCAAAAGATGCATTGCTTGATGAGCATTGGCTTATGGTCATGCAAGATAAACTAAATCAATTCAAAAGAAACGACGTTTGGTACTTTGTCCCTCCTCTAAAGATCATTAAGTAATTGGCACCCGATGGGTTTTTAGGAACAGACTTGACGAAAACGGGGTGATAACCCGCAATAAAGCCCGACTAGTGGCGCAAAGCTATAACCAAGATGATGGCATCGATTATGAGGAGACTTATGCTCCGGTGGTTCGCCTTGAGGCTATACGTATTTTACTAGCATATGTTTGCGCTAAAAATTTCAAGTTATTTCAAATGGACGTGAAAAGTGTGTTCCTAAATGGTTTCATTAATGAAGAAGTGTATGTAGCTCAACCCTCCGGTTTTGAAATTTATGAGTATCCAAACCATATGTACAAGCTTAAAAGAGCCTTGTATGGTCTCAAACAAGCCCCTAGGGCTTGGTATGAGCGACTACGTAAATTTTTAATTGATCAAGGATACTCAAGGGGAAAAATGAATACTACTTTATTCATTAAACGCCAAGGGAAACACACCTTTCTAGTTCAAGTATATATTGATGATATTATCTTTGGTTCAACTAATATGCAACTCATAGAAGAGTTCTCTAAGCTTATGCAGGGAGAATTTGAAATGAGCCTTATGGAACAATTAAACTATTTCCTTGGGCTTCAAATCAAACAACTTAAAGAGGGTACCTTGGTGTGTAAAACCAAGTATTGCAAGGAATTGCTATAGCGCTTTGGCATGGAAGCTGCAAAGTCCATCAATACACCTATGGCTACAAATGGTCATTTGGAAAAAGATACAAATGGTAAGGATGTAGATGTGAAGAAATATAGAGGTATGATAAGCTTTCTTCTATATCTCATTGCATCTAGGCCAGATATCATGTTTAGTGTGTGCATGTGTGCTCGTTATCAATCGGCTCCTAAAGAATCCCATTTAAAAGTCGTAAAACGTATTCTTAGGTATCTTCATGGTACCTCTCAATATGGGCTTTGGTATTCTAAAGGAAGAGATTACACCTTGGTTGGATACACCGACTCCGATTTTTTTGGATGCAAATCAGGTAGAAAAAGCACTAGTGGAACTTGCCACGTGTTTTCGAATGCTTTAGTAAGTTGGCATAGCAAGAAACAAGTGTTTGTTGCTTTGTCGACCGCCGAAGTGGAATATGTTGCAGCCAGTAGTTGTTGTGCCCAAATATTATGGCTTAAGCAACAATTACTTGATTTTAATATAAACTTGCAACGTATTCCCATTATGAGCGATAACACTGACGCTATCAATCTAACCAAGAATTCGGTGCTACATTCTCGCAATAAGCATATTGAGATACGTCACCATTTCCTACGTGACCATGTTGAAAAAGGCGATGTAGTATTTGAGCACGTTGATAGCAAACTTTAACTTGTTGATATTTTCACAAAACCACTTGCGACCGAACCATTTTTCAACATAAGAAGGAAATTGGGGATACTCAATATCTCTAATCTTGCATATCATATGATTCATTGCATGCACTGCATATACTATTGCTATAACTTTCATTGGAAGTTTCGTTATATGAGAGTGCATTGTCCATCAATCTACATGAGACGTAATATTGTTCTTTTTCCTTTACCTTGCTTAGCAAGTCTATAAGTTTACTTGTTGCTAGTGTTCCATAATGACTAATATTCTTAATGTATGAAGTTGTCCATCAATATTCACTTCCAAAAATGTTTGTGGATTTGTGTCAATCATATGTTTATAGTGATATTGTGTTATTCCTTCCATATATTCTAAATATACTCATGGTGCATGTGGCTTATTATGTATTCGTTCATGAACATTGGTTGGACATGTTATGATGTTGCATAGATTCTTGTTGTGTGTCATTTTTGTAATACCTATATTTCCTTAAATGCTCTATTGGGTGTCAGTTGGAATAATTGAAGCTCTTAAGTGCTCTAAATGTTATCAGTTAGGACCAATAGAGTAACTAACAGACTCTGGGGAAGTCAATTATTGATAAAAGAGATAGACCAATATTAATAAGTATAAGATAGGACATTTTGGTAACTCTAATATTTAGTCAATTGGTGTTAGGTGACAAAATATCAAATGGAGATATTTTATACCACTATATAGTGGTATAAAATATCTCCATTTGATATAGTGGTAATGAGAAAGAGAAAGAAGATGTTAGTAAGAAGAAAAGAAGAGAAAACAGAGGAGAAAGGGAAAGAAGAAGAAAACCTAGAAGTGGAAGAAGAGGAAGTCTTCATCAATCATCATCTTCATCATCAATCTTCTTCATCTTCATCTTGTTCTAGAGGTGAGTTCCATATATAGAACTAGCTTTGTGAGGGAGAGATTTTATGATTTGGGAACTCTAGGGTTTGTGTTGATTATATGTTGTTGTTATTGTTATCTCCCTTGATTGTATGTGTGTTGTTCTTGAATGATACCCCATAATGACTTGATTAGTGTGGGTTTATGTTTGGAAATGTTAACATGTGATTAGGGTTGATGGGGAATGGGTTCGAAGTGTTTTGTGTGGAGAAAATATTGTATTTTTCTGCCTACCTGCTATGGTAATCGATTACCACATATTGGTAATTGATTACCGACTTAAAACTGAGTTTCTTGGACATTTTCTGGTCAGGTAATCGATTACCACATACTGGTAGTCAATTACCACAAATTGTGTGAAAAAATGGAGATTTGAAATTGTCGTAACTTGAGAACCGTAACTCGGAATGATGCACGGTAGGAAGCGTTGGAAAGCTATTCCAATTCTCTATATGATAAAAAGTGAAATTATGGATATATATATATATATATATATGGTTGATAGTATAGCATTGGATTGATATTGATTGTAGAACAACATGTGGAAATTGTGGTTTTGTTCCCACCATAATTCATAAATCGGGGATTCGATTGATATGGGATTTGAAGCATTGGAAGGATAATCCAATGGGCTATTAATGGTGATGTGAGATCATGAAATAACCAAGAAAGCTTGTTAGAGGATAGTAGTGGCTTGCATGCCTTATTATGTATGTGAACTGCTATGTTGGTTATGTTTGACATGTTGTATAACCATATGTGTGTGATAATGTGTTATGCAATGTATGTATATTGATTGAATGATTGTGTGATAAAATGCTTAAAAGACTATAAGAATGGTGAGGAAACCCTTGATGTTAACTTATGAAATGAATTAGTAAAGTGATTAGGACATAATGAATAACATAGATGGAAATGCTTGTTCAAGGATGTCTAGGTGTGTATCATTGGTGTAGCGAGCGATTTTGGACGTGGTTCTTAAGCACTATCGCTCTGGGGTACTACAGGTCGATTCATTTTTATCCTATTGAAGCTGATGAAGGAAGGGAAATAGATGTCTCCAATTAACCCTGCTTGCATACTGAGTTTAAACAGATGACTATTGGTTTACAGATGCGGTTTAGATTGTGGGCCTATCTCTGCTTATTTTGTTAAAAATGAAATGACGGGACTATTCATGGGGATTTTGGGTTTTTGATTAGTGTGCTCGCTAAGATTTTTCAATCTTATGCCTACGTATTCCCGTTTAACGAAACAGGGAAATCAGAGCGATCGTAGTTCCTCCTATTCTATGGGAGGAAAAAAAGGTTTTTTTGGTGTCTTGTTCAAAGCCCAAGACATGGAGCTAAAGGTGGTTTGTATCTTGTTCAAAGCCCAAGATGTGAAGCTGAAGGGTCTATTTGTATCTTGTTCGAAGCCCAAGATATGAAGCTGAAGGGGTTTGACTTTAGAGAGAATTTGTCATCTCTAAAGGGGGATATTTGGTCTGTTTGTCACAACTTTTGGGTGACTGATTATAAAGGAGAATTCCTTTAATTAGGATATGTGAATCCAACAATGCCATAATTTCCTTTATAGGGAATTTTTTAACCTGAAGGAGAAGACTTTAACTCAGTTTAGAGCAATGCCATCTTTCCTTAGGAATTTCTCATGCTAAAAGAGGGACAGTAGCGTGGATGTAAGTAATCCAGAGGCTTGCCACTTACAACAATTAGATGAAGGAAAAGGAGTTGTTGATGTTTGTATACTGTGAACGAGGCATAACTTCTGATGCTAAAAGGTTGATTGACTTAACCAGGGTTTCCTTATACAAATCCTAAAAGGAGGCTATTGACCCAACAAGAGGGTGTTTTTATGTGTCTCGTACGAAGCCCGAGAGAGAGGCTAAAAGGGTTGACTCAACAAGAGAGTGCTTTTGTATGTGTCTTGTACGAAGCCCAAGATGGAGGCTAAAGGTGTTTAACTCAACAAGAGAGTCTTTGTACCTCGTACGAAGCCCGAGATGGAGGCTGAAAAATGGTTGACTCAACAAGAGAGTCTTTTATACTCAACAAGAGAGTGTTTTTTATCTCGTACGAAGCCCGAGGTGGAGACTAAAAGGGAAATGACTCAACAAGAAAGTCTTTTATACTCAACAAGAGAGTGATTTTTATCTCGTAGGAAGCCCGAGATGGAGGCTAAACAGGTTTGACCCAACAAGAGAGTCTTTTATACTCAATAAGAGAGTGTGAAAAGGTTAGCTCTGCTGGGGAGAATCATTGCACGAAGCCCAATAGGAGGCTATTATACTGGTGACTGTTTCAGTTTACTGACATGTCCAGTATGTTGGATAAAAGAGAAAATCAGTTCTTATAAAGGGAACAATTAAAGGTATTGTTGTGCTTTGGGATTGATCAGATGATCAGGGTTATTTCATGTTCTTTAAGGAAATGGAAAATCCAAAGGGTATTGAGACTGTCCAAGTCTACTGGTGTTTTGAGAAATTGATTCTCAGGTAGTGAATGATCTTTGCATGATGCCCAAGAGAAGGCGGGTATATTAAGGGATGAAGGTCAACCCGTTAACTGGTCTGACACTTGACTCAGAAATACAGCTCTAGCAAATTGACGACTAGGTTATGTTCCTATACCTGTAGAGGTCTCTGGGTCCTTGTACTAAGCCTAAGAGAAGGCATGAGAGCTTTTAAGAAGCCGAAAGGGTCCTTGTACAACGCCCAAGAGGAGGCGGGGATTCTTTTAAGAAGCCTGTGGGTCCCCAAACCCCGAGAAGTTCAAGACATGCCATTCACCGAGAATAGATCAAGCCAGGAAAGTCCAAGAATTTGGAAGAAACTCAAGAGATGCCATTCATGGAGAAAAGATCATCTCTGAGGAGTAGAGTTTCTTTGACAATTTCTAAGGGTGACAGTCTGAGAAAGGGTTCACCGAGAATGCTGTCTTTCACGTCTCCATATTGTTTAACCCCAAGAGGAGGGAAGACTGTGTCTGGTAATCCTATAGGGATCTAGTTTTGTTTGTATTTAAGAGTGACCAACAGGGCTTTACCTAGTGCTAGACGTAGTTACCGGGGAAAACTCTAAATAACTATACTAGTATATCACAGTGGATATATGATGAGTATATAAAAGTTTGTGAAAGAAGACTTACAGTGAGCAGCCCCACAATACAGTTATATATATATATATATATATATATATATATATATATATATATATATATATATATATATATATATATATATATATATGAAAGCGGGTAAACACTTACTCGGTTGTAGAGCTTCCATGCTGTTTGGTTAGTTGTTCAACAAAGAAAGCTTTGATAACAATATTATATTTAAACTCAAAGGAGAAAGTGTTTTGAAAAGATCGTTGGGGCTTATAGCTCAAGGAGAGACCCAAGCTTTTATCAGTGATTGCACTATTGTTTTGAATTTGTACAGAGGGACCTATACAAGTGACTGAGGCCCAAAAGGTTTTCTGTACAAAGGGATGGGTCTTACACTCTCTCAAGAGGCCCAAAGGTTTATTTTTATACAAGTGGTGGGGCTTTGTTTTAAAAGGCGACGATCGCGCCGAACTTTTTTACAGTATCAGGACTTATACAATACACTGAGGCCCAAATTATTTTGGTTTCTACAAAGGGTTGGGTCTTACACTCTACCAAGAGGCCCAGTTGATTTTTTTGTTAAAAACGCGACGATCGCGCCGTTTGTTTTTGAAAATAAAATGGGTCTTATACAATGACTGAGGCCCAAAAGGTGGTGTATTGACAAAAGGGGTTGGGTCTTACACTCTATTAGAGGCCCAAGAAGTTTAAGGAATGGGTCTTATAGCTCAAGGAGAGGCCCAAAGGGTTTGATTTTTGAACTGACGATCGCGCCGAGATTTTCTTTTAACGCAGAGGGACTTATACAATATCTGAGGCCCAAAATTGTTTTGGTTAAAAGGGGATTGGGTCTTACAATCTATTAGAGGCCCAAAGTGTTTTAAAGTTTTGTTTGAGTGAAAATCAAGGAAACCCTAAATTTGTTTTCTTTTAAAAGTAAATATTTAAAGAAAATCAAATAAAAATGATAAAAATACCAAATAAGTTTGAATAAACCACTTGTGATTTTTGTTGAGGGTTTGAAAAATGAGGTTTTAATCACAAAATGAATTAAAACTCATTTGGTTTTGATTTTCAAGGTAAATATTCACTTTTAAAATGTTTAAAAACAATTAAAAAGGAATTTATTCACACAAATACTAATTATATTAAATAACTAATATAAATTTAATTTTTTTGTGGAATAAAATATTTCAACATTTTTGTGATTTTTTGCAAACAGAACCAATCAAAAATAATTAAAACTGAGGGAGTTATTAATTTTTCAAATCATTAAAAATAATAAGAAAAAACAATAAAAAAGTGGAGAAAATAACAAAAAGAGGACCTGGGGGGAGGGGGATTCGAACCCCAGACCTCTTGTGTATAGGGCGCGCGCCTTACCACTGGGGTGGTGATACATCTGTTGATAGAAACACAACCACAAATATACAAGGCTTGCCTTGTTTTTGGCCTGACCCAAGGCAAGGCAAGGCAAGATTTTGGTTGAAAACGTGAAGGCCATAACTTTCTCATTTCTACATGGATTGGGACAAAATTTAGGCCTATCATGCCTAGAATTTCACAAGGAATCCAATGGTGGTGGTGTTTTTTTCAGATCATGCTCCTATTGAAAAACCCGATAGTGGTTTTGAAATAGGCTATGATTTGCATTTTCTGTGCCATCTCTTGGTACAAGCATGAATTACATGATAAATTGGTGCAAACACAACACATATAACATGTATAAGAGATGCATGATCAGTGGACATCAAAAGAAAGCATGGTTCAAAGAATCCAAGTTGTGATACTTACCTTTTTTTGGAGCTTTTGTGCAATCTGCCAAGCCACTTGTTCCAAAAATGATTTGATGCTTTGAACAACCTCAAATGATCTCTTAGAAGATTTTAGGATGATTGGAATCAGCTGGAAACCTCAAGAACAAGTTTGAGCTCTTTCTTGCAAAAGGGGCAAAAGTGACCAAAATAACAACTCTCTCAAATGGTGTTCCAGATGGGGGCAACCATTTGAGACAGTTCAAGAATGATATTTGGAGTGTGTTTGAGGTTTTATCTGGTTTAGAAAGTGTCTGAATCAAGACATGGCTTGAAAAATGTACAAAAGTCCTATTTTGAAGTTTTGAGAGGTGACTTTGTGATTTTGGTGTTACAGGTCACTTGTGAGAGTTTGGACAGCTTAGATATGATATATTGGATGTGTTTGGATCATAAGTTGTGGTGGAATTGCTCTCTAACTCAAAAACTCAGAGTTACCTTGCTAAAAAAGGTATTTTTGCCTAGAGAAAGAGATTTTAAGGAAAGCAAGTGTTGTAGTGCTTTGGTGTACTCAAACTGACCATAATTGAGCTCTATTTATAGTAGAGCAAGTTTGTTTTGGCTGAAATAATGAATGGCAACCGCAACAGAGGTTTGGCCAATGTTGATCAATGAGAATCCAAGTCTCCTCTAGCCATTGACTAGAGGTTAGGGCACAGGTTGCTGGTCCCCTTGGTCTTGGATAAGTCTTGACTGAATTCATTTGGAAATGGCTCAGTCCATGCCACCTTGGTGCATCCATTGAATGCTCTAATCCAAAATTGGAGTCTTGTCCCTCTTTTAGGTATTTCTAGGTTTGGCATGCTATTTTTGGTTCCAAAGACTTGGGAGGCTTGAGATCAGAGTTGGTTCCTCCTTGGTCCCCCATTGAGGTGTTCAGATGGATAGAGTTGCTCTCCCTTTGCAAAATTTGAGCAAATCGAGCAAAACTCCCAAATCTGTTTTGCCATGACAGTTTGTAGCAAGGCATATTGACATTGTCATATCTCATGGCTCAAGTGGACTTTGATGGAGTTCTTGGCCATTTTGGAAAGCCCTCATATGATACAACAACTGTTTGATCATAATTGGTTTTGATACTTTTTGGATCCAAGTGAAAAATGCCCCTATATTTTGAAAAAATTAAGACAGATTCTGACTTAGTGAGAATTTCACTGTGTTGGAAAAAAGTGACATTTTCACTTTTTGTGATTTTGATCATTCCATAACTCAAAATCCATGAGGAATTGGAATGAGTTGTGTTTGAAGCTTTTGTAGAGTTCCATGAGAGCTACAAATCCAGCTTTAGATGGGAAAAAATGGCCTTATGGTTTAGGAGTTATGATCCTCCAAAGTTGGTACCCTAGCCACTTTGTTCCATAACTTAGAAAAATTTCTAAGATTTTATGGTTACCCCTTTTACAAGTTATCCCACTTTTCTTGATTTTTCTTTATGAATGATGATTCCAATCACACATTAACATCATTTTAGGGTTAAAAAACCATAATTGTGAAAAATCTCAAAAAGTCAAAGTTGACTTTTGTGCACAGTTGACTTTTTGTCAGATGAATTCCAAACTGTGTGATCCTTTATGAAATCAAGTCCTTGACCTAAATCAAACTTGATGGATTAATTTCATAGGTGTTATAGGGTGTATTGAATCATGTCTTAGGGTTTGGGAGCATGTCCTGGTCAAAAGTCAAAGGCACAGTTCACTTTTCCTGCGAAACCCTAATTGTGGTTCTGATGAAATTGAGACTTGTTGCTCAAGTTTCTTGGATAAATCCATTGTTGAAAATGGATCAATATAGTTTATTAGAGACCCTCAAATCCTATCTTGAGGTCTTGGCTCGTGTTTTGCCCCAAAAGTCAACTTAGGGGTGAAATAGGTCAAGGAACCCTAATTCCTGATCTTTTGTGAATGCATCCCCTGAGGTTAAATTGACTTGATGATTGGGTTTATGATGTCCCTTGGAGCATCATAGGTTATTCTTTGAAGCATTGGCTCATGCCCAGAGGAACATTTCCATCTGGAGGCCCTGGTCGACCAAACCCTAATTTTGGTGACACTAGTGATCTTGAGGCTTAATCCACCTGGAATGTTGCAACATTGTGCCTGATTCTTGCTGTGGGAGTCCTCTTGATCCATTGTGGATGTTTGAGAGGTTAGACAAGTTAAAGATCATGTCATTCCTTGATTGATCCTTTGTCTAAGGCTCAAAGAGGGCTTGAAACCCTAATTATTGTTTGTAGTAAATGCTCACCCATCTTTGGGGAGACTAATGAGGTATGATGGTCCATCATATTGTGATGAGGATTTGCCCAATGATGGGAAATCTTAGTGGTCAAAATTTGGGGTATGACAGATGCCCTTATTTAATCTTCTTGGACCCGAAGGTGTGAATGACGAAGGTATTCAGGCATTCGGGGTGCAAGAGGATTAAATATCGGAATACCCAAAATTTTGATAGTGGTTATGAATGGTAGCTTACACATTCATCTTCTTTTGCTAAGCAATGATGCTTAGAAAAGGTAAAACTTCCCCTCGATCCTGGTCTTCAGCCAAGGAACTGGTCTCAGTTTCAGAAATAAACTTCCCCTTTATCCTAGTTTCCTACCAAGGAACTGGTCTCAGTTTCTGATATAAACTTCCCCTCGATCCTGGTTTCCTACCAAGGAACTGGTCTTAGTTTCTGATATAAACTTCCCCTCGATCCTGGTTTCCTACCAAGGAACTGGTCTCAGTTTCTTTTGTCAATAAACTTTCTTGACAAGGGACGCTATGTGTAGCAGTTTTCATCAAACTTCTCGCCGAGTTTTCCTGGGGAGATGCAATTTGATGGAAAAAGTTTTGATGTCAGACTTACTGGGGAACCCAGTCGTCTGAGTTGTAGCGGTACCCAAACTTCTCTGTTGGAGACGCCATTTGTCGACTCTATCGGGGAAAACGAGTCTCTTGAGAGACTGTTTCCGCTTGGAGATATTACATCATACTTTTCTCGGAGATCTTCTCGGAGAAATTCCATATGATGAGATCCAATTTTGAGGTGCTGATGACCTTTTCGTCAGCGAATTTTTCGGAGAAAAACTGCTGTATCGTTGAATCTTTGATTAAGAGGCTTTCTCTGGTGATTTTCCTTAATCTGGGAAGTCGGAGATATCATCTTCACTGGCGAAGAGTGATGTTTGTCGAAAGTTCTCTGGTCTTTCAGAGGTTCAAGTTATCAAAGTGGTCAAGGACTAACTTCAGTCCAGAAATAAACTGGAGGAGAGAGATTAATCAGATGCAACATTTCCTGACGAGGAAAGGACCGACGACTCGATTGAGAGGACTTTTATCACTTGGGGATAAGACTGACCAGAGTGATAGTGATGCAATATGAATGTGAATGTAAATCAATAATGCATGATGTATGTATGTCTATGCTGACAAAACTGACACGACATACAAACTGACGGATGAACGCGACTGGATACTCGGCCACTGCAGGGGACGAAGAAGCATCACTGGTCCAAGATAGCAATTTGCCTTGCTTAGCAGAGATAGTCCCTGCGGGGAGCCATCTTGGTCGGGCTTAGGAGGTGGGAACTCTGCCGGGGATGTCAGATAGAACATTCGCGTCTGACACAGTTTATCCTTCATTCAGGTGTACTGGTTTAGAAGGAATACTTTGTTTCTGCACTTCGAAGCTTAACCGCCCTTGGGAGAAATAATCGATATTCTTTCGATGTTCAACAGTCAAAAGAATTTGCCATCTTTATTAAAAGCAAAAAAATTTTACAAGTAAATTTATTTTTGTTTTATTTCAAGAACCGTTGATCATGTTAAAATGTCGTTCTGTAAAGCTAAAACAAATAAGAATTGCAAACAAAAACACAAGGGCTCAAATTTTATTGATAGGATGGAAATCAGCCAAGTGCGTGATCCCATAGAGTATTTACAAAGTTTAAAAATGGTAATTTAAGGGAAAAGGGCTACATTGAAACATAACGACCACTATCCTTCTACCAACTTTGAATTCGGGACATCCTGAGCTTCTGTCGAAGATGACCTTGACTGGTGTTTTCTTTCGATGGATGGCATTACTGCTGAGGAGTTGAACTGATCAGACGTAGTTACTTGCCATTATCCCTAACTTTTTCCTGGATTGTACTTTGAGATTTCCAATCCACCGGGATGATTTTTGATCATGTCTCTAATTTTTGCCTGGACCGCCCTTTTGGATTTTCAATCCACCGAGACGTGTTTTTTTCCTTTTATTTTTATTTTTATTTTAGGCGAAGTATTTCTTGACTACATCAACATTTGTGGGGTAGGCAAATTCCTCTCCGTCCATGGTTGCAAGTCTCAAGGCACCGCCTGAGAAAGCTTTCTTGACCACGTAGGGGCCGTCATAATTCAGAGTCTATTTACACTGGGAATCAGTGAGAAAAGATTGTATCTTCTTGAGCACGAGGTCTCCTTTCTCGAAGACGCGAGGTCGAACTTTTTTGTCGAACGCCTTCTTCATTCTTTGCTGATACAACTGACCATGGCATAGTGCCGTTATTCGCTTTTCTTCGATTAGATTCAGCTCATCGTGTCGACTTTGACACCATTCAGCTTCTGTTAGCTTAGCTTCCATCAATACCCGGATTGATGGAATCTCTACTTCGATGGGGAGCACTGCTTCCATGCCATAAACTAGAGAGAAAGGGGTTGCCCCTGTTGAAGTGCGGACAGATGTGCGATAACCGTGAAGAGCAAAGGGTAGCATCTTATGCCAGTCTTTGTAGGTTACAACCATCTTTTGAACGATCTTTTTGATGTTCTTGTTAGCCGCTTCTACCGCTCCGTTCATCTTGGGTCGGTAGGGAGATGAGTTATGGTGTTCGATCTTGAACTCTGCGCACAACTCTTTCATCATCTTATTGTTCAAGTTAGATCCATTATCCGTAATGATCTGGCTGGGAACACCATAACGGCAAATGATATTGTTTTTGATGAATCAGACCACTACTTATCGGGTTACATTAGCGTACGACGCTTCTTTGACCCACTTGGTGAAGTAATCAATGGCTACCAAATGAACCGACATTTGTTCGAAGCCTTAGGTTCGATCATGTCGATTCCCCATATGGAAAAAGGCCATGGAGAAGAAAGAACTTTGAGATGTGTTGGCGGTACATGGATTTTGTCAGAGTATATCTGACACTTGTGACACCTCCTCATGTACTTGTAGCAATCGGATTCCATGGTCAAATAATAGTACCTTGCTCTTAGAATTTTTCTCGCCATTGTGTGTCCGTTGGCATGGGTGCCAAAGGATCCTTCATGAATTTCTTTTATTAGCATGTTTGCTTCTGGTCTGTCTACGCATCGGAGCAAGACCATGTCAAAGTTCCTTTTATAGAGTGTATCACCGCTCAGGAAGAAGTTGCCTGTCAGCCTTCTAAGGGTTTTCCTGTCTTTCCTTAGTGCCCCAGGTGGGTATTCTTGTTTCTGAAGAAAGAATTTGATATCGTGATACCAAGGTTTGTCGTCTATGACTGCTTCAATCGTGAAGATGTAAACGGGCCTTTCAAGACACATTATGTCGATCTTAGGTAGGTCGTTCCATTGATCTACACTAATCATGGAAGAGAGGGTGGCTAATGCATCAGCCATGTGATTCTCATCACGAGGGATGTGATGAACCTCGATTCTGTTGAAGAAGGGTAACAACCTTCTTGTGTAATATTTGTAAGGGGCCAGTCCTGATTGGTAAGTGTTCCAATCTCCTTTGATCTGATTGATAACCAGGGCTGAGTCGCCATATACATCCAAGTTCTTGATCCTCAAATCAATCGCTTCTTTGAGACCTATAATACAAGCTTCGTATTCGGCCTCGTTATTTGTACACTTGAACGTAAGTCTGGCGGTGAAAGGAATGTGGGTACCCTGAGGTGTTATGATGATTGCCCCAATTCCGTTTCCATAATGATTGACAGCTCCGTCAAAGATTAGTCCCCATTGGGAACCTGGTTCTGGCCCTTCAATGGGTAGCGGTTCACCGCAATCTTTCATTTTTAGATACATGATATCTTCTTCTGGGAAGTCAAGCCCAACTGATTCTTGATCGTCAATCGGTTGATGAGCCAAATGACCAGCTAAAATACTTCCCTTAACGGCTTTCTGAGCGTGGTACTCAATGTCATATTCTGACAACAACATCTGCCAACGGGCAATTCTTCCCGTGAGAGCAGGTTTTTCAAAGACATACTTGATTGAATCCATTTCGGAGATTAACCAAGTGGTGTGACAAACCATGTACTGGCGAAGACGTTTGGCTGCCCAAGCCAAAGCACAGCAGGTTTTCTCAAGCATAGTGTACCGAGTCTCGCAGTCGGTGAATTTCTTGCTCAAATAGTATATGGCAGACTCTTTCCTTTTCGTTTCGTCTTGTTGGCCAAGTACACAGCCCATAGAGTCTTCCAGGACTGTGAGGTAAATGATCAGTGGTCTTTCTTCCACTGGAGGTGATAGAATCGGTGGGTTCAACAGGTATTCCTTGATACTGTCAAAGGCGGTTTGGCAGTCCTCTGTCCAAATGCAGTCCTGATTCTTTTTGAGTAATTTGAAAATCGGCGCGCACGTCGCGGTCATGAGGAATATGAATCTGGAGATGTAGTTCAAACGTCCCAGGAATCCCCTGACTTGTTTTTCAGTTTTCGGGGAAGGCATTTCTTGAATGGCCTTGACCTTGTCAGGATCAACCTCAATTCCTTTCTGGCTGATGATGAACCCTAAAAGTTTCCCTGAGCGAACACCAAATGTGCCCTTATTGGGATTCAAGCAGAGTTTGTACTTTCTCAACCGCTCAAATAGTTTTGACAGGTGGGTTACATGCTCCTCTTCTGTCTTAGATTTGGCAAACATATCATCGACATATACCTTGATCTCTTTGTGTATCATGTCATGAAACAGAGTAGTCATGGCCCGTTGATAGGTTGCCCCGACGTTCTTCAAATCGAATGACATTACCTTGTAACAAAAGGTACCCCATGGGGTAATGAACGAAGTTTTCTCCATGTCTTTCGGCACCACTTTTATTTGATTATAGCCCGAGAATCCATTCATGAAGGAGAAAACTTTAAACTTTGCTGTACTATCTACCAACATGTCAATGTGTGGTAAAGGAAAGTCGTCCTTTGGACTAGCCTTGTTTAGATCTCTGTAGTCTACACACATTCTGACCTTTCCACCCTTTTTTGGAACTGGTATGATGTTGGCTAACTATTGAGGATACTTCGATGTGGCGAGGAAACCTGCGTCAATCTGTTTCTGTACCTCTTCTTTGATTTTGATGGCCATATCGGGGTGAGCCCGTCTCAACCTCTATTTTACTGGCGGACATTCTGACTGTAATGGTAAGTGATGTTCCACGATGCTGGTATCCAACCCTGGCATGTCCTGATAGGACCAAGCGAATACATCGGGAAACTTTTTGAGAAGCTTTGTTAAACTCTCTTTGGCAGTTGGACTGAGCAGTGCCCCAATCCTGATTTCTTTTCTCTCTTTTTCTGAACCCACGTTGATTGTTTCCAACGGCTCTTTGTGAGGTTAAATGGACCTTTCCTCTAGTCTGAGTAATCGGGAGATCTCTTCTAGAATTTCGTCGTCAACCTCTTCTTCAGTCCCAAATACCGGGAACTCAAAGTTGGGAGAAGGCACCGGATCGTATGTTTCAATGGGGTTTAAAACAAGCAATCTGCATGACGTGATGATTTATGTTTAGAAGAGATAGAGAAAATGCAAGTGTGAGTGCAGTATTTTTTCTTTAAAAAACTGCTTGTTTTTATTATTGAGTTATTTTTTAGGATTACCATTTTCTGAAAAACGAAAAGAGAAAACAACAATTAATGCGGAAATTACAGAACGACGTTATTTTATTTATGATTTGTCGATTTTTGAAACTACAACCCTATAAAACAAAACTCTGTCGCTTTGGGCGAAGCAAAGAGGGAAATTTACAGAAAGTGAGCGCTATCAAAACATCCGTTTCACCTGGGCAGGGTGAAAGGTTAAAGACGACAATTACTTTTACTTATGAACAATCTTCGGAACATCGACTGCAACCCATTGGCGGCGAACTCCTCGGTGAATCACAAAGTCTGGTACTTTCCTTGATTTGTCTTCAGAAATAACGTTGATTTCTGGCGGAGCAGGATCATTGGAATCTGTCTCCCAGGCAGAGTTGTCGTAGGAGGATTCCTCTGTTGTATTTTGCAGAGTATTGGTGCTCTCCGACAAATCTCCCCATCTAGTTGGCTGGATATCTTCAAACCTGATACGAGAGCTTTCGGGAGCGATGTACTTGACCATGAAGTCAAATTTTCCACTTGGATGTCCCAAGGTGTCCCACACTTCTGTGGAACTAGAGGAGTCATCTCTCTCGATGATGTTGACCTCAGGAAAAGCATAGTGGATGAATTCTAGTCCGGCAAGCTTTGCCAATTCATCGTCGTACTGGATATTTTCTGAATGACCCGAGTGTTGATCCCATGATATGGTGGGGACGCAGGTATTCTGTTCAATGACGCTCAGCTGATTTTCATTGTTCCGTTGATTTTCTTGCCCCAAGTCTCCTGGGTACGGCTGCCAGATAGGCAGGTCATCCATTGGGCCATAATAGTCGTGGTCAAAGTTATCCTTCATCAGAGTGTCCTCCTCTAATGAGTTTGTTAGAGCAAGGCATCCTTCCGAATCACAATCTCCATATATCATTTCGACGTCTGACCTTGGTATAAATCTCAGACTCTGTGCAGGATAGCAAAAGGGTGTAGGCACCTCTTCCTGAGGCATATAACCGTCCTCATTAAGATAGGACTTCCATTCCTCATCCGTATCGGAGGAATCTCCCTCGTTGATAGTATGGACTGTTTGAGGCACTGGGTGAAGGAAACCTCCACTATGAAAGAAGTCCTGAATGGGATGAAGACTTTTATCGTTAGCAGCTGTCTGGGTACAGGTTGTGGAAAAACCAATACCCTTCTTTGTTTTATTATCAGTAGGAATGACAAGCTATCCCCATCATTTTGCATTATTATTCTCGATCACTTCAAGAGCATCTCTGTATGAGGAAATCGATGTTCCTTTTTCTAGTTGACCCTCATTGCTCACTGAAAGGGCTTGAAACTGAGTCCCAACAACCTCTTCGAGTTCTACACAAGTAGATAATGACAAGTTGCTCACGAGCAAGGCTTGTTCTCCACAAACCGTGACGAGATGATCGTTCTTGACAAACTTCAGTTTCTGGTGCAGTGTCGAAGTGACTGCCCCAGCCTGGTGTATCCAAGGTCTTCCTAATAAACAGCTGTACGCTGCCCAGATGTCTATGACCTGGAAAGTGATTAGGAAAGTGTGAGGACCGATAGTTATGGGAAGGTCGACTTCGCCGATAATTGCTTTCCGAGACCCGTCAAATGCTTTGAAGATGACCTCACTGCCCCTCATCGGGAGTCCTTTGAATGATATTCGCATTAAAGTGGACTTCGGCATAACATTGATGGCCGATCCTGTGTCTACCAGTACGCTGGCTAAAGCATCGTCCTGGCAGTTAACTGTGATATTGAGCACCATGTTGTGGCTTTTTCCCCCCTCTGACAAATCCTCATCACTGAATCCTAAGTTATTGCAGGAAGTGATGTTAGAGATGATGCCATCGAACTGTCGTATTGACACATCCTGTTCCACAAAGGCCTGCTCTAAGACTTTCTGTAGAGCCTCTCTGTGGGCTTCGGAACTGAGTAAAAGTGATAACATAGAGATCTTTGAAGGAGTTTGTAACAGTTGATCAACAATGTTGTATTCACTCCTTTAGATGAGCTTCAGCATCTCATCATTGTTCTTTGAAAGGTCGGGATCACTGGACTGACCGACTGGTGGATTGAGAGCTTCTGTCTGAAGTTTCTTTTCTTTGTTAGGTTCTCCAACTCCTCGATTGAAGATTCGACCACTCCGTGTTACTCGACTGATGTCTGCAATATTCACGATGGAGGGTAACGGAATTTCCTTCCCATTCTCAATTATTGTTGCACCGTATTTGTAAGGGATCGTCTTAGCTGATTCATATGGTAACGGTCCCGGTAGATAGATAACTACAGGAGCCTTCTGATTTTTCTGACTGTCGTAAGTAACTTCAATCAGTTCCTTGCTAAGAACCTTTGATTCGTCCAGTAGAGGGATGATGGTACAAACATCCTTGTTCCTCTCAGGGTCATAGATTACAACCACATCTTTGATTTGATCAGCTAAGTAGTCTGGCGTTTAGTCAACGGACCCCGAAGCTAGGTATGGGTGAATCTCTTTGCGATCCAACTGACTCTGAAGGGCTGCTCGCACGAGGTAGCATCCTTGGTTATTCTCTGAGCAGACTCTACAACGTTCATAGTTGTGTGGTGGCACCTGGCCATGCCCGCTTTGAATGCAGTGCAACCTTACCAGGTTTGTTTCCATAGATCGAACATCCTGACTTTGATGCCGAGTAGGGTTTCCATTAAGCACACTAATTTGTTGCGTGTCTTCATCCAGATAGATTGGAAGCCACCAGTGGTTTAACAAGTGTTATAAAGTTCTCTGAACGAGAGCGCACCCTTGGTTACTCTCACAACAACCATTACAGTTCTGATAATCATATGAAGTGAGAAAACCGAGTTGGACCTGCCTGACATGTAACTCCACTAAGCTGGTATTCATCAGACGTATATCAAAGATTTGAATCATGTTGATCTGATAGGGATTTCCATCATGGTAGTCCTGGATCCATCCAAGATCCATCTGACGCTGGAGGGCCTCTTGTACAAAAGAGCATCCCTGTTTGTTTACCGAGCAAGTCAGACAGGAATTATAATCGTGACGCGGCAGATTATGATACTGGCTTTGCCTCGAGTGCATCGCCACCAAGTTGACATTCATTGTACAGATGTCGTGGCTCTGGATGACGTTGGAATTCGTATAGGTCATGCTGACTCCACGAACTCGATGCTCTTGGATCCATCCGAGATCCAATTGTTCCTGTAGAGCTGATTGCACCACAGAACATCCCTGATTGTTTTTAGAGCAGATATCACACTGGTGATAGTTATGAGGTGGCACATGGCTATATCCACTCTGTCTATAATGCATCTTGACCAAGTTGGCCCTTAATATGAGTACATCATGAATTTGATAGGTGTTGTTAGACTCTCCCTCTATCAAATTGACTGCAGCTTTCCCATGTTGAGGCAGCGGGTTTGTGAGAACATTAGGATTCATATCCTTGAAAGATAAGACCCCGCTCCTAACAAGCTTTTGCACATCGGATTTGAAACTTAGACAGTTTTCTATGTTATGCCCTGGTCCTCCTTGATGGTAAGGACAAGTCTGATCCGTTTTGAACGAAAAAGGAGGATTTTCCAGTACTGCAAAAGGAGACTTAGTTTGGATATGCCCCTTGACCAGTAATAATGGAAGCAGTTCTGCGTACAACATAGGTATAGGGTCGAACCCCGGTGGTCGCGTTGTACGGTTGTTGTTGTATGGAGGACGAGTCTGTTGAAGAGACTGTTGTGTCCTTTGTTGAAATTGTTGCTGATTCGGTTGGCTCTACGCAACCTGAGTTTGATACGTAGGAACAGGCGTAGGATTAATAGCAGGAGTTACAGCTACTATTGGTTGATATCGTCACCTTTGCTTTCCGAGAGAGATATTCCCAATATCCTGCTCTTTTTTCTTAGGGAGAGCACTACCGTATAGTTTTGTACTACTTGATGATCCAGCGTCTTTTACTAAACGTCCTTCCCGGACTGCTTCCTCAAGACGAACTCCCATGCCCACCATCTCGGTGAAGTCACTGGGCACACTGGTGACCATTCTGTCGTAGTAAAATGAGGTTAAGGTCTTTAAGAAGATCTTTGTCATCTCTTTTTCCTCAAGAGGTGGACAAATCTGAGCGGCAATTTCGCGCCATCTCTGAGCGTATTCTTTAAAGGTTTCCTTGTCCTTTTGTGACATTGATTTGAGTTGATCTCTGTCCGGTGCCATGTCCAAATTGTATTTATATTGTTGAACGAAAGCAACACCAAGATCTCTGAACGTGCCGATCGTAGCGCGGTTTAAACCCATGTACCATTTTAATGCGGCACCGGTTAAACTATCCTGAAAGTAATGAATTAGTAGCTCCTGGTTCTTTGTCTGAGCTGACATTTGCCGAGCGTACATCACCAAGTGGCTTTGAGGGCAAGAGTTACCCTTGTATTTTTCAAAATCGGGTACCTGGAACTTGTGTGGAACTTTCACATTGGGGACTAAGCAGAGGTCCGCGGCGTCCTTTCCAAATAGATCCTGACCACAAAGGGCCTGCAGTTCTTTCTGCATTTCCAAGAATTGTTCCCGGAACTCATTCATTCTGTCGAACATGCTTTCGTTTCCACCAGAAGGTATCTGGGGAATCTGTCCTTCCGGGACAGTGTGTACCACGGGTGGTGGTATAGTCATTATGGCCGAGACTCTCGGTGCCTCATGAAGTTTGTAACCTTCAGGAGTTGCTGTCATGCCCCTGGCATCTTCGCTTTCCCGAAGTTTGTAACCTTCAGGCCCAGCGGCTCCTGCTGTGGGTCCCTGATCCTCAGCGATCGGCGGAACATATCCTTCCGGGATATAGTTAAGTGGCATGCCCCAGGGGCGATCTTTCGGCATCTTATACCTAGGATCATACTTCTCCACTATGGGCGTCAATGTGATCTCTGAGATCACAGTCCTTTGTTGTTGCATTTGAGCTTCTGCTAGAGCTTGCATGTCGTTATGAAGCTTTCTCAGATCCTCTTTCAGAGTGTCGATCTCTTCTCTCAACTCTCTGTTCTCTTCCTCGAGATCATCCATCTTTTTATGAGGATTGACCCGAGTATTGTACGAATGAGACAATTTGACTCTAGAATCGAGACACAAACGTGAGATTCGTTGGTAAGAAGAATGCGTTTATGAGAATGATGAATGCAATGATTATTAATTATTTTTGTTTATTCAAAGTAAACTTTGACAATTAGATTGCAAATATCAAACAGTGGGGTAAACCCCGTTTTATTGAATTCAAAGGATTGCGGAAATGGAAATACAGTAGATTACAAAGTTCTGGAAAAGGAAATCTAAACTAATGGATCCTGAATCCTCTCTAAAGAGAGCTCAAGTGTTGGTTTGGGTGCTTTCCTTTTCTTTGACCGGGGCTCTTGGGTCGTTGTCGGGTTGTCATTCCTTTGCCAAGTGAAAGGAGCGAGCAAATTCCTTTGGTCATCCTGATTTTCTACAGCATGTTGCTCTAAAATCTCAATCAGGGCATCTTTTTCTCTTAACAGTTGTTGTATTTTCCTGCATTCCACATTGAGAATACGGTACTTGTTCCTCCAAGACCTCTTCTCCTGCTGAACTTTGCTGAGAGTAACTTGAAGTTTTTCCGTCTCAGACATGAAATAAAGGGCAGAGTCCCTTAATGGAAGAACTTCCTAACGAGGGTAAGGTATCCTCAGCTTGAGAGCTCTAGTTTGTACCCAATGGTAATAAGGCTCCATCGAGACACAGTCTGGTTTTCCTAGAGACTCTCGTCCTTTTTTGTGAACATGTTTCCAAACATGCACTATTTTTATCTTTAGTGCTCTGTCATTTTCTCCTTCCTTGAAGAAAAGACCTTCCATATGAGCATTCTGTGGAACGTGCCTCATCGGGTATCCGAATTGACGACGAACCAATATCGGATGATAGTTGATTCCTCCCTTAGTTCCTATAAGGGGTACATTTGGGAAATTTCCACAATGGTCAATGATTCTGATCTCGTCATAGATTCGATTGTACCAATCGATGTCAGAGTTGGTAAGAGACATGATTCTCTGCAACCAACGTAAAGTATTCTTTTGATCCCAAAATGCAGCAGACTTGGGCAAATAGGAAGTGAACCATTTGTATAGCAGGGGTACACAACACGTGATCATTCCTCCGCTGTATAAATTCCTTAAATGTACCGAATGATACACATCTGCGAGTAAGGTCGGTACGGGGTTTCCAATCAGGAAAATCTTAATGGCGTTGATATCTACAAAGTTATCGATGTTGGGACACAAAAATAACCCGTAGGTGAGCAAAACAAAGATGCTCTCGAAAGCGGCCACGTTCCCTATACTAGCAAAGTATAAGGCTTTCTTTGTCAAGAACTGGGCTGGCAAGCCCTGGATTCCGCCTTTAGTGGTTATGTGAGTCCTGACTTCTGACTCGTCTAAATAAATTGCTCTTGCAATGGTCTGATCCTTTGGAATTTCTTCCAGTCCAGAAAAGGGAGCTTGATTAGTAATATGTAAATCAGTTAGGTAAGAGTACTCCTCCAGTGTTAGTGCTAGTTGATAATTCAGGAATATGAAATAGTGATAGACCGGATCGTAGAACTGGATTAATGTGGACAGGATTCCTTCGATTACATTAACCCTTAACAAGGACAGCAATCCTCCATACTTGGATCTGAAAGCCTCGTGGTTGGTGATCATTCTCGCCAGACCACTTAAATCCTCTAACTTTGGAACCTTGAAGGTGTACTTATGAGTCTTCCTTCTACCAAAATCCATTAGTGCGATTTCCTTCTCTGACATTTGCAATCATCGCCTTAGTTTAATTTGAAAAAGAGAGACTAGAAGAGAAGATTTTTTTTTGTTTTAATGTTTTTAAATGAATGTATGAATGCAGCATACAAAAACATAGAAAAAATATGGGGTCAAAGAGTCGGTGTCATGAAGTCAAGGCTCTACCCCCCCAAAGGTTTATACTGGTGATTTTTTGTACCTGTCCGCAAAATCATTGACCCCTCTAGGATAACAATAGCAAGCGGATCGCCAGCGAGCTGATGTATCCTAGAGTGATCTCAGATGAGGATAGTATCACGTAACAACTATTTCCGATAGCTTCCGCACTACAAAATGGCTTAAGTCTACTAAAAACCCAGCTTCTCAGATAACCCAGTCGACCACACTACTTTCAACAACCGAAGTCGTATAGGCAATGTATCTGCAAAGGGAGTCTCCACTGAGTTTAATGGTCGATCGGGGGCTCTTAAATGGAATTCACTCCCAGTAAGATTATCCGCATTGCCATCACCTATCTTAGGTGTATACTCAATCTTTCCACATGCGGCATCACACTCATTCCCATTAGCAGAAAAATAAACACAGATATCAATTAGGAAAAGCAGTATATATATTTGTCTTAATCATCCTAGACCTCTAGTCTTATGATCCTATACAGACAATGACTCCCCAGCAGAGCTGTCATTTCTGTGACATTTTGTGAACTCAAGGTTTCTACCTAAGAGATGGGAAGAGAACAAGATCTCTATCGAAGGTCCCCAGCAGAGTCGCCATTTTTTTGGCAGTTTTTAGATTTAAGGTTTCAACCAGAGAGATAAGAGGGATAAGATGCCCTGTGTGGCCCCACGGTGGGCGCCATTTTTCTGTAGCGAGCGATTTTGGACGTGGTTCTTAAGCACTGTCGCTCTGGGGTACTACAGGTCGATTCATTTTTTATCCTATTGAAGCTGATGAAGGAAGGGAAATAGATGTCTCCAATTAACCCTGCTTGCATACTGAGTTTAAACAGATGACTGTTGGTTTACAGATGCGGTTTAGATTGTGGGCCTCTCTCTGCTTATTTTGTTAAGAATGAAATGACGAGACTATTCATGGGGATTTTGGGTTTTTGATTAGTGTGCTCGCTAAGATTTTTCAATCTTATGCCTACGTATTCCCGTTTAACGAAACAGGGAAATCAGAGCGATCATAGTTCCTCCTATTCTATGGGAGGAAAAAAAAGTTTGTTTTGGTGTCTTGTTCAAAGCCCAAGACATGAAGCTAAAGGTAGTTTGTATCTTGTTCAAAGTCCAAGATATGAAGCTGAAGGGTCTATTTGTATCTTGTTCAAAGCCCAAGATGTGAAGCTGAAGGGGTTTCACTTTAGAGAGAATTTGTCATCTCTAAAAGGTGATATTTGGTCTGTTTGTCACAACTGTTGGGTGACTGATTATAAAGGAGAATTACTTTAACTGGGATATGTGAATCCAGCAATGCCATAATTTCCTTTATAGGGGATTTTTTAACCTGAAGGAGAAGACTTTAACTCAGTTTAGAGCAATGCCATCTTTCCTTAGGAATTTCTCATGCTAAAAGAGGGACAGTGGCGTGGATGTAAGTAATCCAGAGGCTTGCCTCTTACAGCAATTAGATGAAGGAAAAGGAGTTATTGATGTTTGTATACTGTGAACGAGGCACAAATTTTGATGCTAAAAGGTTGATTGACTTAACCGAGGTTGCTTTATACAAAACCTAAGAGGAGGCTATTGACCCAACAAGAGGGTGTTTTTATGTGTCTCGTACGAAGCCCGAGAGAAAGGCTAAAAGGGTTTACTCAACAAGAGAGTGCTTTTGTATGTGTCTTGTACGAAGCCCAAGACGGAGGCTAAAGGTGTTTGACTCAACAAGAGAGTCTTTGTACCTCGTACGAAGCCTGAGATGGAGGCTGAAAAATGGTTGACTCAACAAGAGAGTCTTTTATACTCAACAAGATAGTGATTTTTATCTCGTACGAAGCCCGAGGTGGAGGCTAAAAGGGAAGTGACTCAACAAGAGAGTCTTTTATACTCAACAAGCGAGTGATTTTTATCTTGTACGAAGCCCAAGATAGAGGCTAAACAGGTTTGACCCAACAAGAGAGTCTTTTATACTCAATAAGAGAGTGTGAAAAGGTTAGCTCCGCTGGGGAGAATCATTGTACAAAGCCCAAGAGGAGGCTATTGTGCTGGTGACTGTTTCAGTTTAGTGACAGGTCCAATATGTTGGATAAAAGAGAAAATCAGTTCTTATAAAGGGAACTATTAAAGGTATTGTTGTGCTTTGGGATTGATCAGAGGATCAGGGTTATTTCCTGTTCTTTAAGGAAATGGAAAATCCAAAGGGTATTGAGACTGTCCAAGTCTACTGGTGTTTTGAGAAATCGATTCTCAGGTAGTGAATGATCTTTGCATGATGCCCAAGAGAAGGCGGGTATATTAAGGGATGAAGGTCAGCCCGTTAACTGGTCTGACACTTGACTCAGAAAGACAGCTCTAGCAAATTGACGACTTAGTTCTATTCCTATACCTGTAGAGGTCTCTGGGTCCTTGTACTAAGCCTAAGAGAAGGCATGATAGCTTTTAAGAAGCCGAAAGGGTCCTTGTACAACGCCCAAGAGGAGCCGGGGATGCTTTTAAGAAGCCTGTGGGTCCCCAAACCCCGAGAAGTTCAAGACATGCCATTCACCGAGAATAGATCAAGCCAGGAAAGTCCGAGAATTTGGAAGAAACTCAAGAGATGCCATTCACGGAGAAAAGATCATCTCTGAGGAGTAGAGTTTCTTTGACAATTTCTAAGGGTGACAGTCTGAGAAAGAGTTCACCGAGAATGCTGCCTTTCACGTCTCCATATTGTTTAACCCCAAGAGGAGGGAAGACTGTGTCTGGTAATCCTATGGGGATCTAGTTTTGTTTGTATTTAAGAGTGACCAACAGGGCTTTACCTAGTGCTAGACGTAGTTGCTGGGGAAAACTCTAAATAATTATACTAGTATTACACAATGGATATATGACGAGTATATAAAAGTTTGTGAAAGAAGACTTACAGTGAGCAGCCCCACAATACAGTTATATATATATATATATATATATATATATATGAAAGCGGATAAAGAAAGCGGGTAAACACTTACTCGGTTGTAGAGCTTTCATGCCGTTTGGTTAGTTGTTCAACAAAGAAAGCTTTGATAACAATATTATATTCAAACTCAAAGGAGAAAGTGTTTTGAAAAGATCGTTCGGGCTTGCAGCTCAAGGAGAGGCCCAAGGTTTTATCAGTGATTGCACTGCTGTTTTGAATTTGTACAGAGGGACTTATACAAGTGACTGAGGCCCAAAAGGTTTTCTGTACAAAGGGATGGGTCTTACACTCTCTCAAGAGGCCCAAAGGTTTATTTTTATACAAGTGGTGGGGCTTTGTTTTAAAAGGCGACGATCGCGCCGAACTTTTTTACAGTATCGGGACTTATACAATACACTGAGGCCCAAATTATTTTGGTTTCTACAAAGGGTTGGGTCTTACACTCTACCAAGAGGCCCAGTTGATTTTTTTGTTAAAAAGGCGACGTTCGCGCCATTTGTTTTTGAAAAGACAATGGGCCTTATACAATGACTGAGGCACAAAAGGTGGTGTATTGACAAAAGGGGTTGGGTCTTACACTCTATTAGAGGCCTAAGAAGTTTAAGGAATGGGTCTTATAGCTCAAGGAGAGGCCCAAAGGATTTGATTTTTGAACTGGCGATCTCGCCGAGATTTTCTTTTAACGCAGAGGGACTTATACAACATCTGAGGCCCAAAATTGTTTTGGTTAAAAGGGGATTGTGTCTTACACTCTATTAGAGGCCCAAAGTGTTTTAAAGTTTTGTTTGAGTGAAAATCAAGGAAACCCTAAATTTGTTTTCTTTTAAAAGTAAATATTTAAAGAAAATCAAATAAAAATAATAAAAATACCAAATAAGTTTGAATAAACCACTTGTGATTTTTGTTGAGGGTTTGAAAAATGAGGTTTTAATCACAAAATGAATTAAAACTCATTTAGTTTTGATTTTCAAGGTAAATATTCATTTTTAAAATGTTTAAAAACAATTAAAAAGGAATTTATTCACAAAAATACTAATTATATTAAATAACTAATATAAATTTAATTTTTTTGTGGAATAATATAATTCAACATTTTTGTGATTTTTTGCAAAAAGAACCAATAAAAAATAATTAAAATTGAGGGAGTTATTAATTTTTCAAATCATTAAAAATAATAAGAAAAAACAATAAAAAAGTGGAGAAAATAGCAAAAAGAGGATCTGGGGCGAGGGGGATTCGAACCCCAGACCTCTTGTGTATAGGGCGCGCGCCTTACCACTGGGGTGGTGATACATCCATTGATAGAAACACAACCACAAATATACAAGGCTTGCCTTGTTTTTGGCCTTGCCAAAGGCAAGGCAAGGCAAGATTTTGGTTGAAAACATGAAGGCCATAACTTTCTCATTTCTCCATGGATTGGGACAAAATTTAGGTCTATCATGCCTATAATTTCACAAGGAATCCAATGGTGGTGGTGTTTTTGTCAGATCATGCTCCTATTGAAAAACCCGATAGTGGTTTTGAAATAGGCCATGATTTGCATTTTCTGTGCCATCTCTTGATACAAGCATGAATTACATGATAAATTGGTGCAAACACAACACATATAACATGTATAAGAGATGCATGATCAGTGGACATCAAAAGAAAGCATGGTTCAAAGAATCTAAGTTGTGATGCTTACCTCTTTTTGGAGCTTTTGTGCAATCTGCCAAGCCACTTGTTCCAGAAATGATTTGATGCTTTGAACAACCTCAAATGATCTCTTAGAAGCTTTTAGGATGGTTGGAATCAGCTGGAAACCTCAGGAACAAGTTTGAGCTCTTTCTTGCAAAAGGGGCAAAAGTGACCAAAATAATAACTCTCTCAAATGGTGTTCCAGATGGGGGGAACCATTTGGGACAGTTCAAGGATGATATTTAGAGTGTGTTTGAGGTTTTATCTGGTTTGGAAAGTGACTGAATCAATACATGGCTTGAAAAATGCACCAAAGTCCTATTTTGAGGTTTTGAGAGGTGACTTTGTGATTTTGGTGTTACATGTCACTTGTGAGAGTTTTGACAGCTTAGATATGATATTTGGATGTGTTTGGATCATAAGCTATGGTGGAATTGCTCTCTAACTCAAAACTCAGAGTTACTTTGCTAAAGAAGGTATTTTTGTCTAGAGAAAGAAATTTTCATGAAAGCAAGTATTGTAGTGCTTTGGTGTACTTAAACTGACCACAATTGAGCTCTATTTATAGTAGAGTAAGTTTGTTTTGGCTGCAATAGTGAATGGCAACTGCAGCAGAGGTTTGGCCAATGTTGATCAATGAGAATCCAAGTCTCCTCTAGCCATTGACTAGAGGTTAGGGCACATGCTGCTGGTCCCCTTGATCTTGGATAAGTCTTGACTAATTTCAGTTGGAAATGACTCGGTCCATGCCACCTTGGTGCATCCATTGAATGTTCCAATCCAAAATTGGAGTCTTGTCCCTCTTTTAGGTATTTCTAGGTTTGGCATGCTATTTTTGGTTCCAAAGACTTGGGAGGCTTGGGATCAGAGTTGGTTCCTCCTTGGTCCCCCCCTTGAGGTGTTTAGATGGATATAGTTGCTCTCCCTTTGCAAAATTTGAGCAAATCGAGCAAAACTCCCAAATCTGCCTTGCCATGACAGTTTGCAGCAAGGCATATTGGCATTGTCATATCTCATGGCTCAAGTGAACTTTGATGGAGTTCTTGGCTATTTTGGAAAGCCCTCATATGATACAACAACTGTTTGATCATAATTGGTTTTGATACTTTTTGGATCCAAGTGAAAAATGCCCCTATATTTTGAAAAAAGTAAGACAGATTCTGACTTAGTGAGAATTTCACTGTATTGGAAAAAAGTGACATTTTCACTTTTTGTGATTTTAATCATTCCATAACTCAAAATCCATGAGGAATTGGAATGAGTTATGTTTGAAGCTTTTATAGAATGCCATGAGAGCTAAAAATCCAGCTTTGGATGGGAAAAAATGGCCTTATGGTTTAGGAGTTATGATCCTCCAAAGTTGGTACCGTAGCCACTTTGTTCCATAACTTAGAAAAATTTCTAAGTTTTTATGGTTACCCCTTTTACAAGTTATCCCACTTTTCTTGATTTTTCTTGATGAATGATGATTCCAATCACACATTAACATCATTTTAGGGTTAAAAAACCATAATTGTGAAAAATCTCAAAAAGTCAAAGTTGACTTTTGTGCACAGTTGACTTTTTGTCAAATGAATTCCAAACTGTGCGATCATTTATGAAATCAAGTCCTTGACCTAAATCAAACTTGATGGATTGATTTCATAGGTGTTATAGGGTGTATTGAATCATGTCTTAGGGTTTGGGAGCATGTCCTGGTCAAAAGTCAAAGGCACAGTTGACTTTTCCTACGAAACCCTAATTGTGGTTCTGATGAAATTGAGACTTGTTGCTCAAGTTTCTTGGATCAATCCATTATTGCAAATGGATCAATGTAGTTTATAAGAGACCCTCAAATCCTCTCTTGAGGTCTTGGCTCATGTTTTGCCCCAAAAGTCAACTTAGGGGTGAATTAGGTCAAGGAACCCTAATTCCTAATCTTTTGTGAATGCATCCCCTGAGGTTAAATTGACTTGATGATTGGGTTCATGATGTCCCTTGGAGCATCATAGGTTATGCTTTGAAGCATTGGCTCATGCCCAGAGGAACATTTCCGTCTGGAGGCCATGGTCGACCAAACCCTAATTTTGGTGACACTGGTGATCTTGAGGCTTAATCCACCTGGAATGCTACAACATTTTGCCTGATTCTTGTTGTGGGAGTCCTCTTGATCCATTGTGGATGTTTGAGAGGTTAGACAAGTTGAAGATCGTGTCATTACTTGATTGATCCTTTGTCTAAGGCTCAAAGAGGGCTTGAAACCCTAATTATACTTTGTAGTAAATGCTCACCCATCTTTGGGAGACTAATGAGGTATAATGGTCCATCCATATTGTGATGAGGATTTGCCCAATGATGGAAAATCTTAGTGGTCAAAAATTGGGGTATGACAATTGGCAAGTAGTTGTCTAGTTGTGAGGAGAGCTTTGTATGGAACATCTATGGTTTGTGTTGTTTATGGTTAAGGCCAGTGTGATGCTTTGTGATTGTCGAATATAATCACGCTATCCTTAGTGATTACATAATAAATGGAACCTACATGTAAAGGCTTATGATGGGGGTGGACCCATGGGAAGCGACGATTCGAAAGGTTGATGTTATCCCTTAGAATCTAAATCCATGCGATATTATGTTACACTTTATTACGTAGTCTGAAACAATCCCTTGAGTGTGTTGTTCCAAGAGTTGAGGCTCATGTAGAGTTCTCCTTTGGAATGTTACTCATTATTACTTTGATAGGTTTGATTCCCGTGTGTAGTATGAATGGAACCTACGAGTGAAGGCTTGTGATGGGGGTTGACCCATGGGAAGCGTCGATTCAAGAAAGACACATTAAATCCGAATCCATTTCGTATGTCAAAGTACAATACAAGGATCCATGACCTGCGCCGAAAGTCCTTGACGTAGGAGAGGACGGGAAAAGGGGATGCCTTTATAAGGTTTTTGGACTAGTGATTGCTTAAGTTGATGGACTCAAGAGGCATGTTTCTATACATTGCGAATTGTGTGAACTCAAGTCTTATTCCATTTCCCTTTTAACTTGAGATAGAAATTGATTAGAACCTTGTAGAGCCGAGTGAACCCATAAGATATGGTAACTCACTGAGATTACATTGGCTTTTATCTTTACAACCTTCATCTCTTTGTAATGTTCATCAACGCTTTTAGAATCTTGAGTGAGTCGCTGTAATTTATTATGCAAGTCCCTATGGTAGTAGAAAGGAACAAATCTTCTTCTCATAATTCTTTTCATCTCCTCCCAAGTGTTGATGGCTTGTTCTTCATATTTTCTCCTTTCTTTGACAGTTTGGTCCCACCACACCAAGGCATATTCTATAAATTCAAGGGGAACAACCTGTACTTTTTGAACATTAGTATAATTGTTATAAGCAAAAATTTGTTCAATTTTTGTTTCCCATTCTAAATAAGCATCTAGATCATTTTTCCCTTGAAAGGTTGGAACTTTAATTTTTATACCACTTTGTCATACCCTAATTTTTACCCCTAAGATTCCACCTCATTCACATCATTTGCATTATTTAGCATTACATGTGTGTGTGTGTTTGTGTGTGTGTGTGTGTGTGTGTGTGTCTGTGTCTTTATGCATCTCTAACCTATTACAAATACAAGAAATGTGTACTTGTTGGCTTTACAAGTTAAGTTGTGCCTCAAGATGTTCAAGTTTATGGTTAGCCAAGGATTGGTGTGATCTTCAACATCTCAAATCTCTCATTCATTCATGAAGATCAAGAGTTTCCCTTCATCAACTATCAAGTACAAGATTGCATCATTTCAAACTCATCAAGCTTCAAGATTCATCAGATGCACCAAATTAGGGTTTTTGACTGAGTGAGGCTTACCATTAACTTTTTCATCTAAGGATGATCCTACACTTCAAAACATGATTCAAGGACATCAAATACATCTTTGAAGACCATTCACAAGATCCTAATTTCCCAAGAAGCTTGGTTTATTGGCAATTACAAAGTTGAATTAATCTGATACAAAGTGAAACAACTGATCAAGTCAAAGCCTGATTTTTGGCATCTTTGGGTCAAACATGATTTCCTCAAGTCAAATATCATGAAAATATGATTGGAGAATGCATTTGATCATGATCAATCAAGAAAATCAAAGAAAGGATCAAAGTTGCAAAATTAGGGTTTTGAGAAATTTCACTAAGTTATAAAATTCTATGATTTTTGCCCTACTTTCCAAGTCCATAACTTCCTCCTCAAGCAACCATTTTCTTTGCTCCAAAGACCAAATTGAAGATCTTGTTCCATACTAAAACTTTGTCCTAGGGTATGATTTCCAAAAAAATGCTTGGATAAAGAGATATGAGGTCATGAAGTAGAGGGTTCACTACTTTTTGAACAAAAACACTTAGAAATTTTTTCAACCAAATCTGCCTATGTCATGAAGCTAACTTTACAAGCATTTTTCATCATAATCCCAATTGAATTAAGGAAAGTTGTCAACATGAAAGTTGTAGAGGATGTTTCAAGCTTTCCAAAGAGTCTAAGAATAAAGATTTATCTTACTTGAGCTAGAAGTTATGAATTTTGCAAAAGGGGTTGATGAAGTTGAATTCAAGACAAATTTCTTATAGCACATGATTTTGAACACACTTTTGACCACTTTCCCAACCTTATCTCTACACAAGGTCAACATGAATCTTGTAGTATCCCATAATATCTTCAAGATGATACCAAATTTGCTGAATTTCTATCCCTTTGCATTGTAGAAAACCTCATCCCAAGGCATGAACTTAAGTTTTGTTTTGGTGCATTCAGTGAAATGCCAAAAAGTCATGAAACTTGTTCACCAAGTCAGGGATTTATTATAAACAACAAGAATAAGGTCACGATCTGAGTGATGATGGTCCAAATGGTCAAGATTTGATCTTGCTTAGAAAGAAAGCTACTTGAACTTTGCATTTAAGTCTTGAAACATGACAAGATACATTGGATAATAGGATGCATCCCAATCCAAAACTTTTCCTCCAAAAAACCAACTTATTTTCCTATAAATAGATGTCATTTTTTATCGTTTAAAAGACACAACAAGACCTCAAAACCTCTATATATCAGAATTGCACACTCTTGCAAATTTCAAAAACCATTAAAGTGAAAACTTGAATTTCACAAACCAGTCCATAAACCTTCATTATAACACTTCAAATACATCTCATACCACATATTTAAGCTTCTGAAACACTCTAAACATCACCAAATCATCCATAACTAGAAGTTGTAATTTCACATCACCGTTGTTGCACAACTTGCAAGAACAATCAAATTCTCCATTCCAAACACTTTCCACACCACTTATCCATCCAAACACCTTTTATACACTTAATAGAAGTGATCCAAATCTTTGAAACATATTTTTAACTCCTCAATCCATAAGAACACATCTCACTTACTCAAACTGCAATTTGATTCATGTAGGGAGTTCCAGAGGGTTTCAATCTAATTAAACCACTTCAACATATTCTTTGGAGGCCAAGGAAGCTTTTAGGATCATCAAATTGCATCTGGAACACCTCTAAGTAAGAATTCGATTTTCATTTTTGGAGGTAAGTTGTTCTTTCCCAAACTCAATGATTCATGCATAATTCTGAGTCATTCTTGTTACAAAAATGTTTGTCATGCTGTATGGATTGATTTCCCCATGTTAATTGCCATGAATTAATAACATATAGAATTTCATAATTGATATTCGGTTTTAGGGTTTATGTAGTTCTTACGCGTTAATTTGAATTCTAGGAAAAATAAATAAAATTGAATTATACCATTGAATTCCTGGTAAAGTTTCAAACAACTTTGATGTTTACTTCATTCCATTTCATTAGGAATTGAAGAAGTTAGCAATTTTAAAAATGGAGATGATGATGAACTCGTGTGAAGAAGATGAAGATGGGGATGGCTCCATTTTTATATTTTTAAACTGATTTTAATAGTTATTTTCATGGTTCCATTTTAAAACCTGAATAGGCATTGTGCCATGGTGGTTAGTGTGTGTGTTTGGCGCGTGAAGCGAGCTCAAGGTCTGGGGTTCGAATCCCCCTCGCTCCAGACCTTTTGCATTTTTTTTTACAATTTTCAACTTGAACTTTCTTATTTATTTTAACACGCGCGCTATCTTTCAACCCAAAGGATATGGCCCAGTGGTAAGATTTTGGACCTGCAACCTTAAGGGCGTGGGTTCAAATCTTGTGGGAGGCATTCCTTATTTTTTAACACCAATTTTCATGTTTTTCTTCTCATTTTCTTTCAATTATTTTTATATGCAAAATTAATTATTTTTGAATGATTTTTTGTACACTTGTCATTTATCCCCTCTATTTTAAGAATATATCAAAAATACCAAAAATAATATTTATTTCATGTATTTTGTGTAGTTGAAAACATGTATTTTTATGTGTTTTATAAGCCTTTAATGATCATGTTTAGTTGCCTTCTTCCCTTTGAAAAAACTTTGATTAAATGGTTTGTTTAAGTGATACCTTTAGGGTTTAATCTCGCTTGATCTTTTGAAACAACTTGATGCATAACTAGGGTTTCCACTTGAGTTTGGTTCCTTTAACCCTTGATTCAACCATGTTAAATATCTTGTTCACATGCTTACCTTGATTAATATGTGAAAATTGTTGACATGATCAAGTATTTCCTTCATAAACTCTCTTTAGGGTTTTGCCTTACCATGTTCATTTGATCCATGATTCGTGTACTTGCTTAAACTTATTTGTGATGTTTCAATTGATTAAATAATTGCTCACATGTTCAAGTATTTCCTTCATAAACTTCCACAATGTCAAGCATGTCCATTATCTTATGTTTTGCTTGTTATACACATGTCTTGATACCATGTTTAATCCTACTTATATATTTCATTTCATTCTTGATGTTTTACTTGTTCATACTTAGTAAACTCTATCTGTTAAGTTTCTCTTGACATTAGTATTTATGTTCATCATTCCCCTCACCCTTTGTTTATACTTAGTTTAAACATTAGGATTCCCCTCAAATTTCAACTTCAATCAAACCCTAGCTGAAATTCTGGCACAGATATCAGATGTCCTACACAGATGTTGAGACACTGATATCCAACACAATGAACAAGATAACAAAAAAATAGTAGTGCAGAAAGTAAATAACACAGTGATATGTTTACCCAGTTCGGATCAACAATCCTACTATGGGGGCTACCAAGCCAGGGACGAAACCAATATACGATAGTATCAATTCACAAATCATACAATTATCGAATAATCTGCTCACTTAATCACTACCCTTTCTATGACTTCTACCTAAGACTCACCTAGATATGAGGCCCTCCTCAAATCCCTCTGCAACCACAACCCGTGATTGGTATCTTTCCACACAAGTAACAAACCGAAAGTCACATTTTCAAAACACACAATTCTCAATACTTCAAAGCTTATAAGAATTGACACACAAGAAACTCAATGCTTAAAAGCTTATGAGTAACTGACAGAACTTACAACACAAAAAAACCAGTCCTTATACTGTTATCAGAATGATACCAGTTAGGCTCACAAAATACACTTGAAAACCCTAACAAAACACAAGTAAGTTCCACACCTAAACTAGGTTTATGTCAGTCAATATATAGCATTTAATCTGGACTGAATTGGGCTTAAAAAATGCAGCAAATAGACTGCTTACAAATCTGCAAAATAACCTCCAACAAAATAGGTCATCAATCCAAAGTTTCCTAATATGTCTCCATAATTAGAAACAGCTGAAAATCCGAAAAACCAACATATAACCACAATCCAAAAATGCTTTGGATGCCACATAGGATAACCAAATATTCACAGAATATTTAGTAACAATTCACAGCAACAGAATCTGCTTTAAAAACTGAATCCAAACGCGATGTCCTATGAGCAAGTATGGGACATCTTCATTCGACATGTTGAATGCAGCAAATTAGAACTTCATGTTTAAACTTCTTGCTGCTAGAATAGTTTTAGCAAAATAAATGCCAACCACAAAAGCACAGAAATAACAATCTCCCCCTTTGGCTTATTTTGGCTAAAACTACAACACACACAAAAACTTGTAAAGAAGCACAAAAAAAACATCCATATCAGACAGCAGCGAAATACCAACATCACACAGCAAAAAAAACATCCAGCATAGCAGCACCCCCCTTCAGCTGTATACAACACACAACACAGCAAACAACACATCATAGCAGTATAGCAAAACTCCCCCTCAACAGCAGCAACATTCCACAATCTCCCCCTCAACTACTGCAGCAGCACAAGCACAAAGCACTCCCCACACAAATATACTACTCCCCCTTTTTAGCCATAAATATGACAAATGCAAGTAGAGAAAGTTATAAGTAAAACACAACAAGGTTAAGGTACAGAAGAGATACATAGAAAAGCTATTCTAGGTGTTCAGGCAACAAAAGCAAAATAAAAATTATGCAGAAATTATGCCATTAATCTGCAGCACCATCATCGTCAGATTCTGCAATGTCTTCACTCTCTCCATCAGCAACAACATCAGTATCAGTATCACCACTCCAAGATCCTGAGTCATCTAAACTCTATTCACATTCTCTATCAGATTCTACAGGGGCATCACCTTCAGCAGTTCTTTGGTCTTTACCAGCTGTCCCAGCAGAAGCATTCCTTTTCTCCATGAAGGTTTTAATTAACTGTTCGAGTTTGGCCTTCCGAGCAGTGTCTCTTCTGACGGAATCTTCCAGTTCCTTGCACGTTTCTTGCAGCTGTGCAATAACTTCATCATCAAGATTAGCATGACTGGAAGTTTGTGAAGATGTCCCAACAATGTCTGAGATATGTGCTCCACCAAGTAGCTTGTAGTGAAGAGACAGAGGAGGTTTTCTTTTGAGCGCAGTGTCACCCCTCAACACAAGATTAGGACACTGATATAGAATAATGCCACAGATCAAGGAAGGGAAACAGATAGGCATCTTGACAGCAGGAGAGCTAGCTTGTTTCAGAATCTATTCAAAGATGTATGATCCAAAATCAAAAGAAATCTTTTTCCCGATAGCATACATGAATCTGCCAAGTGTGGAGGAAATAGTAGATGTGTGATTGGTAGGAACCCAATTCACAACAGCAATCCGGTGGAGGATGGCATATTTGACACTCAGTTTTCCAGACGACAACTTCTTTTCATTTGGCCAATGTCTAATGCAACCACCTGTGATCTCCTTGCAAACAGTATTGTCTGTAACCTCTAACTCAGGTTGAGGTTCCTTACACCTGCCCAGATAGTTGTTGATAATTTCCGGAGAAAAATTGACAGCTTCTCCTCTCACAGGCACTTTTCTGAGGTTGTCACCCCTGTTCTCATCACACTCTTCAGATATATTTACCACAAATTCCTTGACTAGATTTCCATAGCATGGTCCTATCTTGGACACCGTTCTCATCAATCCGTCGCTGCAATGAGATCCATGATCTCTTTGTACTTATCGAAATCCTTCCCCAACTCTCTCTCCAGAGCAATTCTCCTTTGATCTACAATTCTCCATCTATCTGCATTTCTCATAGAACTTTCAACATAAGTCTTTTTGCAGGTGGAGGTTTTCATACCAATGATGTCCTGGACATCTGTTGCAACTTCATAGTCAGACTCACTGTGATCAGTGATTTTTCTCTTCTTAGTGGGCACTACAACCTTGCTCCATTGTTTAGGTGGCCCTGCTCGAACTTTTCCCTCCCCACCTCCAGATTTTCCACGCAATTTTGAGGACTTGGAGCCTTCACTTATCATTGTTTTTCTCTTCTTCTCTTAATTTTTCTCAGCATTCCAGCAATAGGTTCCTCATCAGAAGTGAGGTCATCAACATTAATAACATCATCAGTCCTTACATCAGCTTTCCTTTTACTCCTTCTTTCATGGTTCACATGAATTGGGACACCATCATCAGTCCTATCAGTAGGGCTGCTATGGACATTTTCAGTCAAGGATGTTGGAACATCAGACCCAACATCTTTCTCGACTCCACTCAGAACCGCGACAACAAATCTCCTAAGTACCTTATCCCTTTTGACAACATCATCATCAGTGGAATTTTTGTTCACACTACATGATTTAGTAACCTTCTTCTTCTTGACTAAGCCAGATTTAGACCCCTTTTCCGCCACGTTTTTCCTAGGGCTTACTTGGTCAGCATACAAACTAGTCATGAAGTGGACTTTCTTCCTAAGTGAAAGAGGTTTAGAATTCTTACCTGGAATATTGACATTCGTTGTGTGAGAAGCTTGTTGTTTGCCTTTAGGGTCAGCCGGCACAACATTCAAAGGAGCAATATCTAGCACTAGATCAGAGAGATTGATCATCCGCAGTGATTCATCCTCTCCAGCATTGATTCGTGGAGAACCAAAGTTATCAGAGGAGCCGTGCATGGATTCAGAGTTATGATGTTGAGACATGTTTAATTGATCACACGGTATAATTTTGAGAATGTTAGGAGAAAATCCTAAGACACAAGAACTTTGAAGAGAAGGGGCAAGAGGAATTTGTGTAGAATAAGTTTGCTGAAAATAAGGTGTGTTCGCCCGCCTATTTATACTTTTGAGAACTGGGCCCAGAGAAGAGCGGTATTCACAGACTTTGAGTACCCGATCCGCCTCAAATGTACATTTATCAAATTCTCCTTCTAAACTCACCTTGCTGGCATACTTACTAAGCTTAAACTCGTTATTACAGTTCACCATGCAAACATTATGAGTTGCTTTACAATTTATCAGCACCTGTTCTAGCTTAATAGTCTTTCCAATAGCTTTCTTAGTCTCCAAGCCTATTCCAGTGTTTTCAGAACTCCACAGATAACAATTATCAAACGCTCTCTTACCTCTCATGATAATCTTACCCTTCTTATTTGTTATCAGACATTCAGAATTGGTAAAGTTGACCTTGAGACCTTGATCACATAATTGGCTTATGCTGATCAAGTTTGTATCTAAGCCTTCAACAAGTAAAACCTCCTCCAGATTGGGTTGACCTTCACAGTCCAGTTTTCCAACACCTATTACTCTCCCTTTTGATCCATTACCAAAGGTCACATAGTTAACAGGATGAGACTTAACATCTGACAGACATCCCATGACACCAGTCATGTGCCTGGAACATCCACTGCCGAAGTACCACTTTTACCTTGCAAAGACACTGAAGGACTTATGAGCTATGTGTTCCTCTGCAATACTCTTGGGAGTCCACACTTTCATTGCTCCAACCCACTCTTGTTTCCTACTAGACTGTAACCCAGTCTTGGGGTAGCCATATAATCTGTAGCAGAAGGGTTTTATATGGCCAAACCTTCCACAATAGTGGCATTTCCATCTTTGATTCTTTCTTCTTGTGAAATTCTTCTGATGTCTGTGAGGATGTTGCAACATGTTATACGACATCTTTAGTTCTTTCTTAGGTTGAGCAGTTGTCACTTTAGGCCATTTTCCCTTGTCCATCTCGCTGGAACTTTCAAACCCAAGACCCCTAACATCTCCAACATCTCTCCCTGACTTCAGAATCTCATCAAGCACATCAGAGCTGCTATTAAGCATTCTGACTGTCTTGATGACATTATCCAGTTTAGAGTTCAGAACAACCACTTCACTTTTTAGATCAGAGATGGTAGCCAAATGCTCTACCTATTCAGCCTTTAGATGAGCAATAATTTTCTTTTGTTCTTCTTTCTGCTGACACACTTCTTCAGTTTTAATGCATAAGTTTTTATAGGAAGCAACAAGCTCTTCAAAAGTAAGATCATCACTGACTGATTCTTCATCAGACTTACACACACCTATTAATGCTGTGACCCTCTTTCCAGACTTCTCATCAGTTTCAGTTTCAGAGTCATCTTCTGACCATGAGACTGATAGCCCCTTCTTTTGCCTCTTGAGATATGTGGGGCACTCAGACTTTATGTGCCCAAAACCTTCACACTCATGAGACTGAGCTCCTCTCTCTTGGTTAGAATTATCCTCAGTACTGGTATTTCTCCCAGCATTCTGATTTTTATTGATGTCAGATGACTTGTCCCTAACATTTGATCTTGACTTCCAATCCACCCTTCTGAGTACTTTGTTAAATTGTTTGCCAAGTAACACCAGATCTTCTGAGAGGCCTTCATTTCTGTCCAGATTACTTTCCCTTTCTGAATCACTTGCCTTTGACACAAAAGCTATACTCTTCTTCTTTTCAGTCTTTTCACTGATCCCCAATTCAAATGTTTGAAGTGATCCAACAAGTTTATCCACTTTCATCTTATCTATGTCCTGAGCTTCCTCAATAGCAGTCACTTTCAAGGCAATATCAAGTGAAAAGAACTATTTTTCTAGAGAGAGAGAAAGAAATTAGAGAGATAAATTCCAAATAAATGGTAAAACTTTGGAAAGTGGTGTGAAATGAAGAAGAGGTGTGCCTCCCTTATATAGTAGTGTAAGTTCTTGTAATTGGCTAAAATTTTGTTAAAACAATGTTGATGTCATGGTTGATGTTGCAACATGAACTGCTAACAGTCTGGGTTGTAAATAGTGTTGAAGAGTTAAAGTGCTGAAGAGTGATGTCACATGCTAAGTCTTAACATCACTATACCAGAACATTACAACATCAGGTCTGGGATGATTAATTAGGGTTACACGTGTTTCTGGTGTGAATGAGGTATTCTGCTAAAGAGAATCAGAGAGTGCATGCGAAGATCAAGGGAGAGATATATTCTGTTACAATCAGTTATGAAGATCAGTTTGTTGCGCGTTTAAAGCATAAAGATATGGAGAATATTCAGAGTTAATAATTGAAGATTTAATTGAAGATATGATTGAAGATCTATTTAGAAGCAGATTTGTTACAGAAGATATGATATGATTTGAAGGCCCAAATCCAGTTGGGATTATGTTATAAATAGAATGCTTGTAACCTAGAATAGGTACGGGTCCAAGATGTAGATCTTTAGGGCTTTGTCAAAGTGAACCACTCGGGTTGTGAGATGGTCACTGTGGTTAACTCAGAAACCTGTAGGTAATGAGTTTGGGTTTGTTCTTGGAGGAAGCTTTGAAGCAACTCCAATGTAAGTCATGGAAGTGTGTCTTCTGGTTTTCTGTGTTAGAAAAGTCGTTGGTAAACAAGTTGTTGATGCAGTGACGGTGTAGTTGACTGCTAGACATCATTGTGATGATAGGAAGTGAGATGGAGTCTCTTACCTAGGGAGGACTTAGGTAGAAGGGTCATTGGGTAGTGATTAAATTAGGTAGATTGTCAACTGGTCTGTTGAGTCTGTAATTTGATACTACTAATAGTGGACTTCCTTCATGGCTTGGTATGCCCCCAGATGTAGGTTTTTGAACTGAACTGGGTGAACAATTCAGTGTGTTATTTACTCTTTCTATTATTGCCTTGTTTAGCAGATTGCGATGTTGTGACATTGCACAAAGACATCACACATCTGTACCAGAATTTCAATTGGTATCAGAGCAGGCATCCTGTCTGTTTCTGGATGAGATCTTGGGAAGATACTTTCTGGTTCATGAGCGAGGAAAATAGTTATGAACTTGGTCAGTGCATAGAGATTTTTGTATGATCCCTTGGAGTGGAGAATAAAGTTATCAGGCTTGTAGCTTTAGTGGTGAGCTGATGTGTGGTTTGACTTAGTTTCAAAGCTATAATGACCTAGTGCACTTGGAGTGTCGTGTTTATGCAAGGGTTATTATGTTTTGCCTGAAGGTTGTAAAGGAGTTTTCTGGTGTATGTTCCGCTGCATATATATATCTGATGGAAAATTCCTGGTGGTTTTGTGTCAAGGCTACAACTTTCTGTTCTCCTCTGAAGATGTATCACATGGTATGGTGATACATGAGGACAACTTCAACTAGCTCATAAAGGAACTTTTATATGAGCGTGTTGAAAAGAGGTCGGAAGAAAGAAATGATTTATTTTGCCTCCAACCTTACAAGGTCAATCTCCGGGGTGTGTTAAAGGATCTTCTGGGTGTGAAGAGAACTTGTGTCCTACCAGCAGATGCTTGGGGGCTAAACAAATGTGTTGATCACATCTGTTTGGAACCTACTCCTGACTTGGAAGAGGAGGCATATGGGTGGTGTGAAGATTCATCAAGAAAGAAGCTGAGCTTAATATGTCAATCAGCCTTTGGTCAATTGGAATTGGTGTTTGCATCAGCCTTGTGGCTGGAAGGATCAGAAGAAGGTAGAGCCAAAGCAAAAGAGTATCACTGTCAAAGTTTTCATGCGGGAGTAAAGATCTTGATAAGTTATCTCTTAAGCCTAATTGTGGTAACCTAATGAGGATGGCATCAAAGGTTTGAAGATTCTTGGAATATTAGAGTATGTTGGGTCATGTGACTGGTGATGTTGAAACATTATGCTCACGGTGAAGCATCAGGTCAAGCCACTTACCTAATCTAATGTGATCAGTGGGGTGGATTAGCAAAAGAAGGTTCAATAAGTGCCTCAAGTCTGCAGAAAAAGGATGTCAGACCAGATAAAATGTTGTATCTTGCATATTTGTCTGCTTTGGATAGAGTTGGGTAGTCAACTGATGACAATATACATTGACGGGAGACTTTGTATTTGTCTGAGGTTAAAGTGCAGGACTGCAGAAGTGTTGAGAAGTATTTTCAATGGTTAAGCACTTTGGAGATGAATCAACTGGTAGGGTTGATTGGTGACTATGGAGTATCATCCAATTTGTAAGGGATGAGTTTGAGTTACTCTTGGGCAGTAGGTCGATGAGTGGAAGACTCAAGGAGACTATTCTTCTTGAAGAAGGATGAGAGGAAGATTATGCCCTGGTTCAGAAGATTGATGCCTACATCATGCTTAAGGAGCGTCTACATAATCATACGGGAGAATGATGAAGTAGAAGGTCTGCCTTAGATGAAGAGTTTAATAGAGAATAATTGCCTTAAGAGAAAGGGACAGTGGTACCAAAATGCATGTGCTCAGAAGTGTGCTCTATTGTTCATCCTCATATAGAGCATTCGTTAACCATGACAGGGGGAATACTTGTCTATGGATTTTGGCTGCAAAGGTATATATGCTGATCAAGATTGTGAAGATTGGTTGAATCCTGTGAGGAGATAATGTCAGATAACATGTTATGACATTAGGCTGTTGGATGGCATGTTGGTGTGGACATAAATGGTTCTACCCGTGTGAAGCTAATTGTTTGAATCATATGTGCACATGCTTCTGAGGAGGAGTCTGAAGGACAACTTTGTTTGTGGACAATGTGCTTTTCTATGCAATTTCTGGAAGAACTCAGTAGGGGTTTGTGTTGATGGAAGGTGTTCCTCTTGCAAAGGTGCACTGGTTATCCTTGATAGGGGGAGAATGATATTATGGGAGCTTTTGGTGTTGGCACTTAGTTTGAAGCAAATTGAAAAGTTATTTACATGAGGATTTAGTGTCTTGTACAGTTGTGCAAATGGAACAGAAGTAAAACAGAAATTTATTGCTTTGATGAAAGCTTACAAGATTAGTAAAAACAATAAACAAAGTGTCTAGAGATTATCCCAACCCCCCGAATCAAGAAAAGTCTTCCAATCTTCATCCCATTCATCATCAGATGCTTGAAGCTGCACTTGGTTTTTCTTGATAGTCTTCATCCTGGTTTCTGATGTCTTGCGTGTTCTTGTTGCTCCAGAAGATGCTCCAGCTTTAGACAGTGTTGTGTCCTTCAACTTCTGAGGATCTGGCTTCTTGTCCTCTTGCATGTGTCTCTTTGCTGCATTCTTGTTAGACTGACTCATATTTCCTTCCTTGGTGTGCTGATAGGAGCAAGGAGGTTTGGTATTTATAATGGATAATATGGTATTGTTTGTATCGCCTGACCAGTCAGAGTAGTCTTTGGTGTGGGAATCTGTTTTTCTTGGGAACCTGTTTTTCTTGACATATTGGTTACCAGAACTTCGTGCTTGGTGCCTGGGTGGAAGTGGTCCTAGTAGGATGAGGCTAGGTCTTGTCTAGTTAAGTGGGATGGTCTTTTGTCTTGTGCTGATGTCCTACATGTTGGTTGAGTATGTACCATACTTATGGAGTTTGAAGAAGCAACATTATAGTCTGAAGTGGCAGTTCTGACATAGTGTGGATTAGAATGGGCAGATTCTAATCTTGATGGTAAGTAGTTCAGGAAATACATGGCTACTTTTATGTTGAAGACCTCATTAGGAGCTGGTGAATGTAAGCACAGAAGGGTGTTTATCTTGTGTGAGAAATTTCCAATCAAATGGGCATTTGTTTATTGGATTTGGCATATCTTGTATCTAAAATCCCCATGAGGAATGTGGCATTATTGGTGGGATATCATAAAGGGCATTGAGTGTAAGACTGTTTACTATAGCCTGTTGCAGCATGTGTGCTGATCAAGCTTGTGCAGTGTGGGACCTGTCATAGCTGTGTGAAGATAGTGCCTATACAGAAGAGGTCTGAAAAGTAAAAGTGGTGTACTTGGCTGATGGTTGGAAGCAATCTATAAGAAGTTGTGAGAAGTTGTATCAATACCCATTAGATAAAAAGATGTGTTTGTAGAGTCTTGGGTTAATGAGCCAGCAGGCAATGTCTGAAGAGATGTCAGAACATGAAACATCACATGTTTTTCTTGAGCCAAACAGGGAAGTATTTTGGACGGTGGTGTTAGGATAAAGTGAAACACGTGGCTTCGACTATGCATGGAGCGTTATTGGCCTAATTTATGGTAAGATTCAGTTGTGAAATATTTAAGGCAGTCAAGGCAGTTTTTGGAAGGTAGGCATTGAATTTGAATGCAGTTTTTGATACCTAAAATAGCGTTTGTTTGACCAAGAACATTGACATATTCAAGGCTCATTAATTTCTAAGTTACTGGTCAGCTATTTATAGGGGTTAGTTTGTTCACCTTCAGCCAATGAGTCATATGGCATTTATTCGTGTTTGGGTGAGCACTTCTTGGGTCTGGTTTTGTGAGGGTTTCCTTTGCCAATTTGTGGCTAAAAAGGGGGAGAAAGGAGAGAGATGGTCTACATGGTTTGCACAGATGTTATGCCTGGAATCTGTTGTTTCTGATTCTGCAGAACAGGATGGTACATCCTCTAGTTGGGGTTGAGTCTTTGTGACTTGTGTCCTTAGTTATGAACACAGTTGTGACTTGTGTTCTGAGTTACCTGGGTTGGCAGAATGGCACTTCTTAAGTTTCCTCTTATGCCATGGTCTAAACCCAGTGTCTGATCAATGATGGTGTGCAGAATTATCTTATGCCACCATTGGTCTTTGATGAATAGACAAACATTTCTTTTCTGGGGGAGTCGTCCACAATGATTCCGGGTCTGAGTTGAAAGGAAAAAGAAATGTGTTGTATTAAGGGGGAGTGTCTAAAATCTTCTTCCTCATGTACACCAGATATCTGTAATCTGAGTGCATAACTTCGGGACTTTCTACTTCTTCCTCCTGATGTGCTGCCTGAAGTGATTGTGGTAGGTTGTGCTGCCAAAAAAAGTTGTCAGACATGATGTCTTAACATCATTCAAATATTTCCTAGAAGATGTTTCTCCAGGTTTGCTGCTCACAAAAGCTACTGATGGTTACTATTAGGTTCAATGGTTACTGATAACTACTGACAGTAGTATAGAGTTGTAATTACTGTTGTAATCTGAGTTGTAATGTTTATATAGTTGTTTTAGCCAAAATTAGCCAAAGGGGGAGATTGTAAGTTCTTGTAATTGGCTGAAATTTTGTTAAAACAATGTTGATGTCATGGTTGATGTTGCAACATGAACTGCTAACAGTCTGGGTTGTAAATAGTGTTGAAGAGTTAAAGTGCTGAAGAGTGATGTCACATGCTAAGTCTTAACATCACTATACCAGAACATTACAACATCAGGTCTGGGATGATTAATTAGGGTTGCACGTGTTTCTGGTGTGAATGAGGTATTCTACTAAAGAGAATCAGAGAATGCAGGCGAAGATCAAGGGAGAGATATATTCTGTTACAATCAGTTATGAAGATCAGTTTGTTGCGCATTTAAAGCATAAAGATATGGAGAATATTCAGAGTTAATAATTGAAGATTTAATTGAAGATATGATTGAATATCTATTTAGAAGCAGATTTGTTACAGAAGATATGATATGATTTGAAGGCCCAAATCCAGTTGGGATTATGTTATAAATAGAATGCTTGTAACCTAGAATAGGTACGGGTCCAAGATGTAGATCTTTAGGGCTTTGTCAAAGTGAACCACTCGGGTTGTGAGATAGTCACTGTGGTTAACTCAGAAACCTGTAAGTAATGAATTTGGGTTTGTTCTTGGAGGAAGCTTTGAAGCAACTCCAATGTAAGTCATGGAAGTGTGTCTTCTGGTTTTCTGTGTTAGAAAAGTCGTTGGTAAACAAGCTGTTGATGCAGTGACGGTGTAGTTGACTGCTAGACATCATTGTGATGATAGGAAGTGAGATGGAGTCTCTTACCTAGGGAGGACTTAGGTAGAAGGGTCATTGGGTAGTGATTAAATTAGGTAGATTGTCAACTGGTCTGTTGAGTCTGTAATTTGATACTACTAATAGTGGGCTTCCTTCTTGGCTTGGTATGCCCCCAGATGTAGGTTGTTGAACCGAACTGGGTGAACAATTCAGTGTGGTATTTACTGTTTCTATTATTGCCTTGTTCAGCAGATTGCGATGTTGTGACATTGCACAAAGACATCACACATCTGTACCAGAATTTCAAGTAGTTGGAAAAACCATAAATGGAAATAATCCATGTGTCAAATTAATGAGCCAATTGATTGGCACAGAGCTCCAATCAACTGGCCAACATGTTTTTAATCAATTAGTAAGCCAAAATAGGAAAGTTTGGATATAGAGCTGTTGCAAGTCATTAATGTGTTGTTCTTATTATTTAGGTAATTGATTAACACTCTTCCAACTAATTGGCTTAATAATACAATTAATTAGTTAGCTCAAAAAAGTCTTGATAATTGATTAGCATATCTTACCAGTAGATTGGTAGTTCAAGAATATTTTGGAAAAATGTTTGGACAATTTTTTAATCACTTGGATTGGCTTAGAAAATAGTAAGATGAAAGATTTTGAAAAAATATTTTAGGTGTGTGTGTGTGTATGTGTGTGTGTGTGTGTGTGTGAGTTGGCTTAGTACTTTTAAACTACTTCCTTAATTTTAAAATACTCGTGTCACTCAGACAAACATACATGACCTTGAGAGCTTTCACACTTTATCTGAGGCTTCAAGATTATTTGCTGGATTGTTTCTCATTATACAAGCTCTTTGATATTGGAATCTCTTTTTATTGATGAGGCATGAAATGCTTATTTGGATATATAACCATCACCAAGCTTGAAAGTTATTTCCACTAATTTTAAACATTGTTGTTGTCATCAAAACTTCAGATAGATTTGCAAGCACATATATCCACAAGAAGAAATAATAACTATAAGGAAATCATATTTATACAACATCTATTATACTTGAAAAAACCATGGTTGGTCATGGTAACAACAACAGTGGAAATGAGGCCAACAACACCAACAACAATAATGATCAGACCAACAAAAATGTGGGTGGCATGCCATATCACATTAGTCCAAGATGACTGGTCAACATTGTCAGACCACCAAAAAACACTAGACAAACGGAGATTAAAACCATACTTCTTAAAAACTTTATGCTAACCCTTTTGCAGGTTTAGATCACGAGGATTTATATATTTACTTCGTAAAATTTTACGAGCTTTATGGTACTCTTGGAGCACCGAAAGCATAGGAATAAGATATGTTTATAAGGCCTCACTCGATGATAGGAAAGGCAGATGAGTGATACTTTAACCAACCAACACAGGTAATGACTAACTAGAATATAGTCGAAGAGAAAATTTTTAACAGGTTTTTCTCGCACAACACGTTTATGGAAGCCATGACAACCATTGTTGTATTTTTAAAAGGATCCACTAAAACATTATATGAAGCATGGGAAAGATACAAGTTTATACTAAAAAGGTGTCCAAACCATGGTTATGACAATCCCACTTAGATTCACATCTTCTGCAATGGTCCACAACAATAGCTAAACTCTTATTAGATGTTACAATATGTGGTTATCTAATGTCCAAAAGTGTTGAAGACGCGAAATCTATCATTGAGATAATGGCACTCAGTGACCACCAAGGCCAATACAACAAAAATCATGCACAGAGAAAGACTTAAATCATTGAGATAAACATAAATGATGCAATCCTAGATCTGAACAAGTAGCTAACTTATATTGTGGATGTGCTAACCAAACAAATGTCAAAGCTGGCACAACAACACAAAGAATGAAAGAGGTGCCTAAATATAAGCAAATTTCTTATTGTGAGTTGCGTCGTAAATACCAACCCACATGACCCCCCGGGTCAAATGAAGAGGTAAATTTTGTGGGAAGCCAAAAAAGGTCAGGGCAATATAACAATAATTTTCAAAGGGGAAACTATAATCAAAGATGGATACAAGGTGTAGAATCATCAAACAGATAATAGTCGTACCAAACTTTCAACCACACACCTTATCAACAAGACATAACTTCAAAGTTGGAGGATAAGTTGAATTAATTCATGCAATTATCTATAGTAAATCAAAAGAACACATATGGTTCAATCAAAGACCTTGATATGCAAATTGGTAAAATACCCAAACAACTAGATAATAAACAAAATAGAGCATTCAATGCAAACACTCAAACCAACCCAAAGGAGCATTGAAACCTAATCACAACTAGAAGCAGTAATGTGGCTGGAAATGTGGAACCTACAAGAATTATTTTTTTGAGAAAGCCAATAGGAAAAAGAAATATAAGGAAAAAAATACAAGTAATGAAAAAGAAAAGGATCTTAAGAAAAACATAAGAGAATAGGCAAAGTCAAACAGTCAAAGAGCAATGGAGGAAAAAATAAATAATCCACGTGTTCAAAATAGGGGGAAAATGAGCTCGATTCGTCGAGCATGCTTGTTTACCCATAATTTTTTGGCAGACCGAGCTTGAATTTTGAACTGCACATTCAAGTAGCCTACCCCCAAAAAAAACAAGGTGGGTGTAGGCAGTCTGCGGGTTAATTGCCAAAAGTACTACTATAAATTACCAATACTATTGTCGTGAAATGTTGTCAATTGCCAATACATTTTCTAAAATGATAATTTAATATGTTGTAAAATGTTGAACATGATGTAAAATACTTATAACATGTTGTAGTATGTTGTGAAATGATGTCAATTCCTGAAACTACCATTGTTTATTGCCAAAGCTATTGTTTTAAAATGTTGTTATTTGCCAAAATATTTTGTAAAATGTTGTTATAACATGTTGTGTTTTGAAATTTTTGTTGTACCATGTTTAAAATGTTGTAATGACATGATGTGTTTTAAAGTTGCTGTTGTACCAAATTTTAACAGGTTGTTTATGCTCTTAATTATATATAAAATGCCAACATATTGTAAAATGCTACATATTGTTTAGTGTTGTTTTAATGTGTTGTAGAATGTTGAACATACTATAAAATGTTATTTTTTAAAATAAAAAATATTAAAGAGAGCAGCGGGTATGCCCGCATGCCTGCAATTAAACATGTCGGACCTAGTAAACGAGCTTGCATCTTTAAATTTGACCACCTCGTCCTGTGTTGTTTTTTACGAACTTTTGTGGGACAGTTCCGTTTGCCATCCCTAGGTCAAAAGTTGTCTTATCCCCGAGGCTTCAACTAAGAATGATAAGAAAAAAACAGTATTCAAGGTTTTTAGACATTTTTAAAAGACTACAAATAAGCATATTGTTCTCTGAAACTTTAGAACATATGCCCATTTATGCTAAGCTCATGAAAGAGATCATGACAAAGAAGAAAATGTACAATGATAAGGAAATCATTCAACTGGAAGTAAGCTTTAGTGCCATCATTAAAAAAAACTCTACCTCCGAACGTGAATGATCCAAAGAGAGTTACATTAACTGTCACTATAGGTAATATAAACGTTGGAATCACACTCATTGATTTGGGTGTGAGTATAAATATGATACCTTTATTAGTAATCAAAAGAATAAGTGATCTTGGTATAAAACAGGCAAAAGTGACATTACAATTGCCATATAAGTTGACCAAATGTCTGTATGGAATAGCCAAAGAGGACATTACAACTAGCAGACAAGTCGATCCCAATGGATTTTGTGGTAATGGACATCAAAGAAGATAATGAAGTTCCTTTAATTCTAGTTTGACCATTCATGAAAACAACTTGAATGTTGATTGATATCGATGATGGAAACATGAAGGTCAAAGTCTAAGATGAAGAGGTGAGTTTTAATTTATTTAAAATAGCATGAATCAGGTGTAAATCTAATGACACTAAACAAACACTTATTTGAAGGCAACCTAATCTTTATAAACCTTTCATTTTCCTTTTAAGAAACTTTTAAATGTTTTGAAATCAAAGATTAAAACGTATTTTTGGGCATTTTACTTACATTTTGCTGGGAGAATATATTACATCGCTAGGAAAAATTTTGCTAAACGTATTTTCCAAAGGCACGAGTTCCCCTAGCAAAATCATTATAATAACAAATTTGTCTGAATTCACACATTTTCACCCAGCAAAGAAGACATCTCACCCAATGAAAGTGTCTTTACCAGTACATTTGTAACAATGTTCAGACTTAAAAATCATTATTTAAAAGCACATTTCAAACATGATTTGCTTCACCCACCTGTGAAATTTCTGGCATAATGTTTGGAAGCACAAATCTACAACACATTCATCAACAATTCTCAATACTTCCCACACTCATCACACACCAACACAAGTACTTCCAAGTTTCTTCTCTAAATCAGAACATTTACAAGTTAGTTTCCAAAATCCCATGTTTCTTTCAAATTTTTTTCTTCACATACATTGCTTATTACTTCATGATATTGTTTTTATTTCTTTTTAGTTGCTAAGATTCTTTGCAAATTAATTATATCATGTCCATTAATTAAGACAAAAGTTGCTTAATAAACATTATTTTTTGTTATGTTTTATGGTGATTCTAACAAGTAACAACTTTATCTGTTTTTGACATTATATGCTAAAATTGTTAGGAAATGTTGATTGACGAGTCATACAAATAAAATTTATGTTATGTTGATTCTTGAACTTTGGTATATTTCATCCTTCCTATGTATACCACTTTAAACCAACAGGGATTAAGGATTAAAGGAATATGTGATAACCATGTTCACATTAAGGTATGTATTGATGATTGATTTGATTTGTATGTTGTCCAAAGTTACTAGAAACTCATGTTTTAATGGATTTTAACAAATTTACAATAGAACACAGGGTTCATGTCACAAATTCATAGGTGGTCAAAATAGAATGGTTGAAATTTCAGCTAAATCATAAGCTTATATAATAACTTTTTAATGTTTACTTTATTAATGAATGTCGTAGATAACACCAAAAGACCTATGATCAGCAAAAAAAAGGACAAGCTTCAAAAATAGGAACATTTAGGTCTTGTACACCCTATGATTACTAAAGGTTTAACACTTCACAATATGAAGATTTTTATGGTCAATTGGAAATCCATCTATTAATAACATAAATGAAGGTTCATCTTGTGGATCTATGAGAGTTTTCTGACATTGTGCAAGAGATCAATATGATAGGTAGAGAAATTTTTGCACAACCTCCATAATAGATTAATACTTATATCATAAGGGAATTTTGTTGCAAACGCCAAATCCACTAATGGAAATCCATAAACCATATTATGTTGGGTAAGGGGCCAAATAGTCCCATTCAAGCGAGATGCCATAAAATAGTATCTAGAAGACTCCTGCATAACAAACCATGGTGAATTGGATCCTTTTGCTAAAGAGATAGTAAGAGGAAATTCAGATAATGGGAGTATTTTAGTTGAGTTATAATTAAGGGGAAAACATATGAGTTAGGGCGGTATGATAGACACATTCACTTCAATAGATCCAACTTCACAATTGATGCTCATATGTGGATGACCTTTATCCAACATACACTACTACAAAACGCGTAAACAACGACGTCATGCTCACAACGCTTCATCCCTACACCGTTGTGACATATCTAAACTAAGGCGCAGTTGTATTTTATTTGTTAACTTATCTGTATATAACAACGGTTGATAAACCAACCGTGGTGATTATCTGTATATAACAACGGTTGATAAATCAACTGTAGTGATACCTTCAAGCTTTCATGTGTTCGAACCTCAGCGTATTCATATATATTATTCCTTTTATGTTAAAGCGCGCATTTACTTTTTTATTTACTTCTAATTAAAAAAATTAAAAGTTATGACTACGGTTGTTTATATACACCGTTGTGATATATTTTGTATGTTTTTTTAATTTTTAATTCTAAAAATAACTCTGGCGCTTTAATATTAAATTTCATTATGTAAATAATATATCATAACGGCGTAAATTCTTGACCGTCGCAGTAGTGTTTCAATAGTCTCCTAACTAGGTAGTCTCATTGTCTCTTCAGTATCCTTATTTTGATTCCATTGAAAATAGAAACCAGACGAAACGTTACACGATTTCAACCCTAAACCCTAACCTTTAATACGGTGAAACAATACACGATTCCACCAAAGCTTGCATCATCAGTATCCATTTGTTGTCATTTTCGTCATCATCGTCACGATAGTGAAGAAAATAGAAGATTACGCACATACCAACACCGTCGTCATCATCATCACCGTCGTTGTCGTAAGGAAGGAAGACAACAACAACACCAACACCAACATCGTTTACTTCATCGTCACGTTTAGGGTACGTAAAATATTTTCCCCATGCATCTACAGTAAACTCTTTTGCCATTGTTGTTCATGTTGTTGTTGTTGTTTTTAAACTTAGATGTCGACCTTGTCGAGTTCTTCATCAAAAACCAGCGAAGAAACTCAAACAAATGAAAGGTTAGCCAATGAAACTCAAACAACTGAAAGTCAAACTTAAAGATCATAAAGAGGTGTCACAATGATGCCCCAGTTCACATCAGTCCGCAACTCATCTGGTGCAAAAATTCCGATCGAGTTTGATTCGCACTACAGATTAGTGGATTGTCCATATTACCCTACTTTTAGGAGTTATGTTGCGTTCCTTGCACGTAGCAAAGTCAGTATACTGATTGATGATTGGAGAGAAGTGGATGGTAATGTCAAAGACAGCATATGGACAGACGTTAAGGTATTTCATACTATAATTTTCATATATTCGATATCACTACCTATAGTTTCTAATTCATACTTATATATTGATTTAATGTAGTTGAATTTTGAGTTTACCGATGACTCAAAATTGAAAAGAAAGTGGATAACTTATGCCGGTGTTCGTTGGAGGGGATTTAAGTCACGGCTCACGGCTGACTACATTACGAAGCCTAAGAGCGGTCTTCAACCTCCATGGATTCGGTATAGTTTTTTATCGAAGAAGGTGTGGCACAAGTTTGCGAAGAAACGCCGTTCTGAGGAATTCAAGGTTAGTACTAGTAGTCTTATGTAACCTATAACGTTATGCTAATGAGTTATAGATAATAATCATACATATTTTTCACTATGTTAATAACAGGCTAAAAGCGAAGTGGGAATTCAGAACAAGGCGAAAAACATGTACCCCCGTAGATTGTCTCGTGGGGGTTACAGGAAACTTGAGAAGAGGATCCTGCAGGAAAAACTACAAGAAGGGGGAGATGGTGACATTCCATCTCCACCTTCAAGACATGAGAAATGGAAGAGGGCTCGATTAAGACCTAATGGAGAGTACATCTCTGAGGCTTCAAGAGTAGTTGCTGAGAAAATTGTAAGTATATGTTTTGTTTAAATGCGTTTGCTTATGTAAATTGCTCATGATGAGTTGTTATTTAAATGCGTTTGCTTATGTAAGTTGTTTATGTTGTGTAGGATAACTTGGGCGGCCCGTGAAGGCACATTTGTTCCAGAAGCACGACATGACATATTAGTCGAAGCTATCGGAACAGCTGAGCATGGAGGCCGTGTCCGTGGTGTTGGAGATGGTGTCGGCTTGAGGTCATACTTTGGATCTCAAAGAAGAAGCACCAAAACCGCTGAATTTCTTGCTCAACGACAAAAGATTGATAATGTTGAGAAGCAATTGGCGGAGCAAAGGAGGCTGTTTGAGAAGGAGAGGGAAAAAAGGGAGAAAGAAGTGGAAAGGTTACAAGAGATGTATTCGGTATGTGTCGTAAATCGCGCTTATTTTTGTATGATATATATTATATGTTCTAATTGAATATATTGTGCTTTTTTTGTTTTATGTTCTAATTGAATGTTATGATGTAGAGATTAAGTGAAAGTCTCGAACAACGAACTAATGAAGATCGTCGTTGCGTTGGTGAAGATCAAACTCCAAGTAGAAGTGTCGTAAATCACGCTTCTACAAAAGGGAGTAATTGTACAGCCCCCCCCCCCCCCCACCTGTAGATAACCGCAATGGGATATTGGACCCTAGTCCAAATGAAATAACAAGTTTATACTACTATATTTCAACAACAGACCTTGCGCAGCCCCTCACGCTAGAACATTGCCCACAATTGGATTTAGTGCATTACACTCCTGAAAATGTGAGGGATTTTCTCGCAGGATATACGTGGCTTGACTTATCTATTTTGCAAGTTTGGTGCACGTAAGTATATAGTCGAATATACACGTCATTATAGAACATTATAAATTTTTGTATTTTCTCCCTTAATTTATTCATTTTCTTTGACCATTTAAGTACATTCACCGTGTTTGTATAGAATTGAATAAATCAAGTACATATGGAATCTTGGACCCAAGTTTTATTGCTTGGGCGTATAATGATAAAACTATCAGAGAAAAGTACTTGAAAAGCCGACTAAATGACGGAGGAAAAGAATGTTACCTTGTACCATTCCTATGTAGGTTAGTATTGTTGTAATTTATTTATATATTCTATATTTAGTTTTGTTTTAGTAACAACTAATTATATATATATATATATATATATATATATATATATATATATATATATATATATATATATATATATATTCTCGTGTTCATTCAGTGGTCATTGGCAATTGATCGTAATATCGTTTAGGACAAATACGGTGACATTACTGTGTTCCTTGCACGATCCACTCCACAAACCAATGAAAGATCTTGTATTAACGTAAGTGTCTTTGTTTAATATCATTTTCTTTGGCATTAATTGTAATTAGTTTATCATGTAATATGTTTAATTCAATTTTCAATGTGCAGTATTGTGGAGCAAGTTAATATATTGAGGAATGTTAGAAAAAAGCCCACGTACCTTGCTCCTAAAGTAAGTGGCCCGATTACCTGTTTATTTCATTTACATTCATGCATGTGTGGTTGTATTCATGTTTTTATATTCATGTAATTTGTAGACGAGGAAACAACGCGGGAGTTACGAGTGTGGGTATTTTATCATGAAACATATGTTAAACATCGTCCTTGCCGGCACTGTTGATTCATGGGATACGGTAATATATGCCATAAAATGTTTACATATATTAATATATAAGTTGACTATTGAATTATTATTATGCATGATGTATCTTCAATTTTTTGCTCTTATGTAGATGTTTAACGACGAAACCCCATTCCCCCTTGAGGACTTTGTGGATCTTCGTAAACGTTGGGCGTATATCCACAATCAACTTAAGGGTTCTGCTCCTGCTGTATGATATATCAGCAACATTTTTTGATGCACATATTTTTTGCTTTTGATGCACATAATGTGAACAATAGTTTTAGCTTTTGATGCACATAATGAAATCAATAATATTGGCTTTTGATTTAAACAATGTTAGCAGTTTAATTCTCTGATTCATTTAGCTTTGATGTAAATTTCTTTTGATGTAAATTCTGTGATTCATTTATAAGGATACAATATAGGAAGAATTGTGTTTGATGCACATATTGTGTTTGCATGTAAACAGAAGCTGTTTTGACAGGATAAATTATGGGAATAATTTGATACGCAGATAAATTTTATATTTAAAACAGTCTGTTTTTGGCAGCGGTTATAAACCTATCTGTAGTTATATGTCAAACGCTAATATAAATAAAAAATGTTGTTGCTGAGAATCGAACCAGATCACAGTTTAGTATATCACAACGGTTGACTAAACTAACCATCGTGAAATGGTGCGCGCAAACTGGAATACAACAACGGTTCCCGGACCGTCATTGTACGTACCTCATATACAACAACACTCTACATAACAACGCCTTCGCCCCCGTCATTATATGTCATTTCCAACCGTTGTTAAATGGATTTTTCTTAGTAGTGATAATATTACACCTAATAGCCATACTGTTAGACCATGGCCTTTAGTTTTGATGATAACAATACATTAGTTCATAGAGAACAATTTTGTATTCTAATGGTTTCTGTCAAATGTGTAGCTTTTATTATACAGGTTCTGACTCTGAAGCTTTGACGAGTGACGTCATCATATTTTGAATCAACACATTATGACTCTGAAGAGAAACAAGCGCGTTACAAGAGATAGTCAAGATCTAGAAAGCGGTTAGACAACGATTCTGAAGAATGTTTGTGCTAAAACCTCTGATCATGACTATGACTAAAGAGCCTCTGAAGATTTTGTTTTCTTCAAAGACTTTGTGCTTAAGATTTGAAGTTTTTGAAGAATAAAGTGCTGAAGACTATGAAGACCAGGTTCTGATGAACAGTGTCAAGGCTCTGAAAACCTTAGTTATGAAGACTCTCAACAAGGCCCTTGATTATTCTAACCATACTTCAACAATTTCATTTAGAAGCCTCTGATGATTAGAAGATGATAAGAACAAACCGTTACATGAGATAAATAGTACACAATACAAGATCAAAACATTCCTTCCACTACACAGATTTCGTGGAGTAATGACATTTATGTTGTACGATTTTTTCTCCTATCATTGATGAGGGTTATTCAAGGTGTCAGCTCATACCTGAAGATTCACATTCTACCCTCAAACGGATCTTTCCTTGGCTATATAAGGAAGACTTGATAGAATGGACGGGGTGGCTATTTTGTGAACAATATCAACATGTTATTCACACACTGCTACATTTTCTTTGATAAAAATTATTTTTGTGAATATTGTAAACACACTTTGAACTTTTGTTCATAATTTGTGAATCTCTCACTAAACTTAAACATTTTGTTAATCTGCTTTATAGAAGCACTCTTTGTAAGAGGAAATCAATCAATTCTCCAAAAATGATGTATGGGATCTTGTGCCAAGTCCCAAAGGAACTCATTTTATTGGAACTACGTGGGTCTTCAGAAACAAGTTCAACAAACACGGAGAGGTAGTGCGAAACAAGGCTCGACTGGTTGCACAAAGTTATAGTCAACAATAGGGGGTTGACTACTCTGAAACCTTTGAACCAGTTGCCAGGTTAGAATATATTCATCTCTTAATTTCCTTTATTGTTAATCACAACATCGTCTTATATCAGATGGATGTTAGAAGTGCATTTCTGAATGGATATATTACTCAAGAAGTGTATGTACATCAACCCTTTGGCTTTGAAAACCCTAAAAATCTAGATTTTGTTTTTAAGCTTAAGAAATCACTGTATGGTCTTAAACAAGCTCCCAGAGCATGGTATACAAGACTAAGCAAGTTTCTTCTTGAAAATGATTTCACCAGAGATAAGGTAGATACAACTATCTTCTATAAAACATTCAAAAATGATATTCTTGTTGTACAAATCTATGTTGATGATATTATATTTGGTTCTGCTAATGCTATGTTGTGCAAGGATTTTGCTAAGTCTATGCAGGTAGAATTTGAGATAAGTCTGATGGGAGAACTCAAGTTCTTTTTGGAGATTAAAATCAATCAGAGTCCAGAAGGAACGTACATTCATCAGCACAAGTACACCAAAGAACTTCTGAAGAAGTTTTACATGTCAGAATTCAAGATGTCTAAGACTCTTATGCATCCTACAAGTATTCTTGAAAAGGATGAGGTAAGTGGTAAGGTAGATCAGAAGCTATACAGAGGTATAATTGACTCTCTTCTATACCTTACTACTTCTAGACCTGATATTATGTTCAATGTATGCTTGTATGCATGCTTCCAATCAGATCCTAGAGAATCCCATTTAACTGTTGTTAAAAGGATCTTTATGTATTTGAAAGGTACTATTAACCTTGACTTGTGTTATAGAAAATCTAAATATTACAAGCTAGTAGCTTACTGTGATGTTGACTATGCTGGAGATAGACTTGAGAGGAAAAGCACTTCTGGAAGCTGTCAGTTTCTGGGAGATAATCTGGTCTCATGGTCTAGCAAAAGGCAATAAAAAATAGCACTATCAACTGCAGAAGATGAATACATTGCAGCCTCTAGATGCATCACCCAGATGCTCTGGATGAAAAGTCTGCTAGAATATTTCCAGATATATGAGAGTAACATTCTTGTACTATGTGATAATACATCTGCTATTTGTTTATCTAAGAATCCCATTTTGCATTCCAGAGCTAAATAAAACATCACTTTATACGTGACTATGTTCAGAAGGGTATTTTTTATATATAGTTTATTGATACAGACCATCAGTGAGCTGATATCTTTACAAAACCCCTTGCTGAAGATAGATTCGTCTTCATTCTGAAAATTTTCAAAATGGTCTTATGTCCAGAATGAATATGATGATTATCTCAGAATGGAAAAATACGACTCTGAGATAAGTCTTGGTTCTGAACGAATAAGTTTTTTGAAGTTATAAGGTCTCATAACTCATAAGTTCATAAGTATCCAATTGGAATTTGTTTGTTAAACAAAATCTGCTCTCTGGATATTGAACAATTTTTACATTAAATAGTTATCAATCAGTTTTGGAAAACATAATAGTTTTAAAGACAACTGTCTTAGAAATGTACTATTTTCCATTAAAAGAAGTTGGTTTGTTTAGTGAATAACTTTAAGTTATCCCCCCTTGGACGATTAGTCTTTAACATATGTTAGGATCTGGTGTCACTTATTGGACAAGTGACTCCAAGCACAAGGGGGAGGTTAATTATGATATTCAAAATTCATGATTAATTTAAATGTTTTATTACTTAAAAAACAAATTGTGTTAGTATTTCAGGATCAGAGAGAAAAGTAATGGAAAGAAAATAAAATAATAAGGTAAATAACAAAATTTCAAGAGATAATTGTTAGAGAGATGACATCATAGAATTATCTATGTTTGGTCAAATGTTAACCTAATTTTGTCTGCAAAAAGATCTTCTTGATATTTTGCTAAAATATTAATCTTTTATAGGATGGGCCACAAACCCTTGATACAATTGAATCAGGAGATTTTACGCTAGCTTATCCCCTAACCAAAAGAGAGCTTTTCCACGGGATGAACTCACAGATAGTTTTCACTCATAAGGCACTAAGACAACTTTGGCAAAAAACTTATATTTAAAGAGAGAGGTAAACTGTAAAGAATTAGAAAAACTCTGAATTCTATTGTGAAATTAAGTGAGGAGAAACCCCATGTATATAGATTTTTTTTTGGCTTAAAATGGAAATAATCCATGGGCCAAATTAATGACCTAATCAATTAGGCTAATCGATTATGTACTTCAAATGATCGATTATTGTGACCTAAAATGGAAGATTTTGATATAGAAGCATTACCAATAATTAAGAGAATGTCATGATTGATTTTAGACTCTATTAGGCATCATCTAATTGATTAGGCAAAGGATCTAATTGACTAGGCTGTTATAAAAAGTCCACTAATCAAACAGACAGTCCCCTAATCAACAGACGAGGCCTTAAAACACTTTTGAGTGATTTTGTTAAGTACATAGATTCTTTAAAATTATTTTAAGTGTGTGTGTGTGTGTGTGTGTGTGTGTTGCCTTAGTATCTTAGTAGTTACTCTCTTACTTTCACAAGACTCTAGTCACTCAGACAGACACCACTACTACAAAAAACACTTGTTACCTCAGACGCAAAATTCATAATACCTCACTACTACAAAACGCCCAAACAACAACGTCAGGTTTACAACGGCATCCTATACACCGTTGTTATAGTGCGTACTGGATGCGCGCGCATTATTTTAATTAGAAATTTCAAGGGTATAATAACGGTTGTTGTGAACACCGTGGTGATACAATCAAGCTTTCATGGGTTCGAACCTCATCGCCCTCAAATAGGTTATTCCTTTGGCGTAAATGCGCCCTTTTTAAGTTTTATTTATATTTAACTAAAAAATAATAAGGATATCACTACAGTTATTTCTTAAAACCGTTGTTACAAACTGATGCTTTTTTTATGTATTTTAAACACCAAGTATATATCAATTTATCCACTGAAAAAAGAAACAAGACGAAACAACCCTAACACCAACGCCGTCACCATTGTCGGGAAGCAGAGAACAACAACAAGAAAGTGTTCTACTTTAAGGTGTTGCAATGTCGCATTTGAAGACAAAATCATCCAAAGGTGTTTCTATGTCTTCTTCCGCTGTAAAATCTCGATCTGGAAATTTTTGTGGTTGTGATGGTCGTATGGTTTCGTACCAATGCAAGAAGGGACAAAATAAAGGAAGGCTTTTTTGGAGATGCCCATTTGGGAGGAGCGATGAAACATGTAATTTGTTCATATGGGATGAAGACGTGGGAGAAAGAGATGGAAATGAAGATGAGAGCATTATGAAGTCAAAGTTGGAAGTTGTGGGCTATTTGAAGGTTATGTATGAGGATTTAAAGAAAAAGATCAAGAATTTGAAGAACAAACTGAAATCAGAGATATTTTCTGGAAATCTCAAGATGTTATGTTTTCTTGTCTCCTTTATGTTTAATGTTTACTTTGTTATGAAATGTAATAGTTGATATAATAAATAAATACCTATCTATACGGTTTTTATTTATTTTAAAATTCACAGATAAAAGGGTTATCACTACGGTTCTTCTGGTTAACCGTAGTGATATATTTATAATAAATAAATACCTATCTATACGGTTGGTATTGTTAACAGTTGTGAAATAGTTTACCCATATATAAGCGAAATAACTTTCACTTATTGATAGTAGTGCCGTTGCCTTCAAAGTGAAACCCTAGAACCCATTTTTTCTCTTCGTTTTCACCATTAGCCGTGAATCTTGTGCTTCATACATTAAGGTATTCTTCTTCTTCCATCTATTGTTAGATATTTCCCATTATCTCGTTTGTTGCATGTTGTTTTTGTTGATTGTTCTCATTTTTTCAGATTCGTTTTCACTACCTTAACAAAGACCATAATTTGGAAACTTCATAATGTTTGTGTAGCTATGGAAAAAAGTATAAGAAGCATGAAGCTATGATGGAAACTCCATCCACCTTATACTTTTTCTTGATAGCTCCACGAACAAGATGTTAGTAAATGAAGAAACAACAGTGTAAGCAAACTTCATCTAGTTTTAGAAACAATGAAAAGAAATATAAGAAGTATGAAGCTTTTGTGTAAGCTTCTTCCTCCTTGTATTTCTTTTTCATTGCTTCCCAAACTAGTTGAACATCATAATTGATTCCTATTTCGCGATTAGTTTCATTAAAAGGTGCGTTATTCCTGTTCCTCTCTTTACTCTTCAATGGATTATGGTTTTAGGGTTGTTTTCAACTGAGGATGCTCATTTTTGAAGTTTGCTGTGTTTTCTTACAGGTTAAGGGGATGATACAGGGTGATGATGCTGGTGGTAGCAAGCGTATTATATGAGTTTATAATATCTGGATCTGGTATAGAATGTTGTTTGAGTTTATTATATTCTATGTAGATTGTTTGGTTTCACTAACCCTCACTTAAAATACATTCATTTAATTTGACATAGATACTTATAATCTGCAAATTAAGTTGTATTTGAAAACCAACTTATATGAATCAATGTTTTCGAATTGCATCCCTTTCATCGTTCATCTCACGATGTTTAATATATATATTATGGTATAATGATTTGGCTCCTTAGATGCATCGCCATCTTCCATTATAGTTAAATTTCATTAACAATAAATTATTATTTAATCTGCCTCTCCATCAACACTTATAATCGTAAATCTTCCGATTATAAAAATTATGATGATAAGTGATGATGATGAGGCATATTATCCAATGTCTTGTTCTTATGGAAATTTAACTATAATCGAAGATAGCGATATATCGAAGGAGTCAGATCAATAAACCACAATATATATGTAAAACAACGTGAAATGCACGATGAGACGAATGCAATCAGAAAACATTAGTTTGTTTAAGTTGGTTTTCAAGAACAATTTAATTTGCAGATTATAGACTTCTTCATCAAATTGATTCCATGTATATTTCATTAGTGAGGTGTTTGGAAAACAAGCAATCTACATTTAATATAATAAACTCAGGATATTTACAACAACGGTTATCTATTGTAACCGAGATCATAGGTAATTTATGTTTTACATAATTCGCTGTTGATGGGTTTCGAACCCAGTACCTAAGTGTATGTATCACAACGGGTTATTATCATAACCGTTGTGATAAATGGCGCGCGTCTTGCCTTTCAATAACGGTTTCCAAACCGTTGTAGAAACAACAAACTTACAACGACAATCTACATAACAACGCCTTCTACCGTGTCATTATATGTCATTTCTAACCGTTGTTAAATGAGTTTTTCGTAGTAGTGCCTCGGCTATAGAAGCGAGGTAATGGAGGGCAACATGATAACTCACAACTTAACACCTCAGTGTTATTAAAATTGAGAGGTAAAGTTAAATGCACATGAGTTTGAACCCCAACAACAACACTTTTATTATTTTCAAAAGTAGCGTATATTTTATCTCGGTTTATCTTGAAAACCGAGGGGTTAGATAATTTCTTTTTAAATTGTTACATTGTTTACCCAAAATATTACATTGTTTATCCAAAATATTACATTGTTTAAAATAAAAGTCAAATTCCATAGTGAACAAGGTAAAAATCAAATTCCCTGAAAATCTAGAATTTAAATCTTTGATTCTGAAGCAAAATAAAATAAGGGTTAGATAAATAAAATAAATATCCGAATATATAATTTTGTGCTTAAATAAATATTTAAGAAAACAAACCTTAAACCCAAGTAATTTTCTGCTCTTACAATCCATCTTAGAGAACTTTTTCAAACGTCTTCATGTTTCAAGCGCTTTATGTTTCATTTAGGTTAAATTTTCAATATTCAGCATGCTTTTATAACGGACGTCCCTTAAGTTTCACGCGGATCACTAATGACAGATTTTTTAGCGTTGATAAATATTAAATTGACGATAAAGATTTGTTTAAGGATGAATAGTAAAAAAACGCTTAACTATCCCCTCAACCAAGAAGAAAACTGAGGTGAATAAGCTATTTTTTTTTTAAATTACATTGTTTACACAAAACATCGAAAAACATTATTTACATTGTTTATTCATGATAAAAATGGACAGGAGTGACTATAAAAGCGAAGTTTTATTTTAACTATCACCTCAGTTTTAAAGAAAATCGAGGTGACTATTTTTTTTAAATACATTGTTTACATAAAACATCAAAAACATTGTTTACAACAAATCTTAGGTGATATCCAGATTTTGTTGGAAACCCATTAAAACAAATATTTTTGAAACAAGAATGAAGTTCTGCACTTGCAATCTATCAACTGAGTACTCTTCAAAGATTGAGTTAGTTCCCTTAATTATTGGTTAAACTTCATTCATTGTTTAACTTGAAGTAAGAATGATTTTCTGAACTTTCGATCTATCAACTGAGCTCTTTTCAATGGTTGAGTTTACTACATTGTTGGTTAAGCTCCTTTCTTTGGGTAACTTGAAACAATAATGCTTTTATGCACTTGCAATCTATTAACTGAGTACCCTTCTTTAACTGATGATTATTTCAAAATATACAACAACGACAACATCAACACTATTATATGAGATAGATTGCAAGGGCAGAAAAAAATGTTTTGTTCAAGATAGAATAACATTGAAGATTTTTTCTGTCTTGCAATCCATCCCAAAGAATGATACTTGGGGCGACTTCATATTAGTAATGATTAGGGTAAAATTTGTTTAACGAGTGCTTTTATAGTAAAATCTTATTATTTTATACCTCGGTTAAATAGAAAACCGAAGGGTTAGAACATTTTGTTTACACTTATAAACAAATAAAATCATAAACTACGATAACTGGGAATCAAAGCTTGTACTGAGTTGTTTTTTCACCTCAGTTATTTTAAAAATCGAGGGAATTATATATATTTTTGTAAATAATAAAAAGAGCGCGCCTTAACTTTATACCTCAGTTTTCTATTGTTCGAGGTGGAACCTTCGTTATGAAAAGCGTTATTTGTTGTAGTGCATGATCGATCGAGCTTTCACATTTCCTCTTTTTTACAACTCAAAAGCTTTCAAATTTCCTTTGTCAGATATATCGATCAAATAAGCACATCATTGGAACCTTAAAAATCCCACTTGACGAGACTTTATATGTTTTTAAGTTAAACACCATCGTGAAAGAGTTAGAAAAATATTATCACCGACTTCAACAAGCATAAGCGGTGTCGTCGTCAAAACACTAAGAAGGTCACCAATGTCAGGATCATTAACTTCATAACCTACAAGCACATATATTCACACTAGGACCTTTAAAAATCCATGTCACAAGAACCAGGGACATTTACAATTCTAATGTGATATAAAAGCCTAATACGACCATTTTTTCCACAATAATGACCAACAACTTTAGAAGAATTACTCTTACCATTATTTTTAGTGAGAAAGACATTATCCTTAAAAGGTTTTCTAAAATTGTGTCTTTCATCACCTGTCTTTTCAAATTTTTAATTTCAAGTTTTAAACTAGGACACATATCACACTCAATTACATCTACGACCTTTGACTTTATGACCCTTCGTCTTATAGAACAATTGCTTACTATTCACTTATTTAAACCTAAATAATCAATTTTGTAGTGTTTGAGTTCATCACATTTATAATAAACAAATTACTGCAAATCATATATATTAGCGGAACCAACAATATTTAAATAAATAAACATTTATAAAAGAAATAAAATAAATTACATATTAAATTCTTAATCATATAATTTCATTAAATTTATTTATTTATAAAAACATACTAAAATATAAATTAAAATTTTATATTATTAACCATTGTCAAGTATATGGTGTAAATTGATTTTTTTTATCACCAACATCAACATACCCATCTGTCAATTAGTTTTCAAATTTATCTATCTATAATACATTTTTTTTTTAGTAAAAATATATGACATCTATTTATAATGTTAATAGACTTGTTCATGGATACAATGTTTTTTACAATTTATATACATTAAAAATTACCACAACTATAAACATAGTTAAACGAAAATAATACATCATGTGACATCCGTATGAAATAAAAGATCTTAAACTTTAGGCTTAAATGCACTTTTGGTCCCCTAGTTTATATTTTTTCCACTTTCGGTTCTCCTATTACAAAACCTGCGATTTTGGTCCCTACATTTTGATGTCTTTGCAATTTTGTGGTCCCCCTCCAATTTTGCTCCAAAATAGTACATGAACAGTGCATGTCCGTACATGAACAGTGTATGCCCGTACATGAACAGTGCATGTCCGTACATGAACAATGCACTGTTCATGTACGGTTTTGGAGCAAAATTGGAGGGGGACCACAAAATTGCAAAGACCATCAAAATGTAGGGACCAAAATCCCAGATTTTGTAATAGGGGGACCGAAAGTGTAAAAAATCTAAACTAAGGGGACCAAAAGTGCATTTAAGCCTAAACTTTATAATAGAGAAATTGTAAGCAAAAAACATTAGAAAATGGCTTCTCCCGGACTCGAACCGGAGACCTTCAGTGTGTTAGACTGACGTGATAACCAACTACACCACGAAACCAGCTTGCAATTTAATTTGTTAAATTATATATAATTTAAAATCAATTGCGATCTTCTTTATATCTTTTTATTAAACATCGCATATTTTACTTATCCTTTCTCTTCTTCTTTCGTTTCGCCGAAACCCTAATCTTTCACGTTTGTTCCATTCAGTCTCAGATTCTTCCTCTTCCTCCCTCCCTCTCGTTGAACTCTCACCACACTCCAAAATGTCTGCAGCTCTTGATATGACTCTCGACGACATCATCAAGAACAACAAAAAATCTGGATCCGGAAACTCCAGAGGCCGATCCAGACCCGCACCCGGTCCCGGACCCGCTCGCCGGCTTCCTAACCGCGTCTCCCGTGCCACGCCTTACTCCGCCGCTAAGGTAATTTGCTTTCGTTTACTTTGTCAACAAAAATTGAATTTTTTCTCAACTTGGATTTCAAAACCCTTATTTTTATTTTTTATTTTAAATTTGGATTTGATTTTGTGTTGGTTTTAGGCGCCGGAGACGACGTGGCAGCATGATTTGTATGGAGATCAGCATGTGGCTGCGGGTTTTCCCGCTCAAGGTGGTCGTGCGCCTTCCATTGAAACTGGAACCAAGCTCTATGTTTCTAATTTGGATTACGGCGTTTCCAATGATGATATTAAGGTATTCCATTCCCTATCTTTTGCTGTGTTTTTTTGAATTACATTAGTGAATTCGTAAGTGGAAATTTGTTAGGGAATTTTGTCTTATGCTTTTATTAGGGTTTCATAGATTCAGAGATCCATTTTTAAATTAAAGGGTATTTCAAAAAACAATGTAAGGAAAAAGTATTATATAAAAATCACAGCTTTATATTGAGGTATTAATATATTAGTGATTAGTAAAGAAGTATCTGGAATTTTGTTATGGCACCTGTCTTGCCATGTGAAATTGCATGAGAATTTGTAAGGGGAGAGTGGGAGTGAGAGCATGTTAGGGAGTTACTGTTTGTGAGAGTTGAAAGTTGGTTTTTATATCAATCTGGCTGAAAGTTGGTAAAAATCAATCTGGCCGTGCTTTATGTCATAACTTTTCTTTTGTTATAGCGCTCAACATATTGCTTATTTGCTTGTGAAATCGAATAAACATTTTTTTGCAGCTATATCTTATAACATTGTTCATGCATGTGAAATTTGATTTCTAATTAGCTTTTCTTATCTTATAAATCATTAGCTTATTTATGTTAAATAGCCGCTATGGTGGTGCTATACTGCCATAATGTAGCGGAATTTGAACTGACCGCTATTGTTCCGCGAGATGCTATTTAGTACAGAATATTCTCAAATAGCTGCTATAGTGGTGCTATAGTACTATTTATTGCACAGATAAATTTTATCCACCCTGTTTTTTCTGCTATCTGCCATTGGCAACACTGGCTTATGTTCAATGTTGTCAATTGCGGATTGCAAAAACTAGTAGTTTGTTCAAATTCCACTATGGCACCTAGCCTGAGTGCCTTAGGCACGCCTTTAACTACACTGATCTGTATTCCTTCTATCCAGAACTTAAACTCAACATGCTAGTTTTACAGGCTCTGAAATTTACAATTAATGTTTAGATTTCAATTTTCATATTATGCAGGAATTGTTTTCTGAAGTTGGTGACTTGAAACGACACGGTGTTCATTACGACAGGAGTGGAAGATCAAAGGTATTTTGTCCTGTTGGCTTTTTTATGTCATTCTGATCATTTCTTTTTGTCCTGCTATAGTTTATATAAAAAAAAAAAACTTCTTTTTCATAGGGTACTGCAGAAGTAGTCTTCTCACGGCGACAGGATGCTGTTGCTGCTGTAAAGAGATACAATAATGTTCAACTAGATGGGAAACCAATGAAGATAGAGATTGTCGGGACAAACATTTCTACACCTGGTGCAGTTCCGGCTGTAAATGCTGCTCTTGGAAATTTTAATGGAATTCCTCCAAGGTATTCACCGGCTTGACTATGCTATAATGATCTTCTATTTAATCTTTTTTTTAAGAGTGAACCTTTCGTACAGTCTTCTTGCTTCTCGTCTGGCTAATTTGTGGATAATTGAATGGTGATTTTGGGTGTGCACACATGTGTGATTTAGTTTTGTTTTAGTCTTGCTGCTATACTGGATTAAGTCATGCTTTATGATGATTGCAATCAGTTGATATCTATGTTTAGTTTTTGGATTCAATTTTCTGAGTCAGTTTTTTTCCTCATCCTTTGACTTATTGGAAGTCTCAAATTTTTTTTCCCATCCTTGCAAATACATTCTGGTTGCTAGTTCTAAATATTCGATGAATATGGATGGCAAGTGTATCATGTTTATTTGTTCTTAATACTGTGTTTCCTTTTTGGAACTTGCTTTTGAAATATGAGGAAACCACTTCTGTGATTGATGAAGTACTTTTGTTTGATCAAATGGTTAAGTTAGTATTATTTCTTGCATTAAATATGACTGTAATTTATATGTCTTGAGCAGTGGTCAAGGAAGAGTTGGAGATTTCCGAGGGCAGGGAGGAAGAGGTCAAGGCATTCGAAGAAATCGAGGACGTGGAAGAGGTAGCGGTGGAAGTCGTGGTGGTGGTCGCGGTGCCGGGCGCGGTAGAGGTCGCGATGAAAAGGTATCTGCAGAAGATCTTGATGCTGAGCTGGAGAAGTATCATGCAGAGGCCATGCAAATAAACTAAAGGAGCTATCTTGTTCTGTTTTCTTGCTTTTACATCTATGGTTATTAGGGGGGGCATTGTGATGGATCGCCACATGTTTATGTATTTGGAGCCCAATGTTTTTAGAGAAGGGAAAAAATTACTCGAGTGAAAACTGTTGCTTCATATAATGGAGTTTGGGCTTCTGTTGTCTAAAATATTCGTATTACTCAGGAATGTATGAACTTTTGAGTTAAGAGAAGTCAGGTTGTGCACTCTAGGTTGCTTTCATTGACTTTAATAATTTGTTTATCAACAAGTGGATTAAGGAAGTGGGGGGTGGGAGGGAACCATGCTGTCGTCTATCAATGCACAGAAAAATCTCTGGCTTCAAAACGTGGAATCTTCAAATAAGGTAGATTCCCCGCTACTCCTTCCACAACCCTATCTCAAAAGAAGTGCTGTTTTATCTTTTGTTATTTAATTTTACCTTGGCCTTATGCATGTTTGATATAATCTCTTATAATAAGGTCTGTTATCTCGAGATGTTCATATTTGTTTTAGGGGAGTACATCTTTCATGACTGGTAATTTTTGGCATATATTATTTAGCAAAGATGGAATCTATCAACTGTTCTGCTATGCAGACTGAATGTACCGGTCAAGATTCAGGTCTACCAACGGGGATAACATTCCCGGCTATGGAATTCCAAATGGTCTACCATTAGAGTTGGTTTTGGGACATATTCACCAATAATGTTCACTCCGAACCTGCTTTTCTTTGTTTGCACTTCTCAACTGTGGTTGGGGTGATGAACCTGCTTTTCTTTGATTGTACTGTGAGTGTTGATTATATTTAAGCACCTAAAATTGTCTGTATAAGATGATAAGAATGCACTTTATAATAAAAAAAAAATAATGATATTAGGTTTTAGGTTTAAATTATGGAAATTTCATGACAAACTCTTTAAGGGGTGTGACCTTGACTAAGGCCGAACCTGAATGTGAAGACTTGCTTAGAAATTAATTTGAAAATACGAAGCAGTGGATAAAATAAGGTATGAAATGATGGGGTGGTGGGAGAGTTTGCTTGAATCTTTTTGTATATCGTACCATTTTGCAAGAAAAGGACAATGTGTGTTCCAACATAGGCAGCGAGTGTTTTTGAATTTGGATTCTGATGTTAGCTACATTATCCAAGATAGTTTGATTGAGATCGAAGAGTATATATTTCAATGTAGATGTTTTTATTTTTAGTTTTTTCATAAATAATTTAAAATGAGTTTAAAATATAAATAAAATCTTTTATGGTTGAATGCTTTGTATTCACAACATTGTTGACTTATTTATTTTTTAGAAGGGCCTTGGAGATGACTTGATTTAGGCTGGAGTAGTTTAATTCGTTAGGGAGGGTAGCTAAAGCTTTAGCTAGTTTTAACATTTGTATCGCTTATCTCCCTCTTTCTTTTTCCAATCTTAATTAGAAACAAAATCAACTTTCATATTTATAAACAAAATCAACTTTCACATTTTAAAGAGTGGTAATAGCATTGAAATCCCAATCTTGAAATATTTTGTAAGTTTTGAATTTTAAAATCCAAATGCTTTAGTATACAATATGTTGTGGACAGTCCTAATAAGATTGTCCCAATCCATTGATCCAACCCAACAAGCTACCCCCATTAGCCGATAAATAGGTGGACTTTCACTTGGGAGTATCATATAAAATACGTGTACTTTCACTTAGGAGCATCGTATAGGTACATGACCCTCCTTTTTTATCTCAATCGTTGATATACATTCAACAATCCTCCACATTTCACGTTGATCAATTGAGAACATTTATCATTTTCTTCTCTACATAAGTGTGACTTTCAATCACACCCATATATTCACTCGCTTACATTTGCAACACTTTTGTCTCTCTCAAATATTATTTGAACGTAGCAATGTTAACTGTACAAGTACTCCTATGATCACCAAGGGTCACAATCACTATCAAAAGCCTTTTTATAATGGTCATCTTCAGTCTCACATACTTAAGTTTTATCTCACTTACTTATGTTTCAGTACGAAATACAACATGTTATGAATTAGAAACCCATCCTCATATTCTTTTGGCTACTTTTTACATTTTTACTGTCTATCTACCTCTTTCTTCCTTTGACATTAATTATAATCAAAATCAATTTCACATTTATTAAGGGTGGTAGTTATTTTGGAATGAGTACATGCCAAATCTATTTACTAAATATAGTTTAATTCAGAATAATGACATATTACATTCTTGCACTCTTATGATATTTTCTAAAATTTGTGATTTTATAAAAATATGTTTATGATTTTAGAAATTAAAACATGTTTATTTAAATCTCAAACACTTTTAATATACGACATGTTCCGAGAAGGCTTAATAAGAATAACTAGGCTTAATAAGAATAACTAATCCGTAAGCCCACCTCAACAAGGCGCTCCACTAGTCGACGAATATGTGGACTTTCACTCATGGGTATTGCAAGACTCACATTCTCATCTCAACCAATGATATGCATTCAAACATCCACTACATTTTATGTTTATCAATCGAGAACATTTCTATAAGCGTTACATTAAGTCACGCCTAAGCATTAACTCACTCACACTTGCAACAGTTTCACCTCTCTTAAATACTGTCTCGAGGGTTGAAATGTTAACCTTCCAAAAACCCCTCTAATAACCAGAGATCACAACCACCGTACATAAGCATACGTATGAATGGTTGTTGTATAAGGATAATTTTGTTAGTTCTAAGAGAAGATAATCCAAACGCAAACTAGGTAAGTCAAACATACTAGTGCTGAACGAGCATAAGTGTTGCGCCACATGCCGCCTGAAGTTGCGCCCTTAGCCGTCCACTATTCACAATAGCTCACCCATATTTGGCTTAGGTGTGCTTGTCTCTCATTCGTTTATTAAAACTCTGGGAATGACATGTCCTTGCGCACAAACAAAATAGAAAATTTGGTCAATGAGGGAAACCACATTCTCAATAATTATAAGTTAAATATGGCTACCATGCATCCCATGTTTTTGAAGGAGGAGAGAGAATAATCGCTTCTTAGGTCTAAAGACCTAGGACTAAGGTCTCTCTATAAATATCTCAACCCTTAGGCTGAGAAAAAATCAAATTGTTTCACACAGAAAATACGTATATAAAGATTTTCATCACCTTGCATGAGCTAACTCTAAAAACAATCAAGAACTCTAAACATCACAAACAACTCTGCAATTATAAGGCTACCCCTATTGTACCTTTTAGCAAGTACAATTGGTTGTGCCTTTTGGTCTTTCTAATACTCCATATTCATTTCAAATTCTCATTAATGAGGTTTTTAAAGCTCAGTTGTGTAAATAAGTTTTGGTGTTTTTTTAATGATATTTAGGTTTACAACCCCTCAAGGTCTTCTAACTTGGTTCATTTTGAAGTGGTTCTCCTTTTACAGCGACATCATTCATGTTGAACATGTGACTCCATATACAAGAAGGAGTGAATTTTGGAGGTTTGAAAAAAGATAGTCCAAAACAAATTATTTTATGAATTAGAGTTCAAAAACATTTTAATAAAAAATATTTGAATAAGCAACGAAAAGTAAAGACAAAAAAAACGGAAAGTAAAAAGTTAAGGGAAAAAAGATAACACTAGAAACTTATAGAGGTTTCTGTCACGGTGAGAATCGAAGACCATAGCTATTGGATTAGCTTGACTCGCAAAGATAAGATATCATCACCGAACTTTTATTTTTCCAAGGAAAGGGAGAAAAGATCGAATAAAAAACCTAAGTAAACATAAAAAGCAAAAAGCAAGGCCTAAAGCAAAGCAAAGAGAGATCAAAGGTACGAGGGTTGGTTATACTAAGGGAAGGTACTAACACCCTAAGCATCTGTAGTATCCTACGAGAACCTCTTAAAGAATTTGTGTTCTAGCTAAAATTGTTTGCTAAGGATAAAAGATGGGCAATGAAAGACAAAGACAGGCAAGGTAAAACAACAAACATACAATGGACATGCGCATGACAATAAGTCAACACACAGTCCCTTTCCCTTGGATTAGGTCACAAGTATAGAAAGAAAGCAACAAATACATGGCAAATCATCATGTAATAAACAAGCATCAAATGAAGACACAAACACAATACATGGCAAGAATATCATTATGGTAAAAAAATAAGAAATCAGCAAAGGTACACAGTACATAGCAAGAACATCATGTATGGTATCATCAACACATAAAATAAAAAAAGTACACAGTACATGGCAAGAACATTATGTAATCAGCAGACAAAATAAAATAAACAAATACAAGTATCGAATGAAATCCATAGACACATGGTACAACATCATGTAATCAACAGACACCAAAGCAACAAATGGAAGGCGACGGCGTACTAATGACAAAGCATCATGAAATCAACAAAGATACATAGACACATGGCAAATCATCATGTATTCAACATCAAAGCATGATCAAACAACAAATGGAATGAGCAAGTACACATGGCAAAGCATTATGTAATCAACAACGTATAAAATCAACAACATACACAGTACATGGCAAGAACATCATGTATGATAAAACAACAACTAGAATAAAAAATATACACGACAAAGCATCATGCATGATAAACATCAACAAGTAAAATCAACAACGTACACGACAAAGCATCATGTAGAAACAGGTAGAATCAACAAAACACACATGGCAAATCATCATGTGAATCAAGCTAAACAAAATCAACAAACAAAAAGTACATGGCAGAGCATCATGGATGATAAAACACCAAATGAAATCAACAAGCTACACATGGCAAAACATAATGCGATAAAACAGATACATGGTATATCATCATGTAATCAACAAGTACACATGGCAAATCATCATGTGAATTAAGCTAAATGAAAGCAACCAACACAAAGTACATGGCAAAGCATCATGTAGAAACATCAAGAATTAATTAATAACGTACACATGGCAAAACATCATGGGATAAAACAGATACATGGTAGATCATCATGTAATCAATAAGTACACATGACAAATCATCATGTGAGTTAAGCTAAATGAAACTAACTGAAAGCTCATGTGGTTTGACTAAATTTTGGTTAAAACTTGATGAAGAACAAGATGATCAAACATGAAGAATTCTGCCAGAAAACAAAGATGTCAAATGAAATGTCCTAGCATGACATCTGGACAAATACAGAAGGTTGTTTTAATTATGTTCCAAGATTCAAGGTTCGGTCTGCAGTGGATCAAGGAGAGAAGATTTGAAGCCCAAGGTAGAAGACTATAAAAGGAAGACCAAGACCTAGGATAGTGACAGAGTTGAGAATCCTTATGTAATACTTTTGTAAAATAGAAAATAGGGTTTAGGGTTTTGAGAGTCGTAGGCTTTCTTGTGTTGTAAGTCTCCATTTGTATCAGATGGATACATTGTGGAAGACATATATGTTTATACAGATTCAGAAACCTTTAGGTAATGAATTGTATATTGTTCTTGGATGAAGCTTTGAAGCAAATCCAAGTAGGTTTGTTAGTCGAGAATGCTTGACTGAACTTTGCATTGAAAGAGGAGTATTTCAAGTAGGATGATACAATTATTGTGACTATAATAACTGTTAGATATCACAAGTTGTGATTAAGGGAGTGAGATGGGTTTCTCTTATCAATTAGATGTGATTTCTAATGATAAAGTTTTCATTGGGTAGTGATAGGTAAACAAGAGGATGTTTACTGTAAACCAGAGGTTGTTTACATAAAACTATACTACTGATAGTGGATTCTTCTTCCTGCCTTGGTAGCCCTTAGATGTAGGTGATTTGTACCAAACTGGGTCATCATATTCTGTGTTATTTATCATTCTGTAATTTACAGTTCAGTATTGATTAACATGTTGTAATAGATATTGAAACATATGTCTTGCTTCTGTTGCTGATATTCAGAGAATCAGCTTGTTTATTCTTCCCTTGTTCTAAAGTTATGCAGAGAACAATGTCGTGACATGTGTTAGGACATCTGCCATCTGCTACGCCAGAATTTCAAATTGTATCAGAGCAGGCATCCTGTATGTTTCTAGATAAGATCTTGGGAGATACTTTCTGGTCTTTAAACAACGCGTGTGTGCGATCATACTATTCACTGGATATCTAGAATGATTGGTATTGGATCAAGGTTGACAGCTCCTGTTGGTTGTCTTTTGCTTCTGTGAAGTTTCTCCAGCCGCTGCTGGTGAAAAGATTCCTTTTTGCTAGGTGTCCCCTAAGATGTCTTGACATCTTAACTGGAGCCCGTTGAAGATGTGTTGGTGTTCCACTGTATATGTTTCTGGTGAAAAGACCTTGGTAAAGCTAGATTGAAGACTCTTTTCATGAAGGTGTAAGCATCTATTGAAGTTCTAGCCATTATAGCAGGGAGTAATGGAATGGAGAGAGTTGATTATTGTTGTTCTGCCTTTGATGTCTTGGTACTGGAAAGATTAGTTTTTTCAGGTATTTTGAAGTCAGACGAGAAGAGGTATAGGTTATCGATTTCTTGGGTTATGAAACTGGTAAATACCTTTGTCATGATAAAGTTGCCAAAGACACTTGAGAATTCTCTCAAGTCCACTCATAAAGGCATCTCTTGTCATGAGGACTGTATTAGTAGAGTAATAATGGGGGTTGTTTTTAATCGTATCAACAGGGATTGTTCGATATTTGATGCGTGCCTTTCAATAGTTGCGATATTCTAAGTTAACGGTTTCAAAAGTTTCTCAATTGTTTTTAACATTCACTTGTAGCAAAAATTAATTGGTGACAAAGATTTTGTAAAAGGTTTTATAAAAGCATGTTAAGGTTAGGTTTCGCCAATCCCTTGCACGTATAAACGATTAATCAAGCATATGAACTCGGTTTCCGACCAATATAACCGCGTATCCTCCCGACTACGTTTATGTCAAAAGCAAAGTCGTGAGTATCGTTGTTTAGACCGTTAGATGATGTCTCACACTAACAATCTAAATAACGATCATTAAGATAAACACAATGCGAATAGCAAATCCCAAATCTATGTCTAGAGTTTGGTTTTTAAGAGATAAAATTGTTAGGTCATGACTTGTAGAATCTATGTCTAGAGCAAAACAAATCACACATGGATCATTAAGAGAAAACAACATCATCTATATTGATCAAAGACTTTGTTCATACACTATAGATCAAAAGCAATACATAAAAGTAGGATCAACTACATCTAACCTCAACATTGAGTGTTTAGCTACCACTTCTCATGGTAGATTGGATAATAAGAAAAGAGAGGAGATGAATAAACATCCACGACGAATAATCGAGAATGGATGCGACTTCAGCTTCTCCAATCAAAAATACACTCTTTGATGATCAAAATACTGTAAACTATGAATTCTAGTGAAAAATGAACAAGAGATCCCAATTACATAAAGTGAAAATCTATTTATACACTTCTGAAATCTGCACTATTCGCATTGCGAGCACACCATTCGCACTGCGAATGAGGAAAAATGGCACTTTAAGTGCCTCTGAGACTTAAACCGCCCCAAGCAGAAAGCGCGCATTCGCAGTGCGAACCTTTCCTTCGCACAGCGAATCACTCGCTAGCTCATTCGCACTGCGAATAAACTAGCGAGCCAGGCCAATCAAAATCCCAAACTTACTGCCTCTCTTCGCCAGCATCTTCACACCGCGAACCAACCAGCGAGCCTTCGCTGGACCCTCGCCAGGAGTTCGCAGTGCGAACTCTTTGTCATCTCAAAACTGGAACTTACTGCCATCATTCGCTGACGCCTTCGCTGTCGTTCGCAGTGCGAACCTTCGCTGGACCTTCGCCAGATCCTTCGCACTGCGAATGCTCTGTTGCAGCAATAATTTTCATGGCAACTTGCATTCACTCCATGTGTTTCACACTTTTGCTCCTTTCATGCCTATACCTGCACATTAACACACAAATTACAAGCTCCACACATATGTTCCAATGTAAGCCTTACAACACAATTTACCGCTTACATTCACACTTTACCGTTGGAAAGAAATGAAAAATGCCAAGTATTTCATACAAATATATAACATGATTGACATCTAACAAACTCTCCCCAACTAACTCTTTGTTTGTCCTCAAGCAAAGTATGCCTCTCACGAGGATTTGCTCGAGCATTCAATTCAACCACGACGCGAAAAACGGCTCAACTAAACAACGATCACAACAACGCACAATTACACAATTCAAGAACCTATAACGTAAAAGAACTTGCCTCTCAAACAATTTCAAACAATGTTTCCAGAGACAACTAACTCATCCTGCACATGTCATTCTACACTCCTTTTCGAAAAGGATTGAAGGCACACGTGCATACAAACACGGGACATATACACTCAAATGACCAATGATGCAATACTAAGCAATTCATATCAGATCTCAATGAACACAAAAGAAATCATGGAAGTAAAAGATCACTAAGGACTTCAAGGGTGTAGCTCGGTCGGGTGAACAAAAAAGTGACATTTCTAATGGTCTTTGAAACGAAATTGCCGAAGCAAAAGAACATTCACTATACACATACTCACACAACACACTTCATTTCACCAATTTTTCATTCCACCTTCACAAACTACCATGCACAATTATTGATTCTATATTTTTTTCATTCAAGCAAGCATTTTCTCATTTGTACAACATATTCACACTCTTTTCTTTACATGCTTACTTGAATATTATTATTATTTTTTTCAAAATTTGGAGTAATGCACCCATATTCTTTTTATTCTCCCCAATTCATTTTCGACTCAACCTAATGTGAATGTTCCTTGCTTTTTAAGGCAAGGAAGAAAAAGTATACAATTTCAAAGGTTCAAGAAGAAAATGTTAGAAACTCACCAAAATTAGTGATGAACCAAACTTGCAAATTATGTACATAAAACAAGTTCATCACTAAACTGAGTTCTATACTGTGAAGGCTCAAAGGGGCTATCAAATGCTCACTACTCACGGGTGACTTAATATATGGACATGGTTGTGCTCATTTTCAACAAGTGCCTTGATCACTTCTCCTACTTCCACAAAATCACATGGTCACAAGATAAGGTATGAATTAAAAGTAAAAACAACATTCATCAACAATCCTTAGCATATACTAACACTTTGAAGGCTTCTCACTTTAATGGTTTTGATCCTAAAATGACACATGCATTCAAAGGAAGTTGTAACATGAAACAACATTATCAATCACACAAGACACACAGTTCTAAAACATACAAAATTCTCGAACTAGGTAACGATGTACCTTGTCGCAACGCAATGCTTAAGATACTATCATAGCCCTCACATCATGGAGGAATCTTTCTTTAAAAATCAAGAGTCCAACCTACTCCCAAAATTCCATCATAAAAGAAGGAATATTAACATGAAAACATACTAACAATTAAAAACTAACAAATTATTAGTAAAAGCAAAACAAAATTTTTTAAACAAAACACTTAACATTACTCATAATAAATAAAGTGCTTGGTGTAAGAACACTTACAATATCCAAAATGGTACCACTAGGGTACAAGTACACCAATATCAAAACATTCCACTACGTGGATACATTAGACTAGTAAAAGCTGAAAAAAATACAAATAATAAGAAAACTTCACTTTGGAGACCAAAGGAAGTGCACAAGTCTGAAAATCCAAAATTAGTCCTCTTCGGACTCAATCTCCAACACCTCTGTAACCATCTCATCCTCATCAGAAGTACTCCCCGAGACCTCCACATCAGTGCCATTACCCTCAATCTCATCACCGTCACCATCCTCATCAGCTTCATCACCTGCAGAACCACCAGCCGAATCCTCCCCCCTCCAAAAACTGGCCTGGCCTCAGGCCATCCAGCATGTGCGAGGAACTGCTCCCTCGACATCATAGTACGCTCAGTAGAAGGATCACGGATCTGCAATTGGAGAACCTACAAAGAATCATGAATATCAGTCATAGCACGCTGCTGAGTAGCCATCCAATCCCAATTATATTGGCAGATCTCCTGCTGATACGGATAGAAATTCGGCGCCTCAAATGCATCACCACCACTCGTGCCAGCTCCTGCAGCAGCAGCAGTCCCTGAAGTCTCACCTCTAACACCCTTTTGTTTGCAAAATTTGTCGACATATCGATCATCGATAGTCGACGTGACAGTGACCTGACGACGCGAAGGTAAATTTACACCAGCTTCAGCACATAAGGCCATGATAAGACACGGAAAAACAAGAGGGAAATTTTTCCTCGACGCGTTCCCTCCTAATCCACTCTCAACAATGGACCTTATCTCATCTGCTATTATCCTCGCGACATCATTTTCCACGTTTGTAAGGATGCTATGCACAAGGTGAGCCAAGCGAATCGGAACAGTAGAGGAATGTGACTTTGGCGTAATGTTGGTCACCACCAAAAGTAAGACAAGTTGAGCCAAAGGTAACATGTCATCTCGATGATATCTCACAGCAACTCCCGAATGGTTTAACTTAACTTCTTTACCCAGGCGCAACAGATCAGAGGTCATTCGTGCGATATCCCTGTTACGGTTTAGGTTCCTGTGGTAATCATCTTCCTCACTAGCACGCAATGGCAGAGGGTCTCCAAGCACACGGTTAATAGTCCTTCGATCAAACCTTGCAGTTCTGCCTCCAACAATAGTCGTCCAATTAAATAGGTCTCCCTCATCAGGAAGGGCATTAGCATAGAATTCGCGAACCATCTCTACATTGTACGAATCAAGGGGCGTTATCAGCTGATCCCACTTTTTTTCATGCAAGAGGGCAGCTACCGATCGATAAGTCCCTTGATCATTCAAAATAAATCTTTTTTCAGCAAGGATGGTTCTCGTCTCCAATACCTCATATCTCTGGGCCTGCCGAATACCTTTGAAACGAGTGTCGTTGAACATGATCGGAACCTGTCTGGATGTTGATGTTTTTCTTTTCTTGATCATGGTTTTAGGACCCATCTGCACAAATGACAAACAAATCCACACAAAAACACCAAGACAGATGATTAGAAATAATCACACACATGCATCAGAATGAACTATCAGAAAAACAAAAATCTGGGTTGCTCGCTAGAACACTCGCACTGCGAAGCCTGGCGAACGCTCGCCCCAGGTTCGCAGTGCGAACAAGCCAGCGAATGCACGAAAATTTTGAAAATTTTTTGCAGACCCAGATTTCACTACATAGCAACATTCTAAATGTATTCTATACTAAAAAACCAGCATAAAATTAGACATGCATTGAACAACCCTAAGCAGAATTTAACCCTAAACTTTATACACATTGTCATGCATACTTCATAACACAATCTAATTAATTAGAAAACACAGAGAAAAGAAAAGCAAACCTGGTTGGAATTGGTAATTGAGTAAAAGAAAAAACTTGAGATGATGGCAGAAACTTGCACGTGAGAGGGGAGAGGATTTGAGGTTTTTTTTTCTCTTTTTGGCTTATGGTTGAAAGTGAGAGTGAGAGACTAGGGTTTGGTCCCCCCAAGTTCTCAGAATTTCAACATGGGTCTTGGGCCTACGTACAGGCCCATCTATCACAAACCCTCGCTTTTAATGATGTGGCAGCAAAACCACCCAGGCTGGTTCGCTGATGTTCGCAGTGCGAATGGCCAGCGAATGCTCGCCCCAGATTCGCAGTGCGAACAAGCTAGCGAACAAGACAAATTTTTAAAATTTTCAGGTCTGTCTTGCTGCCATATTGTATAAGCTTCAATACTACAATGTACTATACTATTCTCACAAAAATGACTTCAAACAGAAAATACAAGCAAAATACTTACAATGTTGGGGTGCCTCCCAACAAGCGCTTGTTTAACGTCGGCTAAGCTCGACGGTCCACTGCAATCTCACGGATCGCGGAAGGGAACAATGGCGGGATTTTGCTCGAAATCACCTCCAAGGTAAACTTTCAATCTTTGGCCATTGACAGTCCAATTCTCTTTGGTTGTTGTATCTTCTATTACGATTGCTCCATAAGGCTTTATTTCATGAATCCGAAACGGACCCGACCATTTAGACCTTAACTTTCCCGGGAACAATTTTAACCGAGAATTGAATAGCAGTACCAGCTGTCCTACCTCAAATTGCTTGATGATTATTTTTTTGTCATGGTAAGACTTTACACGCTCTTTGTACAGTCTATTGGAATCGTACGCCTGAAGGCGTAATTCATCCAATTCCTGTAATTGCACTTTTCTTTTTTCGCCGCTTAGAGTTGGATCAAAATTTAAAAATTTTAAGGCCCAAAACGCCTTGTGCTCCAACTCCACCGGCAGGTGGCAATTCTTACCATACACCATTTTAAACGGTGTGAGACCGATCGGAGCCTTAAAAGCGGTCCGATACGCCCACAACGCATCATCCAATTTGTTGGCCCAATCTTTTCTCGAGGCCGAAACAGTTTTCTCCAAAATATGTTTTATCTCACGATTAGATACCTCCGCTTGACCATTAGCTTGCGGATGATATGGTGTGGCAACCTTGTGCTTCACACCATACTGCTCCAAAGCTTTGTCAAGCTGAGTGTTACAGAAGTGAGAACCTCCATCACTTATTAACACTCTAGGAGTACCAAAACGCGCAAAAATGTTTTTCTTCAAAAATTTCACAACTGTTTTTCCGTCGGCTTTAGCACAAGCTATCGCCTCCACCCACTTAGACACATAATCGACGGCGACCAAAATATATTCATTAGAGAATGAAGATGGGAATGGACCGACAAAGTCGATCCCCCAACAGTCAAAAACTTCAATCTCTAACATATTCTGTAAAGGCATCTCGTGTCGCCGTGAAATTCCTCCACTTCTCAGGCACCTGTCACAACTAAGGGCATGCGCGTGTGCATCTTTGAATAAGGACGGCCAATAAAAGCCCGACTGAAGGACTTTAGTGGCCGTTCTCAACCCATTAAAGTGTCCTCCATACGGAGAGTTGTGACAGTGCCACAGAATATTCGTGGCTTCCTCCAATGAGACACACCTTCTTAAGAGGTTGTCGACACCAAGTTTGAACAAATAAGGTTCGTCCCATACGAAAGACTTGGCATCAGACAAAACTTTTCTTTTTTGGTGGTGCGTTAGACCGTCCGGTATCAATCCGGTGGCTTTGTGGTTAGCCATGTCGGCGAACCACGGTCTAACCTGCACTCTAAACAGTTTTTCATCCGGGAACTCCTCTTTAACCTCAAATTCATTTTTGGTCACGTCAACGTTGACCATGCGGGATAAGTGATCCGCCACCACATTCTCAGATCCCTTTTTATCACGAATTTCAAGATCAAATTCCTGTAACAAAAGGATCCACCGAATAAGCCTTTGCTTAGAATCTGGTTTGGTGAGCAGATACCTTATAGCCGTATGGTCCGTGTAAACGATGACATGTGAACCAATCAAGTAGGAACGAAATTTCTCCAACGCATACACTATGGCAAGCAACTCTTTCTCAGTTGTTGCATAGTTAATTTGAGCCTCGTTTAAAACTTTGCTCGCATAATGTATAGCGTGGAAAACTTTCATTTTCCTTTGACCCAAAACAGCCCCAACCGCATAATCGCTAGCATCGCACATTAATTCAAAATCCAATTTCCAGTTAGGTGCAATGATTATCGGTGAGGTTGTTAAACTTTTTTTCAAAAAATTAAATGCAAAAAGACAAGACTCGTCAAAGTCAAAAATCTTACCTTGGACGAGCAAGTTGCTCAACGGCTTTGCGGTCTTTGCGAAGTCCTTGATAAACCTTCGGTAAAACCCGGCGTGTCCAAGAAAGCTCCTTATACCTTTGACATTCATCGGTGGTGGTAATTTCTCAATAACGTCCACCTTGGCTTTATCAACTTCAAGGCCCTTTGAAGAAACTTTGTGACCGAGCACAATTCCTTCGTTAACCATAAAGTTGCATTTTTTCCAATTAAGCACCAAATTGGTTTCCACACACCGTTCCAACACCGTATCCAAATTTTTCAAGCACAAATCAAACAATTGTCCAAAAACCGAGAAATCATCCATAAAGACCTCAATTGTCTTTTCGATCAAATCCGAGAAGATAGCTTGCATACACCGTTGAAAAGTCACCGGTGCATTACATAATCCAAACGGCATCCTCCGATAAGCGAAGATTCCAAAAGGACATGTAAAAGCGGTTTTTTCATGATCCTCCGGGTTCACAATAATTTGGTTGTAACCTGAATAACCATCCAAAAAACAGTAGAATTGTTGACCGGAAAGCCTTTCGAGCATTTGATCCATAAAAGGTAGAGGAAAATGATATTTTCTCGTAGCTTTGTTCAACCTACGGTAGTCGATGCACATTCTCCACCCGGTAACTGTTTTTGTTGGAATGAGCTCATTTTTCTCGTTTCGGACCACCGTTAATTCGCCTTTTTTGGGTACCACATGCACCGGACTAACCCACGGGCTATCAGAAATGGGATAAATCATTTCGGCATCTAACATTTTTACCACTTCTTTCCTAACCACTTCTTTCATGATTGGATTTAACCGGCGTTGAGGTTGAGCAACCGGTTTAAAATCTTCCTCCATGAATATACGGTGCATGCAATACGAAGGGCTTATGCCTTTGAGATCGGACAACGTCCATCCCATTGCATCCTGATTTTTTCTCAACACTTGAATTAAGCGGCTCTCCTCGTTTTCAGACAAAATACTACTTATGATCACCGGTTTATTACCACCGTCATCGAGAAAAGCATACTTCAAGGTTGACGGTAACACTTTCAGCTCAAGTTTTGATGGTTCATCATTAACCACTTTTTTTAGAATTTCCTCTTCATACTCCCAAGGTTGTAATTCTTCCAAAGATTCAAGCTCTAACAAACACTCTTCAAGAGCTTGCTCTTCTTCAACCGAGAATATTTCCAAGGAATCATCCAAAGCACTTTGTAAAGGATCAATGACATGAATTTGCTTTGTAACTTCAAAACTTGCTTTCTCCGTTGCATCGATTCGGAAACAATCACCTTTATCTTTCTTGTGCTTCATGGCATCATAAAGATTGAAACACACCTCTTCATCTTGGACTCTCACTTTCATGAGACCATCGTCAATGTCAATTGCCATTTGGGCAGTTTTCATGAAAGGCCTTCCAAGAATCAAAGGTGCATCCTCATCCTCTTCCATTTCAATGACAACAAAGTCTATCGGAAACAAAAATTTGTCCACTTTGACCAACACGTCTTCCACTACACCGTGAGGACGGGTAGTGGATTTATCTGCGAGTTGCAACGTCATTTGCGTGGACCTTAATTCCATGTGTCCTAACCGTTTCACAATCGATAATGGTATCAAGTTGATGCTAGAACCCAAATCAATCAATCCATTGCCCACATACATGTTTCCTATCGTAACTGGCAATGTAACTCGTCCCGGATCACATTCTTTTCGCGGGAGAGTCCGTTGAATGATGGCACTACAACTTGCATCTACCATAATCGTCTCCTGATCTGTATACCTTTTCTTCTTCGTGAGGATATCCTTCATGAATTTCGCATATTTAGGCATGTGCTCCAAAGCTTTGGAAAATGGAATATTTATTTGTAATTGCTTGAAGATATCCATAAACCGAGAATAGTGCCGCGCACTATCTTTTTTTGTAGGAGCATGCGGATATGGTAGATGTTGAATCGGAATATTGTTCATCGGCTCTTTTCCCTTCCTAGCTCTCTTCACTCTTTCTTCACTCTCTATTTTTTTCTCATTCTCACTTTTTTCCTTCTCATTTTCAACTAAAACACCCTCAACATTTTTTTCTACTTCAATCTCCTCATTATCTTTTTCTTTTTCATTTTCAACTACAACCTCCTCCTCCACAACTTTCTTACCTACACCCATGTCAGTCTCTCTTCCACTTCTTGTAAGAATTGCTTTGCAATCTTTAGGATTCGGAAGCGTATTTGCCGTAAAGTGTCCTTTTTGTTGGTCGGCCAATTGTTTTGATAATTGCCCGACTTGTGTTTCAAGATTCCTTATGGCGGCATCGGTGTTCTTTTGGTTGGAAATTGCCATTTGCATAAATTGTGTGAGAGTGTCTTCCATCTTCGTATTTCCAACGGGAGCTTGCGGAGGTTGAGTGTAATTTTGATATTGTTGACGGTTTGATGGCCCGGCTTCTTGCGGTCTCCATTGTTGTTGATAACCTTGATTAGGCCTTTGTTGGTAACCTTGGTTGCCTTGTTGATACGGAGGTCGGGATTGGTATCCTTGATTTCCCGCATAGTTTGCCTCCTCCACAACGGGAGGACAATAACCGGTCGGATGGTCTCCTCGACATAATTCACAAACTAACACTTGCACATTTTTACTTGAAGATTCCTGCATCTCTTTGAATTGTTGCGGCAATTTAGACATTTGCTTCGTTAGCAACTCAACCTGTTGTGATAATAACTTGTTCTGCGCAAGGATAACATCGTTTGTTCCTAATTCCAACACTCCCGGAGTTCGTTGAGAAGGTCCACGGTTGTGACTACCTTGATGATCGTTTAAGGCCATCTTATCAATGATAGCTGTGGCTTCCGCTGCGGTTTTGCTTAACAAGGATCCACCGGCGGTGACATCCAACAAGGTTTTGTGTACAAGTTGCAGCCCATTTCTAAATATATGAATTTGTGACAATTCATCAAAACCATGGCCTTTGCACTTTCTTAACATTGATTTGAACCTCTCCCAAGCTTCGTTGAGAGATTCATTGGCTCCTTGTATGAATACCGCGATGGCGGTCTTTGCTTCCATAAACCGAGTGTGAGGGAAAAATCTCTCCAAAAATTTCTCTTCCAATGTGTTCCAATCCGTCATTATGGCCGTTGACTGATCAAGATACCATTCCTTGGCCTTCCCAATGAGAGAATGCGGGAATAGTCTCTTGAACAGAGATTCCTCTTCTGCTTCCGGTGCACCAGTCGCTCCCGCTATTTCATAGAATTTTGTAAGATGGGTAAAAGGATCCTCATGATCCATACCCGTAAATGGACTTTGATATAACAATTGGAGAATACCGGTCTTCATTTCAGCATGACGACCATTATGTGCATGGCGAGCGAACTGAGCATTGTGTCTCGGACTATTCGTGCATGGCCTAGAAGCAGGTGGTGGTGGTGGTGGTGGATCTGCCTCCATAACTGGATGTATTTGTGGAACTGGTGGTGTAGAAGTACTTTCCTCTTGTTCTCGCTTCTGTCTCGCTAGCTGCCTCCTTCGTCTAGTCCTGCTGTTGATTCTACGAGCGGTTCTCTCAATCTCAGGATCGAAAAGAAGTTGGTCCACCGGTAGTTTCCCTCGCATAAACTAAGTCTGCACACTAAACAAAACAGATTAACAAGTCCAAGATAAAGTGGTAACAGCTTAAAATAACTCAACTATCGCAATGCTTGCAATATCACTAAACAATCCCCGGCAACGGCGCCATTTTGTTAGTAGAGTAATAGTGGGGGTTGTTTTTAATCGTATCCACAGAGATTGTTCGATATTTGATGCGTGCCTTTCAATAGTTGCGATATTCTAAGTTAACGGTTTCAAAAGTTTCTCAATTGTTTTTAACATTCACTTGTAGCAAAAATTAATTGGTGACAAAGATTTTGTAATAGGTTTTATAAAAGCATGTTAAGGTTAGGTTTCGCCAATTGTAACGCCCCAGTTTTTGTCAGTTTTATTTAATCGAGTCTATTTGATTATTTTATTATTATATTATTTTATTCTTGACTTTTATTTGGCAATATATTATTTTTCATCGTTGTTTATGTTTTATCGCATTTTGAGAGCGTTTAGGAGATATTTGAGCTGAGGGGTAAAATGGTATTTTTAGGGGATTAGATATTTTGAATAAATAGAAAGTGGAAAGAAAAAGAGAGAAAAGAAAAGGAAAAGAGAAAGAAAGAGAAGAGAAGAGAAAAGGGAGGAAGGAAAGGGAGAAGAGGAAAAAAGAAGAAAATCAGGAATTCATCCGTTTAAAGCGCGAATAATCGGGTAAGGGTGAGAAGTTTCGATTATATTTCGATTGTATATGTATATGTATGTTTTGTTTGAATGTTTGGGTGAAAAATATATGTTTTCTATTTGGTTGAATTTGTGAGCAATTGATAGAAATCGATGTTTTAACGGTTAGAATGTGGAATAGTTCGCGTAGAATAGTCGGGAAATGATAGGATTTAGTATGGAATACTTGTTGGTATGATCGGGGGGTTTAAGGATGAGTTTGGAGGGATTTTAGGTCATAAAATTCTGGTTTTTCTGATGTTTCGTGATGGTTAATCGATTAACCAAATGCGTTAATCGATTAATAGTGTCAGCTTCAGAAAAAATATTATTTTAAAAAATTCATAACTTTTGAACCGTAAGTCCGTTTTGAGCCCCGTTTGAAGCGTTGGAAAGCTAACGAAAAGTTATTTCTATTAAAAATGGTTTGGATGGTAAAAGATGATTTAATTAATTCGTGTTTTTGAAAAATAGTCGGGTTGTCGGGTTTTTATCGCGTTAAATGCGTGCGGTTGGTGTTTTACTATGTGTTGTGCTATTGTTATGTAACGTGTAGCTTGTGTGCCGCTATATGATGTGAATATATGTGATGAAATGTTGTGCATGATTGATACGCATTGGTGATGGATGTATGATATTTGAATGGTGTTGTTTTGTCGACTTTTGTCGTTGTAATTATGTGTAATTGATGTGTATCATGCAAGGTGCTTTTGATATAGATATTGTATGACTTGTGTGATGTATATGATGTGAATGCATGTGATGACATGTGATGATGATGATTTGTGGCCTTACGGCAAGAAATTGCAATGTGTTGTAATGGTTGAGTTATGTATGATTATGGATGAGTAAATGTGTGCATATGAATGTCATGAGTCATTGTATGCCAAACATCATAATATGCATATTGTGAAGTCGGGTACCATGAGGGTACGAGCGACGGTTTAATTCCAGAGGGAATCTGCTATAACATCGTGAGCCTAAAAAATATGAGGTATGAATCGCCTGAGGACCTAAAGCGATGGTTATAGACGATCGTGTGCCCATGTGGGGATCTGTGGCGATCGGGTTGTGTGCCCATGCGGGGACCTAAAGCAATCCATAAACGTCGTGTGCCCATGCAGGGACCTAAAGCGACGGGGAACATCGTATGCCTGACGGGGAGTTACACTAAGTAACGAGCGATGGTTCAAATAGTTCCTGAGTGAACTGATGATGAGACATGAGAAACATTGGAAGTCGGTACCACATGGCATTTGCATAGAGTCGTTGTGTCGGTCTCTGTGCATTTGCATAAATCATAAATCATGGATTCATTATGTGTGAGAATTATGAATGGATTGATTATGTGATTATGTGTGGGAAATTGTGAATTGATTAAATATGTGTTGAGATTTATGATTGGATTGGTGAATTGGTGTGCATATGTGGATAATATGTTTTATGTATAGACATATGTTTTGTGGTGATGTGGTGGTGTGGTTCTATGTGTCATAGCTTTGGTGTGCATTATGTGTGAATATGTTAGTATGTGGGCATAATTGATATATGCTATGTGTTCGGATTTGTCTGAAATATGTTATGCATCTGTGGCTTGCTATATATATTGGTATGTGATGCGTGAGGTGAGAATAACTGTGTATGTGATTTTCATGTGTGTTTGCATATTATTATGCAATCTTGACTTAGTTGTTATTTCTCACCCTTCTGCTGTTTTATAATGCTCTATGAGGCATTGCAGATTAGAGTTGCTGGAGGTCTCTTGTGGAGATTAGCCCTCCGTTCTGTTGTCAGTTCTGGTGTCTGCTCTGATACGTAGCACGGGAGTCGGGGAACGATTATGTTATATATGTATATAATTGTTGAATATATTGGGTATTACCTTTGTATTTATATTTTGATGTTATAAAACCATTTATTTGTAAAACAAGTCGGTTATGGATCTTTCCGCTTTATTCCATAATTGACCTTTCCTTTTGTTGGAAAAAGTTTCCCCTTTGAGGGTATTCTATTTTGTGCTATGTATCAAAAATATTGAGCAGGGATTGTATTTTATTTCTTTAAGTGTGGCATCCCTGTTTCTGTCGGAAAAATAAATTTTTAGTTACTCTGATTTTATTTATGTATTATTTATTCGTGATGGGAATTGGGTTGTTACACCAATCCCTTGCACGTATAAACGATTAATCAAGCATATGAACTCGGTTTCCGACCAATATAACCGCGTATCCTCCCGACTACGTTTATGTCTAAAGCAAAGTCGTGAGTATCGTTGTTTAGACCGTTAGATGATGTCTCACGCTAACAATCTAAACAACGATCATTAAGATCAACATAATGCGAATAGCAAATCCCAAATCTATGTCTAGAGTTTGGTTTTTAAGAGATAAAATTGTTAGGTCATGACTTGTAGAATCTATGTCTAGAGCAAAACAAATCACACATGGATCATTAAGAGAAAACAACATCATCTATATTGATCAAAGACTTTGTTCATACACTATAGATCAAAACCAATACATAAAAGTAGGATCAACTACATCTAACCTCAACATTGAGTGTTTAGCTACCACTTCTCATGGTAGATTGGATAACAAGAAAAGAGAGGAGATGAATGAGCATCCACGATGAATAATCGAGAATGGATGCGACTTCAGCTTCTCCAATCGAAAATACACTCTTTGATGATCAAAATACTGTAAACTATGAATTCTAGTGAAAAATGAACAAGAGATCCCAATTACATAAAGTGAAAATCTATTTGTACACTTCTGAAATCTGCACTATTCGCACTGCGAGCACACCATTCGCACTGCGAATGAGGAAAAATGGCACTTTAAGTGCCTCTGAGACTTAAACCGGCCCAAGCAGAAAGCGCGCATTCGCAGTGCGAACCTTTCCTTCGCACAGCGAATCACTTGCTAGCTCATCCGCACTGCGAATAAACTAGCGAGCCAGGCCAATCAAAATCCCAAACTTACTGCCTCTCTTCGCCAGCATCTTCGCACTGCGAACCAACCAGCGACCCTTCGCTGGACCCTCGCCAGGAGTTCGCAGTGAGAACTCTTTATCATCTCAAAACTGGAACTTACTGCCATCATTCGTTGGCGCCTTCGCTATCGTTCGCAGTGCGAACCTTCGCTGGGCCTTCGCCAGATCCTTTGCACTGCGAATGCTCTGTTGCAGCAATAATTTTCATGGTAACTTGCATTCACTCCATGTGTTTCACACTTTTGCTCCTTTCATTCCTATACCTGCACATTAACACACAAATTACAAACTCCACACATATGTTCCAATGTAAGCCTTACAACACAATTTACCGCTTACATTCACACTTTACCGTTGGAAAGAAATGAAAAATGCCAAGTATTTCATACATATATATAACATGATTGACATCTAACAGACTGCTTTTATTTGGTATTCTGGAGGCTTCTGGTAGCTCTTCTTGATCAAGGTTGGTCCTGAGGTTTATCAATCTGAAGAATTTGAGGGTGATTTATTTTCACTTTCCATGTCGTGCAAGGTAGTACTTCTTCAGTTCAGTTGAAGTGGTTCTTATCAAGGAAGATGCATAGGACTGTGCCAGACAAGTCAACATGAGTCAAGGGTGTAAGTCTTGATGTCTTAACATTCAGCTTGGCAAGGAAGGTACCTACACTAAAGAATACTTGATTGTTATTCCTAAAGTGTTGATATCTCTTGGATGTATGGCCTTATGAACAAGGATTTAAGATCAATTGCTATTTGTGGAATGCACAAGTATTTAATTGGTTATCCATGTGCTTGAAGCTCAAGATTGCTAGAGTTCAGGAGGTGCAACTTTTCTCGTTGCAACAAGGACTAACATCAGGTGGATGATCCAATAAGGTTCTCTTATAAGGATTTAAGATTCATTGCTATCTGTGATATTTGCAAGTATTTAATGAATTATCCTTAGCTTATGATCAAGGAAGATGAAGCCGAGGTGTCTCATCAGTGGTTGCATCATCAATGCTTGAGTATCTGGTACTTGGATCTATTTGGTCTCTTCAAGGATCTGATGTTCAACCAGATGTTAGAACATCATATCAGCATCATGTGGTCTAGTTCTAGACACATGTATAGGAGTCTCTAGAGATTCAGGTTTTCTTCAAGGAACATAAGGTACAGGTGAAGGAGGAGTCATCATCTACTAGGGTCAGTTTATTTCTGATCTAGGTGCATAGGAGTGCAGCTACCAGGAGCATGACATCTCATTCTTTACTTAAGGAAAGCTAGATTTCCTTGGGTATAGCTACTGTGTGGTCTACCCTTATGACTACCCTTTTCTAAAGAATCAGACTTTGGCATGTTTGATTCTTCTGAAGAAGTGTTCTTGAAGCTAATGTTTTTCAAGGTATCTGGTCATAAGGTTAGTTCATGAACAGGATAGAGGTTGTCTACTCAAACTTGGTATCTTGATCAAGTCTATGAAAGCATGGAACTCTTGTTCTGTAGAGGTGGAGAAGTTCCTCGAGATGATATGTCTGAGGGGGAGTTAATCAAGACTGTGTCAGACAGACTTGAGCTCATCAACTAGAAGTCATGACATTGATGTCAGATGTTCTGACATTAGGGTTATCATCAGATTAGTGACTCAGTGGGATCTGGTTACAGTGGAGGTATATTATCTTGAGAGAAGCTAATATGACTGGAATGGATGCTTCAAAAGTCTATGCAGTTTATGGGAATTGCATAAGCTAGTAGAGGCTACATTTCATAGTCTTAGTGTATCTAAGATGTCTTGCTTTGGAGAAAGTAAGATTTATGCTGAAGACCCATATTCTTGGTTGAACCAAGAGTATTCTTTCTCTTGGAAATCTGGAGGAACTGGCTTTGCTCTTGGCTGGCTGATTGATGAAGGAATCTTCACTTATGGGGCTTGCTTTGGTGGGAGTTTGAGAGTTTATTTCTCTCTATAGTTGTCTGAAGTTCTTCATGATTAAGCTGGTAGGAGTTGTATTCTCTAAAGATCTTCAGTTGGATTACTATGTAGATAGTAAGTCCAGTGGTAATTGTATCAAGAACCATAGTGTATGGTGTCTGTGATATGATCAGGATGTCCTAACTAATGTTAGAACATCATCATGTTTTCTGAACTTGGAGTTCATATTGTGGAAGTTGATATTCACTAGTTGAATCAGAAGTGTTTTAACTTGTCATACGGGAGAATGATGAGGTGAAGACTATCTTGGATCATGGAGTGTTTATCTGATAGCCTGACTCTTGTTGAGGTCAGAATGCTTATGGAGAGGTGGTTTCTTCTACTGCAAGTAACTCTAGAAAGAAGTGAATCAGTTTGGTGCTTGTGAAGCAAGTAAGCTGAGAATTTATGGAGCATGTATTGGATGTTTTTCAAGTGTGAATGACATCTGGGCTAGCTAACAAACTAATAGATTATGTATGTCTCTTTGAGGAATGTGGGCATTCCAGGTTTAATTGGATTTATTCTCAAGGAACAAGGATATATATGGCTGTAAAATTCAAGGTGGACTTACACAGGGTATGGATGGGTTCTGGATGAGAGGGATCAATGGTGATTTTGGTCTTAATCCAAGAGTTTGTTAGTTATGGTACCACGACGAGATCCTGGTACTCTCTCACTATATGAGCATGAAGTTGGTCATGTGATATCATGTGGTGATTTTGGGTGTTTCTTGTTGGAAGGAGCATCATTTATGAAAGATAGGGGGAGAACTTCTGTCTGTTGGGTGTACTATTGTGGTACATAGATTGCTTATGGATCAAGTAGTAAGTGAATGTGTTCAGTAGGTGTGTTGAACAAGGAGTGAGCTCTTGAAGACATGAAGATGAGTCTTATGTTTTCCATTCACTTTAAGGCGTTCTTCTTGCAAAGAAGCACTGGTTATCCTTGATAGGGGGAGTTGGACTTCTGTCTAAGATCTGTTGATGCAGTAGTGCAGTTGTTTATCAAGATTGGTTGTTGTTTTAAGCAGTCTGTGATTAAATACCTCTGGTGAGGGCATAATGTCAGACAAGATGTCGTGACTTTGTGTTACTGTTATAGTTCTGGGTGGACTTGACAGGTTGTTTTTTGTTATGTCATTGAGTGTCAATGGATTGAATCAAAGTTGTTCAAGCTTCTTGGGAGTGTCCTGAGAGTCATTGTTTGTGTTTGAGAGAATTTATTTTTCTCTGCAGAATTAGATAAGGTCATGGAAGACCTTGTTGGTAACTGGAAGATGTTTAAAGGAATGTCTTAACATCTTGGTCAGTTATTCTCTTTCTTCTAGTTGAAAGGATTATTCTTGGGGCTCATTGAAAGGCAATGTGACTATGCTTCAGAGTTTACAAGAGGGACTAAACAAAGTCTGACAAGGTGTTAGAACATTTTTCAGGACATGTGGCTCTTTCCAAGTTGATTGTCTTGGACGGTGGAGAGTGTGTCTTAGAGAAGACATGTTAAACATGTGTCTTGAGACATGCGCATTCTTTGGACAGTTCCCCTTAAAAGAAGAAACAGTCAAAAGTGTTTTGGCCGGTGCACATTTTTTTGGGAAGTTTCATTCCTCATTTAATGTTCTTATTGAATTGACCTTCGTTATTTTCAATGGTTTGTTACATCCTAAGAAAAACACTCGGGTATATAAAGGGGGTTCTTGACTTCGTCTTGTCTCAGGTTGTATTTTCTATTGTGTTGTGTTCTCATGGGTTTTATCCGCTTTTGGGTTTGTTCAGCTTGGGTATGGGTCTGTCTTGGACATGTTTGTCAATTTTTGGCTAAAAAGGGGGAGAAAAGTATTTGGGTTGAGTCTGTCTTTGCAGTTGGTTTGCAAGCATGTTGGATAGAATGTTATGACATTCTGTCTGAGTCTCAGGTTTCCCTTCTGTTTTGAGTCCTTCCTTTGTGTCTTGTGATCTGAGTTATGAACACAGTTGTGCCCTGTGTTCTGAGTTACCAAGGTGAGGAAGTATAGATTCTTGGGAAAGGGGGGGCTTTCTAGAGGGGGAGTGTGTTTGAAAGGAGTTTTCTTTAATCAACTCTTTCAGACTTCCTTATAGCTTCTTTAGGAGTCTCAACTTCCTTTCAGGACCCTTTTTCAACTTCACTCACCATGAGTTTATTGTGCAGAAGGAGTTTTAGCCAAAATTTGTCAAAAGGGGGAGATTGAAAGCTCCTGTGGTTTGACTAAATTTTGGTTAAAACTTGATGAAGAACAAGATGATCAAACATGAAGAATTCTGCCAGAAAACAAAGATGTCGAATGAAATGTCCTAGCATGAAGACTCGACATCTAGACAAATACAACAGGTTGTTTTAATTATGTTCCAAGATTCAAGGCTCGGTCTGCAATGGATCAAGGACAGAAGATCTGAAGCCTAAGGAAGAAGACTATAAAAGGAAGACCAAGACCTAGGATAATTACAGAGTTGAGAATCCTTATGTAATACTTTTGTAAAGTAGAAAATAGGGTTTAGGGTTTTAAGACTCGTAGGCTTTCTTGTGTTGTAAGTCTCCCTTTGTATCGGTTGGATACATTGTGGAAGACATAGATGTTTATACAGATTTAGAAACCTTTAGGTAATGAATTATATATTGTTCTTGGATGAAGCTTTGAAGCAAATCCAAGTAGGTTTGTTATTCGAGAATGTTTTATTGAACTTTGCATTGAAAGAGGAGTCTTTCAAGTAGGATGATACAATTATTGTGACTATAACTGTTAGATATCACAGATTGTGATTAAGGGAGTGAGATGAGTTTCTCTTATCAATTAGATGTGACTTCTAATCAAGATGTTTTCATTGGGTATGATAGGTAAACCAGAGGTTGTTTACTGTAAACCAGAGGTTGTTTACATAAAACTATACTACTGATAGTGGATTCTTCTTCCTGGCTTGGTAGCCCCCAGATGTAGGTGATTTGCACCGATCTGGGTCATCATATTCTGTGTTATTTATCATTCTATAATTTACAATTCAGTATTGATTAACATGTTGTAACAGATGTTGAAACATCTGTCTTGCTTCAGTTGCTGATATTCAGATAATCAACTTGTTTATTCTGCCCTTGTCTTAAAGTTAGGAAGAGAACAATGTCGTGACATGTGTTAGGACATCTGCTATCTGCTACGCCAGAATTTCAATTGGTATCAGAGCAGACATCCTGTCTGTTTCTGGATGAGATCTTGGGATATACTTTCTGGTATTTAAACAAGGTGTGTGTGCGATCAGACCATTCATTGGATGTCTGGAATGATTGGTATTGGATCACACAAAAAATACGTATATAAAGATTTTCATCACCTTGCATGAGCTAACTCTAAAAACAATCAAGAACTCTAAACATCACAAACAACCCTGCAATTATAAGGCTATCCCCATTGTAACTTTTAACAAGTACAATTGGTTATGCCTTTTGGTCTTTCTAATACTCCATATTCATTTCAAATTCTCATTAATGAGGTTTTTAAAGCTCAGTTGTGTAAATAAGTTTTGGTGTTTTTTTTAATGATATTTAGGTTTACAACCCCTCAAGGTCTTCTAACTTGGTTCATTTTGAAGTGGTTCTTCTTTTACAGCGACATCATTCATGTTGAACATGTGACTCCACATACAAGAAGGGGAATTTTGGAGGTTTGAAAAAAGATAGTCCAAAACAAATTATTTTATGAATTAGAATTCGAAAACATTTTAATAAAAAATATTTGAATAAGCAACGAAAAGTAAAGACAAAAAAAACGGAACGTAAAAAGTTATGGTAAAAAAGATAACACTAGATATTAATAGAGGTTCCTGTCACGGTGAGAATCGGAGACCATGGCTATTGGATTAGCTTGACTCGCAAAGATAAGTTATCACCACCGAACTTTTATTTTTCCAAGGAAAGGGAGAAAAGATCGAATAAAAACCCTAAGTAAACATACAAAGAAAAAAGCAAGGCCTAAAGCAAACCAAAGAGAGATCAAAGGTACGAGGGTTAGTTATACTAAGGGAAGGTACTAGTACCCTAAGCATCTGTAGTATCCTACAGGAACCTCTTAAAAAAATTGTGTTTTGGCTAAAGTTGTTTGCTAAGGATAAAAGATGGGAAATGAAAGACAAAGACAAGCAAGGCAAAACAACAAACATACAATGGACATGCGCATGACAATAAGTCAACACACAGTCATTTTCCCTTGGATTAGGTCACAAGTATAAAAATAAAGCAACAGATATATGGCAAATCATCATGTAATCAACAAGCATCAAATGAAGACACAAACACAATACATGGCAAGAACATCATGTATGGTCAAAAAATAAGAAATCAGCAAAGGTACACAGTACATAGCAAGAACGTCATGTATGGTATCATCAACACATAAAATAAAAAAAAATACACAGTATATGGCAAGAACATCATGTAATCAACAGACAAAATGGAATCAACAAATACAAGTATCGAATGAAATCCATAGACACATAGCACAACATCATGTAATCAACAGACACCAACACAACAAATGGAAGCCGACAACGTACTCATGACAAAGCATCATGAAATCAACAGAGATACATGGACCCATGGAAAATCATCATGTAGTCAATAAACATCAAAGCATGATCAAACAACAAATGGAATGAGCAAGTACACATGGAAAATCATCATGTAATCAATAACGTATAGAATCAACACAATACATAGTACATGGCAAGAACATCATGTATGATAAAGCAACAACTGAAATAAAAAATGTGCACGACAAAGCATCATGTATGATAAACATCAACAAGTAAAATCAACAACGTACACAACAAAGAATCATGTAGAAACAGGTAGAATCAGCAAAAAACACATGGCAAAGCATCATGTGAATCAAGCTAAATGAAATCAACAAACACAAAGTACATGGCAAAGCATCATGGATGATAAAACACCAAATGAAATCAAAAACCTACACATGACAAAACATCATGGGATAAAACATATACATGGTAGATCATCATGTAATCAACAAGTAGACATGGCAAATCATCATGTGAATTAAGCTAAATGAAAACAACCAACATAAAGTACATGGCAAAGCATCATGTAGAAACATCAAGAATTAATCAACAACGTACACATGGCAAAGCATCATGAGATAAAACAGACACATGGTAGATCATCATGTAATCAACAAGTACACATGACAAATCATCATGTGAATAAAGCTAAATGAAACCAACTGAAAGCACTTGTGGTTTGACTAAATTTTGGTTAAAACTTGATGAAGAACAAGATGATCAAACATGAAGAATTCTGCCAGAAAACAAAGATGTCGAATGAAATGTCCTAGCATGAAGACTCGACATCTGGATAAATACAGCAGGTTGTTTTAATTATGTTCCAAGATTCAAGTTTCAGTCTGCAATGGATCAAGGACAGAAGATCTGAAGCCCAAGGCAGAAGACTATAAAAGGAAGACCAAGACCTAGGATAGTTACAGAGTTGAGAATCCTTATGTAATACTTTTGTAAGGTAGAAAATAGGGTTTAGGGTTTTGAGAATCGTAGGCTTTCTTGTGTTGTAAGTCTCCCTTTGTATCGGTTGGATACATTGTGGAAGACATAGATGCTTATACAAATTTAGAAACCTTTAGGTAATGAATTGTATATTGTTCTTGGATGAAGTTTTGAAGCAAATTCAAGTAGGTTTGTTAGTCGAGAATGTTTTATTGAACTTTGCATTGAAAGAGGAGTCTTTCAAGTAGGATGATACAATTATTGTGACTATAACTGTTAGATATCACAGATTGTGATTAAGGGAGTGAGATGAGTTTCTCTTATCAATTAGATGTGACTTCTAATTAAGATGTTTTCATTAGGTAGTGATAGGTAAACCAGAGGTTGTTTACATAAAACTATACTACTGATAGTGGATTCTTCTTCCTGGCTTGGTAGCCTCCAGATGTAGGTGATTTGCACCGATCTGGGTCATCATATTCTGTGTTATTTATCATTCTGCAATTTACAATTCAGTATTGATTAACATGTTGTAACAGATGTTGAAACATCTGTCTTGCTTCAGTTGCTGATATTCAGAGAATCAACTTGTTTATTCTGCCCTTGTTTTAAAGTTATGAAGAGAACAATGTCGTGACATGTGTTAGGACATCTGCTATCTGCTACGCCAGAATTTCACCAACTAACACAAAGTACATGGCAAAGTATCATGTAGAAACATCAAGAATTAATCAAGGAAAAGTATCAAGAATTAATCGAGAAAAACAAGTGAATTATTAATCAACTTATATATAAATATTTAATAAGATTAATTAATAATTTAATTAATCAATATTAAATAAAAATATTTAAATCAATTAATAATTAACACCATATTTTTTGACATTTTTAATAATTTTCAAATAAAAAAAAAACTTGAAATGAGAATATTAAAAATAAATGATATGAAATGTTTTTTTTTGGTATTTTTTAATATACAAATAAAATATAAAATAATTTAGATAACTACAAAAAGTAATTGAAATAAAATAAATTTGGTGTTTTTATTACTTTTTTTTTTTTAATACCAAGTACATTAGGAAATTAGGAGTTCATGTCTTTCAATAAATTACTACAGCTAACACAGGAACAAGCTAGTACTTTTGCATCCAAACATCATAAAACTCCATACTTGGGGGAATAAATAAAACAAAGATTATGAAACACAACAACAAGTGGCCGTTCATTTGTAGCTCAAGTCTCCAACACAAACATATCTACACCACGCATCATCTCCAAAGAATCAACAAAAACAAACATAATGCACCCTGTGAACAGAACTAAAGAAAATAAAAATAATAACAATACACACAACACAACATTTGACATTGCTTTCATATACAAACATTCACTTCTCAAAACATGCATCTAGTAACAAGTAGAGCATAACTACAAATGGAATTGAAAGTTTGAAGCGAAATCACCACACCAAATACCACAACTTAAGCAAAATGGAAAGAAAATGTGAAATAGAAATAGAGTTAAAAATCGTTATGTGCTCAAGTCGCAAATGATGTCGAGTTCATAGCAACGTGTGATGTTATTACTGCAACTCGGAGAACTTGTTGTTAGCACCGCTGAGTGTGCCAAACTTCTAAGTTGCTCAGAGTTGCTGAGTTCGTATGAAGCGTAGAAATGGATGAACGGAGGGAGTTATCGTGTGAGGTTTTAAGTATGGCGGTGATGGCCTTCGTGGGAGGAGCAAGGTGGAGAGTAGGAAAAGGTGTTAAGGGAAGCTGTGTTTGTAGTGATGTGAGAAAAAGAAAAAAGAGATGGAAATGTGACGAGGCATTGAAAAAAATGGCGGAAGTGGTATGAGAGAGGGTATTGTACGTGTGTGTCATTTCTAGTGTGCTAGCTTGTGTAAATGAGTATGTTAAGAGAGAATTCATAGAATCACCTGCAAGGTACATACATGATACATGACAATAACATTATCGCTTTAACATAATGGTAGAAGCTGCTAGCAAGCTACGAAGTTATGAAATGAGAAAGGATCAACATAGGGAAATCTAACTGTTCTACTTGAATAAGGTTTTGAAAGTTCACCACCAAATGGCATCTGCGGCGATTTCTGCGATGTAATATGATAGGAGGGATTAATGGGAAATTAGGGAGAGTGTATAGTTTTTACGTGGATGTGTTCGTGTACTGCGCAGGAGTGTGTAGTATTGAATAGGTGGTTCCGTCAAAAGGGTGTCGAGAAGATTCAATGTTGTTGTTTGTTGAAGGTGGTGTTGAAGAAATAAAATGAGTCTGTATGTGTCTTGGAAGAATTTCTTTTAACAAGAATGAGAGAGAGATATATGAAGTGAGACGTGATGGTATGTCACTTTTGTTTTCTTCTTCTTTTTTTTAATATCCTCTTGTCCTTGAAAGTCAAAATGAGAGAGTCCTTGGTCCAGATGTCCGTCCTTTTTTCATTCAGTGTGCTATGCAATTTTTCACAAATTAAGCTATCAAATAAAAGACTTTTTGACACTTAATAGACAAGTATTCCTATATTAGATAAAAGCCAAAATTAAATATTAAAGAAAGAAAATGATAAATAAAATAAAAAATAAATATTTAAAACAAAATTAAATTAAAAAAACCTGATTAACCTATTTAAATTAAACTAATAAAATAAAATAAAATAGGTTAAAAACGAATAATTAGACTGGTATCGAAGTGCTCGAACAAAATAAAACGAACGCACCGAAATAATTAGCGCGAAATAAACGACTCGGAAAAATATAGCGCTTGGTCAAATTTTGAAATAAATTTTTCCCGATTAAAAGGCTCAAAATGATCAAAATGCGATCGAAAATCAGTCAAAAAATTAAAACGAGCACGCTAGGTTAAACTACGCGGAACATACTGCAGGTTAAAATTTGAAACTTTTCGTTCATTGATTTTATGCACAGTTGACTTTTAATTTGAGCGATTCGCTGTAAATCCAACCAGTTTCTTCTAGCTGGTAATTCAGCATTATGCATGATGAAAAGCATGATAGGCTATTCAGATGATGCAAAGAGATGCGGGATATTAGGGATAAAAATTAGGGTATGAGAGATGTCCCTATTTAAGTTTCGTCAATCCGGAGATATGAAGATCGAAATCTTCGTCTCGACACGATCAGAGAGACTTAAATACAAACATGCTCAATTTTTAGCCCTAAGATACCATAAAGATGCTTATGATATGATATGAATGCAAGATTATGAGTTCTATGGGGAATGATACCACAGAGGACAAACTACTGCTGGAAAAAACCTAGCAGAGAACAAGGGAATACCACAGGGGAATAAGAACAATATCAACCATCAAAGACATTCAGGAAAACGTTGAATGAAAATCTGGAACACAAGCAAACATTATAGACATTCAGGAAAACATTGAACGAACTCCGAAACATATCCAGAAAAAGCATTGGATAAATAAGGGAAACAGGCATGAGAACATTCAGCAGCTGTTAACCACAGTCAGAGATAAATTGAAAACATCCAACATATCATTAGATGAAAACAAAGATTCTGAATCTACATCCGAAACATTCAGAAAAACTTTAAATGTATGCGAAATTTTTTGAAGACATATCCGAAAGAACATCAGATAAGCAAAGTCATACCCGGAAGAATGTCAGATAAGCAAAGTCATATCCGGAAGAACGTCAGATAGACACGGAGGGGTTCTGAAAAAAAATCAGAAGAGAAGACTCAATCTGGAAACACGTCAGAGAGACGAAATAGATACTCTGGAATGTCATCGGAGAGTGAAAAGAAAATTCTGAAAGTGCATCAGATAGAGATAAGGCACAGCTGGAAATTCATCAGATGGTAAAAAGAAAAAAAATTATGGTAATGCATCAGAATCACAAAGAAAATAACTGGAAACACATCAGATAGGCTCTGGAAAGGGATCATAACAAAAGACTCAATCTGGGAATTCATTAGAGAGACAAGGGGACAATCCGTAAATTTATCGAAGAATGAAAAACAAATTCTGGAAAGGCATTAGAATCACAAAGGAATATCTGGAAATACGTAAGATAACACAAAAAGAGAGTTCTAGAAATACGTCAAAAAAGAAGACTCAATCTGAAAACACATTAGAGAGACAAACACGCCTGGTAATACCTCGGAGAGAAAGTACAAGAATTCTGAAAATGCATCAGAATTGCAAGGGGACATCTGGAAGTACATCAGATAACACAAAAAGAGAGTTATGGAAATACTTTAGGACATAAATATCTATCTGGAAATACATCAGAGAGACAAACACATCAGGTAATACCTCGGAGAGAATGTAAAAGGATTTCGGAAATACATCAGAATGGCAAAGGAATATCTTGAAATACGTTAGATAACACAAAAAGGGTTCTGGAAATACGTCAGAACAAAAGACATGTCCGAAAAAAATTGGATAGGGAAAATCAAATCTGTCAGATAAGACATAAAAGTATCTGCTTGGTAGGTGCCAAATAAGTTGGACTTTGGCTACAAGGTAAGACGTGGATAGCAACACGACATCTGGTGAATGCAAATGAGGATGAAAGATTCTATGATGTATGATTAAATGCAGTTATCAATGGCATGGCTCGACTCTTCTGGGGAGAAAACAAGATTAGAAGATTGATTCCTCAACATGAAGATCAATTTCGTTCTGCTTGGGGACTAAAGATGCTATTGCTGAACACATCTCTACCACACTGGTAAACTGTATCAAGTTAATGATCCTTGGAGGAAGGATAAAGAGTTGCTTGGGGATTCCTTAAGTAAGTTGCCCTCAAATTAGCTGACTGTTGTAGATGAACTAATCGTTGCTTTAGCTTGGCTGATTATGGAAGCGAATGCTTTACTGTGCGTTTGGAAGACTTGCCCCAGTATGAGTCTTGAAAGATCTTCTGGATAAACCAATTCCAAGAAGGACTTGCACTGGACAACAAATCTTGAACTAATTCTCAACAGGATTTGGAAAGAAATTTCCCCTGATAGGATCACCAACCAAGTTTCTTAACTGTTTGAAAATTCCTTGAGAGGAAAGCCAGTTTGCAAACAAAAGTATTCATTAAAACATGGTAATCTTAATGCAAAAATTCACGCGACTTTTGAAATCAAAATCATTTTTGGAATGATGCAAAGCATATGAGTCACTGGTCAAAACACAATGGTTCAAGACATTCAAATGTAAGGTAAAGCAAATGTGTAGTACCAAAACAAATGATTTACAAAAATCTTTTTGGAGTCAGTTTACGCAACCTTGCTATAGTATGCTTTCGAAATAACCCTGCTTCAGTTAGGTCTTTTGAGGGTTGTAACGTGGTCTGGTTCACGGTTTATGAAACAAAGGATAAAGGCTCAAAGTTTATTTGTACCCACCCAATCTTCGTGATGATCTTCAGTCATACACTCAGTTAACTCAAACTATGCGCTCAGGTTCCAAGAGGTTGGGAATTACACTGATGATAGTGATGACGATGGTTCAGAAGTCAATGGACCCTTGAGCTCGCAGTCACTGATTCCTTACAAAATTTAGTTGTTTTTTTGACATTGAGGACTTTCATGGTAAGGATTTAAAGGTTTCCTCTTTTTGTTATCCTTAACTTTTGCCAGAACTGTTTCTTTTGAAACTTATAGTCAGCGGGATGCCCCAGTTTTTTTGCCTAAGTCTCATTCTTAGGTTTTGAATTAGCGGGCCTTTTCTTTTAATTTTTTATTTTTTTTTATTAAAAAGGAAAGTGATTTCCTGACTCAATGATTACGATGAACCATCATTGGCTTTTGACTTGAAAAACATCTTCGACACTTGCTTGCTATGTGCGAAGGAAAACTTATGAACACAACCCTTATTGAAAGGTGTCTTGAATGAAGCTCTTGTATTTGAATGCACAACCAAGTTAACTGAGAACTACCCATCCCTAGGTTAAGATTGCAGTTTTTTTTGTATAGAAAGAAACTCAAACTTCAAGGCTCGAAGGGGTTGTCGAGGGAGTAACTCCTTATATCTGCAGTGTTTGGGAAATTGAAACAATGTCTTACATTGTCAGCAAAATTTTGATCTGAGAGCATACCAACAACAATTATAGGTATTTCGTTTTCATCATCCTCCCTCCAATCTTTGCATAATTAAAAGAAAGTGGACAAGAGATATATATTTTTGAAAGAGAAAGCATAAATATGTAAATAACAGATATAAATGAATTGAATCAAAATGTTGCAATGCTCATTTCATTAACATGGATTTATAAACAGAATTTGAAAACAAACAACTCATACAAATAAAGGAAAATGCAAACAACAAGAAACATGGCCTAGTGACTAATCAGCAATAGGGGTGAGTTGGCCTGTCTGAAACACTGGCTTTAGGAGGATAGCTGACTGAAGTTGACTGAAGCTTCACTTCTCATGCCCTGGCAGAGGATTGTTATTGACATTAGGGGAAACATCGTAGAAAGTGAAGATCCTATCTCTGAGCAAATCCTGCATTCTAGCTTTCAGTGCATAGCAATTTTCCAAATCATGGCCCGCGACACCTTGATGTAATGTACAATGGAGGTCAGACCTGAAATCAGCTGGAAGAGGATCTGGAGGAGAAGGTAGACTCCTAGTGGTAATCCAGCCTTTCTGAACCATAACAGGGTACATTTCAGTGAGTCCTATTGCAGTTCTAGTTTTGTCCAGCAGCCGGACGTTGAGGAGCTCGAGCTAGTCGAGCAGCAACCACGGGAGTAACAGTAGCAACAAAAGTGTGATTAGCATACTGAGGTCTAGGACGAGGTCTTCTTTCCTCAGTAAAGACATCATTGGTTTGGTTTTCTCTCTTCTTCTAGAAGTTCCCATAGGATTTCTTCACACCATTAGAAGATTCAGCAGCTTTAGACACTTTACCATTCTTGATACCTTCTTCGAGTCTTTGGCCAATGGTCACCAGATCTGCGAAGTTAGAGGAGACACTACCAATTATCTTTTCCTAATAGAAGGGAGACAAGGTGTCTATGAACATTCCTGTGAGTTGTTTCTCTACCAGAGGGGGTTCAACTTGGGAAGCTAGTTCTTTCCAACATTGAGCATACTCCTTGAAAGATTCTCTCATTCTGAGGCATATTCTGAAGTTGACGACGGCCAGGAGCCAGGTCAAGATTGTACTTGTATTGCTTCATGAAGGCATTAGCAAGATCCTGGAAGCACTGGATGTCGTTCTTCTCAAGGTTCATGTACCACTTGAGTGAATCTCCACTCAGGCCGTCATGAGAGCAATGGATAAGCAACTTCTGGTTATTGGTGTAAGCAGCCATCTTTCTGAAGTACATAACTAGATGAGCTCTTGGATAGGAATGACCTTTGTATTTCACAAACTCAGGAGTCTTGAATTTGGCAGGCATGACAAGGTCAGAAACGAGGCACATGTTGTCCGCATCAACACTGAAGAAATCAGTAGCCTCCATGGCTCTGACTCTCTTGTCTATAGTCTGAAACTATTCACGGACATCTTCAGGTTCAACAAAATCCTTACGATCTTCACCTTGAGAACTAGCAGCATTGTACTCAAAGAGAGGAGTCTCATAGGGAGCTTGGACAGTTTGGGAAATAGTATGAACCACAAGTATGGGTTCGGAGAAAACTGGAGCTTGAAACACTAGTCTGGCAGTTTGACCAATCATAGAAGCAATAGCAAGAGGTGGAAAATAGTTGTGGGGTAAACCAAACTTTGGCCATGTAGAAGGTGGCATATGGACAGGATGAGGATCAGTAACAACACCTGAAACCTTCTGGATAACAGTTCTTTGAAGTTGCTCCCCTCTAGGCAATCAGGACTTGGAGCATCTAAGTAAGTTTAGTCATGCCTAACTTCAGATCATTAATCTCCATTCTGATATCTGTGTTGTGTTTTTCTTGCTCTGACATTCCGCATCTGAAATTAGCTCTAGTCCTGTATCAGTGACGAGGAATCGGCTTGACGACTGACTGATGACGCTGGAAGATAGAGACAGCTGGAATGAGTTTATGGAAAAACTGGATGTATGCAATGAATCATGCAAAGGATGCAAATGATATGCAATGTCATGCAACACAGGATACAGATCACAGGTTCAGGATCGCAAGCATGGAGTCTGGGTGAAGAATTAACCACAGGGTGTGTACTAGGGGTAAAGTACCTGCACAATCGAGAATCAATAATATTCTTAAGAGAACGTTGTCTGAGTGTAGTATCATGTATCAACTAATTTGGGCTTACACCTTCATAGCCAACGCAATACATCCTAAGAGGCCAAGATAGGTTAAAGGGGTTCTAAAGGACCTCAGCTTCTCAAGCTCCCAGGTCGAAAATAGAAATGTTTTCACGATTACTCGTTTAACAAATACTACCCTAAAAGGGGCCTCCACTTAGTGGGGGATTCTCAAGTCAGCTTGTTCGGGATTACTCCACCCAAGCCAACTTGACTATACCACTCTCCTAATCATAAAAGCTCTCAAGTCCGGGTATAGGACTTATCTCACCATACAAAGATCAATATGAAAAATAGAAAAACCCAAGCAAAGCAGCAAACAATAATAGCAACACAATTAGAACAAGTTAGGCTTAACCCTCTTAACAGATCCACATTGAATTTGCCATTTTCTGTCGCGGTGAGAATCGGAGACCAAAGCTATTGGATTAGCTTGACTCGCAAAGATAAGATATCACCATCGAAATTTTATTTTTCCAAGGGAAGGGAGAAAAGATCGAACAAAAACCTAAGTAAACATGCAAAGCAAAAAGCAAGACCTAAAGCTAAGCAAAGAGACATCAAAGGTACGGGGGTTAGTTATACCAAGGGAATGTACTAGCACCCTAAGCATCTGCAGTATCCTACATGAATCGCTTGAAAAATTTGTGTTTTGGCTAAAATTGTTAGCTAAGGATATAAGATGGGCAATGAAAGACAAAGACAGGCAAGGCAAAGCAACAAACATACAATGGGAATGCGCATGACAATAAGTCAACACACAATCCCTTTCCCTTAGATTAGGTCACAAGTATAAAAAGAAAGCAACAAATACATGGAAAATCATCATGTAATCAACAAGCATCAAATGAAGACACAGACATAGTACATGGCAAGAACATAATGTAGGGTCAAACAACAAGAAATCAACAAAGGTACACAATACATGGCAAGAACATCATGTATGGTATCATCAACACATAAAATCATTAGAGTACACAATACATGGCAAGAACATCATGTAATCAACATAAAAAATGGAATCAACAAATACAAGTATCAAATGAAATCCACAGACACATGGTACAACATCATGTAATCAACAGACACCAAAGTAATAAATGGAAGCCCAACGTACTCATGGCAAAGCATCATGAAATCAACAAAGGTACATAGACACATGGCAAATCATCATGTAGTCAGCAAACGTCAAAGCATGATCAAACAACAAATGGAATGAGCAAGTACACATGGAAAACATCATGTAATCAACAACGTATAGAATCAACAAACATACACAGTACATGGCAAGAAAATCATGTATGATAAAACAACAACTGGAATAAAAAATGTACATGGCAAATCATCATGTATGATAAACATCAACAAGTAAAATCAACAACGTACACGACAAAGCATCATGTAGAATCAGTAAAACACACATGGCAAAGTATCATGTGAATCAAGCTAAATGAAATCAACAAACACAAAGTACATGGCAGAGCATCATGGATGATAAAACACCAAATGAAATCAACAACGTATACATAGCAAAACATCATGGGATAAAACCGATACATGGTAGATCATCATGTAATCAACAAGTACACATGGCAAATCATCATGTGAATTAAGCTAAACGAAATCAACCAACACAAAGTACATGGCAAAACATCATGTAGAAACATCAAGAATTAATCAAGGAAAAACATCAAGAATTAATCGAGGAAAACAAGTGAATTATTAATAATTTAAATATAAAATTTTAATAAGATTAATTAATAATTTAATTAATAATTATTAAATAAAAATATTTAAATCAAATAATAATTAACACCATATTTTTTGAATTTTTTAATATATTTTCAAAATTAAAATAAAAAAAATTAGAAATGAGAATATTAAAAATAAATGATATGAAATGTTTTTTTTTTTTGGTATTTTTTTAATATACAAATAAAATAGAAAATAATTTAGATAATTAAAACAAGTAATTAAAATAAAATAAATTTGGTGTTTTTATTATTTTTCTTTTTTAATACCAAGTACATTAGGAAAAAGCTAACACTTTTGCATCCAAACATCATAAAACTCCATACTTGGGGGAATAAATAAACAAAGATTATGAAACACAACAACAAGTGGCCGTTCATTTGTAGCTCAAGTCTCCAACACAAACATATCTACACCACATATCTTCTCCAAAGAATCAACAAAAACAAACATAATGCACCTTGTGAACAGAACTAAAGCAAATAAAAAATAATAACAACACACACAACACAACATTTGACAATTGACATTGCTATCATATACAGAAATTCACTTCTCAACACATGTAGCTAGTAAAAAGTAGAGCGTAATTACAAATGGAATTGAAAGTTTAAAGCGAAATCACCACACCAAATACCACATCTTAAGCAAAACAGAAAGAAAATTTGCAATAGAAATAGAGTTAAAAATCGTTACATGATTAAGTCGCAAATGATGTCGAGTTCATAGCAATGTGTAATGTTATTGCTGCAACTCGAAGAACTTGTTGTCGGCACTGTTGCGGAGTCGAGTGAGCCAAACTTCTGAGTTGCTCGGAGTTGCTGAGTTTGTATGAAGCTTAGAAATGGATGAACAGAGGGAGTTATCGTGTGAGGTTTTAAGTATGGTGGTGATGGCCTTCGTGGGAGGAGCAAGGTGGAGAGTAGAAAAAGGTGTTAAGGGATGTTGTGTTTATAGTAATACGAGAGAAAGAAAAAAGAGATGGAAATGTGATGAGACATTGAAAAAAATGCCGAAAGTGGTATGAGAGAGTGTATTGTACATGGTGTGTCATTCTTAGTGTGCTAGCATGTGTAAATGAGTATGTTAAGAGAGAATTCATAGAATCACCTGCAAGGTACATATATGATACATGACAATAACATTATCGCTCTAACACAATGGTAGAAGATGCTAGCAAGCTACGAAGTTATGAAATCAGAAATGATCGGCATAGGGAAATTCAACTGTTCTACTTGAATAAGGTTTTGAAAGTTCACCACCAAATGGCATCTGCGGCGACTTTGACGATGTAATATGATAGGAGGGATTGCTGGGAAATGAGGGAGAATGTATAGTTTTTATGTGGATGTGTTTGTGTACCGCGCAGGAGTGTGGAGTATTGATGAGGTGGTTTCGTCAAAAAGATGTCGAGAAGATTCAATATTGTTGTTTGTTGAAGGTGGTGGCTGAAGAAATAAAGTGAGTCTGTATGTGTCTTGGAAGAATTTCTTTTAACAAGAATGAGAGAGACATATATGAAGTGAGATGTGATGGTATGTCACTTTTTTTAATATCCTCTTGTCCTTGAAAGTCAAAATGAGAGAGTCCTTGGTCCAGCTGTCCGTCCTTTTTTCATTCAGTATGCTATGCTAGTTTTCACAAATTAAGCTATCAAATAAAAGTCTTTTTGACACTTAATAGACAAGTATTCCCATATTAGATAAAAACTAAAATTAAATATTAAAGAAAGAAAATGATAAATAAAATAAAAAAGAAATATTTAAAACAATGTTAAATTAAAAAAAAACTGATTAACCTATTTAAATCAAACTAAAAAAAGAAAATAAAATTGGTTGAAAACAAATAACTAGACTGGTATCGAAGTGCTCAAAAAAATAAAACGAACGCACCAAAATGATCAGCGCAAAATAAACGAATCGGAAAAATATAACGTTTGGTCAAATTTCGAAATAAACTTTCCTCGGTTAAAAGGCTCAAAATGATCAAAATGCGAACGAAAAGCAGTTGAAAAATTAAAACGAGCACGCCAGGTTAAACTACACGGAACATGGATTAATATAATTGATGATTGCAAGTTAAATATTGAAACTTTTCGTTCACTGATTTTACGCACAGTTGACTTTTAATTTGACTGGTTCGCTGTAAATCCAACAAGTTTATTCTGGCTGGTAATTTGGGCATTATGCATGATGAAAGGCATGATAGGATATGTAGATGATGCAAAGAGATGCAGGATCTTAGGGATAAAAATTAGGGTATGACCGTTTCGTCTTAATGAAGTGACATCCTCCTCTCCCCAAGAATTGATTTTGAGAGTATCCAATAATGTTTGAAATATTTTATAATGTTAAGCCCTAAAAACCCCTGACACATGGAATATGAAGTTTAATGTTTACTTCCATCCTAACAACGAATAATGGAATGAAGCGGATAGTCTTCACGCCAAACCGCGAACAAAGCTTCGAGCGGTTGGTCTATAAGCCAGCCAAATATTTTGTACAAAATTATCTTGAACCCAGTTGGAGTTTTGAATTGGCTATCCTCCGAACCGAACTGAGGTTTTATATTGGACATACCACGAACTGAATCAAGATTTTATAACGGGTTGATCTCAAACCGACTGAGCTTTCGTACAAGGCTGAACTTAAAAACCAATGTGAATATTTTTCAGTGGTTTTTCTTCACAAACCAAGAAGGAGTGATTTTCCTCAAGTGGCGGAGCTCACGAACCAAACATAGGCTTACACTAATCCCCCAAGAAGAGCTTTTAACAAGTTTAGCTCCAAACCTAAACAATCACTTCCTAAGGTAGAATAATTCACTCAAGAATAAAAAAAACTCTTGATGAATTTACAACAATGCCCTCTTCAAGAAGAACTTCCTCACTAAACTCAGGAACATTTTTCAAAGTGCTATTGTAACACGGTGGGAGAACTGACTTTTTTTGTTTTGTTTTTGCAAAACATGTTGCGGTTAGCAAGAGTCGCCACCGACTTTTCTTTTATCCAATAAGGAAAGGCTGAAAAGAACAGGAAATACCTTGATAGATTTTGAGTTCGGGGGGTAAGTTATACAAAGGGAAGGTATTAGCAGCCTTTGTATCCATGGTTATCCACGGGCTCTTAAATGCTTAGCTCACCTTTTTTACTTACTTTTTGAATGTGTGTGAACGTTTTGAAAATATTTTGTAAAAGTTTGACTTTGTAATAATTCGTGTAAGAATGTATACAAAATGTTTGTTTTTTTTTTGAAAATATTTTTGGAAGAGTGAGATATGAAAAGTATTTGTTTTTGAGTTGTGAGGAAGCATTTAAAAGTTACTTACCCCTAATTTGTAAGGTCTTTCTTGTACTTATCGTTTTCCTTGAGAGATAGTACTATCCATACCATTAGTGGGTAGGTAGTATTGTCTATTGGATGTTGAGGGACAGCGAAGGGTCATCAAGTGGTCATAGAAGGCAACATGTAAGGATACCTTAGCAATGCGAATGAACTATCATCATTTTTCCATAGGGTCGTTGAGGGACAAGATCATCTTTTTGTAGGAAGCTCGAAGGGTCATCGAGGGACTATGATCTTTATATCAAAGGGACTATGATAATATTATTCGTAAGTGTCTTTTGCTAAAGTACCCCTACTTTCGAGGGACATGACCATTTTAATCGTAAGGCAACAACTACCCTAGAGGTGAATGTGTGTAATGTGTGTTGATTCAATTATATTATCTTGAGTTATAGGTTATTCTAACGTTTGATTTTAGATCTTGCCATACATGCCTGTTTATCTAGCAAATAAAATATAAGTGCGAAAAAATAAACACCTACACTATTACATAGCTTATGGGCAGTTACATGATATAATCGTGCGAGAATGTAACATAGACTATTACAAGGCTTATGGACAGTTACATAATATAATCGTGCGAGAAATGTAAACTACACTATTACAAGGCTTATGAACAGTTACATAATATAATCGTACAATAAATGTAAACTACACAATTACAATTTATGCACAAACCTATACATTTATTCTAAGAAAATAAATGATAAACGAAAAGCAATTACATATTAAAAGTCAAGTTAAATGTCCTAAATATCTAAGTCAATATTCATTTTTTTTTAATTTTTGAGAAATAATTTTAAAATAAATAAACCTAATTTCTAATTCATTTGTACAAAAATTAATTAATTATAAGCCTAAGTCTAAAAAATTAATTTTAATAAAAATAATCTAAGTTTAAAAAAATGATTACATAACCTAAACTATATTTTTTATTCTTTTAACGGTTTTATGATTTTTTGTTGTTGTTTTAACTTAATTGAAAAGAAATAAATAAATTACTTGAAATATGATAAAAGAAAGGGATTAGAAAATAGTTAAAAAGAAATTGCATGGGGTGGGAATCGAACCTTCAGGATGAGTATTTAATCCTTGGTTTGGATTGAGAATGATTGGAAATGGAGTTTTGAATTTTCACTTTTTTTTTCAAGAATTTTGTGATTTGGGAGCCTTCCTTTGTGAAGCCTCTTTGCCCCCCTTTCTCTTGTGTTTGAGCCTTGCATTTATAGGAGAAACATGGTAGACAAAGAATCATTGAAGAGCTAGGATCAAGGAACATGTTTCCAACCATTTTAATTTTTTGAAAACCATGTTTCCTTCACTCTCTCCCACGGTTTTATTTGGATTTTGATGGCCTTGAATGACATGTTTTAATCTTCTAGAAACTCCATTAAAAGGATCCATGTGCCCACCATTATTTGATTTATTTTGTTTTATTTAATTTTGTTTATTTCTTTGAATAAAATCAAAATAAAATAAAATCAAAATCAAAATAATACCAAAGTGAACTTTTAGGTCCTTGAATATGTCATAAACATGATTCAACCTTAAAAGATAGGCCCATTGGTCCAAAAGCTCAAAAATGTTCAATGTAGGTTTCATGCGTTTCTCAAATTTTGCTCAACTTGCTCCAATCGTAACTCTCTCAATTTTTGTCATATGAAGGTGATCTTGGACTTTTTGGAACCCTCAAGATGTCCCCTACAACTTTCGTGTTGATCACTTTTTTCATTTGAAGTCTTTATTTTTGTATAAATTGCTTTGACGAAAAAAGTGTCTTTTTGTTGACTTTCAAAACGACCTGTAAAGTTTTGGTCCATATCTCTCAAACGAGGCATTTTTGGCCTTGAGCTTAGAGAGACAAAGTTGTAGAGAATTGAATTTCCTTCAAAATGAGCTTTGTTTGAGGAATTTCTGATGAAGTATGTGAAAGTTGTGCGTGGTCAAAGTTCAGTTGACTTTTCCTTAAGAAAACCCTAATTTGGCAATTTCTGACTTTTGAGTAAATCTTGATTTTCTTGAGGAATCATGATCAACCCTTGATCAACTGATGAATAGGACTTCAAAATCTTGATGTTGGCAAGAAATGATGACGTTTGACTGTAAATTGGTCAAAGTTGACTTTTGGTCCAATACAATCGAATGTTGATCATTTGAGCAATTGACTGAGCGAACTTGTGAAGCAAGGCTTGAGACTTGACATGAGGATACCCTAGCGCACATAGAGAACCATGAAGTCCATCTGAGGTATTGAGAGCTCAATTCCTTTTGAGAAAAATAAAATCCTAGTTGTAGGTTGATTATTTAGGAGGAGAGCTTGTATGGTCAATCCTTGAGTAGTCTTGAGCTTTTGAGACTCCTAGGAGTGTGAGGAAGCTTCTTGAATCAATCTGTATCAGCAAATTTTGGGGTACAGTAGCTTCCCCTGTTCAATTTTCTTAAACCTGAAGAGTTAGATTGGCGCATCCGCCATTCGTGATCTGAAGGTGGAAGAGGATTGAACACTTAAGTGCCCAGAAATTTGCACTCACGGGTGCACGAAGTAATGCTGTTGGTTGATTGTATTGCTTAAAAGGGATTAAAATACCATTCGGAAAGATGACAGGATGGAGATGGGCTTATAAATGCCATCCAAAGTAACTGTTGACAGAAGTATCAGAAGGAGTCTAGGTTTGACTGTATCTGAGGAGTATACTAGAATGAGTCTGTGTCCAACTGTATCCAGCAGATGTGCTGGGGAATGTCAGAATGAATCTACGCCTTGATTATATCTGAGGATGTATTGGAATGAGTATCAGAATGAAATATATATTTAGATCATATCTGAACCGTATCTGGAAAATATACTTGACCATCTCTGAACTGAATTTGGAACATATTCTGGAATAAGTATCAGAATTAAATCTTCGTCTCGATCATCTCTGAACCATTTTTTTTGGAAAATATTCTGGGATAAGTGTCAGAATTAAATCTCTGTCCTGATTATATCTGAACTGTTGGAATATTAGAATTAAATATCTGGGTTGATTATCTCTGAGTTGTTGAAGTATCATAATTAAATATCTGGGTTGATTATCTCTGAACTGTTTAAGTATCAAAATTAAATCTCTGGGTTGATTATCTCTGAACTGTTTAAGTGTCAGAATTAAATCATCTGTCTTGATTATCTCTAAACTGTTGAAGTATCATAATTAAATCATCTGTCTTGATTATTTCTGAATTGTTGAAGTATCAGAATTAAATCTGTCTTTGAATCAGTGTCAAAATTAAATCGTTGTCTCGATTATCTCTGCACCGTATCTAGAAGATGATAATGTTTGTCTGATTGTGAACTCACCTGAAAAAGGCAAAGTTAGTTTTATGCAATGTTATGATGTATGTAATGCATTGCGTAATGATGCTCTCAAGATAAATGAGAATGTCATATGTTTTGTATGTATATGCTATGATATTCTGTACATGATGCATGGATGTCAATGTTGCTGATGATAGCGGTGGCTTTGAATAGTAACGTCTGGCTGGGGAAAATAAATCCCTGTCTGTTGCCGGGAATGAAGAATATCACTCTTCATCTTTTGTTTGGAACGACTGTACTGGGAATTCCCGCTTTTCTGTTTGGGAATACTCCGCTGGGGACCTTCGACTTCTGCTTGGGGATAAAAGTGTTCAAGAAGAATTTGGCTGCATGTACCCTGACTGGGGATAAACGAGATGGATAATCCTCCGATGCAATATCTGCTCGGGTTCCAGATATGAGCGTCAACTATGCTGGGGGAGAGAATTATGTTGGTGAATTTATAGTGTTAGAGGAATAAACTCAGTTGGGGAATTGAATTCTGTATACTACAAAGAGGGAATAATCTCTGATGGGGATTAGATTTTCATAGGTTGCGCTGAGGGAATTTTTGCTGTATGCTGGGGAAATGATAAACTTCCTTATCTGCTAGGGGACCCATTGGGGAAGATGATCATGCCAAGCTGTCCATTAAATATATAGAAGTGAACCGCTGGAAGATGCCCTAATTTCTGTCTGAGGGCATACTAATTATGTAGGGGAATATATCTCTGTTGGGGATGAGCTTGTGAAGATAGCTCTATAGAGATAGTTCCACGGAGATCGCTCTATGGGGATATTTCTACGAAACTGGCTTTATGGGGGTTCGTGGACATCTTGAACATTATCCCAACTCCTAGAGTCCTTAGTAAATGCTATTCCTGTTTTCACATATATTTTTGGTAAACCTCAATCATATTCAAGTGCATATGCTCATACGCAAACAAAATAGGGCAAGTAAAAACAATTTTGAATTTGAAAGTAAACTTGTATTGATTTTGAAATTGGCCTATAAACAGGCATTTTTGTACAAGGAAACAGAAATCCTAGTAAGAGGAAATTGTCATAAAATTGAAAAGGCACAAAGTGATAAACAAAGAAAAACAGCTATGTGGAAATGACCCCATTGAGTTTCAACTCTGCTATTGCCACTATATCTTCAAGCATATCATCCATTGCTGTCGGAAGAAAGATGATTGGATTGATCTGCGCCGTTCGAATAAAACTAAACTGGAAGTAGATAAGTGATCCAACGGGACATAGACCTACGCTTTAATCCCTAACTTTTGCCTGGACCGCCTTTTCAGGTTTTCAGTCCACCGGGATACCCTTTTTTTTTTGCCCAAGCCGCCTTTTCAGGTTTTCGACTTGCCGGGTGTACAGTTCTTTTGTATATATATCCCTAATTTTTTCCCGAACCCTTTTGGTTCACCGGGATGCCCTTATTTTTGCCTAGGCCAGTCAACCTAGCGGGTCTCTTTTTATGCGTAGTATCTTTTGACTATGTCCGCGTTCACAGGGTGCGGGAAATCTTTACCGTCTATAGTAGTAAGCATTATAGAGCCGCCAGAAAATATTTTCTTGATTACAAATGGACCTTCATATGTGGGAGTCCATTTGCCCCTGGGATCACCCTGTGGCAGTATGATACGCTTTATTACCAAATCACCGGCCTGGTACACTTGGTGCTTGACTTTCTTGTTAAAGGCCTTGATCATACGCTTCTGATACATCTGGCCATGACAGACATCCGCGAGCCTCTTCTCATCAATCAAATTTATCTGATCAAGTCAAGTTTGAACCCATTCGTCTTCGTCTAAGTCTGCATCTTTCATAATCCTTAGGGAAGGAATCTGAACTTCAGCAGGTAAAACTGCCTCCATACCATAGACCAAAGAGAAAGGGGTTGCCCCTGTTGAGGTACGTACTGAGGTACGATAACCATGAAGAGCAAATGGTAACATCTCATACCAATATTTGTATGTCACTGTCATCTTTTGCAAGATCTTCTTAATATTCTTGTTGGCGGCTTCCACTGCGCCATTCATCTTTGGTCGATATGGAGAAGAATTGTGATACTTAATCTTGAACTGCGTGCAGAGTTCAGTGATCATAGTGTTGTTTAGATTAGTACCATTGTCTGTGATAATCCTTTCAGGGATGCCATACCGACATATAAGATTATGCTTGATGAACCGAGCTACAACATTCTTGGTAACAGAAGCGAACGAGGCTGCTTCCACCCACTTCGTAAAGTAATCGATAGCAACAAGGATGAAATGATGTCCATTGGAAGCGGTAGGTTTAATCTCTCCTATCATATCATTGCCCCACATTGCAAAAGGCCAAGGAGCCATCAGAACATTCAACGGAACCGGAGGTACATGTACTTTGTCAGCATAGATCTGGCACTTGTGACAAGTTCTGGAGTGATGATGGCAATTAGTTTCCATGGTAGACCAGTAGTAACCTGCTCTCAAAATCTTCTTAGCCATTGTATGCCCACTGGAGTGAGTGCCAAAGATTCCGCCATGCATATCTTCCATAATCTTTTCTGCTTCCTTCTTGTCTACACAGCGAAGCAAGGTTGAATCGTGGTTACGTTTGTACAAAATTCCGTTACTCAGAAAGAACTTGGCAGAGAACCTCCTTAGAAACTTCTTGTCATTGATAGATGCCCCTTCAGGATATTCCTGAGTTTCAAGATATCTTTTCACTTCGTGGAACCAAGGTTTCTCTTCTACTCCATCAGTATCAACTTTATAACAGTATGCCGGCTGGTCTAGTCTGTCAATAGTAATCCTAGGAGCCTCATTGTCCCATCTGACTTTGAACATAGAGGACATGGTGGCTAACGCGTCTGCCAACTGATTCTCTTCTCGTGGAATATCCTCAAAAGTGATTTCTTCAAAGTATGGAATCAAAGTCAACATATGTTCTCGGTAAGGAATGAGATTTGGATGCTTTGTGTCCCATTCTCCTTTAATTTGACTGATCACTAGGGCTGAGTCCCCATATACATTCAAGAATTTGATCCTCGTATCAATGGCAGCTTTGATACCCATGATGCATACTTCATATTCAGCCATATTTTTGGTATAGTCAAAGCAAAGTCTAGCAGTAAACGGCGTATGGAAACCCTTAGGAGAGATAATTGTAGCACCAATACCATTGCCAAGTGCGTTAGAAGCTCCATCAAAAACCATAGTCCATCGGGATCCCAGTTCAGGTCCTTCATATGGTCCAGGTTCTTCATAATCAGTAACAAGCATAATATTCTCATCTGGGAACTCAAAATTCATAGACTGATAGTCATCCACCGCTTGATGAGCCAAATGATCAGCTAGTATACTTCCTTTGATTGCTTTCTACGTAGTGTACTGGATATCGTATTCTGTCAAGACCATCTGCCATCTTGTTATTCGTCCGAAAAGAGCAGGTTCTCAAATATGTATTTGATAGGATCCATCTTAGAGATCAATAAAGTGGTATGAGTCAAGATATATTGTCTTAGTCGGCGAGCAGCCCATGCCAAAGCACAGCAAATTTTCTCAAGCAGTGAATATCTTGTTTCACAGTCTATAAACTTTTTGCTAAGGTAGTATATTGCATGCTCTTTTCGACCAGACACGTCATGTTGCCCCAACACACACCCCATTGAATTCTCTAGCACTGTTAAGTACATGATTAGAGGTCTTCCTTCAACTGGTGGCATCAGAATCGAAGGTTCTTGGAGATACTCCTTGATCTTATCAAAAGCTATCTGACATTCGTCGTTCCACTTCACTACTTGATCTTTCCTCAGTAATTTGAAGATTGGCTCACAAGTAGCGGTCAAATGGGAGATAAATCTGGCAATATAGTCCAAACGTCCCAAGAAACCTCTGACTTCTCTCTCAATACGGGGAGCGGGTATATCTTGTATAGCTTTTACCTTTGCAGGGTCGACTTCAATACCTTTACCACTGACGACGAAACCCAAAAGTTTACCGGTTCTAACCCCAAAGGTGCATTTGTTTGGATTTAATCTCAACTTGTACTTCTTCAACCTCTCAAACAGCTTGTGTAGGTGGTCAAGGTGCTCTTCTTCATTCTGAGACTTGGCTATCATATCATCAACGTATACCTGTATCTCGTGATGGATCATATCATGGAATAAAGCAACCATAGCGCGCTGGTATGTTGCCCCTGCGTTCTTTAAACCAAATGAAATTACCTTGTAACAAAAGGTGCCCCACTGTGTAACGAACGTAGTCTTCTCCATGTCTTCAGGTGCCATCTTGGTTTGATTATAACCTGAGAAACCATCCATGAATGAGAATACCTTGTGTTGAGCAGTGTTGTCTACCAGAACATCAATATGTGGGAGAGGAAAGTCATCTTTAGGGCTTGCTTGCTCTGTTCAGATCTCTGTAGTCCACACACATGCGAACTTTACCATCCTTCTTAGGCACTGATACCACATTTGCAACCCACTGAGGATATGATGTGAAAGCTAGAAAACCTGCATTGAACTGCTTCATAACCTCGGCTTTGATCTTTTCAGACATCTCAGGGCGCATACGACGAACCTTCTGCTTTATCAGAGGACAACCTTCCTTCATCGGTAAACGGTGAACCACGATATCGGTATTAAGTCCTGGCATATCTTCATAAGACCAAGCGAAAATCTCAACATAATCATGTAGCATCTGAATCAGTCTTTTCTTGACACGGTCTTCTAATCCAGCACCTATCTTGATTTCTTTCTTATCCTTCTCAGTACCCAAATTTACGACCTCGACTGGATCTTCGTGCAGTTGTATGGTCTTTTCTTCTTGCTCTAATAGTCTAGCAAACTCTCTAGGCACTTCACAATCTTCCTCACCTTCGTCCTCGGCTTGTTAGATCGGATTTTCGAAGTCATAATTGACAATAGCAGAACCGTTATCAATGGGATCCATAGTGGATGTGGATCTGCAATTTGTCGCGTGGGTGTGTGTAAGAACACATAGCTATTTTGATGAAGATAAAGTAAAAGAAAAGACAAAGAGCGCAAAATTTGAATGCAAAACATCCATTGATTAATTGAATGAAAATATGCGATGAAATGACAACCCTAACAAATGGGCCATTGTGCCCCGGGCAAGGCATAAGGCTTAAAAGTTTTATTATTCAAATTACAAAACCAAACTTTGAAAATAATAAAAACAGAAAATAACATTTACTCCTGACTAAAGGAGAAAGCAATAATGTCTTCAGTCTTCCAATTGTTGAGCCCACTGCCAATGGTAGGAAAAATCCAACTGTCTAGGTCACAGTCACTATCAGCATCTTCCACAGCGTTGACTTGATCTTTATGAACTCCTTTGTTGGTGATACGAATAGCACGAGCACGACGTACAACCCTCTGAGCCTCTGAAGTGAAGCCCAAACCAAATTTGTTAGACTTGTAAGAAATGTCAGGAAGCTGACCCCAAATGGTACAACCACCTTCTTCAACCACAGCTTTAGCATCCTTTAGGGAAGCCATTGTAGAAGGCACTCTAGTAACCTTGGGAACAGTAGTAACTGGTTTAGCAATAGGAACAGTCTGAGGAGCCAATTCAAATGTTTGACAAGGAGTCTCGAGGAATTCGCCATCCATCTCAACATACTTGAAGGTATTCAAATGACTAACCATGTACTCTTCTTCACCACAGACGGTGACAATCTTGCCTTTCGCAGGATACTTTAACTTCTGATGTAAGGTAGAAGTCACAGCGCCTGCCCCATGTATCCAAGGGTGCCCAAGCAAACAGGAATAGGCAGGACGAATATCCATTACATAGAAAGTAGAATCAAAGACTTGAGAACCCACTCTGATCGGGAGATCAACCTCTCCATGCACCATTCTCTTCGAACCATCAAAGGCTCTTACCACGACGTCACTAGGTTTCAGCACAACCCCTTCATAGTCGAGTTTGTCTAGAACAGCCTTTGGCAACACATTCAATGAGGAACCATTGTCCACCAATACATGAGATAGGGTAGTGCCCCTACACTCAATAGAGATGTGCAGGGCCTTATTGTGGTTCCTTCTGGCGGGAATCAGATCGGCATCAGAAAAGCCTTGACCATTATCAGTTGTCAGGCTAGCAACACAATTTTCAAGCTGGTCAACAGAGATTTCTTGTGGCACGTGCGCAGATTTCAAAAACTTCACCAAAGCTTTAGCATGGGCCTCGGAGCACAACAACAGAGATAACATAGAGATCTTGGAGGGGGTGTGCCCCAACTGTTCAACAACATTGTAATCACTCTTGCGGATAATTTTCAGCACTTCCTCCATTTCTTGCTTGGAGGAATCTTCAATAGCAGTTTCACCCGGGGCCTCCATCTGGGCAGGCTCAATCATTGGTTCTTTGCCTCGAGTCTTAGTAATTGGCTCGGAGGCAGAGATACGAATTGGAGTAGTAACAGTCTTCGGAGAGATTTCTGGGGAGAAGATCCTTCCACTTCGGGTAACCTTACTAGTCCCAACGATATTATCGACATCGGGATTAGTAACTTCAGCAGTTCCATCACTCAAAGGCTCTTGCTTAACACCATGAATGTAAACATCAACACCATAATTCCAAGGGATAGCCTTGCTAGAGGAATATGGAATCGGACCGGGCGTAGTAATAATCAGGGGAGCCACTCTAGGCTCGGCAGTAATCTTCACAGGACCTTTAGAGGTGATCCTCACTGGATTTTTGGAATTAGTAACCACAGATACGTCCTCAAACTTCAGACCGCGGGACAAATTTTCACATAAGCTCTCCATAGAAGGAGTCTTCTCAAACAATATAGTACGGTCGTCCATCAAACGCTGAATGCCTTCTTTCAGCTTCACACAACCATTGGATTGAGATGCACAATAATAACAGTTTTCAACGCAGCCCGGAAATAAACTGGCTTGCAACAGCTTCTTCTTAACAATTGATAGAGGAACAATCAAGTCAACCACAGTAGAAACACAAGAACCATCGTCAATAGCATTAACGATCTTGTCATGATTCGGCATAGGAGCAGTAATCACATTAGGAGTCTCAGGGGGATCAAACTCAATCTCCTTAGCGTCAATCATGTCTTGAATCTTGTTCTTCAGTGCCCAACAGCTGCTCGTATCATGTCCAGGGCTATTAGAATGGTATGCACACCTTGCATTGGGATTATAGCTAGGAGCGGAAGTATTAGGATTCCTAGGAGGATCTCTCAAAGTAATCAATTCTGCCTTCAACATATGCTGTAACGCCTGAGCCAATGACATGTTGATTTTTGTAAACTGTCTCCTGGGTGCATCCTGCTTACGCTGACTACCCTGTTGTTGTTGTGGCACCGATGCAGAGATCAGAACTGCCCCAACAAATTGGTTGTGGTCATTCTTATTACGACCCTTCTGGCCGTACACAGCATTAGACTCCTTCTTCCCATTATGTGGCTTCTTTGTAGTGTTTGAAGATGTAGCCACTTGTATTTTACCACTTCGAATTCCACTTTCAACACGTTCTACTGTCAATATCAGCTCGGTGAAATCGGATGACGAGCTTCCAAGTAGATGACTATAGAAAGGATCGGTTAGTGTGCTCATGAACATGTCAACCAACTCTCTGTCAGCTAAAGGAGGCTGAACCCTGCCTTCAAGATCTCTCCATTTCTGGGTGTACTCTTTGAAACTTTCATTAGGGCCCATGGACATGCTTTGGAGTTGCATTCGAGTTGGCGCCAAATCAGAGTTATATTGGTATTGCCGGTAGAAAGCTTCAGCCAAATCATTCCAGGTACGAATATTGGTACTCTCAAGTTGATAGTACCACTCCAGTTGAGCTCCAAACAAACTCTCTTGGAAAAAATGCATCCACAACTTTTTGTCAGTAGTATGTGGCTGAATCTTTCGGACATAAGATCTCAAATGCAGCTTCGGGCAAGACACACCGTCATATTGAGAAAACATGGGAATTTTGAACCTAGGAGGAATGACAACTCCTGAAACCAAGCCCAAGTCCTCAAAATCCAAACCAGGTACTTTCTGAACCTCCATGGCCATCAGACGTTCTTCAAGTAATTTGTATTTCTCATCACCAGGGTGTTGTACCCCAAATTTTACCCTTATATCCATTGATCTTTTACATATCATCTTAGGCCAATCATATTGCATAATTAACCCAATTTACCAGGTTTTGTGTATTTTGTTTCACTTGTGAATCAGGGTTTGTTCCAGAAGCTTCAAGGGTATGAATTAGGGTTTTGGATATGAGGTTTCCGCTGAGGAGGATTTCTGTTGCTCAAAGGTTGTTCCTTTCGGTTTATTTGTACTCAAGTTTGTGGCGGAGGTGTCGGGTGTTCAATTGTCATGAGAAGTTATTATCAGAGGTTTATCAAGGCACGATCCTAGTTTCTCTGAATTGCCACAAGGATACCGTTGTTCAAGGTTTCATTTATGGATTGACTGGAGAGATTATGGATCAGAATTCTAGAAGATTAGGGTTTCTCACCCTTGGCATTCATGATTGACAACTGTTGTTCATGTTAAGTTTCCCCTAAGGATAGCAGGTTCAATGTGTGTGCAAGTACAGGTTGTGTCGTTAGGATTTTCACTTTTGGTCTGAAGATACGTCAGGTTGTTGTTCAAATCAAGATCCTTTCAGGTTGAATTTGAGTTTGTGATGTTGTTCAGGATTTATGGCAGTCAAGTGCAATTGTCAAGGTTTAGGTGCTTGTTCAAGTGTGGAAGTATATATCCATTCCCGTAACAGTTTTTTATCCACTTTGTTATTTATCCATTTTTTTTTCAATCCAGTTTTCATTAACCATTTTCATTCAATTTCTATCCAATTACCCATTTCTCTTTTTATCCATTCCCACAAATATCCAATTCATTTTTGTCCATTTCACTTTAAACCATTAAATCTACCCATAGTTTTTTATCCATATCCATTAAACTCATTTTCTAGATCCATTTATCTTTAACCATTTCTATTACATCCATTAAATGTCCATTTTTATTATTATTACTCTTCATCGCCCATGTTATTTCCATAGTATAAAAATCTTTCAACATCCAAAATCAACAAAGACCAAAAGGCCCATTACACCAATTGAAAGAAACAAGAAACTTGCAGCATAGCCTATTGACTCTTCACACTTTTGTGGTATACAAACTTTGACCAGATAACATCACCACGCAACAGCGATAAGTCGAAACAAGTCGTACCACCCAGTACAACAACTTAGCAAAATCGGCTCGACCTGCATCATAAAACTGCTGCAACACTACACTGTAACAATGACACACTAAAGCACTGCCACACGATGCCAAACGCTCCTTGCTACCCCAACCAAAGTTTGCACTAACCTGTGATTGACGACAACAATTCAGCACAAAATCCAGTCATGAAAACGACGGCACGACCATGAGGCCAGAACAGAGAAATGAATTTTAAAATTTGATTCAAAAAGAGGAGTGAGGACAGATTAAAAGGAGGAGAGGGGAGGATCCCAGGTGGACCAAAAAATCCTTCAAAAAAATCAGCAACCTCTTTCAATCTTCAATATCGCCCTTCAACCCTCAACAACTTTTCCGTTCATCAACAACTAACCCACGCAGACCCTAAAACCGGTACCTCATCATCCTCTTTAAAAACTTCTTCAACCGCACTTTCTTCAACCAACAACATCTCAACAAACCTTCAAATTCCAATCAACATCACAAACCCTTACCAAAAACAAACCAGAATCCAAATCCCTTCAAAACCCAGAAATTAGAGTGAGAAGAAGAGGGAGTTTGTCCACTAAAAAACATAACCAATCAAAACGAAGGACAAACTTGTCTGTAGACGAACCGAATGGGACGGAGGAGGATAAACCGAGGTTAGCGTGGGGATCGAAGGTGGAACATTGATCTGTTTTTTTGTTTCTGTTCGAAAAACCTCTTACGTGATGATGAGGAGTATTATCACAGCATTTTGATCCATGGCCGTTTCCTTCGTTTTACCTTCGTAGGACCGTTGTTGATAGCGTGATCTTTTAGGGCGTGTTCGGATGTTTTTCAAAGTCTGCTTTTTTATTCACTTTTATTCTGAAAATCATGGTTGGTTTCAAAAGGTCCTCTTTGACTTTCTCTTGCTGGTTTAAGTTAAATAATAAACCTTCTTTTGTTCATAAAAGAGGCATTTGGTTTTTTGTCAAATGTGGGCCGTAGAGCCCAGTTTGCCCATTCATTTGCGGGCTCGCTGGTACTTCAACACCATCCCCTTTCATGTTTCTTTCAACCGTGATATGCGTTGGGTGATGGGCTTTAAGCCCAAGTGATCCCACATTTTTCTTGATATATAAACCTTTCTGAATCTTCAACGTCCCACTCCTTTTTATTTTTTTTAGTTTAATTTGTTACAAAAACATTTTTTTCTAAAAATTTTAGTTTTAAAAATTGTTAATACTTATTTTGATTTGGTTTTACTATTTCAAGTTTTTATTCTACTCTTATTTTGTTTAATTTATTTTTATTATTATGGGCCAATGATACTACACAAATCTTGACTTTGATTATTTCAAATCAATAAAGTCTTGATAAATATGAGGCCACTTTTTTTATTTATTTTATTGGTCAATGAAAGTAAAAAATGTCAGATTATCGATCTATCGATTAAATCTTGATTAAGACGAGACCAATTTCATTTTCATTTTTGATTCCATTTTCTTTATTTTGGTCGATGATATAACAAACTTCATGGTTTGGTTGATCTCATTAAAATGACAAAACTTTGATCATTATGAGACCACTTTCTCTTTATTTTAGTTTCATTCACTTTTTAGTCGATGAAAGTCAAGAATCATTGATTATCGATTTCTCGATTAAATCATGATTAAGATGAGACTATTTCTATTTCATTTCAATTTTTAATTTCTTTGAATACTTCATTTCCCCCTTTGGCGGGACCTGTACATATTTTTTGATAAAGTCTTGTAGACAACTATTCTGTTATGACTGTGGTTGCCTATTTCATTTGACACATCCTCAATACCATTCCAAAGGAAAGTCCTCCTAAATTGACTCGTAAGTCAATAACCAAATCATCCCACCTTGGCCTCATAAGAGCCTTTCCCTTTTCTTGGCCTCATAAGAGCCTTTCCCTTTTCTTGGCCTCATAAGAGCCATTGAATCATAACTAGAAGTAGGATAGAGTTTATAAACTCTATGTGAGACTCATCACTTTGAGTATTCACTTCACCCCATCATAACTTAGACTTAGAGAGTTTCTTAAAACTCTAAATGAGCTCATACTCATTTCCCCTTGGAACTTTGGCCATAGTCAATGGTTCTTCCTTCACCCTTAGTTAGGTGAACTACGGTTGCTCTGATTCTTTAGTCAGATACGTAGGCACAAGATGCGACGTCTTGACGAGCAAAATTAGTGTACATACTTTTAGGTCTTTACCTTAGCATAGATATTCTTAGCAAGCAAACATAACATAACACAAACTAAACAAGAGGTTCCTGTGGAGTACTACAGATATTAAGGGTGCTAATACCTTCCCTTAGTATAACCAACCCCGAATCTTAGATTTCCCCCCTTTAGGTTTTCTCGATCTTGAACCTTTCCTTTGGATAAATCAAAGTCGGTGGTGAATTCAAAGAAATGCGATGCAAGTTAATTAATAGCTTGTTATCCGATTCTCACTGCAACACAGGGGGATACTGATCATCCAGATAATCATCTTCCTCTTCAGAGTGTCCACCGGTGTCGTGTTTACTATTTTCCTCATGTTTGTCACTTTCATAGTTGTCATCCAGTTCATTATCTTGGTCTACTGGGATCCCAATTTCCATGACCTGTTTAGCCGGACCTTTGAATCTCCTCCCCATGTTGATGACGCCAGTTGATTTTCTTGCTTTCTTCTTCTTCTTGGTCAGAAGTGCTTTCAGTTCTTCTTGCCCCTTGGATAAGTTCAGGATCAACTCTTGGAACTGGGCGTTCTGGGCCTGGAGATCTTTGACGGTTTGCTCGAGAGCCATTTCTTCTGAAATAAACAGTGAGAAGATGAGAAACCTGTCTTAGAAACCTGCTATGCAATGATTATGAGATGTAGATGCATATGCAATGATTTCAAGGACTTTAGAGTTTATCTTTGCAAACAAACAGAAACAAAAGGAAAACTTTTATTAGTAAACTCAAAATTCCTTTTTTTTTTCTTTTACGCCTCTTGGGCTACAATGAAAGGAAGTTTCAAAAAGCAAATTCAAAAACGCCTAAGACCTAGGACTCAAGACTCAAGTCTCCCACGGGCGCTTCCTCTTTATGCTGATGTAAGCATTGATGCTCTGCTCCTCATGAAGTAATTTCGTCAACTCCAACACCTTCTTCTCACTAGCATAGAACTGAGTCTCAAAGGTGTCCCTTTCTTCTTTCATCTGAACCCAGGACTTCTGCAGCTCTTCAAGATCGGTAGGCATATCTGGATGGAGAATGACTTGAGGAACATCTCCTTCAAACTCAGGTTCAACAATCACTGATTTGACAGCTGGATATGGCATAATAAGATCTCGAGCACGAGTGCTCACCCATCTGAGGTAAGGCTCCAAAGGAATAAAGTTCTTCTGTCCCAAGGTCTTGCTTTCAATCTTATACACCTTATTCCACGTGCGTATAAACCTTTGACGGTAACCTTGAGGATCATCTTCATAATCGAACGCAATGCCCTAAATAAGCATATCATGAGGACCATCCCTTCGAGCATAACCAATCTGGCGCAAAGCTAGCGAAGGATTATAGGTGATGCCTCCCCTAATGCCAAGGAGTGGCACATTAGGGAATTCCCCACAATGATCAATAAGAGTGAAGTCTTCAAGAGATCGGGCACACCAATAGATATTTGAATGGGAGAGTGACATTATCCTTCGAGACCACTGCAACCTTTGTTCATTCTTCAACACTGACCGGGGAAGGTACGAAATAAACCACCTGGATAGTAAGGGTACGCAACACATGAGAGTTCCTCGCTCCTTGATAGTACGAGTGTGAAGCGAGTGCAGAATATCTCCGAGCAAGGTAGGTACCGGGTTATGAGTCAGAAATATTTTGATAGCGTGCACGTCTATGAGTTGGTCTGGATTAGGGAACAACACCAACCCATAGATCAACAAAGCCAATACTTCCTCAAAAGCATGGTAACTCATAGTGCTTAGGAACAATTGAGCCTTCTCAATCAGGAACTTAGCAAGAAACCCCTTGACTCCACTCCTTGTTTCCCAATTAGACACAATGTCTGACCTCTTCAGATGTAAAGCAGCTGCAATGACTTCAGGCTTTGGAACGTCTTCTAGACCGGTAAAAGGTATCTGATCGAGAATAGGTATTCCAAGTAGCTTAGAGAACTCCTCCATTATGGGCACCAATTGGTAATCCGGGAAGGTGAAACAGTGGTGCTTAGGATCAAAGAACTGGAATAGGACTCTCATCATGTCTTCTTCAAAACCTGAGGTAACCAAGTTGAGTAGAAAACCATGCCTTTTGGTGAATCGAGAGCCATCGGGAACCCTTGAGACCAATTCTTTAAGCTGGGAAGGAACCCTTACAAAGTTGACTCGGATGAAATTTCTAGGAACGGAAGCCATGGCCTGCAATGACGAATAAAGATAAATTCCTCGGTCCTTGAAATGGTTAGTGAAAATGATATGTTATGATGTTATGATGTCATATACATGTTAATAGTAAATAAGTAGCAAACACAAACAAGTCATACAAGAGCCTTAGGTTTAAAGGCTTGCATGAAGTCCAAAGGTAAGTACCCTTCCCCACTGAGGTTTAGTTGGCTCAACCTGTCCTAGAATAGTAATCGGGTTCTAAAGGACTCATATCACGGATCTTTCTCGAAGGCTCTATTTTAGTGCGACACTCGAGTGGCCGACCAAAATATCCCGAAAGTCTGATCTCAATGAGCGTAGCCTCGAGTATTAACCAACTTCGGCCTAAATCCAAAGCTGGTCATCTCGCTACCTTCTAATGGCCAAAGATGAGTTAACTAGGGTTCTAAAGACTGTGACCATCATATCAACCATATCGGTACATGCCGTACAGTCTCCATGATCTATTGTCACTTACCTAAGGAATCACTAGGTCCGGGTGTAGGACCTTTCACACAAGTAACCCCAAAACAAAACCCATTAAAAATAAAGCACACAAGTCAAACAATTTTAAGCAAGTAGTAAAGTGATCTAACTCTAAGGTAACCCCTCTTTTTATTGTACATCCCCAGCAGAGTCGCCAGTTCTGTAACACGGTGGGAGAACTGACTTTTTTTGTTTTGTTTTCGCAAAACATGTTGCGGTTAGAAAGAGTCGCCACCGACTTTTCTTTTATCCAATAAGGAAAGGATGAAAAGAACATGAAAGACCTTGATAGATTTTGAGTTCGGGGGGTAAGTTATACAAAGGGAAGGTATTAGCACCCTTTGTATCCATGGTTATCCACGGGCTCTTAAATGCTTAGCTCACCGTTTTTAATTACTTTTTGAATGTGTGTGAACGTTTTGAAAATATTTTATAAAAGTTTGACTTTGTAATAATTCGTGTAAGAATGTATACAAAGTGTTTGTTTTTTTTTTTGAAAATATTTTTGGAAGAGTGAGATATGAAAAGTATTTGTTTTTGAGTTGTGAGTAAGTATTTAAAAGTTACTTACCCCTAATTTGTAAGGTCTTTCTTGTACTTATCGTTTTCCTTGACAGATAGTACTATCCATACCATTAGTGGATAGGTAGTATTGTCTATTGGATGTTGAGGGACAGCGAAGGGTCATCGAATGGTCATAGAAGGCAACATGTAAGGATACCTTAGCAATACGAAGGGACTATCATCATTTTTCCATAGGGTCGTCGAGGGACAAGATCATCTTTTTGTAGGCAGCTCGAAGGGTCATCGAGGGACTATGATCCTTATATCGAAGAGACTATGATGATATTATTTGTAAGCGTCTTTTGCTAAAGTACCCCTACTTTCGAGGGACATGACCATTTTAATCGTAAGGCAACAGAGAGAGGTTACCCTAGAGGTGAATGTGTGCAATGTGCGTTGATTCAATTATATTATCTTGAGTTATAGGTTATTCTAACGTTTGATTTTAGATCTTGCCATACATGCCTGTTTATCAAGAAAATAAAATATAAGTGCGAAAAAATAAATACCTACACTATTACATAGCTTATGGGCAGTTACATGATATAATCGTGCGAGAATGTAACATAGACTATTACAAGGCTTATGGACAGTTACATAATATAATCGTGCGAGAAATGTAAACTACACTATTACAAGGCTTATGAACAGTTACATAATATAATCGTACAATAAATGTAAACTACACAATTACAATTTATGCACAAACCTATACATTTATTCTAAGAAAATAAATGATAAACGAAAAGCAATTACATATTAAAAGTCAAGTTAAATGTCCTAAATATCTAAGTCAATATTCATTTTTTTTTAATTTTTGAGAAATAATTTTAAAATAAATAAACCTAATTTCTAATTCATTTGTACAAAAATTAATTAATTATAAGCCTAAGTCTAAAAAATTAATTTTAATAAAAATAATCTAAGTTTAAAAAAATGATTACATAACCTAAACTATATTTTTTATTCTTTTAACGGTTTTATGATTTTTTGTTGTTGTTTTAACTTAATTGAAAAGAAATAAATAAATTACTTGAAATATGATAAAAGAAAGGGATTATAAAATAGTTAAAAAGAAATTGCATGGGGTGGGAATCGAACCTTCAGGATGAGTATTTAATCCTTGGTTTGGATTGAGAATGATTGGAAATGGAGTTTTGAATTTTCACTTTTTTTTTCAAGAATTTTGTGATTTGGAAGCCTTCCTTTGTGAAGCCTCTTTGCCCCCCTTTCTCTTGTGTTTGAGCCTTGTATTTATAGGAGAAACATGGTAGACAAAGAATCATTGAAGAGCTAGGATCAAGGAACATGTTTCCAACCATTTTAATTTTTTGAAAACCATGTTTCCTTCACTCTCTCCCACGGTTTTATTTGGATTTTGATGGCCTTGAATGACATGTTTTAATCTTCTAGAAACTCCATTAAAAGGATCCATGTGCCCACCATTATTTGATTTATTTTGTTTTATTTAATTTTGTTTATTTCTTTGAATAAAATCAAAATAAAATAAAATCAAAATCAAAATAATACCAAAGTGAACTTTTAGGTCCTTGAATATGTCATAAACATGATTCAACCTTAAAAGATAGGCCCATTGGTCCAAAAGCTAAAAAATGTTCAATGTAGGTTTCATGCGTTTCTCAAATTTTGCTCAACTTGCACCAATCGTAACTCTCTCAATTTTTGTCATATGAAGGTGATCTTGGACTTTTTGGAACCCTCAAGATGTCCCCTACAACTTTCGTGTTGATCACTTTTTTCATTTGAAGTCTTTATTTTTGTATAAATTGCTTTGACGAAAAAAGTGTCTTTTTGTTGACTTTCAAAACGACCTGTAAAGTTTTGGTCCATATCTCTCAAACGAGACATTTTTGGCCTTGAGCTTAGAGAGACAAAGTTGTAGAGAATTGAATTTCCTTCAAAATGAGCTTTGTTTGAGGAATTTCTGATGAAGTATGTAAAAGTTGTGCGTGGTCAAAGTTCAGTTGACTTTTCCTTAAGAAAACCCTAATTTGGCAATTTCTGACTTTTGAGTAAATCTTGATTTTCTTGAGGAATCATGATCAACCCTTGATCAACTGATGAATGGGACTTCAAAATCTTGATGTTGGCAAGAAATGATGACGTTTGACTGTAAATTGGTCAAAGTTGACTTTTGGTCCAATACAATCGAATGTTGATCATTTGAGCAATTGACTGAGCGAACTTGTGAAGCAAGGCTTGAGACTTGACATGAGGATACCCTAGAGCACATAGAGAACCATGAAGTCCATCTGAGGTATTGAGAGCTCAATTCCTTTCGAGTAAAATAAAACCCTAGTTGTAGGTTGATTGTTTAGGAGGAGAGTTTGTATGGTCAATCCTTGAGTAGTCTTGAGCTTTTGAGACTCCTAGGAGTGTGAGGAAGCTTCTTGAATTAATCTGTCTCAAAGATGTGAGGGCAAATTTTGGGGTGCAACAGCTATGGCTAAAATATGTGAGAGAAAGAGAAATAATTTAGAGATAGTTTGAGAGCGAGAGAGAGAGAAAGGTGAGATATCTCAAGTTTTCTGTATGTTTTAAAATGAAGGGGGAAAACCTCTATTTATAGGATAATGGATGGTTAATTCTAGAAAACAGTCAATGGGCAAAATTAATGTCCTAATCGATTAAGAACATGCAATAATCGATTATTTCGGCCCAAATTGAAAGGTTTTGACGGAGAGATATAACCATTAATTAAGACCTTATCATAATCGATTATAGGTTTTTTCACCCTTATCTAATCAATTAGGCATTTGGTCTAATCGATTAGACAATTCAAAAGTTTGCCCTAATCAATTTGACAGTTTCCAATTCATCTGGCTAGACTCCAGATTTTTTTGGTGACTTTATTTGAAAAAGAGAGGCTTTAAAAACATTCTTTAATATTTTTGTGTGTGTGTGATTTATCCACACTACTTCAAAAAACACCCATGTGCTTTTACAAAACTTTAACCACTCAACTAGACACGATCAGACGAGTTTTCACACTTCTTTACTTTCACACTCTAAAGCTTCAAGTCCTTTTGCTGGATATACCAATCATATGAACACTTCACTTGAATCTTATTATGGATGAGGCTTGAGGTATCTTCAAGTCAGATGTTATCATCTAAGGATATCAGTGGTGATCATAAACCCTAATTCTTAGCTTGATTTAGAGGAATAAACTAATAAACGATCTTGCACATCTTTGACCGCTTACTTTAGTACTTGATTGTATTCATGAATTATTGTCATTAGGATCACTTTAATAATTGTTATCATTAAAACCATGATGATATCAGGGCCAATCATATCTTTCATATCTTTGGGCTTTCATCACTTCTTGATTATACATGCAAACACATAGTTCCACAATTCCTTCTTTGCATAACTATTTAAGTGCTTATTTGGGCTATCACAAGTAGACTATATCAGTTACAATATCCCTTCTCAAGATGTTTCCATCGATGACTTTGAAATTCAACTTGTGCTCAATTGGCCAAATCCCTCATCAGTTAAGCAACTTTGGGGATTTTTGGAGCTTTCTGGGTACTATATACATTTCATTCTTCAGTACTAATCCTTTGTTAATACCTTAACTAATTTATTAAATAAAGACTCATTTAAGTGGGATTAACTTGCTATTGCGGCCTTCAATATGTGGATCTACGTGCTTGCATGTATGCAATTGATGATCCTGCTAATAACCTTCCTAAAGATTTGATGACGACAACACCAATGATTGTTGAAGTCGGTGGCAATAACTTTCAATTCTCTGATGATGTAATTCAACCTAAAGATATGTTAAGCCTCATATGCAAGAATATTCTAGTAGGTGTTTATATGATTGACTTATTTGGAAAGTCTTGAAGCTTCAAAGTATGAAAAAGAGAAAGTGTAAAAGCTCGCTAGGTCGTGTCTGTTTGAGTGACCAGAGTTTTGTAAAAGTAAGGAAGTAACTACAAAGTACTAAGGCAAATCACACACACACACACACACACACACACACACAAACACACGCGCGCGCGCGCACACACACACATACACTCACTCACGCGCTTAAAAGTATTTTTAATCTCTTTTATTTATTAAAAAATATTTTCAAGGCAGAGCCAAGTGATTCAGAAAACTGTCTACTTTCTTTTAAAGACTTTTTTGAACTACCTAATCGATTGGGGCCTTAAGCCAATCAATTGAAAATAATTGTTTAAATTTCCCAATCGGTTGGGTCATTAAGCCAATTGGTTGAAGAATGCCTATTCAATTAACCAATTAATTAAGACAACATCTTAATGACTTGTAACGACTCTATATCCAATCTTTCAATATTGGGCAAAGGAAATAGATTAAAAATAATTATACAATTGATTCGGACAAGGAGAAAATCGATTAGGGCTTTGATTTTACCCATGAGTCTTTTTCTTTTTTGGATTTACGTTCTCCTATATAAAGGAGGGTCGCCTTCTCTTCATTTCACACCATTTTCCAAAGCTTTTTATTTTCTCTAGAATTTATCTCTCTATTTTCTCTCTCTAGAAATAATTTTCTTTTCACTTAAAGTGCCTTAGTGCTTTTGAGTGAAACATTCCTTGTGATGAAAAAATTGTATTGGTTGTGTTGTCGTCTTAATTTTCGAGAGTGCGATACTCTTGGGAAATTGAGTTTGGTTTGTGAGATAAACCAGTCATAAAATCTCTGTTTTTTTTCGGGTTCAGAAAAATTTCCATTTGGCTATTGAGATAAGACTCAAAAATCTCTAAAAGGTTTGTTAGCTTAGCCTAGGTAAAAGCTCTCATTTTAGTTAGTGATAAGCTTGTAAATTCTCAAGATCAGATTGTATTAAGGTTTGTGGACATAACTTGTAAAAGCTCAAAGTTTATAATCAAAATCTCAAGAAGATCTCTTGGGTCCAACATAAATTGGTTCAACACTAAGTACAAATCATATTACCTCTTACACAATCATATTTCCTCTTTTAATATATTATTTGCATCAGAAGTTGGTTCAACTCTAGGTATAAATACATCTTTATTAGATTGTAGATTTAAACGCGCACACATGTCACTCTTCTCCAAAATTTGTATAAGTACATCGAGCCAAGGAAAATCTTTTTCTCATGATCTTCTATAATCACCCTTTTTGCTATTATCGTCACCACAAATTGTGTGTGTTGAACTCAAGGCTCAAGTCAATTTTACCGGGATCTATGGTGGGCGCCAATTGTACTTACGAAAAGTAATATAAAGTGGATCACCTCGATAATTTACTGAGAAGAAGCCTTTTGTTTGCTATTATGTAAATATCCTAAAAATATTGAATCAATCCACCTCAATCTTAGGGGTTAGGATATTTATAGTCACAATTCATGGGCCAAGTTGTGGTTGAAGAACTGGTTCAAACCCAATTTCTTGACTATGGCATGGGAATAGGAAGACTTGTTCTTTCCTATTTTGGAAGAAAAAAATTTTCCTTGAAAAATTGGTAAACAGAGGCCCTTTCAAGAACATGTGAACTCACATCTTAGTGCAATTCCCACTTTAATAACACGAGTTTGGGTTAGGTGACCCATGTCTCGGGAGGCTTGGATCGGGTCGGAGATCCATGACCCGCCACATAATGTTCGTATGATTCGTCATATAACTCTTTCAAGACGCTTTTGGACTGAATGAGTTATTAATTATACTCTTCCAATGAGTTATTAGTTATACTCTTCCAAGACCCAATCAAAATTATCACATTCTAAGATGTCAAAGTGAAAGATTTAAAATCTATAGATGATAAAGAGATCAAACCAACTAAAATATGAAAAAATAATAATAATGGAGACATGTGAAACTATATTAGAGAGGAAACATATCTTGATTCCTTTCAATTGTTGAAAATTGTAGGTGCACACTTTCCCAAATTTTAGAATATACATAAGATATTATATTAAACAGGTATACTACCTGACACCAATTCCATACACTACACCGTATGCACTGTTCATCCGTACATGAACAGTGCTCGTGAACAGTAACCTGTACATGTACAGTGGTCTGTGAACAGTAAAACCGTATATGAATAGTGACGTGAACAGTATATGTGAACAATGTCTTTTAATAGTAAATCAAACTTGGTTAATGAAATGTAAAAACTTGGTTAATATAGTGATGAAGTTGGTTAATAAAGGTCCAGATATTAAAAATAATTTTTACTAGTAAAATAAAGTTGGTTAATACAATGTAAAAAAGTTGGTTAATAAAGTTATGAACTTGGTTAATAAACGTCCAGATGTAAAAATAATTTTTTGTAGTAAAATAAAGTTGGTTAATGAAGTGATGAACTTGGTTAATAAACATCCAGATGTAAAAAATAATTTTTAGTTGTGAAATTTTTTTTTAAAATTAAAAAAAAAAAAATTATAATATTTCACTGTTCACCGTATTGGTGAACAGTAAAATACGGTGTAGGTGTATGAGAATGGTGTCAAAATAACATTTCTCTATATTAAAACCACCGAAAGAGAAAGTAGCACGAGCCTGGATTGATATACGTCTCAAAAGAGCGTAATTCTAACAAAATACAAACTCGACCGAAAGGTGTTTGTGCCCCATTAGTTGGAAACATCTCTAGTAACATATTGCATTGAATTAACAAAAGGAAGTTCGAGTTGGGAGATGTGATACAAATAGATATAAAAGTGATTTCTTAATAAAGACAACATATAAATTGTCCTGTGCATGTATAATTGTTAAGAAGTTGCTGAACTATAATTCATTTGTTTGGGAAAAAAATCCCACTCATTGAAAGAGGCTGCGATTCAACAATGACGGTAAAAACAATCAGAAAAAGCATCTCGATATATCTCTTGTACTAAAACGAAGTTTTATTCAAATTAGTGTATATGTCGTTATAACTATGTTATAGTATATAATACTTAAAATCGAGTTTTTAGTTGTGTCTTATTTCTGGTATATTTCGGATTATATTCGAATGTGTACTTTATAATGAAACATATCATAAATAGAACAAATCTTAGCAATTTTGCCAGTTTGTGTAAATATTCTAACACAAGAAACCATGTAATATAAATTCAGTTTAACATTAATGGCTATAATATTAAGGTTCATATGAAAAAGCAATTTCCTCAATTTACTTTTCCATAAATAACTTCAATGTACCCACCTCCCAATAAGGTTAGATCATTTCTTAATACACCACCTAAATTTTTTAGATACCATATAAAATTATTTTTTTGTCCCCTGATTTCAGATGTGCATATCCAGACGCACCAAATTTTTAAAAAACGCTGAAGTGTTCCGGATATGCATATCCGGAAACAATTCTGGTGTGCACTTCCGGAAAGATTTCTTATTAATTCGCGCCAGACCTTCTTCCTCCCCCTCATTCTTCACTTTTTCATTTCCAAACTCCCTCAAACTCTCTCAAACTCTCAAATTTTCAATCACCTCAAATCTCGATTTTTTTCTCTCGAGTTCGGCACAAAGCAACATCTACAACGATAAAGAGACTCCAAATCGTCTGTATCTCATTTTAATCGGTAAGTTTTCAAATTTTAGAGTTTCGGAGTAATTTTTGAGTAATCGATTTAGAGTAGATATTTAGGTGTAGAAATTGTTAGGTTGTATGAATAACATAGGTTAGAGACAATGTAGGTCATTTTTACTGCTTCAAACGGACGATCAGGGTATTAAAATACCCTTTTGCACGTTACAATGGCCATGACTGCCATTTTTAAACTTCAAAAAACGTACCGGATGTGCAGATCCGAAAATATTTTAACGTTTAGTATTCTGAGTGTTTCCGGATGTGCACATCCGGAAATACCCAACGTTAAAAATTCTTTGTCTTTCCGGATGTGCACATCCGGAAGACTATTTTTTTTATTATGTTTGTTTGTTTGTTTGTTTTTGTTTAATTATTTTAAAAAAATCTAATTTATTTATTATGCTTTGCAGATTAGATGGCTGGCAGAGACGATCGTATCATACATGGACGGACAACTCAACACGCATCTATCCGACGTGAGCAGATGCAGTCTACGGCCGAGGCTTTCGGCGCAGAGGGGTTGGGGTAGACCCTACAGCTGAGGGACATTACACCACATCCTAGACCACAACCATCCACATCACAGGTTCAGGCCACTTCCACGTCTCAGGTACAGGTCACTCCCCCTTCAGTCGCCGATTCTACATCTCGTAGGCGTCGCGTTTCTACTGGTAGTTCATCAGGGTCCCAGCCCGCACGCAGACGTCGTCGGGAGACTCCAGCTCCATCAGCTGCTCCTCCTCGTTCCCCTGTTCCTGTTCCTGTTTCAGAGGGTGATCACCCAGCACATGATGGTGTTGACGCTGATGACGATTTCGATGAGCTGGGCGGTTACCCTGAGGGACCGTCTGATATGTCCCTACTCGTGGGGTACTCTGAGCATACTGCCACATATGTCTGGCTAGGACAGGTAACCTTTTTCGGTTTATTTATAGAATTGTTTACGCTGAAAATATGTTCATTTATAACATTGTTTTATTTGAAAATTTTCAGGCGAAGGATCCCCAGAAGTTCTATAACCATGGGGGCAAGGTTATAGACATGCTTGAGATGCTGCCAGAGGCTGAGTGGTTCACGTCTGCACTTGCTGCCTCTGGTCTTGGAGGCCTGTCTAGGATTGGGTATTCCCAGATCCAGTACGGTATGCTGATGGCCTTTGTTGAGAGATGGCACCCTGAGATATCCTCATTCCATCTACCGTACGGCGAGATCACGATCACACTCGACGACATCTCGTGCCTTTTACATCTACCGATCACGGGTACCCTTCTCCGTCACGGTAAGATGTCGAAGGCGGACGACATGGAGTTGCTGATTACAGAGCTTGGGGCTAGCGCAGATGAGGCACTTGTGGAGGTGACCCAATTGAGGGGCGCACACGTCCGGTTCTCCTTTTTGATACACAGATTTGGTGTGGAGCTTGACGAGGCACGACAGGCAGAAGGGGATGCAACTGAGGTGGAGCTCCACAGGCAGCGTGCCCTGAGATGCTACTACTTCTTTTTGCTCGGCACGCAGATGTTTGTGGACACCAGCGCCTATTATGTTGATATTGTCTACCTCAGGTACCTTTCGAATCAGACAGAGATCCACGGGTACAACTGGGGGGCGGCTGCGCTGACATACACCTATTCTAGGCTCTCTGATGGTTGCCGCTGGGCAGCCAAGACTGTGGCAGGCAGTTGTACGCTATACGTGGTAACAATCTAATATTCTAAGTGATTTTTTCATTTCTTTTCTTTCTATATTCATCATAATGTTTGACACCTATGTTATGTTTTCCATTTCAGGCGTGGATTTTACAGCACTTTCCCAACATTACTGGTTGGGGGAGTGTCGCCGAGTACACTGAAGATATGCCACGTGCTGCTGCAGTTGTCCTGCTCAGAGGGAACCAGGTGCCGGACCCCTTCAGAGTGTATCTTGATCGGATGGCTGCTGAGGACATTTTGTATAACCCCTATGCCGATCACCGTGTGACACGCCCGTTCGATGAGGTTTGTTTGTTCTCAGGATGGTTGGCATGCAGTTCGACCATTACTGCCCGATACCTGCCGGAGCGCGTCTTGCGTCAGTTCAGTTACACACAGACGATCCCCAGGATGCCTCATGATTCTGCTGCTCTAGGCTTGACCCGCAGGCAGATAGATGAGATATATGCTGACTACCAGTCCCACTTGGTACCGAAAGAGGCTCGGGCGACTAGAGCGGAGATAGACTGGAGCGTTGCTGCTGGGTACATCGTGTGATTCTACACCGTCTCACACCCATGCATGGTGCCCACTACTGAGGGATCGCCACCCAGACCTGCTCATTAGGAGATATTAGAGGAGCGACAGTCTCAGCTGGACCATACTCAGGATGTCCTACCACACTGTCGTCAGATAGAGCAGATATCGCAGCAGGCCATTAAGGTCGGTCACCTCCCTGAGGGCTCTGGTGCCAGACTTGCCGTGGACAGGATTATTGCGATTGCTCGGGGGGGCACTTCAGTACCGCAGACATCGATCCAGGATGGCGGATAGGGGCAGAGGAGCACGGGAGCCAGGAGAGATCCTTCGCCATACGCAGTAGTTTTTTGTTTGATGTATTCTATTTATATTAGATGTATGCACTGTATTTTGATAGAGGTTTATTATATATATATATATATCATTTTATTTTATATATTGATGTTGTCAAATGTATATTAAGTTGCGACGATATATTAACATATGCGACCAAGCAACAAAACCGATTTTTAAAAAAAAAATTAAGTTCTGCTGTTTTTCGGATCTGCAGATCAGGAAAGTTTCTGGATGTGCACTTTCGGAATGCATAAGCGTTTTTAAAAAAATTGGTGCGTCCGGATGTACACATCCGGAATCAGGGAGCAAAACCGAAAATTTAGGTAGTGTCTAAAAAACCTGGGTGGTGTGATAAGAAATTCTCTAAGTTTATAACAAGAGGTGAACCAAATAGATGGAGGATGATCATTTCACTAAGGGTTCACTCTTTCTTTGAGCATGTCTAGTGTTTTCATCCATATACACAATTCACAATTGAAGTCATCACACCCAACTAAAAAGAGGGCACATTGTACTAATCAATCACCTAATTCTCCTCTAGTGTATCACAACTTTTTAAACCAAGATAAGTTGTGTATGTCTACCCGTCAATATGTTTAAAATGTTATCAATATTGAGGGAGACATTCATTGTGGATTTTGTGAAGAAAACAAAAATTAAGTCAAACATTAATGATTTTACACGATTTCAAAGTGATTTAAATCGTTAAAAAACATGATTTTACATAAAAATGTTTTTTCTTACAACTTAATACGAAACACTAACTTAAAAATGTGAAATCTATAAAATTTAAGTTTTAAATTGTTATTTTAACAACCATAAATAAAATAATTCAATCAAATTAATCACTAAATCCTACAAAAAAATCAATCCAAATATCACATGACCTCTAATTAAAATCAAACTACTTTCCACAATCTGCACCGGATATCATATTTTATTTGAGATACCATATCATAACAATTTAAAAAATATATAAATTATTCAAATAAGAGTTGAAGTCCTTACAAAATATACCACCCTTTCTGACGATGCCGCATCTCAACCACTCCTGTCATTGCCCTAAGATCCATCCCTACAACTCAATTTTTTGTTTATAACTTAGGTTGGATTAACTATACTTTTTTTTATCCAAGTGTTGTTTGTGAGATTTTATGCAGTATTGTCATTACCAAGCGAACTCGTAGTTATGCGCATAGCGAATAATAGAACTCTTCTTCTCCAATGTTCAGCTTTGCCCTTACCTCAATTGTTTCTACGCGTGCGCCATCATTCATCTACCAAATTGTTCGTCGCAGGTTTCCTCTTCTCCAACTCCTTTCATTTCTTGTTTTTTTTTTTTATATAAAATTTATCGCCGAAGTTGATTTTACCTTTTCAAAATTTATTTTTGGTTTTGTTTGTAACAAAGGGCTTTCCTATAACACAAATGAAACGGTACTAAGAGACGCTTTTGAACGACACGGGGAAATCATTGAAGGTAAAACTAACAATAATTTTTCAAATGTTTTAGATCCCTAAATTTGTTATGTTGCAACTAATTAATGTTTTTTGTTTAGTTAAAGTTATATGTGATCACAAGACTGGGGAATCAAAAGAGTATGGATTTGTTAGGTTCAATTCTGAAACTGCAGCTGCCACAGCTCGCAAAGAATTGCACGGAAAGGTAAAGAATACTGTATATCAATTCACTTTTGCTACAACTTTTGCTTTCGCTTTTATTTTGACATGATATGTTATGAATCTTGTTCTGTTTTTAATAATGAATTTCCCAGATAGTGGATGGGAGACGCATTCGAGTGGGTTATGCGCACAAAGGGTGACTACCAAGTTTATCAAACAATTTCAAACTCGAATTTGATAATCTGATTTTGTTTTCTTAGTTTTTTTTTTTGGCCAACAGATGCAAGTTTACTTTTTTTTATTGTCTCTCTTGTGAAGGCATGATTCCAAATCATAGAGAATACTCTCTCTTGCAACACTTTAAAGATTAGGGTTTATGTAGTTCTATCTAATTTAGCATAGAAAATTTCTGTATTTTAACAGAAAATACACTTGCTGAAAATATATTTTACTGGATTTATGCAAATTAAAAAGTGAATTGAAAAACTGTCTTTTAAAATATCCTATTTAGCCTCTTTGCAATTCTCAATTGAAGAGACAGTATAGTTGACTTAAACGCAAAGCTTCTCTTCGGAACGAACTGAAATGACGGATTATAAATGACGTAGAGGATCTAATCATGATTTTGAGATGAACTTCATTGCAACACAAACTAATCAAGGTCACATAAATCAAAGTCCAAATGAAAAGGCTACTTTAATTGATTAACTTTATACACTTTCATATGGATGATTTATTAGCCCATTTTAAATTAAACAAATTTATAATACATTGTAGACAGTAATTGCGTTCTACTTGGAAGAAAAGCGGTGGAAAAAAAATCAACAGTAATGAGAAAAAAGTCAGAAAGATTAAAGTCATTAACAACTATTTAGACCAAAATCAGGCAGTAGCTATGGCAGGTACATTTCATAAAATCATACACAATCATACTCTCATAAAACAATGTAGAACAATGAGTATGAATCGCAGTTCCTTGTTTAGTTGTTTACGGTGGTCTTTTCACGTTATATTACTTGGACTTGTAAACCTATTCTAAGATATAGTGAACAAACTGAACAAATTACAAAATATACATTGCACTGACAAGCTTGCTTTATACACATCACATTGAGTAGAAAAAAGAAATATCAGAGCGTCATGAAGCAAGGCATATGGACATTTATTGGGTTTTTGGTTTGGCAATTTTTTCCCACGCAGAAAATATCAGCCTCAGTAAGGAATAAAAGATAGCCCGAATGCACGAAACCACAAAGTTCCAACAAGAGGATGGCCAATACCATGGATAGAGCAACCTGAAGAACAGACTTATGAGATGCCGAGGGTATTGCCCAACCTGCATCATAGCACCAAAACAACATTAATATTTATTTATCGGACAAGTACTTGGTGCATGCATGAAGCTCGTGCGTATGAATTAAGGTGGTACTCTTGTTTGGGGCTATGTTGCGATCTTAACTATGAACTATATGGCATATACATGAACAATCCACACTTTCAGAAATAAGTCATCTGTGTGCAGATTCAATGAAGTCATTTAAAAAACCCATCAATGTTTCCCTTCATCTTTTGGAAATTTAAACAATTTAATAGTCATATAATCCCACTTATAAAAATTTAAAAAGCTTTTAATAGAAGTCAAGTATTTAACAATGAAGGGGCCTAGAAATATTTAATGTGAAAAAAAATGTTATTTAGGGCTGGAGAGTTCAAAGCTCTTGCAATTTGTTATAATTTGGTTTGAATACTAATTATTAAGTAATAATAATACTAACCGGAAAAAGAAAATCTAGTGCTTCCCAGGCAGCATGACGAACAGCTCTGGTTGGGTACATTGGACCACCAGGAGAAGTAAAACTATACAAACAAGTTTTCAATCTAGTACTTGTCTTCATTCTCAATTCCATACCTGTGCCATTAACATAAAACAAAAGAATGACTTAGCTGAGTCAGGTTGAGAGAAAAATATTCCATGTCCAACTATTGCACCTGAATGGTTGGTCTAGTACCCTGAAGGACCTTGATTTCTGAAAGATAATGCAGCAGTACAGGTTCCACCTTAAGCTTTTGAAGCTGTTAAAAAAAATCAACAACAACAATTGAGGGTAGGTAACATAATTTCTTTTTATGAAAGAGAGGATATGGCTTTCAATTGTGAAAAAAAGGTGTTTCAGATGTACCTGATCCGTGAGTTCATTCACAAATATATCTGCAGGACTGCCAACTAAGAAGGCAGTTTGAAAAACAGGGCATTGTTTCAAGAAGCTATCGATTTTGCCAGCTGCAAAGAGGGTAATATCAGATTTATAGAGACTATTGCATCATTATTTATAGGCTAATAACTTCTCTGAATGGCTACCTGAATTGTAAAATAGAATGAACTTTGAGAGCAAAAGATACATATCTCGCTGAGCCTAATAGTTCCAATGAAAAGTAAAAAATTTCAGAATGCCATTGCCAGCAACAAAAGTAGACTAGCTAAAGGTCCTATAAAAAAATTGTAGGCAGCATTTATAAAATGCCAAAAACTACGGTATACCTGGAGAGGAATTTTATTCAATCTACTGTGGTGTAATGCAACATCATCCAAGAGGTACTGAATTTGAGGGAAACACAAGGAATAAGCAAAAAAAATAGGAAAAGAAGCAATAATTATAATATTATTCAGATGATATATATTAGTTAAAATAAATATAGGATCCAACTAGAACCCTTACACGGAATATAGACTGAAAACGCTTTGTATTTGTCTGAATGTCAATCCTGTACATGGCACCAAAAATGATTATTGCAATTCTCGGATTGATTTTCCAAATATGGTACAATATCTACTCTATCATAGTAGAGGTTCTAGCCCATGAAGACACTCTTGTCTTACTAGCATTTTCCAAAATTGTCATTACTTTCTGTTTTGTTTTGAATGGATAGGATAAGGTCAAATGGATTGCTATTGATTTGGCATAGAAAGACTATTGATAAAATCATGTGACGCAAACAAATATTTTTAGATAAAGAAAGTCCACGCATACTCTTCTTCTTCCCATTTAGGAGTGGAGTGGAGCATGAAATGAAGTTCATATCTTTTCAGAGCATGGTTTTTGAAAGTGAATATAATTTTAACTTATAAATGGCAGACAATCCAAATCCACCAGGTCTTTTTGCAAGTTAAATCCAATTAAGTAACATCGTAATTTATAACAGATTGTATTCATACCAGAAAACATTTGTGGCACCTTGAACCAGGGCAGATGAATACCGAAGGAGCACTTCTGGATTATCAAGATGAACTTCAAACATCTGCATTAAGGTATTAAAAAAGTTATTTACAACAAAACAGGAACTTGAATGTCAATTAGAAAATAGGAACGTGGATTTCTTTAGGAAATAAGGAGATTGACTCCTTACAACAGAGGAAAGCTTCTGTAACCAATAAAAAACAGAAGGGAAATAACAGAAATGAAATATACCCAAGAGGCAAAATAAAAAAAACATCCCATCTCAAACCAGTACCATGTAAAAAGTAAAATCACAATTCTCATAACCAATGTTGTCAATGGCGGATGGCGGCCCATGGCGGAGAGCCAAAATCTCGCCATATCGGCCGCTTTGCGGTGCCGTTATTGCGGATTATGGCGGAAAAACCCGCAATAGCAACTGATATTTAACATTGCGGCAAGTCCAAAATCCGCCATGTATATAACCAATTTTAAATCATGTTTAGCCCAAAATTTAAAAATATGTAATATGCATTAGTTCATGATTAACTATAATATATAAATCCCAGCACTCATCTCATCTATACATAATAGTACCATGCATACATATTATATATGTCACTCACATTATAAAAATGAAATAATTATACTATATATGTCACTTATCGCACATACTGTATATTTACAATAGTATGCACTCCGATCCTAAGGATTAAATCTGAAACCTATTTCAAGTATTAGATAAGACAGGTTCTATAGTAGACAAAGAAATTTTGGTTTGGACCAATATCAGGAAAAGCATGAGTTTTAGAAACCATTGATGAAGATTTTAAATAATTATGAGCATTTCAAAATTTGAATAAACAAGAAATGGTAGAACATTAATCAGACACGGGGTGTATATCAAAATGTTAAACATATTGCGAGTCAAGTGAAATGGGGAATTGCCACCCACTCTATCACCAGGTTCAGAGACATTGTGCATGCCTCAGAATATCATTTGTCAATTTGAGGATGTACATATTTGTCAGAATGTAACCAAGCCATTAAGAGCAACTGACTTTTTTTTTGAATTGTAAATGTTTAAATTCAAAACCAGTAATGAATGACCATACTAATACTAACAAGCTAAGTAAAACTTCCCTCAAGAGAGGAAAAGACAATATGGTAGAGACAAGCTTACATACCCATTTGTGAAACAAGAGGCTAAAAATATGCGAAGCAAATGACTGGCTCCAAAGTTGGACAATCAAGTCAAGGACGGGCTTTCCACTTTCAGGCACTTGTACAAAGTAATCAGCAAGCACATCATAGAAACACAGCGGACCATCAATGACATCATTTGCAGGAGAAATGACATCTTCTTCCTTGTTGAAAATTACATCTGTCATTGTGAATAAAGAAAATCTACATTTGGTAATTTGTTTTGCAAATAAAAAAGAGAAAAGACCCGTATTCCCCATCCCACCTATGAAGAAAAAAAGGTTATGACCATTTATTTAGATATAAATACACATTAATTAGTTGTGAATCCTATTGTTCTGTATTCCATTCAATTGTTTGCATGATTATCAAATTGAGATTCAAATCCTAAATCAAAAGAACTATTTTCTGATTTGTGAATGGAATCTTGTTATGAAACATGAAACATAAGATACATTACCAATAAAAACTTGACATTTCTAAGTAAAATCAAGTGACATAGAACAATTAAGTTGATATTATCATATACAAACATCACGGACAAGCTAATTACAACTAGGGCCGTCTTTGATGGCGTGCAAGGTGGGCTACCGCACATGGCCTAATTTTTATGTTAAAAAGTGGCTAAATAGGACCTCAAAAAATATTTTCACTCTTAAATTGTGGTTTAATAGGGCCTCTATTTGTTGTGTCATGGTGAAACTGCAGCTAACCTACAAAGGGCCTCTAAAAATTTAAAAATCTGAGCCGACTCTGATTACAACTAATTAAGTTTAGCAAGAAAAGATAAGCAATCTTATACAAGTTCTTCATAAAGGATAGTTATCCTTACACGAAAATATCATTTTTAAGCAAAATAAATATCACCTTACAAAAAAATGAACTAAAAACCATGAGCATGCAAACAAGATAAACCACGCACAATGACTCCAATACCACGCTTGAAGCACAAGTTGCAATCTGAATCATTGCATTCATTTTTCTTCTGAGACTGAATCTTTGTACTATTGAATCAATAGATATAAGAATAAGAATCAAAGTTACCTTTGGCTCGATCATCAACCTCTAATGCTATATCAGCAAAAAGCTCCTGCAACAGATTACGCCTCTGTGAGGAACTAGCCAGCGCCTGTAGCATCAAAGACAAAAAAAAAATCAAGTAAAAACAAATGCATTTTTCTCGGTAACGAATTTCAAAACAGAGAAAAGAAAACTCACCCTCTGAAGCTTCTTGTGGATCGCTTGAGAGAGAGCATCGAGATAACCGGAGGTTCGAGGTGGCGAATTGGTTTCGGACATTTCCGATCGGAATCTGAATCAGCAAAAACCCTAAAGTCCTAATCCCGATCCAGAAACGCCTTTATCATTTTCTGGAATCTTCGAAATTAAGATTTAAATTTAAATCGAAATGAAATTCTTAAAGTGCATGAAATAGACGCTTAAGAAGGTTATTTTCAGTTTTGTGTTCTTAACCGAAAGGAACCGCTAATTTTTCTTCTTCCTTTGTTGGTTTTTCTTTTTTTTAAAAAGTCTTGATGTTATTTTATTACGGTAAGGTATTGAAGAATAGCGTAGAAACGTGGGAAATCATAAAGTGGTGGTTGAATTGTTGTTGGGATGAAGCGTGGCCATTAGATAGAGTTACACGCTCCGACTAATGGATGCGGTGGCGCGGTAGTGTGTTTTTGGTTTTGGGATATGGATAATGAAAATATCGTGACGAGGCAGTGTGTAGAATTTTATGACCCTACCCTTGACTTTCTTTTATCGGTGTTTTTTGGTGTGTTGTCAATGTAACTGTGACTGTGAAATTGATGAATGAATGAATGGGTGGGACCAATATGTTACCGACAGGATAATCGAATGATTAGGGCTGGACAACGGGTCGGGTTGGGCGAGTTTGGGCTCAAAAGTAGCACCCGTCCCAAACCGCGGTTTAAGTTAAGAGGCCCATTTCCGCCCAATTTCGTAAACGGTTTTGACGGATTGGGTCTAAACGGGTCTCGGGTGCATGCGGACGGTTTGTTCGGGTTATTGAATTATCATATTTATAGCCCAGATTCTTTATAAAACTTAATTAATTTTTTTTTACGTAATATTAATTTTAAACTTATAAAACTTATTAAACTAATAGAAATATATTAGTACAGAAATATTTGCAATTCTGAAAACGTAATAATTACTTTAATAGGATTGAAATTCACAATCCATTCACAATCCATATTTGTAACAAATAAAAAAACTATGATATACCCAAATTTAAATTGGTTTTCAATTAATATAGTAAATTTGTTTCCATTATAAAAAGATACATACTTGCAAATTCAATCCTCCAAGATCATATTAATTACAAGATAGTGAATCCTCCAAAATCACATTAATTACAAGATCCCAAATCAATATTATCACATATCCTTAATCTAACCATTTTCACATTAAAAAAATAGACAATCACAAGAAATACTGATCTTTGCACCATTTTGAAATTAATGGGAACAAAATCAACTCATTCCATTACAGAAATTTTATAATTCCTCAATCAAAGCTCTTCCATCAATAAAAATAACATTCTGCAAGCAAATTTAAAAACCTTTGACATAACTTGTTAGTTCATTTCTCCAATTACTTTCAAAAAAATGGGTTAGCAGCACAATAAACAAAAGAAAATAAATTCTAGTTTATAGAAAGAGACTTTCACAAAACCATTATTTTTTTAATTAAAACCAAAGAATCAACAAGTCCGATCTATAAAAATTCAAATCAAACAAAAAATAGTTAGAACTACAAAATCAACAACTCAGATCTATAAATCTCCAAACCAAACAAAAAAAAAGATATAACCAAAGAATTAAAACTCAGATCTAAAAAACAACAAAACAACTAACTAACTCAACAACTTAAAAAATAAATGAATAAATAAATAAACGAAAAACAAAAACTTTAAATCTACCTTCATTCTTACCATGGTTGATAAATAGGGGTGATCAAGACTCATAAAGATGGTTGTTTGATAACATGAAAAAAATTAAAAACTATGAGTTAGAAGGATGAATAAAAACATAAATAAAGGATGAAATCAAAAAATCTACACAAACATTGACATTACACAGTAAGAAGAAGAAAGGTACAACTTGAAGATGTGAAAGATCTTTTTCTCATCAAGATGAGTAGAAAATATGTGAGTGGTGTTGATTGTGGCCGATGAAGTGAGTTGAGGGAGGTTAATGAAGGTGAAGGGGTGATGGAGGCGTAATAGGGTTAGTGAAAGAAGAGGGATGGTAGGAATCTGAGAAGAGAGAGAGGGAGAGAGATGGAAGGAAGGTGAGAAAATGAGATTGTGTCAGTGAGAAAGTGGCTTTGTAAGTAAACCCTACCATCACCTCTAATGCTAATTGGGCGGGTTAGGGTACTCGTGGTTTCATTTCTTTCACCCGGGCCCGCCCATGTGAAACCATACAAAACCGTTTGTTTGACCCGCTGAACCGATGGCCCAAATAAACCCGCCCAAAGTTATACTTTTTTTTCGGTTTATTGCGGATTGGGCTGGGCCACGATTTTTTGTCCAGCCCTACGAATGATAGTGGAGCTGGAAATGACAGATCACTTGGTGTTGAATTTACGAGGAGAAAGCGGGAATGCACCGGCTGGGTAAAATGCAACCGTCAGAACCGATGGGGGCTCGGTTGATCCGGGTTAATGGGTTATAGATTGGATCATATTAGTAACTAGTAGGAAATCCGTGCGTCCGCACGGGTTTTGGTGTGGACTGCGCATACGTCATCAGTTAGATTATGAAAAAAAAAATGAAAAAGTAATATTTTTGTTTTGACAATATTTAAAAATAAATTTGAATAAATAGTAAAGCTGATTTCGTTTAAAAATAAATTTAAATGAAAATAAAAAGTTTTGTTTTGACATTATTTATAAAAATATTATAATCAATAATAAAGTTTTTTTCGTTTGTAAAAAATATGAGAATGAATGTTTTTATTTTGTGACAATGATTATAAAAAAAATTGGAATCAGAAAATGGATGTTATTTCGTTTAAAAGAATTAAAATGTTTCCCAAAATAAATTATGTACTTTTTCCCGTACATAAAAATTAATTATTTTTTGAAAGTACTATTTATAAATATATTTGAATAAATAGTCAAATTTTTCCCAATTATAAAAATATTTAAATTAAAATATTATTTTTGTTTTGACATAAGTTATAATTATATTTGAATCAAAAGTAAAGTTTTTCCCGTTTATAAAAAAAATTTATAAGAATAATATTAAATTTAAGTTTAAATAGTAATAAATGTAAAAAATAAAATGTAAACCAAAATATGTAAAATAATATGATTTCAAAATAAGACAAATATTTTATAAGAGAGAATACAAATTTAGAAAAGCAAGTCAATATTTTATATTATATTTTGCAAATTGTTTTGATATATTTAAAAAAATGGTCGATAAAATTATATTGTTCAAAATTTGGATAAGTAGTAACGTTGATCCCGTTTATAACAATAGTGTGTTTCTCGTATATAAAATGTTTTTCCCGTTTGTTTTGACAATATTTATAAGTTATGTTTATAAAAATAATAAGTAAGAGTATGAGAGTCAACACGGGTATTGGTGTATTACACGTGCATTCACACATTCTTTAAAATATATTTACTTCGTATGAATACTGGTGTGTTACACACATATGTTTCTAAATGTATGATATTATTGACAATTTACAATACAAAACAAATGGCCTGAAATGTGTACCCGTGTGTTCACAAAAATCAAATAAATTTGAAGTCAATGTCTTTATTAAATGAAAGTATAATCTCGAACACGATTAGGGCATGTGTTATGTACTTAACACAAAAATCGTTCTCATTATTAATCGATATTTTGAATGTTCTCGTTAGTAATTAATATTTGAATTAGTAGTATTTTAAATTCTAAAATTGACAAACAAATTGTATGATTAATAAAAAAGATCATACAATTTCGATACTATTTATTCATACATTATTTATGTTTCGTTCTATTAGTATTTATATTGAAGTTCATTTAATTCATTTAAATTGTATGATTATTATGTACTAAAAAATTTTGTATGATTATTTATTTAATTATATAAATTGATTATCTTCTGTTTATATACATTTTCAAAATTTGCCGTCAATAAAATGTGTGATTCTCCAATCAACTCATAGATTAAAAACTCTACACTATTTTATGTATAGTAATAAACTATCTTGTTCCCGTTTATAAATATATAATAGTTTTTTATGCGGTTCTCATATTTAATATTTAATAATCCTTTATTTAATACATTACTAAACTTTTTATAAAGTTGTTATATATTGTAAACTTATAATAGAATAATTGTGTACATATTTTTCTTCTTTATTTAAACCAATTCATAATCTCATATAAAATAAAAATAAAATTACATGCTATATCATTTAAAACTTATTTAAAGGTTATTAAAGAATATTAAATAAATAAATTTTCAGACATAAAAAAAAAAGTAATAAATATATAATTAATTTAAAGATAAAGTCTAATGAAAAATTTGTTTATACTCGTCACTAAACAAACACTTAACCTCTTTTTAAGAGATATTAAAAAATAATAAGGTAAATTATGTATAATGACAATTTAGATTAATACTTTAGAACATAATTTTTTTTCACCTTTTGCATAATTATTTTTTTTGTTGAAAATTCCAGATATATATATATATATATATATATATATATATATATATATATATATATATATATATATATATATATATATATATATATATATATATAGGGTTATGCTAATGCACATTCATGTAAATGTGCATTAGCAACATACACCTTAGGGTATTTTTGTGTGGGCCCCACCAATTTTGAGTAGGACCCACATTAGAGATGAAAAAATAGATGTAGTGTATTTTTGTGTGGGGCCCACCAATTTTGGATGAGTGTTAGCATTTCCCATTTATATATATATATATATATATAAAACTCACATATATTTTATTCATACAAAATTTGTGTGGCTTGGCTGAAATCTGACTGTCGGTTAAATAAAATATCTTAAATCCAATTATTTTTTTTTATTTATTGTCCAAAAAGGACAAATCTAAATTTTGAAAAATTGGCTGTGAATTTATAATAAAAAAATAATAAAAAAATATACTGCAAGTTATTATAACTTATACTGGCAAAAGAAATACGGAAAGTTTTCACATTTCCTTTTTTATTTTTTATTCAAATCAAAACTAATTAGTATTATGAATTATGATAATAATAACCATAATTAAAAATAAACACAATCTCTATCCAAAATAAGGTGTGGATTTGGATTTTAAAAAAATAAATATGAATGTTATTTTTGTTATAAAATGATTTAGACAACAAATTTAATCTGTATAATAATATTACATCATATGTATCATGACAATTAGAAAGTCTTGATTCAAGATCGATTAAGTTGGCTTTCAGGACCCAATTGGAACAGTGATGATAGCAGCTTTAGCAACAAAGTTCCTGACATCCTCCAAGGTAACCATTACGTTATTGTAGCCATTGGATATCTTGGCCCCCCTACACAGTGAGGTTTTACAAAAGGGTCAAAACCTTCCACCTTAAGTATCTAACCCACCATTAAGAGGGGATAAAGGAAAAAGTTGTGGAAGCAATCTTATTAAAAACTAACAATAAATCAAATAAATCCATATCTTTAATTGTTTCAGATTCAACCATGTCAGTTAAACCTAAGCCAGAGAAACAGTTATGCATTTTAAAAGATCAAGACAACAATGTGTCAATTATACATTTATCTTCATCTCATTAACTAAAAAGAGAAGTACTTTTTAAGTTGGTACTTTTGCGGCTTCAAGAATGCCAACAATATATTTTATTGTGAAAAATGACCATGTAGCTAAGTCATGAATATTATTTTGCAGACATACATGTGGTTCAGGCATATCACCAGAGAGGACTTGTTCCTACAGTTAGAAACTCAGGAAGAATTTGTCAACTTAAATGAGGAAGAATGAGGTATAAAAATTTTCAGTCCCTGTATATGCTACATCAACAATATTATCAATCTCTTTATGTCTCTCTGCTGTTAATCTCTGTCAGTCTGTATTCAAATTATTTCACATAATCAGTAATTGTAATAAATACACACAGGGTTTGTTTCTGATCTTAGACACTTTATCCTAACCGAAGAACACCATTGCACTTACACCATCAAAGTTGTGAGAACACCAGGTCTGAATACGCCAGTAACACCATTCAAAAGTACTAATTTGTCTTCTGTAACACCTTGATCCTCCAGGAAAGAAACATATATTAGAAAATTTGAACTCAAAGCTCCAAATGAATTCAATGTTTGTATGATTGTTACCTGGAATGCATCTTTGAATTGAGTCTAATCTAACAACTCTTGAATAACAATACTCAATTCCTAAATCCACAAAAGAATCCCTAAACTGAAATTAACTAATTCAAATTAAACATGAAATAAACTCAGTCCCTAAAATCATAATACAGAGGTATTACTTATATCTCAATTTCACAATCCAATAAAAAAACACTAATTTCACAAAAACAAAAACAATAATTTCACAATCCATAATTTCAATACAATATAAAAATAGTTCCTAACTTCACAATCACAAATTAACCTTCTGAGCAGTTCCAATGCGTCGAAGATGCTCATAAACACGTCTTTTTCAGTTGCAAAAAACAACATTCTCAAACCTGAAACAATTATGAATAAACTATAAGAACAAATATAGCTTAGTAGGAGAAAATAGAAGTAAATACAAGAAGATTATAACCTCTGCAGAATAAATATCGTTTTCTTATACAAAAAATAATTAAATCAACCTAAACTTAGGGTTTAAGGGAGGGTAAGTTAATAACAAAACCTAAACTAAAAAAGCCACAAATAATTAATTTCGAATCTTACCACCACCACACTCGCTGTCGGAAACACGTTGTTGCCACCGCAGATCTACCACCGTGAAACCGAACATCGCAGATCTAACACCGTAAAAAACGCAATACCCGCGGTCGTCTCTCCATTTTCGTGTTGCTCATGATTTAAATAGAGAAAAGAAAAAAGTGGTTGATTTAAAAAAATATAGAACATAGAAGACAGAAGAGAGAATATAAAGAAAAGAAAGAATATTTGAGAAAGAGGATAAAAAGAAAGGAAGGAAGAAATGGGAGAGAGAAGAAGAAAGAAACTGGTTCCCAATGGAAAGTGTTGTAAAACATTGACACGTGTCCTAAGGGTAAAATAGTATTTTTGGTAGTATGTGATTTTCTTATATGGTAGATTTAAAAGGGCAATTTATTTCCATCATTATTGCTTTTTCTAAACTCTTTGACGAAAAATAAAAAAATATTTTTAATTTTCGAAAATACATCTCTAAACACACCATTTTTTTTTAAAATTTGATTCGGAGATACATCTTCATATTTAGTTTAGAGTTTGTTCATATATGCATCTTCGAAATAACCCTTAGTTTCAAATTTAAGAATATATTCGAAAATGCATCTTCGAACTAGGGGTGACAAAACCAAAACCAAATCAGTTGCATTTCTGCAATCTGATCTCTCTCACCCTTTTGCCTATAAATAAGACATCACAACACACTTCTAAAGACAACAAAACATGAGATAAACACCTAAGCAAAGTGAGAGAAACCAGTTCTTGCATCAAGTCACCCTTTGAAGCAAGAAACCACTCATTGCACAAACACCTCCATACTCAGTTCTAGTCATTAAATCTCCAAACCAACCATCCACACAAACCATAAAACATCTATTGAACCTATTCAAACCCTCACAATCATCCAAAACACCATAGATCAGAAAGTCAACTCTGAACCATTGAAAGTGTTGACTTTCTGCATAAACTCCACCAAATCTCCATTCTGACCTTTTTCATCCAATCCAAACCTTCCATCACCTTCCATTAATACCACCTGAACTATTCCAAGTCCCATTTTGTGACTGTAACTCATTTTTCTTGGAGTTCAAGTTTTGGTTTTTCATTCTTGCAAGAGGATTTGAGTACCAAGTTTGGGGCCAGTTCAGTACAAACTAATCATTCCTAAAGCTTCCTGGGAGTTCATAGAGGCAATTTGAATCATCAACAAGTGACTGTAACAAGTTGAAGAGGGCATTAGACCTAACTCCAATAGGTAAGCATATCTTAATTCCTAAGTCTATGATTCTGATATCATTTGCACTCATTTGAAATACCATGTTGTTTGTCATCATATAAGGAGTGTTTACCCCATGCTAATTGATTAGAATCTATGTTATACATAGTTTCATTATAGATTTTAGGATTAGGGTTTTTTCTGTTGCAGTCACAATTGTGTGATGTGTGGTTGATTAAAATGAAATTAGATGTTACATTTGTATTCCTTGTGAAAAATAGGGTGACTTTCATGTTTACATTATTAAAATCCATTGAGAAATGAGGAGGTTTGATTTTCTGAAATTTTTGAATACATGAGGAAGAGGATGATGGCGCCATGGCCATTCTGATCTTAGGAAATGTTTTTTAATACTATATTATTGTTTCAGTTTGGTAAATGGATGTATTGGCCACCCCAGTGGTGCAACCTTGCCTTTCCGTACCTTATGTGTGTGTAGTGTCGTGGGTTCGATTCTGGTACCAACCCTTTTGTTTCTCTTTTTAGCGCGTTTTGGTTTGAGGTGCATTTAGATGGAAGTTTCATATTTATTTTAATAAAGGCATATGTAATACAAGCCAGACAAATGGCTCTGTTGGTTAAGCCTTTTAACACTGACCACAGGGGAGCGAGTTCAACTCCTCTAAGGGCCATGTCCCTTTATTTTGACACTTAGTTTTTTTTTTCTTCACAACTTCACCAAGCCATAACTCTCTCAATTTTTATGCTTTTACGCCCATTCTTTTTGTATTATTTTCATCTTTCTGCCTACTTTCTTATGGCATTGAAGATTTTCCAAAAATATTAGTTTTAGGTTAGTTTCTCATGTGTAAAGTGTAGAGATTTTAGGGTTTAATTAGGAGAGGTTTTTACTTCTATGGTTGTACCACTTGGTTTCCCTTGCATTTTTGGGACTTATACAAACTTGTTTTAACATGTTGGACCTTTGAATCGTATTTTGAACTTGTACATATTTGTGGAGTTTGTTTTAGGTGCAATTTTAAGTGTATTTATTTATTTTAAAAGCATGTAAACTTTTGTCATCCCCTTTGAAGTTTTAGCTAGGTCTTTACCTACAATTAGGACTTTTCCACATGTTTATAATATCTTAATGTGAACATAAACTTTCAACTTAGGTGAAATTTTCCCTTTTGTACAAAGATTAATGTCAAAACATAACACCATAGTAGGTTATCACCCACTTGGTAGACATGTCTAGGTAGTTACCTTGTTCAAGTAATGAATAAACCTTGTGTGTTAACTTGATACTTGTAAACTTTCTTAAGTGCTTACTTTGAATGTCATCACATTCACCACCATCATCCATGTGTTATTTTTATGTGTTTTATCAACATCATTCATGTGTGAATATCATTTGTTATCTTTTATTTTTCCAACTTTATTAAGGTATCCCCTTAAGTGAGTCTAGCTTGTTGGCTTTTCTCCTTAACCCTCTTTGTTCCACTCATTCCAAAGGAAAGTCTCTCTATTGACTTTAATGTACCTCTTGGCCTTATTAGATCCATCATCTACCCTTGGCCTCGTTAGAGCCATTCCTTTCCCTTGAACTTATTAGGATCAATCCCTTGGCCTCATTAGAGCCACTTCCGCTTTGACCTAGTTTAGGTTAGGATCATTACCTCCTCTTGTAAACACTATCATCATAGATGTTTATTCCCTCCTTGGAGTTATTAGAGCCACTTACCCTACAACCTAGAATTAACCTAAAGTTCTTCAACTCTATGTGAGCACTACCATAATGGTGCTCTCTTCACCCTTTAACTTAGAGATTAGGATAGAGTTCTTAAACTCTATGTGATTCTCATCATAATGAGTATTCACTTCCCTTTTGACTTCGTTCAAAGTTAACCTCTTAGACTTACCCTTTCGACTTAGACTTAGAGAGTTCTTTAACTCTATGTGAGTGTCATACTCATTTCCCTTTGGAACTTTGACCATAGTCAATGGTTCCTCACCCTCGTTGAGGTGAACTACGAATGCTCTGATTCCGTCATAGTCAGGATACGTAGGCATAATATATGATGTCTTGGCGAGCATACTTAGTGTATTAGGTCTTTACCTTTAGCGCCTTAGTCTTTACCATAGTGTAGCGAGCGATTTTGGACGCGGTTCTTAAGCGCTGGTCGCTCTCTGCGGTTTGAGCTTACTACAGGTCGATTCATTTTTTATCCTATTAAAGCTGATGAAGGAAGGGAAATAGATGTCTCCAATTAACCCTGCTTGCATACTGAGTTTAAACAGCGGTCTGTTAGGTTACAGATGCTATCAATATGGGGGGGCCTTTGTACTGGTTATTTGTATTTTCGCCAATACTGTTTTCTTTCTTTTTACCTTGACAGAAGGTTTCTGGCGGGGAAAAAGGATTAGGATGTTAGGACTGATGCTTTTTGAATGTGAGAGTATGGGATTTGGTTTTTTTGTTGATTGTGCTTGCTAAGATTTTTCTTTCAATCTTATGCCTACGTATTCCCGTTTACCGAAACAGGGAAATCAGAGCGTTCGTAGTTCCTCCTATTCTATGGGAGGAAATGGGTGTTTTGGTGTCTTGTTCAAAGCTCAAGACGTGAAGCGAAAGGTGGTTTGTATCTTGTTCAAAGCCCAAGATGTAAAGCTGAGGGTGATTTGTATCTTGTTCAAAGCCCAAGATGTGAAGCTAAAAGAGTGTTGACATTAGAGAGAATTTTGTCATCTCTAAAGAGGGGGTTTTTGTCACAACTGTTTATAAAGGAGAATTACTTTAACCGGGATATGTGAATCCGACAATGCCATAATTTCCTTTATAGGGGAGTTCCAACCTGAAGGAGAAGACTTTAACTCAGTGTAGAGCAATGCCATATTTCCTTAGGAATTTCTCATGCTAAAAGAGGGGCAGTGGCGTGGAAGTAAATAATCCAGAGGTTTGCCGCTTACAGCGATTAGATGAAGGGGAATGAGTTGTTAATGTTTGTGTACTGTGAACGAGGCACAACTTTGATGCTAAAAAGTTGATTGACTCAACCGGGGTTTCCTTATACAAAGCCTAAGAGGAGGCTATTGGCCCAACAAGAGGGAGTTTTTATGTGTCTCGTACGAAGCCCGAGAGAGAGGCTGAAAGGGTTGACTTAACAGGAGAATCTTTTATACTCAACAAGAGAGTGATTTTGTATCTCGTACGAAGTCCGAGATGGAGGCTGAAAGGTTTGACTCAACAAGAGAGTCTTTTATACTCAACCAGAGAGTGTTTTTGTATTTCGTACGAAGCCCGAGATGGAGGCTGAAAGGTTTGACTCAATAAGAGAGTCTTTTATACTCAACAAGAGAGTGTTTTTGTATCTCGTACGAAGCCCGAGATGGAGGCTACAAGGTTTGACTCAACAAGAGAGTCTTTGTATCTCGTACGAAGCCTGAGATGGAGGCTACAAGGGGTGATTGACTCAACGAGGGAGTCTCTTATGTGTCTCGTACAAAGCCCGAGAGAGAGGCTAAACGTTGTTTGACTCCACTTGGGAGAATTTTGGTATCTCGTACGAAGCCCGAGATGAAGGCTAAACGTTTGCTTCGCTGGGAAGAATCATTGAACAAAGCCCAAGAGGAGGCTATGGTAACTGTTTCAGTTAAGTGACAGGTCCAGTATACTGATCTTAAAGAGAAAATCAGTTCTTATATGAGCAACACTGTACTCAGGGATTTGATTCGAGGATCAGGGATCTTCCTGTTCTTTAAGGAAGCGGGAAATCCAAAGGGTATGGAGACTGTCCGAGTCTACGAGTTTCCTTCCTATTTGACGAAGGGGTTACTTGAGAATGTCTTTGAGACTCAAGGAGATTAGACTGTCCAAGTCTAGAGTTTTATCTTTTGTACCATGCTTTGAGAAACAGTAGTAGACTCTATGAAAGAACTGTTCTATGAAGATGATTAAGTTCTATTCCTATACCTTTAGGAGGTCGTCGGGACAATTTGTACGAAGCCCAAGAGGAGGCTGAAAGCTTTTAAGAAGCCGACGGGTCCTTGTACTAAGCCCAAGAGGAGGCTATCATTCCCGGAGGAAGAGATCATTATACGAAGCCTAAGAGGAGGCTATGAATACTTCTAAGAAGCCGTAGGGTCCTTGTATTAAGCCCAAGAGGAGGCTGGGATGCTTTTAGGAAGCCTGTGGGTCCTTGTACGATGCCCAAGAGGAGGCTGATTGCTTTTAAGAAGCCGATGGGTCCCCAAACCCCGAGAAATTCAAGGCAAGCTATTCACAAGGAATAGATCAAGTCAGGAAAGTTCGAGAATTTGGAAGAAACTCAAGAGATGCAACATCCCTGGGGAGTAGAATTTCTTGAAAGTGCTTTTAAGAAGCCTGTGGGTCCCCAAACCCCGAGAAATTCAAGGCAATGCTATTCACCGAGAATAGATCAAAGTCAGGAAAGTCCGAGAATTTGGAAGAAACTCAAGAGATGCAATTCACGGAGAAGAGATCATCTTTGGGGAATAGAGTTTCTTTGACAACTTCTATGAGTGACAGTCTATGAAAGGGTTCACAGGGAATGCTGCCTTTCATATCTCCATATTGTTTAACCCCAAGAGGAGGGAAGACTGTGTCTGGTAATCCTATGGGGATATAGTTTTGACTATTTCTAAGAGTGATCAACGGGCTTAATGCTAGACGTAGTTGCCGGGGAAACTCTAAATATCTATACTATTATTACACAGTTGATATGAGTTTATGAAAGAATACTTACAGTGAAACAGCCCCATAATACAGTTATATGTATATGAAAGCGGTAAATGAAAGCAGTAACCACTTACTCGGTTGTAGAGCTTCCATGCTGTTGGTTAGTTGTTCAACAAAGAAAGATTGAAAACAACAGTATATTCAAAATCAAAGGAGAAAGTGCTTTGAAAAAGAAAGATTTGGGGCTTACAGCTCAAGGAGAGACCCAAGGTTTTATCAGTGATCGCACTGTTTGAATTTGTACAGAGGGACTTACACAAGTGACTGTGGCCCAAAAAATGGTTTTCTGTACAAAGGGATGGGTCTTACACTCTAATAGAGGCCCAAGTGAGTTTTAAGAAAAGAAATGGGTCTTACTACTCGAGGGTAGGCCCAATGGTTAATTTTGAAAAGGGCGACGATCGCGCTGAGGTTTTGGAAACACCGTGGGACATATACAAGTGACTGAGGCCCAAAATTTTGGTATTTACAAAGGGATTGGGTCTTGCACTCTATTAAAGGCCCAAAGAGTCTTGAAACATTTGAGTATGATTAAAAATCAAAGAAACCCCAATTTTCACTTTTTAAAAGTAATTTTTCAAAGAAAATTAATAAAAAATGGCAAAAAAATCAAATAAGTTTAAGTAAACCACTTGTGATTTTTGGTTAAGGTTTGAAAAATGAGGTTTTAATCACAAGATGATTTAAAACTTATTTAGTTTTGATTTTCAAGATGAATGTTCACTTTTAAAATGTTTAAAAACAATTAAAAATGAATTTATTCACAAAAATACCAACTATATTAAATAAATAATATAAATTTGATTTTTTTGTAGAATAAAATATTTTACTATTTTTATGATTTTTCAGAAAAAGAACCAATAAAAAATGATCAAAATTGAGGGAGTTATTAATTTTCCAAATCATAAAAAAATAATATGAAAAATGAGAAAACATGAAAAAATGATTAAAAAAAAGGGGTTTTGGGTCTTACACTCAATTAGAGGCCCAAAGTGTATTTTTGTACAAAATATGGGGCTTACAACTCAGGGAGAGGCCCAAAATATTTTCAGTTTGAAAATGGCGATCGCGCCGAGATTTTTAACGTATCGGGACTTATACAATAACTGAGGCCCAAAATTATTTCGTTAAAAAAAAAGAGCTGGGTCTTACACTCTATTAGAGGCCCAAGTGTTTAAAAATGAAAAGAAATGGGACTTACAGCTCAAAGAGAAGCCCAGTTGATTTTCGTTTGAAAATGGCGATCGCGCCGAGGTTTTCTTTTAACGCAGAGGGACTTATACAATAAGTGAGACCCAAAATTGTTTTGGTTAAAAGGGAATTGGGTCTTACACTCTAATAGAGGCCCAAAGTGTTTGAAAAAGATTTGTTAGGGTGAAAATCAAAGAAAACTCCAATTTCATTTTTTAAGGCATTTTTCCAAGAAAAATTAAGTAAAAAATGATAAAAATATCAAATAAAATCATTAAATAATGATTAAAGTTTATGAAAAAAATATTTTATCCACATAAATATTTAAAATCATTTTGGTTTTTTTTTAAAAAGAAATTATTTTAAAAGCATTTAAAACAATTTAAAACACTATTTTTAAATATATTAAAAATAATCTAAAAATAATAATTTTTTTGTGATTTTTTGTGGATTAAAATATTATGGGGTATGAATTGGAAAATGATGATTTTTTGCTATGTAAAAAAAATTGGTTGAGTTTTGAAAATAAAAAATAAGAAAAAGAGGAAAGATGTCACAATATCATCTCCGACATTTCTTATTGGGTAAAAACTAGTACCGAAACTTTAATTTTCAACACGTTTTTTATCAAATTTCAAACACTCATAACTCTCAATTTTTATCGGTATCAAAATCCGGAAGTACTTATCTTGACCGATTTTTCGCAAGGAATCCAATGGTATTACTCACGCACACGGAAAATCAACACACAAAACGCAGAAATTAAAAAACCAGAACTGTTATCGATTGAAAACATCGTTCCGCGTCGAATTTCCGACACGCGTAACTCTCTCGATTTTTATCCGAATTGAATATCTTGACCGATTTTTCGCAAGGAATCCAATGGTATTACGCACGCACATGGAAAATCAACACACAAAACGCAGAAATAAAAAAAACCAGAACTGCACTGTTTTGAAAACATCGTTCCGCGTCGAATTTCCAACACGTGTAACTCTCTCGATTTTTATCCGAATTGAAATCCGTAAAAACCTATCTTGATCGATTTTTCGCAAGGAATCCAATGGTATTACTCACGCACATGGAAAATCAACACACAAAACGCAGAAATAAAAAAAACAGAACTGCACTGTTTTGAAAACATCGTTCCGCGTCGAATTTCCAACACGCGTAACTCTCTCGATTTTTATCCGAATTGAAATCCGTAAAATCTTATCTTGACCAATTTTTCGCAAGGAATCCAATGGTATTACTCATGCACACGGAAAATCAACACACAAAACACAGCAATTAAAAAACCAGAACTGTTATCGTTAATTCGACGCCGTTTCGCGTCAAATTTCCAACGCGCGTAACTCTCTCAATTTTCATCAGAATTGAAATTCGTAAAAACCTATCTTGACCGATTTTTCGCAAGGAATCCAATGGTGTTACTCATGCACACTAAAACTTAATATACAGAACACATCAATAAAAAAAACCAGAACTGGACATGATTTTAAAACAACCAAAATTCCACATATAAACATGTTAAAATGCAAACAGTGGGAGGATCACAACATACACATTAAGGACTACATTTTTGCCTCAAGAATTGTTCAATATGATGTATGTATGTGGACAACAAAGGAAAGCATGATTCAAAGAATTCAAGTTGTGAATTTTACCTCTTTTTTGGAGATTTTGGGCAACCTACCAAGTGCTTTGTTCCAAAAATGATTTGAAGCTTTGGGCAACCTCAAATGACCTCTTAGAAGCTTTTAGGATGGTTGGAATCAGCTGGAAACCTCTGGAACAAGTTTGAGCACTTTCTCGCAAAATGGTCAAAAGTGGCCAAAATGCCAACTCTCTCAAATGGTGTTCCAGATGTGTGGCACCATTTGGGACAGTTCAAGGATGATATTTAGAGTGTGTTGAGGTTTTATCTGGTTTGGAAAGTGACTGAATCAAGACATGGCTTAAAAAATGCAAAAAAGTGCCATTTTGAGGTTTTGAGATGTGACTTTGTGATGTTGGTGTTATAGGTCACTTGTGAGAGTTTGGATCACCTACATATGATGTTTATGAGGTGTTAGGATCATGAGCTGTGATGGAAATGCTCTCTAACTCAAAAACTCAGAATTTCCTTACTAAAGAAGGCATTTTGGAGTGAAAGAGAGAATTTGAGGAAAGCATCTGTTTGATGGCTTTGGTGTACTCAAACTGAGCACAAATGAGCTCTATTTATAGTAGAGCAAGTTTGTTTTGCAAGCAATAGTGAATGGTGGCTGCAGTAGAGGTTTGGCCAATGTTGGCCAATGAAAATCCAAGTCTCCTCTAGCCATTGACTAGAGGTTAGAGCACAGGCTGCTGGTTCCCTAGTTGTTGGAGGAATCTTGACTGAATTTAGTTGGAGGAAGATCAGTTCATGCCACCTCTAAGCATCCATTAAATGCTCCAAACCAAAATTGGAGTTTTGTCCCTCTTTTGGGGATTTCTAGGTTTTGGCATGTTTTTTTTGGTTCCTTGGACTTGGGAGGTTCATGGATCAGATCATCCCACTTGGATTTGATCCTTAGATGTGTCCAAAATGATGACAAGGCTTGAAAATTCGTGTGGCACAAAAAATGTGCAAATCTGCCCTGAAAAATTCTGCTGCAGCAAGCCCTTTTGTAAGATCCATAACTCCCTGCTCGAGTATGCTACATGGACGTTCTAGGACTTTCCGGAAAGCTTAGATGACGTACTTCAACTTTGATGTTTGACACTAGACCTGGTTCAACTTGGATCATGGAGAAAAACAGCCTTGAAGTTGGGACATTGTGCTGAAATTACAAGGCAGTTTTTTGGCTAAGTGCTGAAAAATGTCAATTTTAGGTTTTTAGCCATTTTGATCCAACCATAACTCAAAATCCATGATGAATTGGGATGAAGTGTAGTTGACATTTTTGTAGAGGGCCATGAGGGCTACAAATCCATCTTTGGATGGGGAAAAATGGCTTTGTGGTTTAGGAGTTATGATCCTCCAAAGTTGGTACCCTTGCCACTTTATTCCATAACTTAGAAAAATTTCTAAGTTTTTATGGTTACCCCTTTTACAAGTTATCCCACTTTCTTTGATTTTTCTTGATGAATGATGATTCCAATCACACATTAACATCATTTTAGGGTTAAAAAACCATTTTTATGAAAAATCTCAAAAAGTCAAAGTTTGACTTTTGTGCACAGTTGACTTTTTATCAGATGAATTCCAAACCGTGCGATCCTTTAGGAAATCATGTCTTTGACCTAAATCAAAATTGACGGACATGTTCCATGGGTGTTATAGGGTATATTTAATCGTGTCCCACGGCTTGGGAGCATGTCCTGGTCAAAAGTCAAAGCTATAGTTGACTTTTCTCGCGAAACCCTAACTGTGGTTCAGATGAAATTGAAACTTGTTGCTCAAGCTTCTTGGGTCAATCCATTGTTGCAAATGGATCAACGTGGTATATTGGAGACCCTCAAATCATGTCTTGAGGTCTTGGCTCATGATTTGTCCCAAAAGTCAACTTAGGGGTGAATTAGGTCAAGAAACCCTAATTCCTGATTTTTGATGTATGCATCCCCCGAGGCTAAATTGACTTGATGATGGGGTTTATGATGTTCCATGGAGCATTTTAGGTTATGCTTTGAAGCATTGGCTCATGCCCAGAGGAAAATTTCCATCTGGAGGCCCTAGTTGACCAAACCCTAATTTGGTGACACTGGCGATCCTGAGGCTTGATCCACCTAGAAGGGAGCAGCCTTGTGCTTAATCCTTGAAGTGGGAGTCCTCTTGATCCATTGTGGATATTTGAGAGGCTAGACAAGTTGAAGATCGTGTCATTCCTTGATTGATCCTTTGTCTAAGAGCTCTGAGAGGGTTTGAAACCCTAGTTTTGATTGCAGTGAATGCTCACCCATCTTTGAGGAGACTGATGAGGTACATCCATATTGTGCTGATGATTTGCACAATGATGGGAAATCTTAGTGGTCAAAATTTGGGGTATGACACATAGGTCTTTATCTTACCTTTAACACATACCCTTAGCAAGCAAACAAAACATAGCACAAATACAAACAAGAGATTCCTGTAGTGTACTACAGATATCTAGGATGCTAACACCTTCTCTAGGTATAACCAACCCCCGAACCTTAGATCTCTTAGTTGTGTCTTTACATAGTGCACTTAGGGTTTTCTTCAATCTTTACCCTTTCCTTTGGATAAATCAAAGCTCGGTGGTGAATCTCAAAGATGTGTGATTCAAGTTAATTAATAGCTTGATATCCGATTCTCACTGCAACTGAAATAGAGACTTCACTGGGGACTTTTGTAAAGAGGGTTAAGCCCACCTTGTTTGCATTTGTGTTATTTTTTGCTTGCCTCTATACTTGTATCTGTGTATATATCTGTATCTGCTTGGGTTTTTCTATTTGGCAGGGTTGTTACATTTGAGTGGTGAGATAAGTTCTAACCCGGACTTAAGCATACACATATGATAGGATTGTGGTGTAATCAATAGTCGGCTGTTGGGAGTAGTCCTAACATGTTTGGCATATGATAACCATGCTCAGTGGAGGCCCCTTTGGGATTATTGATGTCTGATGCGAGTAGTCGTATTGATGTCACTCTTTCCGACCTAGGAGTCTGTGATACTGAGGACCTTTAGTTACCCTTTACCCCACTTGGCCTTTTTAGGACGTAGTACAGTGATTATCCATGTGTAGACCTGTGATGGTTGTCATGCGATACTACACTCATACGAGATTATCTTGAGAATATTATTAACCCGCACGAGTAGTCATGTAGGCCAATAATATCTGAAAGATTTATCGATGACTCTAGGAACTTCTTAGAACCCTGTTCTATAGACGATAAACCCATAGTACACACCTCTTGGGATGGGTAGACCATGGCTCCACGCATGTGACCTCTAAAACCTAGGCCCTTTGTGTTTTGTTGCATGTTTATGTGTTTGAGTGTTTATCTGTATTTGTGTGTTTTATGCATTGTATACATTCATCCATGCATCCATTGTTGGTTTTAAGGAACTCAGCCGTCTTTTCCTTTGCAAATCATAGGTATCATGGATCTTGAGAAAAGAAACACCAAAAAGTACAATTTCAAGAAGCCCAACTTGGTAGAGTTGAAAAAGCTGGCAGCTTTGGTGTCTTGCCCTGAAGATTTCAGAAAACGCTATAGAAGGTTGATTGGTATCCTTAGGACTAAAATGGAGGATGGAGTTCTTGACACGTTGGTGCAGTTTTATGACCCTCTTTACCATTGCTTCACATTTCCCGACTACCAACTCGTCCCGACTTTGGAAGAATATTCTTATTGGTTTGGTCTACCGGTAATGGAACGAGAGCCTTTCAGTGGTTTAGAGAAGATTCCTTCACCGAAGGATATTGCCGATGTTATCCACTTGGAAATGTCTGAAGTCAAGACTAACCTTACCACCAAGGGGGGAATCAAGGGTCTACCCTCCAAGTTCTTGATAGATAAGGTTTTCTACTTAGCTAAGATGAATAACATGGATGCCTTTGAAGCAATCTTCACATTGCTTGTCTATGGTTTGGTTTTTTTTTGCTAATGTTGAAGAGTTTATTGATGTCAATGCCATTCGGATATTCCTAAGTGGGAAGCTCGTGCCCACATTGCTTGGTGATACTTATCACTTCATTCATCACAGAACTCTCAAGGGATTTGATACCATCTTGTGTTGCGCACCTTTGTTATACAAGTGGTTTATTACGCATTTGCCTCGGACAACACGCTTTAAAGATAATCCAAACAAGCTCCATTGGTCTCAGAGAATCATATCTCTCACTCACACAGATGTGTTTTGGTACGACTCGACTTATGACAAAGGGATCATCATTGATAGTTGTGACCAATTCCCCAATGTGCCACTCCTTGGCATCAGAGGTGGGATTAGTTACAACCCTATTCTCGCTAGGCGTCAGTTTGGGTATCCTATGGAAGACAAACCTAGAAACATCCTTTTGTCTGGTTTTTTCTATCTTAACGAGGAAGCCAGTGCAGAAACTAAGGATAGAGTTTTGTATGCTTGGGGGACGATCCCTAAGAGGACTAAGGACGACTTGGGAAGGATGAAACTTGAACGAGACACTTGGGAAGGGAAGTATTATGCCATCTATACGGAACAGATGGAGATAAAGAAACAGCTGAAAGAGAAGGATGATTTAATTGAGTTGCTCGAGGGACGTGTAGTAGAGAGACACGTAGCGCAAGAGAATTTATTTTTCTCTAGCGTACAACCAACTTCTAGTACTCACGAGTATTCAGGTGTTCCTCCGACATCTGGTGCTTGGAAAGGAATTGTCGACAAACTGATTGTTGACAAGGACAAGCTGAAGAGGCAGAAGAGGATGCATTGAGTGGAGCCTCTTTAGATAGGACCACTTGGGACTCTTTAGGCCTAGCTATTTTTCCCTCTTTGTATTTTAAGCTTCTTGAATTGTACTTTGAAGTTGTAACTTTTCTCACTATTAATGAATTGAAGCTTCTTTTGAAAATGCCTATGAGGTGTATTTACCTTTTTGGGTTCCTTAAAACCAACTGCATTCGCATTGCATCTTGCATTTTTTACTAACCCTATCAAGGAGCTGAAAATTTGTTTTGCAGACATTGTAAAATGGATTTTGGAAAGAGAGGTACTTGGTCGTACACCTTCATGGTTCCTAATGTTGAGCAACTAAAGGAACTAGGAGAACTGATTGAATACCCATTGGCTTTCTTGGAGAGATATGGAAGGATTCTCCCGCTGTTGAAGCTTCAAAGGGTTGAGGGACTGTTAGAGACGCTGGTTCATCTCTACCATCCCATTTATCAATGCTTTGTATTTCTTGATTACCAGTTGATGCCAACCTTAGAAGAATACTCTGCTTTGATGGGTCTTCCTATCAACGATTTACCTTCATTCTCTGGATTAGAAGATGAACTCAGTGAGAAAGATATTGCAAGAAGAACGAGCCTAAGGCTGTCTGATGTTCGAGCCCACATGAAAATCAAGGGAGGACTTTCTAGTTTGCCTGCTCAGTTCTTGTTTGAGAAGGCTCGGTATTTTGCTGATAGGAAAAACACTATGCTCTTTGAGTCTACCTTCGCATTGTTGGCTTATGGATTGTTCCTATTTCCCAACATCGAAGACTTTGTCGATGTCAACACCATCCAGATTTTTATGCTCAATAATCCGGTTCCCACTCTGTTGGCTGATGCCTATCATGCCATTCATTCGAAGGTTCTGCGAGAAGAAGGATATATCGTTTGTTACGTTGCTCTCCTTTATAGGTGGTTTATTTCGCACCTACCAAGGAGCGTAACCTTCTAGAATGTGAAAGACAATTCAATTTGTCCAAGAGACTCATGGAGCTTACCCATTTAGATATCGAGTGGTACAATCCGATATATGGGGGGATCATTATGATTCACAGCTGTGGGGACTTCCCCAATATGCCTCTTCTTGGCAGAAAGGGATGCATCAGTTATAACCCCGTTCTCGCTCGCCGACAACTTGGTCACCCAATGGATGAAGAACCTGATCCTAGCAACCTGACGAGACTTTTTCTTGAAAAAGGAGAAAACCCTGAGCTTAGAGCCAAAATTGCGCGTGCTTGGCGTCACATAAACAAACAAAGAAGGACTTCATTAGGAAACCCTAATTATACTATCATAGAAACTTGCTTGGAATGGGCCCGTGGAGTAGCCCTCGTGATGAGGATGCCTTATCCATGTCATAAGCCACCTGTAGTCCATACAAGCGAAGAGTTGAAAATGAAGAAGGCATTGGAGGAGCTGACCCTCGACAAAGCGAGGATGTAAGAACAAATTGACAAACTCATGAAGGAGCTCCGTGGAGAAGAAGGACCGTCATCAAGTGGATTAAATTTTTAGTTCCTTTTTATATTGTATTTCTGTTTGCTTATGTAATGGACTTTGGAGGTGTACCACTCATTTTGTAAAATTTGCAAGTTGACTAATGAAATGAGTTATTTTAAGACGTATCTTCGATATCTACAATGTTTGCAAATTTTAATTTTGAGTTCCTTGATTTCTTTGTTTGCATTTAGATTTGCATCATTCGTTCATGTCATAACATGTGCATTCTTTCTTGTCGTGTCTCATCCCGTCATCTTGTCTTCAGAAACCGTCACACTGAATCTCCGACACAGATACAACACTAGAGCCCAAGCTCTCCAAAGGTTGTCTGAGAAGAACGTTGAATTGGATAGGGTTAACAATGAATTGGATGATTTACGAGGAAATGTAGGGCAGATCATGGAAGTCCTACAAGTTATTAGATCAAAGATGGATACTCATACCACCGTGGTCTCCGAGATTGTCACTCAAACTGTGGAACCTCTTACAAATGTAAACACTACTACTGTGCCACCGTTTGGTTTACCTTATGGTTTTGTGTCTCAACAAGCTGCTGCAACTACTCAACACACTGTTCCTTTGGGGGCATGAGAATCCTCAAGCTTTCCCAACCTTTGCTCTACTAACTGTGCAAGCTCAAGTGCACCCCATTTTCCACAACCCACCACCGATTTATGATTTCCCCGAAGTGTCTGAAGAAGGGGACGAGCGTCATGAAAGGCTTAAATAAAGTGTGGAAACCATTCAAAGAAAGATGAGAGCAATGGAAGGCAGTAACATCTTTAAACTGATGCTAGAGACATGTGTTTGGTATCTGGTATAGTGATTCCACTAAAGTTCAAGACTCCAAGCTTCGACCAGTATTCATGCGCGACGTGCCCAAAGTCACACTTGATTATGTACTACAGAAGAATGGCAGCATATGTGGATAATGACAAGCTAATGATCCACTGTTTTCAAGATAGCTTGAAAGGAGCCTCTGCTAAATGGTATATGGGTTTGGACCAATCCAGAATTCACAGTTTTCAAGATCTGTCAGATGCTTTTGTGAAACATTACAAGTATAACATGGATTTGGCCCCTGATCATAGGCAGTTTTTAAGTATGTCTCAGAACAACTCAGAGTCCTTTAAAGAATATGCTTAACGTTGGAGGGAAACTGATTCCTAAGTGGAACCTCCATTGTCCGAGAAAGAGCTAGCTGATTGGTTCGTAGACACTGTGAAGCCCGAGTTTTATGAAAGGATGATTAGTAGCGTTACCACCAATTTTGCTGACATCGTGGCCGTGGGTGTGAAAGTGGAAGTCGGTTTGAAGAGTGGCAAGGTGATTAGTTCTTCAAGCAATTCAAGCAGTAGCAACAACAGGAAACCTCCCAGTAATTTCCATAAAAAGAAAGAAGAGGAGACAAATACAATCATGACAGGAAGAAAAAAGAATCAAGTTTGAAGATAGCCAGTTTATCAACAGCAATCTAACCCAGGTTTTATTCAACAACCGATATACCCTATGCAGTATGCCCCATAACCTTATGTGGCAGTTGTAACTCTAACTTTCAATCAAGCTTCAACTTATCAGCTCGCGCAGTAGGCGCCCGTTTATCAACAACAACCCAACTATCAACAAGCACCTAGTGCTCCAGCTTACCAACAACAACAGCGGCCACCAGCACCTCAATCAAACGCTCTCTACCAAAGACAAGGGGCGAAACCTTCATTTCCTCCTATCCCAATGACTTACACAGAGCTTTACCCTTCTTTTATCCAACGAGGTTTGATCACCACTAGACCCTTGGGCCCACCTACAGAAAATTTAATGCAATTTCATAACCCTAATGCCCACTGTGCATTCCACCAGGGCACTTCCGGTCATGGCCTAGAAGGATGCCTTACGCTGAAATATGTTGTGAAGGGTTTAATGGAGAAGAAGATTATGTCCTTTGGGGATAATCAGCCAAATGTGAAGAATAACCCATTGCTTGCACATGGGACTGTAAATGCTATCGAATATGGAAGTGACGATTTGTTGATTATGGATGCGTCTAAGATTAAGACTCTTGTTAGGGTTTTTCATTCAAAATTATTTGGAGCTGGTTTGGTAAAGGTTTACCACAATGACTGTAAAGACTGTGATGTCAGTGTCAGAGGATGCAAATTGGCTCAAGATGACATTCAAGGTTTGATTAACGAAGGTTTTCTACAAGTAATCAGTAAAATAAAGAAAGAGGAAGTTCCGGTAATTGAGCCCATATTCAATTTACCAGAGTCAAGAGAGTAGGTTCACATCTTTAATGTGCCGAAGCCAGGTTCTGTGGTCCCTATTTTCAATAAACCAAAGCCAATGTTCAACATATCAGAGCCAGTGGTTGCCTCTGTGGTTAATCAACCGAGGCCGATAATCATTCGACAGTCTGTTCTTTTTTGTTTCAAAAATTCTAAAGCGGTGTCGTGGAAATATGAAGCTACTATGGTTGACAAAGAGTCTGGAAGTGTGGTTCCAAGGAAAGAGGTGGGAACTACTAGTGAGGAAGTAACTAATATAGCTGGGGGTGGAAAGATGACACGAAGTGGTCGAATTTATACTCCCATCTTCAAAGGGGCCACGCCCAAAGAAAATGTTGCTACTATGCCTGCCAAGGACAAGGAAAAGGAAGTGGTTACAAGTGATGAAGATGCTGGGTTTCTAAGGATCATCAAAAGAAGTGACAACAAGGTGATAGATCAGCTTCACCAGACTCCCTCTAAAATCTCAATCTTGTCTTTGTTAATGAGTTCACCTGCTCACCGAGCTACTTTACAGAAGTTATTGGCCCAAGCCCATGTTGCTCAAGATATCACTACCGGCCAGTTTGACAGTATAATTGCAAATATCACTGCTTGTAACACCCTCAACTTTAGCAAGGAGGAGTTACCTAGAGAAGGTCAAAATCACAAACTTGCTTTACATGTATCCGTGAAATGTCAAAAAGACACTTTGGCAAGAGTCCTCGTGGACACTGGCTCATCTCTAAATGTTTTACCTAAGAGGACACTTGAAAAGTTGGCTCACAAAGGGGCTGAAATAAAACCTACCTCCCTGATTGTCAAAGCTTTTGATGGCTCACGAAGATCTGTAATGGGTGAAGTTGAGCTACCAATCTTAATTGACCTGCATGTTTTCAACATCACATTCCAACTGTTGGACATTAATCTTGCCTACAGTTGCCTACTTGTAAGGCCATGGATCCATAAAGCTGGTGCTGTAACTTCAACATTACACCAAAAGATAAAGTTCGTGATTGATGATAAACTGGTTATCATACATGGTGAAGAGGACTTGATGGTCAGTAATTTGTCTTCTTTCCGCTACATAGAGGCTGATGAGGATGCTTTGGAAACTTCTTTCCAAGCTCTTGAAATAGCCAATGTTGTCATGCTGAACATTGAAGAACCGGTGGTCCCGAGTAATCCATCTTTGGTTTCATTCAAGAGTATCCAGTCTTCCATGAAAGAAGGTGTTCCCGCAGGCTGGGGCAAGGTTATTGAAGTGCAAGAAAGGAAGAAGTATCAAGGGTTGGGTTACAAACTAACTCGTGATAAAGCATATGCTTCTACAACAATGCGACCGAAGATAATCTAGGAAGTGTTCATTAGCAAAGGATATCAGGTCAATGCCGTGATAAAAGACGAGGAAGATGAGGATGTCAGCCATTTGGTGTTTCAGTGTGACGCCATACTAGATAATTGGGAAGCTATTGAGATCCTTGTGTTGTTCCCTGCGCCAGAGTAATATGTTTGTTTTTGTTGTTTGTTTTCAATTCTACTGTCGTGCCAAGGCTATCGGACTATTTTGTATGGGCCACCACTTTTAACTTTTATTAATCAATGAAGATGTTTTGTTAAACTCTTTTGTTTTTGTCGCTCCCGGGATTTTCATCCAAGTACAAACGCGAAAGTGGCACCGAAACAGAGTCGCCATCAATGTGTATTTATCCCAAGAGAGGGAAAGGAAACACCGCATAAACCTGAAGGAAGGAAAGAACATGGTCTTACGACCAAGAGAACTGGGTTCGGGAGTCGGTTACGCGAGAGGAAGGTATTAGCACCCCCTCACGTCCATCGTACCCGATGGGATCCACGCTTGCTTGTCTCGATCAAAGGGTGTAAGGAAAGATGCTGGAAAAAGAACTGGAAAAGGAATGGAAAGAGAAAGAGAAACAAATGTAGGGAAAATAAAAGAAGTGCTTGCATGGGCCCTACCCCACTGCCTACGTATCTCATCGGGAGCATGAGAATCAGAGCGACGTAGTTCCCCTAACTAGGGATAGGTTGTTTGTGTTTTTTAGGGAACGAATAACGTTCTAGGTCGGGTGTTGCAGGCTCGCTGGTCCGAGTGCGTTACCATCTTGCAAAAGAACGAGAAGAAGCACGTTCGTATGTTGAGTGAGTGAGATGAGAAAAGAATTCCCGAAGGAAATACGTTATTGTTTGTTTTTGTCTTTTAAGAAAAATGTTTGTTATTTGTTTGTGTATGATAGTGTATCTAAATCTTAGTCGCTGGAATGTATACATTCTTACATTCCAAGATGGAATGATTAAGAAAGTACCCTAAGGGTGAAGAAGACCCCCACATTTAGTTCCAATTATTAAGGTTCAAACACACTAGCATACTTGTGTTTATTAAGTGTTTTTGTTGGTCATGAAATGAAGAAGTTTTTTTTATTATTTGTATCTTCAACAAGTATTGTATTTAAGTCCCTCATACAAGATCAAATGTTTAACACATTGATCCAAGATGGGCTATATGCTACACATTTTAAGATTATAAGAGAAGACCCCTTTATAATCTTTTCTTTATATGAAAGGCCTAAATGCAATAAATGTCTACCTTTATTACATATTTTGAATTTTCTTTGAGATGAGAAGATGAAAGACTCAAAAGAGGCGTAAAGGTGAAAACTAAGGGGAGACTAAGACACACCCTAGTGTTAGCATGCTTGGAGATCCTATGGTTAATGAGGTAAGAGAGGAAGATTCTACCTAATGTTATCATGCATGGATTAGTCCTATGTTATGTTTTCTAACCTATCTAACTTAGACAAGTTAGAATAGGTATCCTAATGAGGAAGCAAAAACTAAAACAAGCAATACAATGATATCACGTATCAAAGTAGATCAATAAAAAGATGTGAGTGAGATCACATAAGCGTCAACATCGGTCGATGTGAGCTAATGACAATGAGTGGGGGTCGGTTGCGAACCCTATCTTCCACTTGACTGACTCGATAACAGGAGCAGGTGATGTTCAAAGCTTCAATCATGTAATGAGAGCTAAGAACGACTCAACTAGAATAACGGGGGTCGATTGCGAACCCTGCCTTCCGTCAATTGCCTTCTTGGAGGTCTTACAAGGGGAAATGGGAATGGGATGCCTCATAGAGGTCTTCAGCACAAAGGAAAAAAATGCGGAATTAGTAAAAGAGAAGAGAAGCAATACCGAACGGATATCAATCCGTAGCAACGTAAGCAAAGTATTAGCAAACCGGCAAACTTCTAGTAACCTAACATAAATGGGCAAAAGTGTTAGAAAGTGAAACGGATCCGTGAAAGACATGGAACCAAATGCTCTTAAAAAAACGATAAAACAAGGCCATAAGCCATGAACAGCAGCAACAACAGCGCTCCAGCACCTGCATAGCTGTAAAAAAATAGCAACAAGTAAAAACAGTATATAACAGCTACTATTTCCAGAACAGAATGGGTGTATATGCAGCCAACCAGGATATCAACATTTTACAGCACCCTCTGTGCACAGCAGCTGTGTATACTACAACTTCTACATTTAGCTAATTAAGTGTAAAACACTACAAAACAAACTCAACGGTTAGTCAAAATTCACATGGAAATAACCAAAGTGACCAACTTAGATCAAAAGGAAATGTCAATAAGAAGTAATTGAAATCAATGCTAAAATGTAAACAACACTTAGTCAAAAATATATGCAAAACATATTAAAGACTATTAACAAAGTTACCAAATGAAACTATTATGAAAATATTAACACTAAAACCTATGTTTAGTCAATGTTAGAACTAAGTCAAACCAAACTATATCAATATCAATTGGTTCAAAGTTAAATTCTACTTCTAATGAACAATTAGTGGACAATTAATGGACAATTGAGCCAAAAACAATTAGGAAATGATTAGGCAAAAACAATTATTGAACGATTAATCTAAAAAGTGATTAGTAAACTATTAGTGGCCAATTAAGCCAAAAACCAATTAAAGCAATTAAGCTAAAGAACAATTAATGAGCAATTAAGCAAAACGATTAGCGCAATTAAACAAAAACGACGATTAGTGCGCAACTAAACAAAAAAAAATCAATTAAGGAGATGACTAAACCAAGATCAATTAATGAGAGACCATTGTCAACACCTAAATCTACTTATCAACATTAAGGTCTAAAGTCAATATCTAAATCAAATTGAAATTAGTTCTAAACAAAAGTTAATAGAAATTATCTTCTAACAAACTAATCCTAAGTCAAAACAGTTTCTAATTAAAGTTCCTAACCTGAATTTTCTATTTCAATTCATTAATACAACCAATAACTTAAATCTAATTCCAAAAATCAATTAAGTAAAATCAAAATTTACATCAAAACTTAACTTAAAATTAATTCTAAAAATTGTAGGGTGCAGTATTCGTTTACGGTGTACGAGAAGAGGATGCAAAATGGGCCTAAACCCGGTCCGTGATGAAGAACCCACGAGAAACCCTAATAACCTCAGCCTGTACCATCTTCTCAAATTCTCCTTCTATGCACCGCCCGTATTCCCTTCGTCTCCTTCAATCCTCTCCAACACCAAACCGTCGCCGAAAACAACAACACCACCTCACCTCTAGGCTCTCCTCTCTCCGAATCTCAATCAACTCACCGTGTGCCTCAATCACCACCGTATTCCGTCTACATCGCGTCGGTATCTCGCTCTACGACGGCGGAGGGGCAAGTCGTTCACACAATGTATCACCTGATCGAATTTGTCTCCTCTATCACGATCCCCAGTTAATTTACATGAATCTTACAACAACATCTCAAATCGAGCTCAGAAAGGGAACCCTAGGCCGCGATTTTCGAGTTTAAACGCTCTAATAAATCACAATTTTGAACGAAGGCTTCATGGCTAGGGTTCAGCAAGATGCGAATCGCTTCAAGGAAGGCATATGACTGAGAGGGATGAAGAAACCTACCGGTGAAAACAGCGGCGGCGAGGGTGAATCTTCGGATGAAATTGGACTTGACGTTCAGGTACCTCTGCTTCTCGTTCTTACTTTTTTCTTCCTCTTTCTTGATCTTGTCGCGAATCGTAAATTCTCCTCGCTGATTATTGAGGCGGTTCAGGCGTTGCATAAACTGTTGTTGCGGTTGTTGTTGAATTAGGTCGTTGTTGCTTTGGATTTTGGTGTTGTTGTAATGTTCTTGCAGGGACTGAGTTGAACTCGTGGAGATCGAGAGTAATGGAGTTTTTTGGAGTTATACGATGCAGTTGAGGTGTGGATTGATGAAGTATGCAGAGCGGGAGTGGATTGGAGATGGAATTGAAGATTTGTTAACAGAGAATGAAAATTGAAGATGATGAAGAATCAAAAATTGGTTCGAAGTTTTCTGGTGCTTGAAGGTTGATGGTGAAGAGAAGATTGAAGAGGATGATTGAGGAAAGTTGCAGCATAATTTTGGAATGAAGATTGCTGATTGGAGGTGAAAATGGGAAAAAGAGATGAAGGACTGAAGATGAAGGAAAATAGAGTGAAGTTTCTGCAGAGGATGAAGATGATCGTTGAGTCTTGGAGATTGAGTTGATTATGGTGTTAGTTAGAAACTGTTAGAGATTGTTAGGTTCTGTTAGAAAAATGGAGTTGTGAAATTCTGATATGAGAAACTCATATATTTTCTGCGATCAGCTTTTGTACCATCGCCTACCATCAACGAATTGTGTATTTTTCTTTTGCTAAAAGCTGACGTGGACTTGGTTTGCGAGAATGGGATATTTGCCTTGCATTTCAAAATTTGGATTATTATTTGAAAATTGAATTAAAAAGGGATATGGATATGAGTTTATGAAAATGGACAATTAGCTAAAAAATGGATAAACATGGATATCAAAAATGGTTTTTCATGGATATAGAATTGAAATAAGTGGATATGGATATTAGAGGTGATTTAATATGGATTAGTAAAAATGGATATTGGTTTTGGATATGAACTAAATTTAGTAAAATGGAATTTAGATTTAGCTTGGAATGGATTTGGACAAAAATGGTAAAAACGGAATGGATATTTATGAAATGAAAAAGAATGGATAAAAGTGGTCTAAAAATGGATATGGGTTAGAAAGTGGTTTAGGTATGGATTAGATGGTTCACTGTTGAAATGGATAGAAAAGATGGATAATGAAATATGAATTCCAAGAGATCCGCATAACCAGTCTTAACATGTTTAATTCTCCCCAAATTCCAAATCCAAAGTAAACTTGTATTCTCAACCAATCTCCAACTTCAATCAATAAACTTTGCTAACCATGAATACCATGACGCATTTGTCAGGCAACCTTAACCACCGTCTCCAATTGATGAATATCAACCAAGTGGCACAGAAGATAAGAAACCATGATCCCACGCCTCAGGAACACATGCAAATGAATGAATATGAGTTATGACCTAGTGGATATGCAGATGGATGCGAAACAAAGGCCAGAAAAAGTTAGGGCAAATTTTGGGGTGCTACAGCTGCCACTATTCAATCAGCTTGGACCTGAAAGGATGATAGCAACTGCTTTCAGACATTCAAGGTACAAGGTGATTGAATACAAACAGAACCGCAAAATTTTCCCACTGTGGAGAAGAAGAAAAGGGATATAAACTCAACGAGACTGCTGGATTGAATCTTCAATGAAACATTATCGGAGAGATCTATCCTTTGAACGACGCCAGACGACTACTGGCTTGCCATACTATGGATGGACTTTCAACAATGTCTTTTTGAACGACGCCAGACGACTACTGGCTTGCCACTCTATGGATGGACTTTCAACAATGTCTTTTTGAACGACGCCAGGCGACTACTGGCTTGCCATATTGTCGATGGACTTTAGCTGCTCTGCCATTCTAAACAATAAACTTTTACCAATTCGTGTTGGATTTCTGCCAATCTGTCGTTAGACTTTTACCAATTCGTGTTGGATTTCTGCCAATCTGTCGTTGGACTTTTACCAATTCGTGTTGGATTTCTGCCAATCTGTCGTTGGACTTTTATGATTACCAAACTGGCTTTGGAATCTCAAACTTGCCATCTTCAGATGGACTTTTGCAGCTTTGCCAAACTAAAATTGGACTTCGATGCTTACCAAACCGGCTTTGGAAGCTTTGCCAAATGATCATCCCACCTGCTGGAACAACCACCTGCAATACTATCCCACCTGCTGGAATAATACGAACGATTATCTGTATGATCACCCCACCTGCTGGAACGACCATCTGCAATACTATCCCACCTGTTGGAATAATACGAACAAACTGTATATAATGATCACTCCACCTGCTGGAACAATCATCTGCAATACTATCCCACCTACTGGAATAATACGAACAAACTGTATATAATGATCACTCCACCTGCTGGAACAATCATCTGCAATACTATCCCACCTGCTGGAATAATATGAACAAACTGTATATAATGATCACTCCACCTGCTGGAACAATCATCTGCAATACTATCCCACCTGCTGGAATAATACGAATAAACTGTATATAATGATCACTCCACCTGCTGGAACAATCATCTGCAATACTATCCCACCTGCTGGAATAATATGAACCAACTGTATATAATGATCACTCCACCTGCTGGAACAATCATCTGCAATACTATCCCACCTGCTGGAATAATATGAACAACCTGTCTGTATGCCAAAAATTAATTAGACTTTGAGTTGTAGATGAGCAATGCTGAGAATTACACCACCTGCTGGGTAATATCATATGCTGACACCTTGATGAAGAAGAGGGTCCATCGATCTATTTAGACCCTGCTGGGGAAATTACTGTCAAAATGTTGAACTCTGTGGGGAGTGTAATTATCAGAGATACGATCTTGCTGGGAATCAGGGCTACTCTGTCGGGGATATGCAAATCCTGGTCGGAAGACGTTCTATTGCAACATACTGGGAAAAAGTCCTTAGAGATCTGCTGGGAGGCACAAAACAACTCCACGGTAGTCTGCTGAGGAATAAGACTGTCAAGCTTATGATAAGTGTCACAATGCCCC